>CM019150.1:204984806-205187561 GCA_009733165.1 Naja naja | reverse complement strand
AATAGGACTAGGACAGAGGAATATCCCCCTGTCCCAGCCCTCCAGAGATCATCGATCAGCTGACCAATGCCGCTTCTCCGTGCTATAGCCAGGCCTGAAGCCTGATTGAAACGGATCTAGGTACTCCTTGTATCATGGTTGTTTTTTTTTCTGCATCTCAGAACTCTAAACTATTGCTTTCACCCTAGAAGTAGTTTTTTCAGCAAATTGTAATAAAAAATGAGTATCTTTTTGGTTGGAAAATATTCTTATGACAGCATTAATGAACCTCAAGGTTCATTTGTCATCTTCTTAATTGAGGGTTCCAAAAGAGGCCACAAGTTCCAGGAAATGTCATTATTAAAAAAATATATATAAACATTGATTTTTTTAACTGTATAGCATGCAATACTATCACTTGTAGAGTGAAAGTTTTACATGAGACAGTTCAAGTTTCAACTGATGCTTGCTGTTGTTATAAACACTGTAAAATGTGGGTTGTGTTGTAGTTTTGCAATTATTTGGGGTTTTTTTTTGCAGGGTTTCAGATTTGAAACAATCATGGGTTCCCCAGAATAAAAAAGGTTCAGAAAGACTATTTAGATAATTCTTTAAATTAAATGATTGCAATTAATCATTTTGCAATTAAAACCTAGCCTATCGTGGCCACAGAAACTTGAGAACTTGCCTATTTTTAACCAAAGTGTTACAACTTCAGCAGAATCTGGAGAACAGTCCATTTTAAATTTTACGAATTTGTGGTGTGAAGATAGGAGGATAACCTTGACAGAATGATGCAAGAATCTACTTCTAGCCAGAGGGCTAAACAATTTTATTTTTTAGTCCAGAGCAGCATAGCAATATACTATATAGCACATTCCAGTGCTTAGGCTGTCTCTTTTTTAAAAAATTATTTTAAGAAACATAAAGAAACAAATACATAAAAAACATAAATTCATCTTCCATTTTGTAGAGTGTCAGTTACACATCATTTGTGTTATCCTTTTCACAGTCATCACTCAAAATTCATATAAATTCCTATTATCAATCTGACATATGCTTATATATTAATCAGTTATTAATCATTCATGACTAATCTATTTCATCATTATCACTGGATGTTCTAACTTTCATTGTAAGATGAATACATTTTCAATTCAATGGTTAGTGTATATATATTATAATTAATTCAATCTATTAAATATCTATTGTACCAATCTATTACATTACCATGTCTTTTATCCAACCATTGATAAAACAAACTCTATATCAGATAAAAATTGTTTATCTTCTTGTTCTCTAATTTCAAATGTCAATTTACTTTTTTCAAAAGGTTATTTTTTCCAAAAGAACAAACATAACAAACAAACATAAAACACACAAATCCATATCAATTTCAAGTGTGTCGGTCGGTCAAAAATCACAGTGCTTTCCCTCGTTATTCATATTCATATTATGAAAAGGAAAACCATTATCATTATTATTAATCCTCTACCATATTATAATCTCTAGATTGTTTCAACAGTTCTATCTATCTTTATATTCCATATATATCCCATATATTACCAAACTTTTTATCTAACCATTGATAAAACATGTTCCATATCTTATAAAACTGCTTTTCTTCTTGATCCCTAATTTCAAATGTTAGTCTACTCATTTCAGCACAGTCCAAAATCTTCTTAATCACTTCCTCCTGCATAGGTATCTTGTCATTTCTCCAATTTTTAGCAAATACAATTCTAGCAGCTGTCAGTACATTAACAATCAAGTATTTCAGTTCTTTGTTAAATGTCTCTGGTACAATTCCCAATAGGAATATCTCAGGTTTCAAGTCTATATGTTGTTGTGTCATTTTTTCTAACCACATGGATTTTAGTCCAGTATCTTTTAGCATCAGCCAAGTCCACCACATGTGGTAGTAGGAGCCGGGTATCTGATGACATTTCCAACACTTATCCGATTTGTCCTTAAACATCCTTGCAATCCTTCGGGATAGGTGCCACCTGTAAAACATCTTATACAAATTTTCTTTATATGCAGTTGACATTGTCATTTTATAATTCTGATCCCACAGTGTTTGCCATCTCTAAATCTATGCCATAACCAAAATTTTTCCCCAAGCAATCATTGTTTCCTTAACCTGTTCCTCTTCCATTCTAACTTCTAATAAATGACCATAGAGTTTTAATCACTTTTTCATTCTACCCATCAAAATTTTATCTAGTTCAGTTTGCTTTTATAAATACCTTCAGTCCTAACATCCTCATCATATCTGGATTGTATTTGCAAATATGAAAACCAATTCATTTTATTCCTTGTTCTTGTAATGTTTGCATCGATTTGAGTTCACCCTTTTCATTTAAAATCTCTCCATATCTAATTGTTTGTTCCTTCTTATATATTATTGGATATGAAAAAGCTTCAATAGTAGATACCCATAATGGAATTTGTATATAATGTTGTTTTCTAGTTTTTCCCAATTTAAAAATAAAGCTTCTCGAACATAGTGTCTTCTAAAATATCCTTGTTTTTGTTCCCTTATACCATAAGAAATGCCATCCTAATAGCAAATCATGACCTTCTAAGATTAATAATCTACTATTTCTCAACGTTATCCATTTTTCACCCACATCAAACTTGCAGCTTGGTAATACCCCAATTAGGTAGTGCAAATCCCCTCTAGACCTTGCATCTTGTAATAGCTTAAATTTAATTCTTGGTTTTTGCCCTGCCATATAAATTTTGATGTGATTTTATTTAAATCTTCAAAGTACTCTTTCCCAAGTCTAATTGGGATTGTCTGAAATATATAAGATTCTGTAGAACATTCATCTTGACTGTCGATATTCTGCCAATAAGAGATAATTGCATATTTTCCCATCTTTCAAGATCTGTCGCTATCTGCTGTTTGAGTTTTATATAATTATCTTCTTTCAATGTACTGCATCTTGATGTTATATATATTCCCAAATATTTAACTTTATTTGCAATCTGTATCTCTAGTAAATCTTCTAGGTCTCTTCTCGTTTTGCTAACATATTCTTTGTTAGAATCTTTGTTTTGTCTTTATTAATTTTTAAGCCTGCCACCATTCCATATTTTCTATTTGCTCTATCAACTTAGGTGCTGATTTAAGTGGATCCTCTAATATGAATACCAAATCGTCTCAAACGCCTGAAGTTTATATTCTTCTTTTAATTTTCATTCCTTTTATTTCTTCATCTCTAATGGCTCTATTCAGCACTTCTAATGTTAAGAAGACAACAGCAGTGGCTGACAGAGGACAACCTTGTCTAGTTCTTTTTCTTATCTCTATAAATTCTGTCAATTCTCCATTTACCAATATCTTTGCTGTTTGGTTGTTATATATTGTCTCAATAGCCTGTATAAAGTTTTTCCAAAGCCCATTTGTATCATTTGCAATATCATAAATCGCCAATTCACATTATCAAATGCTTTTTGAGCATCTAAGAACATCAATGCCATCTGTTTTTCAGGGTGTTTCAGTACTCCAAAGTATCTAAAATTATTCTCACATTTTGCTTAATTTGTCGTTTTGGCAAGAATCCATTTTGATCTGTGTGGATAAATTCATTTAAATATCTTTTCATTCTTTCTGCCAATATTGAAGCGAAAAATTTATAATCTGAGTTCAGCAGTGAGATAGGTCTATAATTTTTAACTTGTTGTAGGTCCATTTCTTCTTTAGGTATAAGGGTGATATAGGCTTCCAACCAGGTTTCAGGTATTCTCTTTTTAGTAACACTTCATTCATCACTTCTAGAAGGGGAGTGCTTAACACTTCCTGGAAGGTCTTATAGAATTCATGAGGAAAGCCGTCTGGACCTGGTGCTTTCCCTGTATTTTGTTTCTTCAAAGCTTCTGTCAATTCCATCATGGTTATATTCCCTTCTAGCATTATTTCAATATCTTTAGGTATCTGTGGCAGTCTTGTCTTTTGTAGATACTGTATATTTTTTTCTTGGGATATCTTCTTGAGAGTACAGTTTTTCATAATAGTCTCAATAATTTTTTTTTCATCATTCCCATATTGTATATTCCCTTTTCCATCTATTAATTCAATTTCTTTCTTTTCTCTTTCCTTTCTAATTTTATAAGCTAACCATCTTCCTGGTTTATTAGCATTTTCAAAATAATTTCTTTAATCTTTTGAGCAACATCTTTATCCATTAAAGCCATTTTATGTTTAATCATGTCCATTTTCCTTTTATCTTTTCCTTTATGTGATTCTTGTAATTCTTTTCCAATTTCATGAAATCATCTTCCAATATTTTAAATGTCTTTCCGTTTAGTATTTTTCCCTTGTGTAATCAATTATCAATCCTCTTGTACAGGCCTTCATTGCATCCCAACCGGGTTTGTAATGATGTATCTTTTTTTCTTTTTTCCTTGAAGAAAAAGTTCTGTTTCAATTCTCTTTTTAAATTCTTCTTCTTTCAAAATCATATTATTTAATGTCCATCTAGATCTTCTCTCTGTCCTTTCCAAGCAACTATCAGTTGTGTGATCTGCCCAGGTCCCAATTTCAATTTGAATTTTTCTATATCGGAGAGCATATCTGCAGATGCCCATACCATATCTATTCTTGACCATGATTCATGTCTGTTTGAATAAAAGTAAATTCTTTATTTCCAGTATTTCTCTCCATATATCTTTAATATTCATTTCTTCTATCATTTGAAAAAGGACTTCAGTTTCTTTAGCTTTTTAGTTCTCTCAGATTTATAGTCAAGCTGATCATTAATTATCCCATTAAAATCTCCCATCAAAAAAAATATTTGCATAGTCTAATTCAATCACTTTTGTATAATTTCTTATAAAATTCTTCTTGATTCTCACTTGGTGCATATATTGCTATCAAGAGCATTTTAGTGTTATTGTCTATTATCTCCACCATTAAAAATCCTCCCACTTCATCTGTATAAATCAATTCTGCAGTAATTATATCTTTTAATGTACAAGCACTCCTCTCTTTTTACATTGTGCCAATGATGTAAATAACTTTCCTAACTTTTTTGTCTCAATACATATTCATGTTGTTTTTAATGTGGACTTCTTGTAGACAAATTATATCAAGTTTTAGTTTCTCTAATTTGTGAAATATTTTCTTCTTTTAGCAATCGATTAAGTCCATTTATATTCATCAAAAGTTTTTCCTTCCATTTTAGGTCTTGTATATAGGTTTTGTTGCTCTAGTCGTTCTAACTTTAAAACATTTACAATTAAGTATTTCAGTTCTTTATTGTATATTTCCGGTATGATTCCAATAAAAATATCTCTGGTTTAAAATCTATATGCTGTTTTATCATTTTTTTCCAGACATGTGTGAATTTTAGTCCAATATCCTTTTGCATCCGAGCATATCTACCACATATGGTAATATGAACCAGGTATCTGATGACATTTCCAACATTTGTCCGATTTATCCTTAAACATTTCGATTCTCATCGTAGATGCCACCTGTAAAACATCTTATACAAAAAAAATTTATATGCAGTTGACATTGTCATTTTATAATTTTGAGACCACAGTTTTTGCCATTTCTCTAAATCAATTCCATATCCAAAATTTTTCCCCAAGCAATCATCTTTTAACTTGTTCTTCCTCCAATTTAAATTCTAATAAGTGTCCATAAAGTTTTTTAATTACCTTTTCATCAGTACCCATCAAAATTTTATCTAAAAGTCATCTTATCATAAATACCTTCTGTTTTAAAATCTTTATCAAATCTAGATTGTATTTGCAAATATGAAAACCAATTCATTTTTACACCTTGTTCTTCCAATGCTTGCATAGATTTAAGTTCACCCTTTTCATTCAATATCTCAGCATATCTGTTTGTTCCTTTTATATATTATTGATAAGAAAAGGCTTCAATAGTAGATATCCGCAGTGGAACTTTTAAATAATATTGTCTTCTTATCTTCTCCCAGTTTAAAAACAATGCCTCTCAAATGTAATGTCTTCTGAAATACCCCTGTTTTCGTTCCTTATGCCAGGAAGGCATGCCAGCCCAACAGCAGGTCATGCCCTCCTAAAGTCAATAATCTACTATTCCTTAATGTTATCCATTCCTTTACCCATATCAAATTTGTCACCTGGTAATATAATTCCCAGTTGGGCAAAGCAAACCCACTTCTTAATTATGTTAAAATTGCATCAGTTTAAGTTTTATTCTCGCTTTTTGCCCTGCCAGATGTATTTCAACACAATTTTATTTAAATCATCAAAGAACTCTTTCTTTAGTCGAATTGGAATCGTCTGGAATAGAAATAAGATTCTAGGCAATATATTCATCTTAATTGTACATATTCTCCCAATCAATGATAATTGTAAGTTTTCCCATTTTGTCAGATCTGTCACAATCTGCCGTTTGAGTTTAACATTATCCTCCTTCAATGTGCTACATCTTGATGTAATATGTATCCCTAAATATTTAACCTTGTTTGTGACCTGTATTTCTAAAAGTTCCTCCAATTCTTTCTTTTGTCTTGCTAACATATTCTTTGTTAATATCTTTGTCTTATCTTTATTTTCAGGCCTGCTACTTTTCCATATTCTTCTATCTTTTCTATTAATTTGGGTGCTGTTTCCAATGGATCTTCTAATATAAATACTAGGTCATCTGCAAAAGCTTGTAGCTTATGCTCTTCATTTTAATTTTCATTCCTTTTTATTTCTTTCTGTTCTCTAATATTTCTGTTCAGCACTTCTAACATTAAAACAAACAGCAGAGGTGACAGTGGACAACCTTGTCTAGTCCCTTTGTTATGTCTATTGATTCTGTTAGTTCTCCATTTATCATAACCTTCGCAGTCTGTCTATGATATATTGTTTCAATGGCTTGAATAAATTTTTGCCAAAGCCCATTTGCACCAATTGCAGTAGCATAAATTGCCAACTCACATTGTCAAAGGCTTTTTGTGCATCTAAAAACATCAGGGCCATTTGCTTTTCAGGATGCACCTCATAATACTCCAGAGTATCCAGGATTATTCTCATGTTGTCTTTGATTTGTCTCTTTGGCAGAAATCCATTTTGATCTACATGAATAAAGTTATTTAAGTATCTTTTAATCTTTCTGCCAAAATTGAAGCAAAAATCTTGTAGTCTGAATTTAGTAAAATATGGGTCTATAGTTTTAACTTGCTGCAGGTCTGTGTCCTCCTTCGTATAAGTGTGATATATGCTTCTGTCCATGTTTGGGGTATCCTCTTCTTTAACATAACTTCATTCATAACTTCTAGTAATTGAAGGTTCAATATTTCCTGGAAGGTCTTGTAAAATTCCGCTGGCAATCCATCTGGACCTGGTGCTTTTCCAACATTCTGTTTTTAAAAGCTTCTGTTAGTTCCATCATTGTTATGTTCCCTCTAACATTATTTCAATGTCTTTAGGTATCTGGAGTAGTTTCACTTTCTGTAAATATTGCTTAACTTTTTCTTCTTGAATACCCTCTTGAAAGTACAATTTTCCATAGTAGTCTTGTATAATTTTTTCCTAACCCTAACCTTGGAAGGATGGAAGGCTGAGTCAACCTTGAGCTTGGTGAGATTGAACTTCTGGTTGTAAGAAGTGTTAGCCTGCAATACTGCATTCTAACCATATGCACACGGCTCTTTTGTGATCTTCTGAGCAGCAGATAACAAGATAACATTCAGGAAAAAAAACTCTGGCTAACATCTCCCTAATTCATTAGAGCAGGGGTCCTCAACCCTTAGGCTGGATACCGTCCAAGGTCTGTTAAGAACTGGGCGCATAGCTGGAAGTAAGCGGCAAGCAAGCAAAAGTGGGCATGTCCGTGATTTAGGTTGCATACTCCTCCCTCCCTCTTAGCAATAGCACTTAGAGTTATATACTGCTTTATAGTGCTTTACAGCCCTCTCTAAGCAGTTTACAGAGTCAGCCTATTGCCCCCAGCAACTTGGATCCTCATTTTATTAGCCCGGCCTGGAAGGATGGAAGGCTGAGTCAACCTTGAGCCAGTCGGGATCGAACCGCTGGCAATCAGCAGTTCGATCAGTATTGTACAATTAGTCTGCAATACTGCATTCAAACTACTGCCACCACAGCTCATGGAAAAATTGTCTTCCAGAAATCAGTCCCTGGTGTCAAAATGTTAGGGACCGCTGCACTAGAGTATAAGAACAGGAAGGCAACACAACACTAACTTGTAAGATTCTGTTATTATATGGCTAATCTCAATAGAAATAATTTTAGCCTTCCTGTGGAGTTGAGTTGTTGGTCTGGTCTGCCCTAGTGAACCTGATGGTATATTACCTTTTGGCCTTCTGGTCCAATGCAGGAAAAAAACCAATTTCCTTTTAGACCATAAAAGGCCTTCAACTTGAAAAATAGTCGGTATTGCAGCTACACAAATTGTATTGGTTTATATGACCGTAATTGGTGCCTAAAAAAGCTACAAAGTAAAAAAAAAGTTTGGCTGGATGTGGAAGTTTAAAAAGATGTTAGGTTCTTAACACAGTTGAGAAAGGCCAGAAATATTTCACATGAAGAGTTCTCCACTCCTCTACTTGTTGCAGAATACCTTATGCCACCAGACTTGAAATTCTAGACCTAGAAAACCTAGAACTATGCCGCCTTCGGTCCGATCTAAGTATAGTATATAAAATCATACATTGCAATGTCCTACCTGTCAATGAATACTTCAGCTTCAACCATAACAATACAAGAGCACACAATAGATACAAACTCAAGGTAAACCGCACCAAACTTGATTGCAGGAAATACGACTTCAGCAACAGAGTGGTCAATGTCTGGAATACTCTACCTGACTCTGTGGTTTCTTCCCCAAACCCCAAAAACTTTAACCTTAGACTGTCTACTATTGACCTCACCCCTTCCTAAGAGGTCTGTAGGGGGCGTGCATAAGCGCACCGACGTGCCTACCATCCCTGTCCTATTGTTTCTTTTTATTTTTCTTATATGTATCCATTTCATGTATTCATAACTATGCTTATACTTATACCTGTTATCTTATAAACGCTTGACAAATAAGTAAATATATAAATAAAATAAAATGTGTGAAACTTTAAGAATGTGCTTTTTAAAAAGTTGGTTGGTACTTCTGGCACCAGGATGAAATGACTGCTGCTTTCTTGTGACATTGTGCAACTAGCCAAAGAAAATCTGGTTAACACCACATTTTGTGCTACGGATCAGTCAATGCTCTACTGGAGTGAGGGCAGAGAGGCTCACCTCTGCAAATACATGGAACATGCAAAAACTTATGAAACTCTGAGACGTTGATCTTTCTTGCTCCAAGTAAAATAATCTTAATCAAGATCTGTTTGCTATTGTTTTGTTTTCTCTTTTGAAAATAATACTGGCACAAAATGGAGGTGCATATTGTTACTTCTATAAAGCATCCAAGAGTCAGACTGTCTTTAAATTTTGACGAATTAAGTTTGGTGCAAAGGGAGGGAAATGCTCAAGCCTCTTTAGGAAAAGAGTCTGCAGCCTGTGCTGCTTCAGGAGAGTTGGGTCACATAAGAACAGTCTGTTTTTCAAATGTATCCTTTAGAACTGGCTGTACAATCTTTTGTGTGCCAAGGGTTACATAGGTGATTTGCACTGTAAGCCAAGGGACACTTCCCTGAACCGAAGCATGATAAAACATGATTGCTTCCCTTATGCCAGGGCTGTCAAACTCCTGGCCAATGGGCTGGCCCCATCCATGCCCCATTTAGAGAAGGGGGAAAAAGTCCCGATACATCATGTGAACACAGCCGGACAACGTGAATTTGACAACCCTGCCTTATGCCATATTGAAGTAACCATTCTATATAGCAATTTTCAAAAGACTCTGGAACTTGCATCCAAGTTTGGGGACAGTATGTAGATCAGGTCCAAAGACTGAGCATGCTTTGTTTAGACTTCATTGAGAAGAATCTATTATTGGTCTTAGGATAGCATTTTGAGATCACTGTGCAATTTGGGGGTAGTCTGGACTCATGGCTATTGCTCAAAGAACAGGTGGCAGCTGTGGCCAGGAAGGCCTTTGCCAAGGCTTATCTAGTGTGCCAGTTGTGGCTTTCAGATGCTCATGACTAGACTACTGCAAAGCAGTCTATATGGCCGTCCTTGAAACACACCCAGAAGCTACAGCTGGTTCAAGAGGCAGCAGTGTGAGCAGTAACAGGTACTTTTTTGGTCTGCTATGAGAGGGCAGGCTGCTTGAAAATTGGCCCTGCCCCCTTTAAGACTTCATGTTAGCCTGCAACAAACAGCTATAAAAGAGCAGAAAAATAGCTGGGTGTGATTGTGGAGTAGTTTGTGTGTTGGAGGCATTCAGGGAATGAAAGGGGAGGTGGTTTCTGTTATTCTGTATTAAGCCACTGGAAACAGCCTAGGGCTAAGAGACAGTAGTATTATACCACTACTAGTAGGAACAGTGGTAGACCTGGGGCAGTGTGTGGGAAGGACTTGTGAATGTTACTCATTATGTGCTTGTGGGTGGGTTGTCTAAAGCAGGGGTCTCCAACCTTGGCAACTTTAAGACTTGTGGACTTCCAACTCCCTTCAATTCTGGGAGTTGAAGTCCACAAGTCTTAAAGTTGCCAAGATTGGAGACCCCTGGCCTAAAGGGCAAGGAAGCTTTGGCTCTCTGAGGTTTTGGGGGGTCCCAGTGAGTTGGGATAGATAAAAGAACCTCTGGCAACACATGCTTCTCAATGCAATTCAAGGTGCTGGTTATTACCCACAATCCCCTGCATGGGATTAGGCCTAGGTATCGGCCTAATTTGTCTCCAATTGTAACTCTCACCAGTATGCTCTACAGATGTGCTCCAGGTCCCCTCTATTAAAAGTGTAGTTATGAGGAAGCAGGCATAGGTGACATTCAGCAGGTTCTGACCAGTGCTGGAGAACCGGTAGCGGAAATTTTGAGAACCGGCAAATACGACCTCTAACTGGCCCCGCCCCCATCTATTCTCTGCCTCCTGAGTCCCAGCTGATCGGCTGGGTCTTCTTTGGTTGCCCTGCACAGGAGAACGGAGCTGGAAAGCAGGTTAGTGGGGTGGGGAAGGAATGGGATTTTGCAGTATCCTTCCCCCAGGAGTGGGGAGGGAATGGAGATTTTACAGTATCCTTCCCCTGCCACGCCCTCCAAGCCACGCCACACCCACAGAACTGGTAATACAATTTTTTGAATCCCACCACTGGAAGCAGGCCTTCTCTTGTGTAGCACTCCCACCCCAAAGAGACATGAACTGCAACTTCTCTCCAGGGGTTCTGGAAAGCCCTTAAAACCCAACTTTGGTCTGGAGTTAATATTTACAGCAGTCCTAAACTTACAACAGCTCATATAGTGACTGTTCTAAGTTACAATGGGATTGAAAAAAGTGACTTATGACCATTTTTCACATGACCATTGCAGCATCCGCATTGTCACGTGATCAAAATTTGGATGCTTCGGCAACTCATATTTATGACAGTTGTAGTGTTCCAAGGTTATGTGATCCCTTTATGACCTTCTGACAAGCCAAGTCAACAGGAAAGCCAGATTCACATTAACAACCATGTTACTAACAGCTGCAGTGATTCACTTAACAACAGTGGCAAGAAAGGTCGTAAAATGGGGCAAAACTCACTTAACAAATGTCTCACTTAACTACAGAAATTTTGTGCTCCATTTGTGGTTGTACATCAAGGGCTATCTGTATTTGTAAAATTATTAGCTGCTCATCTTGCCATACAGTAACTCTGGGCAGGCTTACAATAAATTAGTATATATTTTGCAAAGCCCTACTATGGTTTCTTATTGCCCTTATGAACACTTTATTCTGGGCAGTCTGTGTGGTTTTATGTTTTAAATTGTTTTCACTGTTTGCATGTTTTGTCTGCTGCCCCGAGTCCATCAGAGTTGAGTGGCTATAACCAATTTAAATAATCATTGAGTCATGAGTCTGAGTTGTGCCCTGAAACGATTTAGGGAAGATAATGCAGATGAGGGGAAAGTTAATGGGATTACCAACCCAGTCTTACTGGCTGAAAATTGGCAACAGCTGAAGTTTCCAGCGTTGCTTTCCAGATCAAACAAAGTGATTACGGCTATCCAATCAAATGCAGTGGCTTAATTATCCGCTTAGTATCTGAACAGAGTGGATAGAATCCTTGCAACTCAGTTCCACATAGGAGGTAATCCTCGATTTACAACATCTCCTTAGTGACCATTTGAAGTTACAATGGTCTCCTCCCCAATGAACTCATGACCTGATTCTTAAATTTTAATGGCTGTCCTGCCCCATGGTCACATGACCACATCTATGGCTGTTTACAGCATTCCGCAGATATGTCAACTCAATCTATGATGTTTTTGCCAAAAACCTGCATTTACTTCAGCGGTGGGATTCAAAATTTTTACTACTGGCTCCATGGGCGTGGCTTGGTGGGCGTGGCAGGGGAAGGATACTGTAAAATCTCCATTCCCACCCCACTTCTGGGGGAAGATTACCACCGGTTCTCCGAAATACTCAAAATTTCTGCTATCAGTTCTCCAGAACTGCTCAGAACCTACTGAATACTTGAGCCTTGGTGGTGCAGGCTGTTAAATGCCTAGCGCTTAAGTTCCAGCTGCCTGCAATTACTGCAGACTCGAATCCCACCAGGCTCAAGGTTGACTCAGCCTTCCATCTCTCGGGGTTGGTAAATTGAGGACCCAAGAGTGTTGGGGGCAATAAGCTGACTTTGTAAAAATGCAGCTTAGTAATAAGCAGGCATATACAATGGAATGAAGGCTATTGCTGAGCGCATTGGGTTGTGTCCCAAAAATTGTAAGCCACCCTGAGTCTTCAGAGAAGGGCGGGATATAAATGTAATTAAAAAAAAAATACCACCTCTGATTTACTTCCAATGTTTGGCAAAAACATCCCTAAGCAAACAATGGGTTTGCTAACAACTTCAGCATTTGCTTTGGATGACCTCAAACAAACAAAAAAATCGCTCCAAAGATTGGATCGCAGATTGATGCCCTGTTTCATGGATAGTCACGACGTACAACAGTAACTGGTAGGCTGCATTATGGTCATTTAAGTCAAAGATTACAGGAACGGAGGTTGATATATGGATGATTTCTCTGCTGTGCAGGAATTATGCCCAGCCTTGCATTTTAGAAGGTTTTTGTCTTAGTCGAAGGCATGCAAACTTTAAAGGATCTAGTAGAAAGTGGGGAATAGAGAACCAATGGCCTATCAACTGTTACTCTACTATAACTCTCACCATAGATACCACTATCCTCAAAAAGACACTGTAGAGCACTGCACACCAGAACGAGACACAAGAATAGTTTTTGCTGAACGCCATCACTATGCTAAGCAAATAATTCCCTCAACACTGTCAAACTATTTAGTGAGTCTGCATAACAATTACTATTAATCCTCCCATCCTTCCTTTCACCCATCTCCTCCCACGTATGACTGTATGACTGTAACCTTGTTGCTTGTATCCTAACAATTTATATTGACTGTTTCCTAGTATGATTTGATTGCTTATTATACCCTATGACTATTATTAAGTGTTGTACCTTATGATTCTTGACTCTTGACTAATGTATCTTTTCTTTTATATACACTGAGAGCATTTGCAACAAGACAAATTCCTTGTGGGTCTAATCACACTTGGCCAATAAAGAATTCTATTCTATTCTATTCTATTCTATTCTATTCTATTCTATTCTATTCTATTCTATTCTATTTTGCTATCTTTCATGGCTGATTTTTGTCATATAAAGAAATGCTCTAGACCAGGGGTGTCAAACTTGATTTCATCAAGGGCCGCATCAGGGTTGTGTTTGATCTCAGGGGGCTGAGTGGGCGTGGCCAAGGTGGGCATGACTAGCTTGACATCACTCTTGTGGGGGGGCACCTGTGGCCTAAGCGCTCTGCCAGAGAAAACGGCTCCCAAGCTCCGTTTTCGGCTGGGATGGCCTCCTGCAACTCCCTGCCAGCAAAAACGGAGCTCTGGAGGGCTGCATTTTCGCTGGCAGAAGCACTCCGGGCCGGTCCTTCGCTATTTCCAGGGAGGCCCCATGGGCCAAATCTAAGCACCCCACGGGCCGGATCTGGCCCGCAGGCCTTGAGTTTGACACCCCTGCTCTAGACCAGGACAACTCAAGAGCTTAGCAAGGTTGACTTTTTTCCCAGCCAGCTACAGGTAGTCCTAGACTTACAACCATTATGGAGGCCAAAATTTATCTTGCTTGCTAAGCAAGACACTAAAATGTTATGTGAGTTGTGCTCCATTTTATCTTTTTGCCAGTTGTTAAGCTAATCATTGTTTGTTAAGTGAGTCATGGAGTCGTTAAGTGAATCTGGCTTCTATCACTGACTTTGCTTGTCAAAAGCCAGCTAGTAAGGTTACAAATGATGACCAAATGATCCGGGGACAGGGCAACAGTCACAAATACATGCCAGTTGCCAAGCGTCCAAATTTTGATCATGTGATTGTGTAGATGCTGCAATGGTCTTAAGTATGAAAACCGGTCAGTCATTTTTTACAGTGCTGTCGTAACTTTGAACAGTCACTAAATGAATACTACAACTCTTTTCAAGCAGCTCTCTTAACGGTTGCAACAGCAGCCAAGAGGTATAACTAGCAGCTGGCACATTCTCGCTTTTCTCTCACATTAACTGAACGGGAAGAAGCATTTCTTGGAATTTCCTATTAAAATCTAAACCTAAAACCTGACAAAACTATAGCTGAAGCCTAGGAACTCTGGGGTTTTAGATGCCCCTGCCAATCTACTGACACTGTTTTAAAATAGGTTATTTAACGTGAAAAACTAAAGCACCCAGATTGCCTTGATCTAGTTTAGGAAAAGACTCAGGGAAAAAAATAAATAACTGGATGATCTTAGTGCAGGGAAAAAAGAAGGCAAAATAAAACAAAAGCAACCTGCAAACATCTTCTTTTCCAAGGATGAAATTATAGCAAAAGTTTATTAATTCCCACCCTTCCTCCAGGAAGCTGAGAGCCATTTTGAAGGAAGGCTGAGTCCCAGGCTGGCTCTGGGATTCTTGTCCAAACCTCTGGAGCCACCAGAACAATGATTTTGCATACAGGTAGTCCTCAACTTACAACCACAATTGAGCAGGGGTGGGATGCTACCGGTTCTGTCCTGCTCTATAGAACCACTAGCTCTGAAGAGCAGCAGACACTGAAGCGGTTCTGCATTTGCTGCTGTTTGACCCACCCGCCCGCCTGGGCTCTTACCTGTCCTTTATGTCCTGCTTTTTCAACCTCAGCTGCTTTGCGTGGCACAGCTGAGATTCAAAAACCAGGTAAAAAGAGGCTTTTCAGCTGTCCGGGCAGCACAGCTTAAGGTTATCTACACAAGCGTGCAGCGCACATAAAACATAATCACCGAACTAATAGTAATGCTGGTTGAATCCCACCCCTGCAATTGAGGCCAAAATTCATATTGCTAAGTGAGACATTTGTTAAATGTCTTTTTGCCCCATTTTACGACCTTCCTCACCACAGCTGTTAAGTGAATCATTGCAAGGGTTAAGTTAGTAACCCAGCTGTGAAGTGAGTCTGGTTTACCCACTGACTTTACTTCTCAGAAAGTTGCAAAAGGCGATTCCATGATCTGCAACCGTCATAAATATGAGTCAGTTGCCAAGACCATGGGGATGCTGCAAACGGTCGTTAAGTGTGAAAAATGATCGTTAAGTGTGGAGAACGGTCATTAAGTGTGGAAAAACGAGTCGCTTTTTTCCTGTGATGTTGTAACGTTGAACGATCACTAAACGACCTGTTGTAAATTGAAGATTCCTGTCTCTGCCAGGTTTAGGGCCCCAAAGTGATCCGAGATTACTTTTAGACGGACGGAAGCCGGATGTGAGTTCGAATCCAGAACACCCCAGCTCCGGGACTTATCGGGGAGCCCGAGCAGCCCTTTCCCCCTCCCTCCTTCATGCCGGGGACGCTTGTAGGTGGTTCTGAGGGAAACGCCTCCCAGCCAGGTCGGTCCTCGGAGGAGCGTCCGGACTTCAACCCCACGGCTCGACAAGGGGAGAGTCCCGAAAGCAGAACGCTTCGCCCTTCCACCCCTCCCCTCCTTCCCCGCCCCTGCCCTCCCTTGACCCACCTCCCTGGCTTAACCCGGGTTCCCTCCCCTTGGCGAAGTCTCCGCCGACCTTTCGGAGGGGTGACGCGGCTCCGGGCGCTCTCTTTCACCCACTTCTTTTTTTCCCCTCCCCATTTCCCGGGCGTGTGTGTGTGTGTGTGTTTGTAGCCGCGCGCGGGTGTGTATTTGTGTGTGTGTGTGTGTGTGTGCCCGTGCGCTCAATCACATGGTGTTTTAAGAAATGCTCCAAAGATGGCGGTAGCGGCGGCCGGAGGCGGCGGCCGGCTGCAGCGGAGCGGCGCGCTGGAAGTTTTGGTGCGCGACCGGTGGCACCGGGTGCTGGTGACCCTGGGCGGCGAGGCGCTGGTGCTGAGCGGCGAGGAAAGCGGAGGCGCCGCGGCTTACAACGGCATCGGGGCAGCCTCGGCGGGCAATGGAACTTTCTGCGGCAGAGGAGCCGGCGGTGGTGGGGCGTCGCGGGCGGCCGCCGCTGCTTGTCCCCTGCCGGGCGCGGGCTCTCCCGAGTCGCCGTCGGGGAGCAGCTACAACAGCAGCGGCAACAATAACGGCGGCGGCGGGAGCCCCAAGGCGCCGGTCGGAGTTCGGACGGCGCTGACCGACTTGCCCGAGCAAGTGCCCGAAGCCGTCTCCAACCAGAAGCGGTGTGTCAAGGTGTTGAAGCAAGAGATGGGCGGTTTGGGCATCAGCATCAAAGGGGGCAAAGAGAACAAGATGCCCATCCTCATAAGCAAGATCTTCAAGGGCTTGGCGGCCGACCAGACCCAGGCGCTCTACGTCGGCGATGCCATCCTGACCGTCAACGGCGCGGATTTGCGCGATGCCACCCACGACGAAGCCGTGCAGGCGCTCAAGAGGGCGGGCAAGGAGGTCGTGCTGGAAGGTAAGCGCGCGTCCTGCGCGGGGGAATCCCTAAAAAAAAAGCAACCCCCCTCAGCTTTTTGCCCCTCGCTGCAAGCGCGCTCTGCACATGCCCGGAGGCAATCCTGGTTAGCTTTGCAGGGGCCTGTGTGTGTTAAACGTCAGAATGCCTTCTACATTGAACACGGGGAAAAGAAGCCAGAGGGGTGGGAAGGCGCGCGCGTGTGCTGCTTTGGATGCGGCCCGCGAGGAGGATCTGGCATTCCAAGGTTATGACGCCACGTGTTGCTGGACGCTCGCTGGACCTGCGCTTCCAAACACGTGCGCCGCGCGGGGGTTCCTCGTGGGAAACGGCGGCTTGTTCCAGAATGCGGGGCCGATCTAGTGGTTGTGGTGGGGGGATGCGTGTATGTGTGGAGAGGGGTCTCTTCCTCCAGTTGTATATCAGTGTAGTAGCCCAAGAGGCTTCCCCGCTCTCAACCCCCGGTTCTGGGGCCGCATCTAAAGATTGAAACTCAAAGCGGGCTCCTTTTTAAAAAAAAATAAATGAATAAAAGGCTTGGAATGAGCTTTCCTCCTCTAAAAACCCGCGTCGTCTGCAACCGTTCACACAACCCCGGCACAGCCGTAGTTGCACAAGCGCAGAGAGTTTTAAATTAGTTTTCGCCTTAATATTTTCCGCAGCGAGGCCAGCTAGGGATGCCTTTGGAGTCGTGCCGTGGGAGAATCCGGTAACTAGTTCGAGCATGTTAGGTGATTATAAGCCTTTCTGGATAGTTACTTTGGGTTTATGAAGAGACGAGCAGCTTTCAAGCCTAACAAACCCAACCGTGGTGAAAAAGTGAAACGCCGCCTCTCCCCCTCCCTCCTCCGAATCTTTTGCTAGCAAATTGCTCATTATGGAGTTACTGTAAGTTCCGTTCTTTGCAATGGTTGGGGAGAGTTGTAGTATATTGTAGCCGTTTCAATCTGGCTAAAACTAAGGAGAGAGGCGGCGGCAAAATGTTGTAATCTGAGATCCGAGGTGTCCTGGATCCATGGGCTGGCAAATCTCCTTTTTAACCTAACGTCTTGTGCAAACTCCGGCGAGGTTATATGAATCTTCAGTAAAATATGGTTCGTTTACTGGTTGGGGAAACAGAGTCCATATGTGTCAGGGTATGAATCTGTCACAGCTGAAAAAGGCAAACAGCTGGGCAAACAGCTTTTCATATGGTGTTCCTTTGGCAGGCTTAAGGGCCTGAAGCAGGTTTTTTTGCAAGCCGATCTGGAAAAACAGGATCACAGGCTTTCTGGTGATAAAAAAGATAGTTTTCCTTTTTCTTTAAAAAAAAATTACCTTGAAGATAGGAAATAATTAGGGGTGTGTGTTTTAGAGAAATTCCTTGCCTTTCCATCTTTTTTAGGATACGTGAGAACTTTTGGGTTATACAGGATTAAGTAAAACAGCAGGAGCCATACAATTTCTTCAACTACTACAGTCTTGCCATTTTATCCTCCGCCCCAATAGCTGATTAGATGAAGGCTCGCTTAAGAAGATGTGCTGATAAATCTGGTGGGCAGACTTTAAATTTAATTCTCTTCCTTTCTGATGGGAGAATTAAGCTGTATGAACGGCAAGGTGTTTCCCCTATGATTGCACTACAGTTTTCCTATGCTTGCTGTGGCTGAATGCGTGGGAGACGTTACTTGTGCTGGTTTGTTTGATAATGAGATCGTAGCCACTTGCTTTTCTAAGCAAGTTAGACTTTTTGCACTGTTCATGATGTTGTAAAAGAGAGAATTCCAACAGTCGTACTTTGCAGAATGAGTGCTAAACTAGTGCCATGGCATGAAATACTGTTTCAAGCATTATCAAACGTGAGCTAAATGAGCCCTTGGGAAGATAGACTGCGAAAAGACCCCCAATATGGTTTAGTGATTAAGCTGTTATATTGGCATAAAGAAAATCTGGGTTCAAAACTACCTACAGTCATGGAATTGTGGTTGGTGATTTGAGCTAGTTACTGTTTCACAGGACAGTCTATTTCACAGAATTATTTTGGGGGGAAATAGAAGGAAGCCCTATATTACCTTGAGTTCCTGAACATAAATAAAAGTGGGATATAAATCCAACAAATAAATTAAGTGGGTAAGGCCATATCATACCTGAGATTTGATGGGGATTTTCTTTCTTCTCTGGAGTATACCTGTTTTAGTTCCTATGTGACAATTTCCCAACTCAGGATTTAAGTCACAAGTCATTTGAAAAGTCACTTTTGGCATAACAGTCTTACAAGTCATTAAAATACACAAACTCATTGTCATGTTCCAAGTAAGAACCTGTAAAATTATATCCTTCTGGTATAATATTATGGATCTCTCCTTTAAACCACACTTAAATACATTTAGGGAGATAATCCCACATATGTAGTAATATGTAGTGCTGAAGTAAAATTTCTTAAAAGGAGAAGGCATTCAGCCCTTAGATTCTGAGATTCTGAATTGATAATGGAAAAAAAATGAAAGCTTAATTAACCCAAGGAAGCACCTATCATGTTTCAGAGTCAAAGAGATTAGATTATGCAATTCTGATTTAAAAAGTTGGATGGAGGTGAGTGACAAGATTGCCAAGGAAAACAATCATGCTATTTAAATTGCAGAAGTCTATGCATTAGACAAAGGTTAATGCTAGAACACTGACTGAGGCCTAGTTCTGAGGAAATTGTGGTTTTGTCTGTCACGCACTGCTTGGTGCCTTTTAGGTGTGCTGTCTTTTAAGTTCCATAATTCCCAGCCAGAATGCATTGCATAAGATTGCTGCAAAAAAAATTGGTCTAGTCTATCACAACAGACTTTGGTGGAAATAATCAAAAGGATAGTTCCCCCCCCCCCAGATTTGAGGACAGTAAACCACATTTTAAAAAGATTTTGAAATTTTTTTGGGGGAGTAAGACAATTACTTGAAAATCTTCTGCTATTCACAAGGCAAATTACAAGTGCAGGCCTTTAGAAAATTGGAAATTGTAAAACTAAACTTCCATGCTACGCTCCTAGAGGACAAAAATGCCCTCAATTATCACTTGTTTGCACACACAAGTTCATTGTAACCTTTAGATCTTGACCTCCAAGTTGTTGGCATAAGTGAAGAAAGCTAACAATACACCACAATTTTTAATCACTCCTTTTGGTAAAGGATTTGTTCAAATACATGCTACTGCTTATCTTTCATACTTTCAAAACTTAAAAGCAAGTATGTTACTGGAACAGAAAAATGTTCCCAAAAGTTACAAGGACACATTTTTTTTCTTTGTGTGGCTATTATTACTAAATAAGTTTGTGTATGGCTTCTCTTAAGAAGTGATATAGAACATAGAGTCAAATGTCAACAGTACAAAAATATCATATAATTTATAAAAGTAATAAAGAAGTGTTGACAGGGTCTTCATTATGAGTCCAAATTATATGACACATACCAACACTGTCCTTATGGTGGTTATTGACTAAAATAAAGTTTGACTGGAGCCATGTTCCTGCAGGGAGAACGTTGAACCAACTAGTTGAGTTTGAAAAATGAGTTTGCAAACTTTTAAGTGCCCTGGCTTCTCTCGGACTGGGTGACTAAAAGGGGACAAATAGTGACTATGAGTAATGCTTGACCAACACCACAAATGAGCCCAATATTTCTATTGCTAAACAAGGCAGTTAAGTGAATTTTCCCCATTTTATGATGTTTCTTGCCACAGGTAAATGAATCACTGCAGTCGTTAAGTTAGTAATGGTTGTTAAATGAATCTGGCTTCCCCATTGCTTGTCAGAAGTTCGCAGAAGGTGAACACATGAACCCAGGAAACTTCAACCATCATAAGGACATGCCAATTTGCCGAATTTTGATCACATGACCACAGAGATGCTGCAATGGTCATAAGTATGAAAAACCATCATAAATCATTTTTTCAGTGCCATTGCCAATTTGAACAGTTACTAAACAAATGGCTGTTAAATTGCGGACTGCCTGTCTTGTCTACAGAGTTAATCCTTTCTCAAAATTTAAATGATCTTGGGAATGACATTGTATTATGTTGGGTGCTACTTCATCATAGAAATAAATTGCTGTCCCTGTTATTGTTTCTACTTAAACAGACATTTGATATGCAGAAATCTGCAGACAAACATGTCAGAGAAGAACCTGTTCGCCTGTACAGACCTGGTAGGAGACACAGAGCACACAGAGATTAAGAAGCTGTCAATCCTGATGCTACTTAACATAAAAAGAGCTGAGGAGCCAACCCTCCTACTGCAGTGGATCTATTTGACAACTAGGGGGACACCTGTGCTTCGCTATGAAACTATGTGATCGGGCTTAGTTTTTGGGGAGGAAAAGAAGGAAAAGAAAATTCTGCCTCTGCCTACCAGCATCCATCAGTATTCATCTGGGTAGCATCCTGTCAGTGTTTGAGAGTTGAGGGCTGTTTGGAAACTGAAACAGTATTTGCTGTGTGAGCAAGAAAGAGACAGCAAGGAGCCTGGGCATGGCTTAGCTTAACTGTTCTGTACTAAAGCTGGTTGCTGCTCTGAAACTGAAACTCCTGTCCTCTGTGTTTTGCATTAGGAACAATTTCTTTTCAGTTGGGGAGGGGGAGTAGAACTCCTTAGCATCAGAGCGTGTTAATAATAATATAGGAAATACTAATGCTCTGATGGTCATTTCGAAAAATCCTTTCTTAGCAAGCACCTAGATGCCACTAAGTGCCAAATTTCAAGTGGGTAGGCTTTACGGTGCTGGAGATTTTGTGATGATGCGTGAGTGGTGAGTGGTATTTCACTTTTATATAGAGAGATAATAATTGCTCATACGAAAGGTTAATGTGAATGGGAAGATTGTACCTAAACGTGACTTTTTCACCTGCAAAATCATTAGGATGATTGATTGGGGATAGACAGTATTAGATTGTAAAATTGGCCAGATCAAAATAAAGTTCCTCAATCTGATACTTTGACTTCTTTGATTTCTGTCTTCAGTAGTAATTGAGACAGACAATTAGGAAGTTCAACAAGAATGTGTTTATTGCTCTAATATAAGAAAAGTTTACAATGAAAGGGATAGAGTTCTATTTGCAGATGGGGTTGAATCCTCTCTCCTTGTCTTACTCTTTCCTTCATAACTGAGATCTGGAGTAGTATCTCGGATTGGCACAAAAACACAAACATACAAGGTCAGTTTTAATGGAGGCATGCAGTACATTTTGAAGTGGTTGTTTTGTTCTTGAATTCTGATTCCTCTGCTTTTTGAAGGCCAAGCAATGAGCAGTTATAAAATGTAGATGTTTGAAGTTTCAGTTTTTACCTGTGTTGGACAGTGAAAGCTATTCTACTTACAATAGTCCACCGTCCATTGACTCTTGAGAACGGAAGAACCTATTTTCCAAAGCACAAGAAGGCAAGACAAGAAGCAATGGATGGAAACTAATCAAGCAAGCAGAGAAGTTACTAGAACTATGGAGAAATTTCCTAATAGTGAGAACAATTAACCAGTGGAAGGCTTTTGCCTTCAGAAATTGTGGGTGCTTCATCCCTGGAGGCTTTTAAGAAGAGACTGGTCAGCCATTTGTCTGGAAAAGTAGAGGGTCACCTGCTTGTGCTGGCTGTTGGACAAGAAGGATCCCTTCCAACTCTTGTTATTCTGTTGGTGACTTGAAAGAAGATTAGACAAAGCAATAAATTACATGCCAATCTGGAGAAGTTCACTTTCATTCCAATAAAGTCAAGGGGATTGAAAACTACTTTCTCTGGAGAAATCAGGGCAGATTATTACACCGTCTCTACAAGACCACATTATATCATTCCAAGCAGCCCTTTTTCATTTTTCAATCTTTTGTTTTGTATTTTTGCATGTCACACATTTTTGAACGCTTGCCACATGAACCAGAGTGAAGGACTAATTAAAATCAGTTGGTAAGGACAACAGGCTCCGGCATGAAGGTATTTATTACCAAGTCAAGAAAATAAACTGTGTTTTTACTTACTAAGTTTATTATTTATACAGTTCTGGGATAAACTAGGACCCAACAATAACCATTTTCGCTGAGGTGTCAGCAGTCATGGGCCATGAATTTTGCATGCGGTGGCAAGGGAAACTAATAAACCATCCTTGTGATATTAATTGGCCATCCAGTTGTTGCTTGCAGCAGTTTTCCCAATATAATATCTCCAAATATATTGGACCACAATTCCCTGGGTTCTCTGCCAGCATAGGCATTTTTTTTTCTCACAAAGCATTCTGGGATTTATAATCAGTCTGATTGGTGGAGCAATGTCAAGATAGGATTGCTTTTGGTACATTTCCTCTAGACATCTCCACCCCAAGGGTGAGCAAAGAGGGCTTGTCTTTCAAAGACCAAGAAGACAGTGGGAGTAGCTGGCCTTTGTGGCTACCTGATGATTGATTTCAGCAAGTGTTATTTTCTTTAATTTTCTCACAGCTGCAGTAGGTACATGCCAGTCTAGACAAGGCATAACTTTAAGCATTTTTAGGAGCAGTGCTGTTTCTTCTGCGTGTGTGATGACCTAGGGTAGGATACAAAATAAACACAGTCACAAAAAAACAGGTGAAGCCCCTTTTATTCCTTCACTTTGCTTCCAAGCTCCAAACATCCTTGAATGGAGACAAAAAACTCCCACACAAGCAGTTACAAGAAGGAGGAAATGCCATTTAAATTATAAAGAGTAAAAAAAAACAACACAAACCAGGCAAGATAAGGGCTTGAAGACGACCACAGATATCAGAACACACACTGGGAAGGACGCCAAACTCAGAGAGGAACAATAAACGAGAGATATTTCCATGCTTTGTTTCTAGCACTCACCCGTAGGCATGTCCATCCTCTTATCCAGTTGTCACAGCTGCAGCCCATGAAGAGGATCAAGGCCCTCTTCTCCTCAGTAGACCACGTCTCTCCCTTATCCTCTCCTCCCTGTCTGCCTAGGATGAAGAAGGGATGGGCCTGGGTCCTCCTCTGATTGCCCAGCTGGCCTCTGCCCTTCCCCAGCCTCCTCCACAACCTCCAGAGCCACACTTCCACTCCCTGTCGGCTGTTACTCCTCTCCCTCAGAGTCAGTCTCCACCAGGGACATGACAGCATGGTAAGATTAGCTTGAGACAAGAAACCTTTCTCTTCTTATACTCTGCTGGAATTTAGCATAAGGATTTAGTGTTGATACCACCCCAAAAGGGACGCGGTGGCTCAGTGGCTAAAACGCTGAGCTTGTCGATTAGAAAGGTCAGCAGTTCAGCGGTTCGAATCCCTAGCACAGTGTAACAGAGTGAGCTCCCATTACTTGTCCCAGATTCTGCCTACCTAGCAGTTTGAAAGCATGTAAAAATGCAAGTAGAAAAATGGGGACCTCTTTGGTTGGGAAGGTAACAGCATTCCGTGCGCCTTTGGTGTTTAGTCATGCTTGGAGATGTCTTCAGACAGCGCTGGCTCTTCGGCTTCGTAACAGAGATGAGCATCTCCCCCTAGGGTTGGAAACGACTAGCACGTATATGTGAGGGGGGAACCTTTACCTTTACCACCAAAATAAAATGGGCTTAGAACAGCATTGCTTAAACACAGGGATGTTGGGATGTGATGGTCAAAAGAAAAGGCTTTGGGTAGCTTATCTAGGGTATTGCCACCATAACATCTTAATGGTCCATAATCAAGAAGTCAAATATCAATTTGGAAAACCTGTTGTAAAGCTTTAAGATTTATCCCAAAGGTGCTTTTTCAAGAGGCAACTGGACTTTCTGGTTTCTGAAGAAGCTTCTTGGATGAGAAGCGAAACATCTTCAAAGAAAAACCAGAAAGCCCAGTTGCCTCTTGAAAAAGCACCTTTGAGACAACCATGACCTGGATGGCTGAGTATCTCCACAGACACTTCAGGATTTAATTCAAGATTTCAAGAATTTTGCCTTCAAAAGTTCTCCGTCCCTGGAGGCTATTAAGAAGAGGCTGGACAGTCACTTTTCTGGAATGGTATATATATCTTGCTTGAGCCGGGGGTTAGACTACAGGACCTCCAAGGTCCCTTCTAATCTATTATTCAGTTAAGATTCAGCATAGTCATCCTCACTTATGTAACATTTTGCCAGCTCCTGTACTTTTCCTTCTGTTCTATTTTCTTTCTGTTCAGTCTAATTTTTTACCTATGTAATTGCCAAGATTTGTTTTGGTTGAGGTATTACAGAAAAACATTTAATAAATAAATGAAACAGATCCTATGGGTTTGTTCCTCTGCTTGTTGTTTACTTGAACTCATTTGCATATATTCTGGATAGGAAGGCTTGCTATAAATCAAAAAGGTAAAATAACTGCAAGAATCACAGCAGTTTGTAAGGAAAAAGCTCTGCAAGGCTAAGAAGGAATAAAGTAGCCGATTACAGTAAAACATCAGGACCCTGTAAATTCACTCAGCTTTAGTTCCCACTCAAAGCTAGTGGATGTTTAAAATTTAAGGTCATTAAATTGTTTTAGTAAAAGGCTTTATGCGATATGGGACATCTTGGCCCACAGCCGTAAATGCTCAAGGTGTGCTATCCATTCAGTCTCATTTAAAAAAGAAAAGAAAAATAACATGAAGACATTTGAGAGTATTTTGTGGTTGCTCTTTCCCAAAACAACTTTTTGGGAGGGTTGCAGAATAGTCACAGAATAGCTTTTACAGGTGAAACTCAAAAAATTAGAATATTGTGCAAAAATTCATTTATTTCAGTAATGCAACTTAAAAGGTGAAACTAATATATGAGATAGACTCATTACATGCAAAGCAAGATAGGTGAAGCTGTGATTTGTCATAATTGTGATGATTATGGCTTACAGCTCTTGAAAACCCCAAATCCACAATCTCAGAAAATTAGAATATTACACGCAATCAATAAAACACGGACTGTACATAGAACAATATCGGACCTCTGAAAAGTACAAGCATGCGTATGTACTCAGTATTTGGTTTGGGCCCCTTTGGCAGCAATTACTGCCTCAATGTGGCATGGCATGGAAGCTATCAGCCTGTGGCTTTGCTGAGGTGTTATGGAAGACCAGGATGCTTCAATAGCAGCCTTCAGCTCTTCTGCATTGTTCGGTCTCATGTCTCTCATCTTTCTCTTGGCAATGCCCCATAGATTCTCTATGGGGTTCAGGTCAGGCGAGTTTGCTGGCCAATCAAGCACAGTAATCCCATGGTCATTGAACCAGGTTTTGGTGCTTTTGGCAGTGTGGGCAGGTGCCAAGTCCTGCTGGAAAATGAAGTCAGCATCCCCATAAAGCTCGTCTGCAGAAGGAAGCATGAAGTACTCCAAAATCTTCTGGTAGACGGCTGCGTTGATCCTGGACTTAATGAAGCACAGTGGACCAACACCAGCAGATGACATGGCTCCCCAAATCAACACAGACACAAACTTCACACTGGACTTCAAGCATCTTGCAGTCTGTGCCTCTCCATTCTTCCTCCAGACTCTGGGTCCTTGGTTTCCAAATGAGATGCAAAAGTTGCTCTCATCAGAAAAGAGGACTTTGGACCACTGAGCAACAGACCAGGTCTGTTTTTCTTTAGCCCAGGTAAGATGCTTCTGACATTATTTGTTGTTCAGGAGCGGCTTGACAAGAGGAATATGACATTTGAAGTCCATGTCCAGGATCCGTCTATGTGTGGTGGCTCTTGATGCACTGATTCCAGCCTCAGTCCACTCCTTGTGAAAGTCCCCAATACTTTTGAACGGCCTTTTCCTGACAATCCTCTCCAGGCTGTGGTTATCCCTGCTGCTTGTGCACCTTTTTCTTCCACACTTTTCCCTTCCACATAACTTTCTATTAATGTGCTTTGATACAGCACTTTGGGAACATCCAACTTCTTTTGCATACCTTTTGAGGCTTTCCCTCCTTATGGAGGGTGTCAGTGATGGTTTTCTGCACAACTGTCAGGTCAGCAGTCTTTCCCATGATTGTGATTCCTACTGAACCAGACAGACCATTTAAAGGCTCAGGAACCCTTTGCAGGTGTGATGGCTTAATTAGCTGATTAGACTGGGACACTTTGAGCCTAGAATATTGCACCTTTTCACAATATTCTAATTTTCTGAGATTGTGGATTTGGAGTTTTCATGAGCTGTAAGCCATAATCATCACAATTACGACAAATCACAGCTTGAACTATCTTCCTTTGCATGTAATGAGTCTATCTCATATATTAGTTTCACCTTTTAAGTTGCATTACTGAAATAAATGATCTGTTGCACGATATTCTAATTTTTCGAGTTTTACCTGTATGTGGGGCTATGTTGGTCAGTTCTGAACTACCCGTCCTTCATAAGTACAGTGGGGAAAGATTAAGTCAGCAAGTATCTAAAGAAAGGTCCTGGCTGATGAATATTTTCGTGCTGCTTTAAATATTTCTTTTTTAAAAGGAGCTTACCTAAGTCACCCTAAAGCCTTCTCAGGTAAAACTTGGAATATAAATATTTTAATAAGGCAATTGGGTAGGAAGAAATTAAATCATTCGTTCTTTGCAAGCAATTTCCATACAGGCATGACAACATAATGTTAAATATAAATAAATATGGCACAGGTCTAGGGTATTGAGAGGAGCCATTTGACCCCAATGGGACTAACCCATCCCACTTATGCTAGAGGAAAAGGTATGGTATGGATCCTGCCTTCTAAGGATTTCTGGTGGGCAGGATCAAGAAGTAGAGCCTTTTCTGCTGTGGCCTGAAACCTGTGAGACATTCTACCACCAGAGATGAGAACTGCTCCCTCCCTTTAGGTCTTCTGGAAGGTTGTTAAAAGTTGGTTTTGCTGGTTGGCCTGGGGTTCACCTCTGGAGGTGATTGTTAAGTAAGAAGACCTCATCTCTGTGACATTTGTCTCTTAGTCCTGGTTTCTTTGTATACAGACTTACTACTACAATTGAGCCCAACATTTCTATTGGTAAGCTAGACAGTTATTAAGTGAATTTTGCTCCATTTTGCAAGCTTTGTTGCTGCTGTTATTAAGTGATCACCACCGTTGTTAACTTAATAACACTGTTGTTAAGTGAATCTGGCTTTCCCATTGACTTTGCTGGTCAGACGATTGCAAAAAGTGATCCACAAAACCCTGCAATTGTCATAAATACATGCAGTTGCCACACATTTGAATTTTGATCATGTGACCGTGGGGATGCTGCAATGGACGTAATTGTGAAAAAAGGTCACAGATCACTTTTTTGGTGCCATTGTAACTTCTAATGGTCATTAAATGAATGGTTGCAAGTCAAGAACGACCTGTAGTTTTAAAAATTTGATTGCAAAGTTTTAATATTGTAATTTTTCTTTTTTTTAATTTTTATTTTTTTAAAAAATTGCATATCTCTATTTACATTGTTAACAGTATTGTATCATCAATAACGCATAGATTTACATTTATTCCTATACATTAATATTTATTTCTGTGTTCTACCCATTTATACCATCTATCCCAAACCGTGTAATATTCCAATTTGTTCTTGGCTTTTAATTCTGCTGTGAGTTTATCCATTTCAGCACAGTCCAGTATTTTTTGTATCAGGTTCTCTTCAGATTTACTTTTATTAGGAATAATTAAGGGGAAATTTAGCAAACAAATCCAATATATCACTCTACACATAATAACGGCGGCAAGGATAGTTTTTGCACAGGGCTGGAAAACAGAAAAGATACCATCCTGTAATTATTTTTCTATTTGTCTCTTACAATGTGTGAGCCACCCAGTCGTCTTATAGGGGAGATGGGTGGCATAAAAATTTAATCAACCAATCAATCAGGCTGTCTAGAGTAATTTTTACCTCACACTTTTGGGCCCCAAAATCTTTGATGTCGAATTGGTTGAAATTGGTTGCCCAGGGCTGTTATTCCCAAAAAGAAGAATCTGAAGTTTTCCAATTAACACATTTTACTAATGCTGCCCTTCATTTCCCAAGGTGTTACGAGACTCCTGATTGTGAAGTATCACAAACCAACACAATTCTCTTCCTATGATAAAGGCAGAGGAATACCTGATGTTTTGTGTGTCTGCAGCTGCTGCTGCAGAATTGCCATCCTTAACTCAGGAGCCTCAAGAAACATCCCGTACTGTCCATCTGTAAGCTATGCAATTTAATATTTGGACTCAGGGAGAATTAAAATATCCCAGCATTGCAAATTATCCTTCTTTCCCTGCCCCATATAAATGACATTTCCTCTTTCATACCCCTGCATTAATCATTTTCTCATAACAGCTGAAGAACAAGCCATGCTGTGGCTTACCACCTTTGTAAAGGCTTTTTGTCTGAATCATAGTTTACAGTTGTGGTGCCTGGTGTCCCCCATACTGGCCATGCCTTCTCTTGCAGTTGCAACCAAAGCACCTAGGATTGAGTGGACTGTAGACCAGGGCTCTTCTGGATTTTTAGCTTTTCTTTTAAAAAAATCATATCAATTAAGTAAACTGAGAAAAAAATTTAACAGGTAGTTTTTTTGCTCAGTTTGCTAGGAGAAGTTCATTTTGGTTTTATAATTTGGGGCCAGTAAAAGTTAATTTAGAAGGGTTAACTTGAAAGTGCAAGATTATAAATGCTTATTTTTTAAAAAATACTATAAAGACAAATATTGTTAAAAACCATGTTTCATTTTTCAGGCTATTGATCATTGATGGCTAATTGTTCTACATTCATTTGATGCTTTGAGGTTCCTCCTACACACACAGTTTTTTTGACTTCAGATGTAACAGGAACTACTTGGGTACCTCATTTTTTAAAAAAAAAATTCTTCTCATTTCAACTCAATAAACATAGACAGCAGGTATGTTGCAGAGCAAAACTCCCAGTTCTATCGTATTTATTTACAGAAATGCCTGTGGGCCACACTAAGCATTTTTATCATTCTTTGGTGATAAATATGACTTGTGGTTGCATTGTACTGCTTTCATTGGAAAGATGCCCGCTTAACCTCTTGAAAAAAATATACAGGTAGGCCTCAACTTATAACTATTCATTGAGTAACTGTTCAAAGTTACAATGGCCCTGAAAAAAGTGACATGCCAATTTTTACATTTATGGCCATTGTAGCATCCTCATGGTCATGTCATCTAAATTCAGATGTTTGGCAACTGATTCATATTTATGACGGTTGCAGTGTCCTTTGATCATGTCATTGCCATGTCTAAGCCGGCTTCCAATGAGCCAAGTTAGTGGGGAAGCCAGATTTGCTGAATGACTGCATGGTTCACTTAACAACTGCAGTGATTTGTTTAACAACTGAAAGGTCATAAAATGGGGCAAAATTCACTTAACAACTGTCTTGCTTAGCAATGAAAATTTTGGGTTCAATTGTGGTCATAAGGATTATTTTTATTTATTTAGATAATTTATTTAGATTACCTGTAAAGGTGAGTTTGAAGTTGTAAATTAGAAGGTGGTAAGGAACCAATAACCAGCTTTGTTTCTGATTGATTTTTTTTTTTGACCAGCCATTTTGTGAAGAAACAAAGACTTTCCCCTCTGGAGTAGCCATTTTCTAACTGTCGTGGTATGGTTTCAAAAATTCTTAACCTAGTTTGGAAGGAAACCTCGTTGTATGAATGGTTTTCAGTTCCCTTGGATGGCCCAAAAATCTGTGCAGGGTACAAATTTTGAATGAGCGAGTTGGAAGTGAGAAGACTTTTCTTCTTACGAAATGAGCTTTGCAAAATAGGAAATTCCTTCCCAGCAATTTTTTTAGGAGATTTGCTGGATATCGGGGTGGGGGGAGGGAGTGATAACTCGGCTAAAGCTGTTTTGTAATGCTCTTATGTGACTGAAGGAAAAGCAATGTTTTTCTTATAGAATGGACAAAGAAAGGGAGGGTGTAAACCCCACACTGGGAGCGATCGTCGTCCCGTTTCAGTAGGTGGGAAATTTGGTATCCGTGCGGTTATATCATTCTTTTCCCTAAAACTGGTCTCCCGCAGTGGTGCATATTAAAAATGTTCCACAGTTAAAACTTGGTGGATGAATCCTGCAGGAAGATTTCCCTGATTAGAAGAGAAAATAATTGACAGGACAAAGAGAGACCACCAACCACTGTGCCAGTATATTACTTGTTTTCATGATACCTTTTCCTTGTTCAGTGAAAAAAGCAATGACTGTGTACTCCGCCTGCAGTGCGGTGAGATTAGCTGTACAAGATCTGATGCAAACTGCTGTTAGACCTCTGACCTTGGCGAAAGATCTGAGAACAGTCCGCTGGTCTCGGGGAGAGGTTGTGATATTTTGAGAACTTACTAGCTCTGGGGGCTGAAGCCACCAAGACTCTTGTGTGACTTTAAAAATCAGGAGGTTTAAATCTAGTTCGCATAACATAGCTAAGCATGGGGTCTGTGAGCAGCAGTGTGTCCACAAATCCATCTGCCGCAAAGAAGAGGGGATCAACCTATTCTCCAAAGCACCCAAATGCAGGGCAAGAAGCAATGGATGGAGAGACATAATCAAGGAGAAAAGTGACCCTAGAACTAAGGAGAAATTTCCTGACAGCGAGAACAATTAATCAGTGGAACAACTTGCCTCCAGAAGTTGGAGGTGCTCCAGCACTGGAAAGATTTAAGAAGAGATTGGACAACCATTTGTCTGGAACGATATAGGGCAGGGGTGTCAAACTGGATTTCTTTGAGGACCGGATCAGCATTGTAGTTCTGCTGACCAACCAGGGCGGGGGAGACAAGATGGACACCTCCTGCAGCACCCTGCTGGCCAAAATGGGGTGCAAGGGGGCCACGTGAGACCCCCTCCGTGTCTCATTTTTGGGCTGGACAGCCTGCAGCATCCTGCTGGCCAAAACAGGGTGCAAGGGGGCCTCATGTGCCCCTCATGCCCCATTTTGTCTGGCAGTGCTGCAGGAGGTCATCCAGGCCAAAAACGGGGCACAGAGGGACCTCACGAGCCCCCCACACCCAGGCCGGCCCCACAGGCCAGATTTAAGCATGCTGTGGGCCGGATGCGGATGGCTTGAGCTTGACACCCCTGGTGTAGAGTCTCCTGCTTGAGCAGGGGGTTGGACTAGAAGACCTCCAAGATCCCTTCCAACCCTGTTATTCTGTTACCCATATTGCTTCCTTGCTTGTTGTTGATCATACCTTCGTGGCAGCCATTTGGTAAATGCCAGCTGTACCAACTTTTCACAAAGGCTGCAGGTCTTGCATTAAACTAGAGCCTTGATGGCTCAGGCTGTTAATTGCCTGCACTTAAGTTCCAGTTGCCTACAACTGCTGTAGGCTCGAATCCCACCAGGCTCAAGGTTGACTCAGCCTTCCATCCTCTCGGGGTAGGTAAATGGAGGACCCAAGATTGTTGGGGGCGATTAGCTGACCTTGTAAAAATGCCACTTAGTAATAAGCAGGCATATACAATGGAAGGAAGGCTATTGCTGAGCACACTGGGTTGCATCCCAAAAATTGTAAGCCCCTGAGTCTCGGAGAAGGGCGGCATATAAATGTAATTAAAAAAAAACCTGTAATTTGGTTTCTTTCGCTTGGTGCTGGCTAGAATCATAAGAGCTAGAGATCCTTGGAGGTCTTCTAATCCAACCCCCTTCCCAAGGCAGGAGACTTTATACCATCCCATGGTATAAATATCTCTCCCATCTTTTCTTCAAAAGGAGGGAGCATCCGCAACTTTAGAAAGCAAGCTGATCCCGATACTCCCATATTACACCCCTCCTGCGTGAGCTGCACTGGTTACCGGTTGCCCTCCGGGTGAGATTCAAGGTCCTGGTGTTGACTTATAAAGCCCTACATGGCATTGGACCAGGATATATGTGGGAGACCCTGCTGCCAATAACAGCTTCCCGGCGTCCCGTGCGCTCCCATCGACAGGGCCTTCTCCGGGTGCCGTCGACCCAGCAATGTCGGCTGGCGGTTCCCAGGGGTAGGGCCTTCTCGGTGGGAGCATCCACCCTATGGAACCAGCTTCCCCTGGAGCTCCGGGTGTCCCCTGACCTCCGCTCCTTCCGCCATGACCTAAAAACTTGGCTGTTCCAACTAGCCTACCCAGACTGATGGGGGTGGGGGAGGGTTTTTAAATGTATTTTAATTGGAATATTTATGAGACCTTTGGTTTAATTGTTTTTAATATTTGTATATTTGTATTGGATTGTTTTATTTTGTAAGCCACCCTGAGTCCTTCAGGAGATAGGGCGGCATATAAGTCTCATAAATGAATGAATGAATGAATGAATGAATGAATGAATGAATGAATAAATCCACTGATTAATTGGTTTCAATGGCTTTCTTAAACTTTGTGATGCTAGGGTTTCCTGATGCTATCCTTCTAGAAATTTATTGTTTTTACTGGAAATAGTAATATTCAGAAAGCTATATTCAAACTTTCACTTTTCAGAAAATTTAAACAATTTTGGGGATCTCTTTCTAAATTGCTTCTTAACACACAGTCTTGAGAAACTGTTAGTATGTTGTATGGAGCCAGGCATTTTGTTTATAAACCACAGTTTATAATTCAGTGTATGGACCCAACAGAATATGGGTTTATTCAGTTCATTGCAATTTATTGTGCAATGCAAATTGGGCTTTATGACAGAGCCAGCTTTTGTGAGCTAGTTCTTACCATCAGCTACAGGGCTTTAACAAGGGTAAACCTAATTAATTTAAAATGGTTTTGCTTTGTAGGAAAATATAAAAGCAGTTTAGGGCTGAAAGTTGATGTTATGGAATGCATTATGTACTGTCACTTCATTGAATTTTATATTCAGGTTATTAACGAGGAATGTATGTGTGAGGGAATAGACAGTATCCTATAAGATCCTGTTCATGGGAGCAGAAAGATGCATCAGAAGTAGCACTCACTGATTACATTAAAATGCAAAATTACAGAATGCTGTTTCTATAAAACAGATAATTATATCTTGTTATGTGGAATTGAAATGGGTAACTCTTGTGTGCACAGATTGCTCTTTCTGTACAGCACATAAGTTTGCAGGCCATCAAATCTGTAGCATTGCAAAAAAAGTATTTAATATAGAAAATAAATGGTAGCTGGGAGGTCTTGATGGATAAATGCCTATGGAGATTCTCAGCCAATCCAGGTCATGATTGTCCCAAAGGTGATTTTCCAAAAGCAACTTCTCCCTCCCTCTCCCTCCCTCTCTCTTTCCCTCTTTCTTCCCCCCATCACACACATGACATGATAGGGGTAGAATAACAGAAGGGACCTGGGAGGTCCTCTAATCCAACCCCTTGCTGAAGCAGAAGACTATCTATATACCATTTCAGACAAACGATTGGCCAGTCCCTTTTTTAAAAGCCTCCAGTGGTGGAGCACCCAGGACCTCTGAAGGCAAGCCATTTCACTGGTTAATTAGAATAGAAGAGAAGAGAATAACAGAGTTGGAAGGGACCTTTGAGGTCTTCTAGTCCAACCCCCTGCCTAGGCAGGAAACCCTACACCACTTCAGCCAAATGGTTATCCAACATCTTCTTAAAAACTTCCAGTGTTGGATCATTTACAACTTCTGGCGGCAAGTTGTTCCGTTGATTAATTGTTTTAACTGTCAGGAAATTTCTCCTTATTTCTAAGTTGCTTCTCTCCTTGATTAGTTTCCACCCATTGCTTCTTATCCTGCCTTCTGGTGCTTTGGAGAATAGCTTGACCTGTTCTTCTTTATGGCAGCCCCTGAGATATTGGAACACTGCTATCACATCTCCCCTGGCTCTTCTTTTCATCAAACTAGACATACCCAGTTCCTGCAACCATTCTTCATATTGTTTTCACTGTTAGGAAATTTCTCCTTAGCTCTGGGTTGCTTCTCTCCTTGATTAGTTTCCATCCATTGTTTCTTGTCTTTCCTTCTGGTGGGAAAATGGGTTGACCCTCCTCTTTTTTTGAAGCAGCCCCTCATTGTATTGGAACACTGCTATCATGTTGCCCCTAATCTTTTTTTCGCTTGACTAGACATACCCAATTCCTGAAGCTTCTTGGATGAGAAGTGAAACATTTTCAAGAGAAAAACCAAAATCCAGTTGCCTTTTTGGAAAAGTACCTTTGGGTCTTGATTCATAGGTAAGGAAGAAAATTGTGGGATTGCAACTTACACATTCTTCATGAATAAAATAAACTTTGAGCACAGACTGCCACATTCCTTCCACAGGTCGTGTCTACTCATGTCAGAAATAGATTTGTTCTGGCTGGCAGAACCAACTCTGGGCGAAACTAGTGGCAGTCTTGTTGAAGCAAGCTCCATTATGCATTTCTCCCAATTCCAATTCATTTCACCAGGGCTTGTCCAGGATAATAAACTAACCTAGTGACCATCTTCAGATATTTTGAGAGTCAACTTTCAGACTCCTGCTGGAACAAGGTACATCAAGCTCCTAATCTGAAATGTCTGAGCAAGGAAGCAAGATTCACAAAGAGTTTAATTGGATTTAATATCAGACAAAAAGGAGTGAAGATACAGAATCTTGGGAACTTCATGAGCAAATTCTTTAGCTTAGTAAATTCATTTTGGTGGGAGCTTGGTGAATTTCTCCCAAATGGCTTAATCAGAATGTTTACAACTCTTTTTACAATGTAAGTTGTGAGTTGTTCAAGTTGAGTTGTTCAAGTAAGTTGGTCATGTTTTGAAATACTCAATTTTCTTCTTCAACTCAGACAAGGTGCAAGCGTGCCATTAGCAATGTGGATTTAATGATATTAAAATGCAGGCGTGGGCTACAGAATTTGCATGAGTTTAAACCAGGGATCTCCAAGACTTGTGGACTTCAACTCCCAGAATTCCCCAGCCAGCCATGCTAGGGGGAATTCTGGGAGTTGAAGTCCATTCTGGGAGTTGAAGTCCACAAGCTTAAAGTTGCCAAGTTTGAAACCCACCCACCCACCCTGGTTTAAACCCTTCCCACATCCCTGTTACGATTCTTATCTGGATTCCAAAGCTTTTCACTTGCTTTGAAAGTAAAGTTTCCATTGATGGGAATGCAAGTTCCTTTAACACTGTCTCCTCTCATTTCCTATAGCAGCTTCATCAAGAGGCAAATAATTACTCTTTTACCCCATATTATTCCTTCAAAACTGCCATCCTGAGCCTGCCCAGGTATTTGTACCCAATATTTGTACCCAGCTCCCCACCTTGCTCCCTGCTTCGCCACGCACTCATATCACAGTATTCTCATTGTTTTCTTTTTCTATTGCATGTGGCATGGTGGCCTAGTGGTGAAGCTGCTTGCCCCCACTTGGAAGATTGAGAGTTCAATCCTAGGTAGTGGCAGATATTTCTCAGGGCGCAAAAAAAAAAATCAGTGAATTCCGCGTGGTGTCAGGAAGGGCATCTGGCCAGTGAATGCTCGGCTCCATCCATACGCCCCAGCTCTATCTTGAATTAAGGATTACAGGGTTGTAAAAGAAGTGCTTTAATCTATTGTCCCATTACTTTGCTACTGTTATATTTACATTTCATTTCTCTGTTTTTATTGTTGTAAGCTGCCTAGATAAGATAAGATAAGATAAGATAAGATAAGATAAGATAAGATAACCTTGATTGTCATTTTTTCCCCTGTGGGCACTCTTGCCCACATTAAAAAAATCTATTGTCTGCTCTCAAACATAATACACATACATAATACACATATAGATATGCTCCATATGCATATGTTTATAGCTATACCTTAACATATAAATACATATTAATATTAATCACTGCCCTTCTTGAATACATAGCAGAAAGAGGAAACTTCAGAGTTCACAAGGTTGATACTGAATGGAACAAAACTGTGGCTGAATATGGATGTTCTGCTTCGGATACCACGAAGCCTCCTCCTAGAAGGTAGCTAGGAAAACAGGTTGTGAAGAGGATGTGTAGCATCTCAGACAATCCTGCGGACCCTGGCTCAAGCAACACTTATGTCCTCACCATTCTCTGCACCGCCTTCCTGTCTGAAGCAGTGATGCTCCCAAAACAGATAACAATGCAATATGACAGGATGTTCTTGATCGTCCCCCTATAGAAAGTGGTAAGGAACAATGGGAGGATGATGTACACGGCGCAGAAAATGCAGGCACTGCTATGCCCATTTCACCAGTGTCTCACTGTTGAGCGACCCAGCCAGCCTACTCGTTAGCTTCACACCCAGAGTTGCCCTACAGCAAGATAGGCGGCAAATAAATTGAACAAATAAATAAAAATTTAAAAATGTTAACTTTTTAAAATTTAAAATATAAATTTAAAGGTAGACATCCATACATATCTTTTAAACAGATAAATGTGTGAATGGTTATGAAGAGTCTTTTGGCTTGCTCAGGACAGGTAGTCATAATTCTTATATTTGCATCCAAGGGCTATTGGCAAGCAAGCTCTTCTTGAATATAATAGCAGATGTTGGGCTTTTCTTCCGGGTCCTGTGTATTTCCTGGAAAAAAAATGTTGATCTTTACAGTTTTCACACCACTGGGATCAGTGAATAAGTACCCATCATTTTCTGAGACCTGACTTGAACTTGCAAGAAAAGACGTGGGAGAGCTAGAAATGTTCTTTCTCCCTAAAGAATGGGAGATTTATGTCCATGTAGCAGATCTTAAAACAAATAACTTGGGAGACTATCCAAAGACACAGCTCTTAGCTTTTGTGCCGAAATAGCCCTGTAAAGCAAATGTGGCTTTAGATTGTTTTGTTTATAACTTGTCTAGTGCATATTTATTTGTTTATTTAACAGTCCTTTTAACATGCTGAAGTCCTAAGGGACTCTGGGCGATGCATGGCAACATAAGAAAAATAATTACCAACATCAGAACAAAAAGCATTCAAAATAATTCATATAATCGGTCTGATATAATTCATATAATTCGTCTATAATAATCTGAAATGCCCACAATGGCTGTTCGTAATCAAATCAAGAAAGGATGAAGGCTCATAGGAAGTTTGTGCTTGCTTGTGAAATGCAAGATGGATGGGAGCTGCAAATGAATCTGTGGGGAGAAAGAGCTTCAGAGGGTGAAGGCTACCATGGAAAAGTTTATATTCTCTGCTCTGCTGTCCATGTATTTCAACAGGCCCTCCTCAGATTCAGCTCTGATAAATCATTATCTGATGTACTCCACCTGAATCATTTTGGAATAGAGCTGTACTCTATGTAGAACCTTTTAGCTTCCAAACAATGATTCTGGACTTCCAGAACATCTCTGGCTTAGTTGACAAAAGCAAATGTTTCCCCTGGCCAGTTTTGTCTGACTCTAGGGAGCGGTGCTCATCTCTGTTTCTTTGGCAAGGAAGCCGGCTTCCGTGGTCATGCGACCAGCATGATTATATGCCAAAGGCACACAGGATACCATTACCTTCCCACCAAAGTGGTACCTGTTTATCTACTTGCATTTGCATGCTAGGTGGGCAGGAGCTGAGGCAAGAACAGGAGTTTATCCCGTTGCACAGTGCTTGGGTCTCGAACCTGGGCTGCCAGCTTTTCAGCTGACAAGTTCAGCGTCTTCAACCGTTGACCTATCACATCCCCCAGTCTGTTAACATCTCACCTCAAACCAACCTGTGACTTCTCCCAGTTCTTTCCTGGAAAAGCATAGTTTGTAGTTTGTATGGACTTGAGCATTTTCCCTCACAACCACTACTCAGAGAAGAATGAAACCACCACACAATAGTACCTCGTCTTTGGCGGGCAGTCCAGGAAGCTACCATAGTTGATGTTACTAAGTTGAAAGCTCCCTCATATCTGACTCCTAATGAAGTCATTCAAAAGAAAATCAACACCAAATCTGCCTCATGAATCCTGACTGAAAATGATTTAGATAATATCTTCCATCTAGGATCCTTTGTAATCAATTCCCCATCACCACCTCCACAGCCGACTTGTCAGCTAACTGGAAGGTGGGGTCAAGCGAGGACCTAGTTTGGAGTTGTTGCGTAGCTGCAAGTGGAATAAGCTTGACCTCCCCCAAGAAATGTGAAGCCTTATCTGGTTGTTCCCAGGGGAAGGCAAGCAGTATGGGGAGATGCTTGTAACATAGGTGGTATATAATAAAAAAAACTGAATTTAGCTATTCATGTGTAGCTTTGGTTACTTGCCCCTGACACTTCCCTAATAGAGGAAAGTTGGAGACCAGGCAAAAGGTATTACACCCTGTCACCACTGCTGATATTACCTGCTTCTTCAAAGAAATACAGGTAGACCTTGACTTACAACAGTTCATTTAGTGACCGTTCGAAGTTAACAACAGCACTGAAAACAGTGACTTATGACCATTTGTCACACTTATGATTGTTGCAGCATCCCTATGGTCACATGATCAAAATTCAGATGCTTGGCAACTGATTCATACTTATGACAATTGCAGTGTCCTAGGGTTAGGTCAGTGGTGGCTAATCTTTTTGGGCTGCCGTGCCGAAAATTGTGCTCGCGTGCACACACTCGCATACGCACGCTCATGTGCCAGCACCCAGAAGACAATGCACACGGGGGGCCTCCCCACGCCCCCTGCACATGCACGCACAACCCCCACGCACGCTGCGTGTCTCTGCGCATGCATGTGCGTTTCTCATGCCCCCTGCCCCCCATTCATGCACGCCAGATACCCAACAATCAGCTGATGGGCAGGCGGCGCACACGCAAGTGGCTCTGCGTGCCACTTCTGGCATGTGTGCCATAGGTTCGCTGTCACGGGGTCATGTGATCCCCTTTTACGACCTTCTGACAAGCAACGTCAATGGGAGTGCCAGGTTCACTTAACAACCATGTTACTAACTTAACTGCAGGGATTCACTTAACAACTGTGGGGAAAAGGTTGTAAAACGGGACAAAATTCACTTAACAAATGCCTCACTTAACAGCAGTAATGTTAGGCTCAATTGTGATCATAAGTCAAGGATGCCCTGTATTGATAATGTCCCAGAGCTATCTCATGTCCCAACTAGCAACTCGGTGCTGTTGGGAGATGACAAATCAAGCCCAGGGGTAGATTTGCAGATTTCTCAGAGTGCAGAGAACTGTATTCATTTTTTTTTTTGAGTTCCAGAAAACTAAAGAAATCCTAGATTACAAGAAAAGGCGCCAGCTCACTCACCAACACGGACTCTGCCCGTCTGGAATCCAGCCCAGAGCAGATATGAGCAAATTTATCTGGTGAGCCTGTAGGCACTTTGTCTCACCCTATACTTCCATGATGGCGTTTATATCAACGTGGAGACATTATCTGGATTTGTGAAGTTTTTTTCTCCTAAGAATGCCATCATTATGTTAATCCTCTTATCTCTCTTTGCTTGGTAAAATATACAAAGCCATGGTTGGTAGTGGTTTAGAAAGGCCTGTTTTAAATTATATTTCCAGGTTAACAGATGACGTGTTAGTTCCTCCTCCTGAGGGCTCTGAGAATGCACACCTGCACACCTGTTATGCGAGTGTCCTCCAGTTAATTACTTAACACACATTGCTGCGTTTCAAACACCCGGGAGTTTTTAATCACATTCTCTCTCTCCGCTGCACGGAGAGCAGTAGAGCAGTGACGGCTAACTTTTCCACGTGCGTGCCAAAAGTGTGCGCGTGCTCACGGCTGCACCCATGATGCAATGCGCGTGCGACTCCCTCTGCCCCCTGAGCATGCGCACATGACCCCCTGCATGCACCGCAATGTTCTGTGCATGCGTGCATGTCCCTCTGCACCGATTCCTCTGTGCATATGCATGCAACCCCCACACTGCACGCCACATGCCTCTGTGCATGCGCACGCATCTTCCCACGACGCGCTCTCCCCTGGAAATGTGCAGCAGATACCCAACAATCATGCTGGCGGGGGGTGTGCACGCATATGCGCAGTGGGGCTCTTCCGATGACCTCTAACATGCCGGTAGAAGTGGCTTCTGGCGTGCCACTTCTGGCATGCATGCCACAGGCTCGCCATCACGATGCTAGAGATTAAGAGGCTGGACTTGGACTTGGGGGCCCACAGCATTTTCCCATGGAAATCCATTCTGCAAATATAAATCCTCGACCACAAACTGAGCCAAAATTCATTGCAAAGCAAGGCGGGTAAGTTGAATGAGTCGGCATTATCGGAAGGGAGTTGAAAAAGGTTTGCCACCACTGAACTAGAGCATGCAACATTTTCTGAAAGAGCAGAGGAACACAACTTGGCTTCGTGTGGTACACAGGGGGAAGATAGGATTAATTACAGGTAATCCTTGATTTGCAACCATTAGTTTAGTGAGCGGTTACAACTCACTGAAAAAGTGACCTGTGCCTGTTTTTCATTCTTAGATTGTTGCAACAGCCCCATGGTCACGTGACCAAATCTGGGCACTTGGCGACTGGCATGTATTGATGATGGTTGCATTGTCCACCATCATCAATACATGCCAGTGATATGATCACCTTGTATCACTTTCTGACAAGCGAAGTCAGTGGGGAATCCAGATTCACTTCATCTTGTTACTCACTTCACTGCAGCGATTCACTTAACAACTGTGGAAAGAAAGGTCGCAGGATGGAGCAAAACTCATTCACCAACTGCCTTGCTTAGCAATGGAAATTGCGGGCTCGATTGTGGTCGCAAGTTGAGGATTACCAGTACTGCAATGCCTCTTGGGCAGTGGTGGGATTCAAAACTTTTACTGCCGGTTCTGTGGGCAAGGCTTGGTGGGCGTGGTGTGGCTTGGTGGGTGTGGCAGGGTAAGGATACTGTAAAATCCCCATTCCCTCCCCACCCCACTCACCTGCTTTCCAGCTCCATTCTCCTGTTCAGGGCAACAAAAGAGGACCCAGCCGATCAGCTGGGACTCGGGAGGCAGAGAATAGATGGGGGCAGGGCCAGTCAGAGGTGGTATTTGCCGGTTCTCCGAACCACTCAAAATTTCCGCTACCAGTTCCCCAGAACTGGTCAGAACCTGCTGAATACCACCTCTGCTCTTGGGATTGTCCTTGTAGGCACCCAGATGTTTCGGCTGATCTGGAATGCAGCTTGGTGCACAGTAAAGCATAAAAATGGTCTTGTTTTGTGGCTCTCATAATTGTGGATTAAGATTTCAGAGGATCTGTATTTTGCCTCTAAAACACAACATATTTCCAGATTAGCCTTTTTAAAAAACAACAACAAAAAAACTGGCTTTTTGAAAGAGTAGGAGGGGAAAAAATGTCAGATGAAGTATTATGGGGAGCTTAGCGAAAAATCAAAAGGATAGAAAATAATCATAATTTTTAATGTTTTATTGTATCATTTTTCATTCATATTTTTAATGGAATATACTTGAATAGTAAATCATCACTGAGCGGTGACAAGCAGAGAGAAACATGACTGGCTACAATTGCTGGAATGTTATTTAAGCTTATTTTGAGACCTCAAAATGACCAGATACTTTTAGTCACTTTTAAAATGAAATGCATTAACTAAAGTAAGTGAATCATCTGATTTGATATTTCTTTTTTGCAGTTCATCTCATAGTCGTATATCAAACAAACATCACCAAAATAACTTACTTTTTATATATGGATAAATAAATACATAGACGGGAAAGGGTTACAAATTATAGCTTTGCCTATGAACTTTTGCAGAATACAAAAATTTTATATGAATTCCTGAAGAATATAATCTTACTCAAGATAAGCCCATCTCTCTGTTTACCTACTGCAATTATCTTTACAGTCATAGGAATATATAAGAAATTCAGGACAACCGTGTGGATCAATTGGTTTGAGTGATTTATTTTACACGTTTTCTCTTTGTTTAAAAACGTTAGATGGTAGAGAGATCCTAACATCAGCATATTTGAGCTGATTGAACTGTCCTGGCTTTTAATCCATATGCAGCCGTTTAAGGATGCTAAAGCCAACAGTAAAATTCATACAAGTGTGGAGATTAATTTTAAGCCTTGTTATCCTTTCACAGGCTTACTCACAGATTCTGTTTTAAATTCTCCTGTTTGGTGGGTATGTTTGGAATTCAGCACAATCTTAAGACCTTACCATGCGCTTTGGAATCACTGCAACAGTGAGGTTTCCTCACCACAGTTTTTGACAAGTTGCGATGGGCCACATAAAAGTTTCTTAAGGTTTGTATTTGGCTTGTGGGCTCTGTGTTGGTCTATCCCTGTAATCGACATCTGTTTTGTACAGCTTGAGAAAACTGATTGAGCGTAATTGACTAAACCATATACAATACTTATAACAACTGTTGAATCTTTTCTGCAAAGTGCATAGGCAGATTTTAAGCCCACTCTGCAAAATTGAGAGGAAAAGTACTTTTTCTGGGGTGGGGGAACTTTTCAAGTACTTTTAAAATGCAAAGCTAACTTTTACATTTGTGAGTGTAGCACTTAAAAGCTGTTCTAAAGACAAAATCTCTAAAACAATCAGACGATTCAAGCATCGTGCTTCTAGAACAGAGACTAAAGAAGGGTAATAAAAATTTCACAAAAGCCTTGCTTATTTTTTTTATTTATTTGGTTTAATATACAAAACTAAAAAAAATCCCCTCCCAAAAGAACAAACAGAAAACAAAAACAGTAAAAAGAAAAAAAAATCACAGATGCAAAAATAGTTCAGTTTTTAAGCACTGAATTAAGTGCCATATGGAGTAATATTGATCATTCTTTCCATTACATGGAAATTGGGCGACCAATAAAGTTAAATTAATGAATGAACGATAACTGTTCATAAGCAGAGAACCAACACACATAATCAGAGAGTGTAAATCTGGTGTGGCACTACCTTTCCATGGTAGAATATATTTTATGCTAATTTATTTATTCATTTACTTATACCACATAATTCTTCACATAATGATGGACTCCAGGTCTGCAGCATACAATTCACAGTTTATTCACAACTTTAAATCATGGTATTTTTCTCCAAAGCTATATTAACATAACTGTCGATATGGAATCAAAATAAGATCAACTGGGACAAGGTCCTATCAAATGAATACGTCATCCTTGTGGAGGATCACATCTCCCAGGATTTGGGTGGTCAACCTTTTTAAAGCCTTTCATCAGATCTTGAAAATTTGGTTCTTTGGGGATTGGATGAAATGTTGGATGAGCCTGTTTTGTAAAGGTTATATGAATCACTGGGGTTGTATAGGAGATGACCAGGCTGAGCCTGAGGGAGGAGTCAAATAGATCATCAGTTTGGAATTGATGTGTTCCTACAAGAGACCTAAGTCCAACCTCCCCTTTGAATTCCATTGGCTCTTACCTATGCCATTTTGCTTTGACCATTAGTGGACCAGATTGTTGTGTATACCTAGCATGGAATGAACTTGTAGTACCTTTATAGTCTGTTGCAAAGGGTTCCTTGCTACTGATGGGCTGGCCTCATATTTATTGTACTGTTATATTTCTGATTCTGTCTTGGGCTCATTTTTTTGTTTATTTTGTTTATTAAATTTAAAAACTGTCCATCTCCTGCTCAGAGGAACTCTAGGTGGTGTATAAATAAAAGGTGAAAACATAAAACTGAATATAAAAATTTAAAATTGAGGCAAGGATAGCTAGAATTCAACATTAAAAGTTAATTAATGGTAAAAGGCGGTGAGAGGATCTTTGGGGCAGTAGCCAGCCCCATGGTTAATCAGCTACACTCACGGATTGATTCTGTATGTTGGTTACCGCATATGAGTTGTTGTTGCTATTATTATTATTTTAATTTATTGATCAATCATCTTCCATTTTAACCCGTGATAGCCACCAGAATTGTCACATGCAAACTTCTACAGAAATCTATAGAGGAACAGAAATCTATTGCATTTCCTTGAAAGTTCACTCCAACTATAATTGTCAGAAATTATAAGTTTTGGGGCCATTAGATATCCAGAAGTGTTGTTGAAAAACTTCAATTGGGAGAAAATTGCTATAAAGGAGCTTTTAACAGGTTTCTAATAATGACTTATTTTTCATTTATCTAATGGGATGGTGGAAGGGGAAAAAGACTCTTCCCTTCACGTTAATTTATAAAGTGAATTTATTATTCATTTTTCTCCATGATTGATTTAATTTTTATGCAGTTGTTCATGCTAGGAGCTCTGTTTTTTCTGTTTTCTTTTCATCCCATAATTAGCAAAAGCAGAATGTTTCTAATACACACAGACACAGACACACACACACACTGTTTTTAAATTCAAGTACTAAGCAGCTGTAGTTGTCTATCCATGAGAATCAAGCAAGTGTTGTATGGGCTGTTGTATCTGAAGTAACACATGCATTATCTATCTATCTATCTATCTATCTATCTATCTATCTATCTATCTATCTATCTATCTATCTATCTATCTATCTATCTATCTATATCCATATCATCCATCCATCCATCCCATCCATCCATCCATCCATCCATCCATCCATCCATCCATCTAACTACACACACACACACACACACATACATATACATATACATATACATATATATATATATATATATATATATATATATATATATATATATATATATATGTGCATGCTTTTGCAAGGAAATCCTATTCTCAATTACTGGGAAATGAGGCATAACATTAAATGCAGAGAGAAAATTTTTGATTAATGCAAATTGGATTTATGATTGAAATATTCCTTACCCTCTTACTGACCTCTTTGCAGTAACTTTTAAGCGTTTGAAAACTTCTAAGGTAACAGATTAAAAATGTTTTCCCACACCTGGTGCCCTTGAGATATAATTCTCATCATGCCACAGAATCTCCTTTGAGGTCCACCAAGCGCGCTTTGTCTTATCTGATTTCTTAAACAGATCCCTTCAAATTTTTTAAATTATTTTAAGAGAAAAAAATAGTGAGAATCTAGCATGCTCTGAAGCAAAAAGCTAGTTTCAAGAATCAAATATTTTACAGATGCCTTTGGGTCACCTGAAAGACTCACCTGTAATGTTAAAGAGAGCTTTCGAGGTGACTGGTTCCACTTCCCACTCACTGATGTGATATAATTGGCTATGTCTGCCAATGCAGCCATCTAATAGGTAAGATTGTTGGGGGCAATAAGCTGACTTTGTAAAAATGCTGCTTAGTAATAAGCAGGCATATACAATGGAATGAAGGCTATTGCTGAGCACACTGGGTTGTATCCCCAAAAATTGTAAGCCGCCCTGAGTCTTCGGAGAAGGGCGGGATATAAATGTAATTAAAAAAAAAGTCCCTAGACCACCAAATGTACCCGTCTAAAATGATTGTCTACCTTGGTGTATGCTTCATCATAAAAATGGGGGCATGGGGACTGACAAGTTCTTATCATTTATGAAGTCAGGGTTAAAGCAAATGCTGTCAGTTCCAGGTGTTTTTATTCCTTTCTGAAATATCTCTCTCTATAAAAGCGAAATACCACTCACGCATCATCACAAAATCTGCAGATCCGTAAAGCTTACAAACTTGAAATTTGGCCCGTATGTTCCTCTTGGCTTCTAGGTGCTCACTAAGAAAGGATTTTTGAAATGACCATCACAGCATTTGTATTTAGTATATTATTATTAACACACTCTGATGCTAAAGAGTTCTACTCCCCCTCCCCACCTGAAAAGAAATTGTTCCAAATGCAAAACACAAGCAGAGGAGTGGAGTTTCAGTTATAGTTTCACAGCACCAAGCAGCTTTAGTACAGAACAGTTGAGCTAACTTGATGAATGCCCATGGATGCAGGTAGGCAGAGGCAGAATTCCCCTATTTCCCCAAAATTAAGCCCGACCACATAGTTTCATAGCAAAGCATGGGTATCACGCTAGTATAATCTAAATTTAACTTCCAAATCTCTGAAGGATCCAAGATCTCTGTATGTCTGAAGCCCTTTCCACGTTCTTAGAAACCCCAAAACATCCCTTAAATTCAGTTTCTCTGCATGAACAATTTTAGATTTCAATACTTTTCCCCTCTCTTGTGAAGGAGATATTTGAGTTAGGTTTTTTTCCCCCTTCATCTCCTTTAAATGACTCTCAATTGTCTGCAGTGCGTGTCTGGAAATAGCTTTCCTTTTACAAAGGACATTTTATCCCCTCTTACAGGCTGTCCTGTGCTCTTAGCCACCCTTGAAGCAAATTCTCATGACGAGTGACTCTTATGGTATGTGCACTTATGAGACTGCATAGAAGGCATTTCTTACTTCTGACCAACATACGTTACCCAAAGGCAGAATCAAGCGTACTCCTTCTGTTGGAAAAGTAAATCATATGCAGGATTTTATAGGTGTCTCAGTTCTATAATTAATCCTGGGAAGCAAAGAAATTGCTTATCGTGTCCTTAACAAAATACTTAAAAAAAGAGTTCCATGTGTATGTGTGTGTGTGCGCGCGCGCACAAGTTTCTAGCTGTTAGGACAGCAAAAGTGGATTTTAAAAAATGTGAGCATAATCTCAAACGCAAAAAATACTTTGCGTTCTTCAGCATTAAAGAAAGAAGCAGTGATAGAATAAAAGTAAATACAGGTCGACTTAATGACCCCAAATGCGCCCAATATTTCTACTGCTAAGTGAGACAGCTGTCAAGTGAGCTTTGCCCCATTTTACAGTCTTCCTTGCCACAATCATTAAGTGAATCACTGCAGTCGTTAAGTAAATCTAGCTTCCCCATTGACTTTGCTTGTCAGAACCGGTGATCACAAAAGGTGATCACATGACCTTGGGACACTGCAACTGTCATAAATATGAATCAGTTGCCAAGCATCCAAATTTTGATCACGAGACCAGTGGAGATGCTGCAATGGTCATGTGTGGAAAACGGGCATAAGTTACTTTTTTCAGTGACGTAACCTCAAACGTTCACTCGACTTTTTTTCCAAAGCACCTGAGAGCAGGACAAGAAGTAACAACTGGAAGATCAATAAAGAGAGATCCAACCTAGAACTAAGGAGAAATTTCCTGAGAACTATTAATTTGTGTAATGGCTTACCTCTGGATGCTGTGGGTGCTCCATTACTGGAGGTTTTCAAGAATAGACTGGATAGCCATTTAGTCTGACACGGTATAGGGCAGGGGTGTCAAACTCAAGGCCTGTGGGCCAGATCTGGCCCACAGGGTGCTTAGATGTGCCCTGCGGGGTTGCCCTGGAAACTGAAGGACCAGCCCACGGTGCCTCTGCCAGCAAAAATGGAGCTCGGGAGGGACACGCATGTTAATTAAAGCAGGAGGCCGGACTAGAAGTCCTCCAGGGTCCCTTCCAAGCTATTATTCTATATTCAGTGTCCTAAGTGACTATATGTTGCTCTTTAATGGCACTGTTTGCCCAGTCTTCCTGCTGTTGGCATGCTAATTGTCAGATTTAAAAGAAGTGAAACCACATTATAGCCATCAAGGCCATTAAAAAAAAACTCGATAAAAAGTACAACCGCATGATCAAGGCTTGCTTATCTTTTACAAACCTGCAGTGTGTGTGGAATGCTTATTAAAAAGGGGTGAGGCTTTAAATGGGTAGATCACATCTGCCATCTAAATCTCTCCCCCACAGACCCCTCTGGCGGCCATTATGCAGTTTAAACTTGAAAGCTATGGATGGAAATCCTGGAAATTTCTGCAATTCCATCTCCTCTGCTAAAAAAAACACACCCTAATATTTGCATGTGTGGTTTACTTAATTATTCATTCAGTGTACAAACGCCTGCAGCCTATTTAGTTACAGGTAGTCCTTGCCTTATGACTAGTGGAGCCCAGAATTTCAATTGTAAGTTGAGGCACACATGTGACCAGCCTCAATCTTACAACTTTTGTGCAGTCTTTAAGCCAGTGTGGCAGCCATTAAGGGAATCAATGTATTCCTATAGTTGTTTTTTTTTTTTGCTGGAATCCATCCGAAAAGGCTGGAAACAGGTTAAAAAAGACGTAAATTACAGTCATGTGACTGTAGGTATGTGTGTGTCTATGCAGCTGTTGAAACTCCAGGACTGGGTCATCAGCTTTTGGGGAGAGGTCCATTGTAACTTTGAGTGATCACTAAGCAACCAATTCTTAAATGAGGAATACCTGCATTCTGTCATCCAGGAATTCAAGGCAACACAGAACTTCCTCCTCTTACTTTTTCCAACCACCATCATCTTATATTGTTGGTTAGAGCTGAGGAAAAAGTGATCGGCCTGAGTTTTTGCAACTGGTGAATTAGAACTTGAGTACCCTTGCACCTAGTTTAGCACCTTCACTATTATGGTATTTCCATACTGCTAAAACTGATAGACCCGTGATGGCGAACCTATGGCACGCATGCCAGAAGTGGCACGCATGCCAGAAGTGGCACGCAGAGCCATCTCTGTGGACACGCAAGCTGTCGCTCCAGCTCAGTCCCACGGCGCATGCGTGCATGCCTCCCACTATCCAGCTGATTTTCGGGTATCTGCCGTGCATGCACGGGAGGCACATGCAGAAGATGCGTGCACATGTGCAGGGTGGCAGGGGGAACGCAGGGGCATGCGCAGGGGTGGGAGGAAGCATGCACATGCACAGGGAGGCGGGAAGCATGGGGGGGGTCGTGCCTGCATTGCATTATGGGTGCAGGCACGCATGCTCGCACTGTCGACACGCGACGACAAAAAGGTTAGCCATCACTGATAGACATTGATAGAACTACTCGCTGAACTCTGATTGGATGATAGCTTTCTGGGCTCAGCACTTGCGCAGGAAGAGTGAGTGCTGATTGGCTGTTGATTTTCTGGAAGCATTCTAGACTATCAACCTATTTATGCACCACTGAAATACAGTTCAAAATACAGTTAGATAATGTGAGTGATTGAAAAACTGGTTGTCTAGAAAACTAATAATTGTTAAGTATTTAAGAGCCATTTGAATTGCCTTTTTAAGTTCTGTGAATAAAAAGAAAGAATATAAAGCTAAATTTATTCAGGAACTCTGTGTTACAAATGTTACTTGCCCCATTTTGGCTCTGTGTTCTGTGCTACTGTTTTATTCTAAGACTTATGTTTACTTCGGTTGCTTTTTCAAATATTTAAATAGGCCTGGTAAATGGGTCAGTCTGTCCCAGGCTTTTGGCTTGTGAGTTCATTCGCAGAAAGCAGGATGAATATAAATGCAACAAGTAATTTTCATAATATGATTTTATTTTGCAAAATAAAGGAAGGGAGGGAAGGGAATACACGTAAATAGATAAACAAAACAAGAACATACTAAACAAATTTTGAAGCAATGGATGTATTTCATCATTTGATCATGATCTAAAATATTTTCTTTGTAAATAAAATATCTAATATAAAAAGTGGTGTTATTTTATTTGTTTATAAGACAATAAGCTCTTTTAAAAATAAATGTGTAGTAGTACCAGGCTGATCCTGAGGGAGGGGTTTAATGCATCATAAGTCTCGAGTCCCTTTGCCCCCATAAGAGATCTAAGCCCAGCCCTTTTTGAATTCCATTGACTCTTATCTACCACAACTGGCTAGGACCTGTTTGCAGTTCAGATTCTTGTAGGGAGCATTAGCATACAATAAACCTATATATTCACTTGAACTGCCTGGACTTCCTGATTTTCCTGCACTTGACAAAAATCAGTGTACAAGTTACAAGTTAAAGCTTGTTGGATTTCAAAAATCACTTAAGGATTAATCTTGTTCCATGTATTATAAGGAAAAAAAGAAACTTTTTAAATTAAAATTCAATTAAAAGGTCTATATTCTTTATTATTTTTAATTTATCTCATAAAACTGTATGATCATATGGAATAAGTTTTATGGCAATGATTACTTCAAGAAAAGAGGTATTAAAATTTCCAATAGAAGAGAATATATGTAGCTCAGAGTTGAATTATGGAGTCTTTGGTGCTTTCTGAGCTTGGTTGTTTGCTTGGAGATGTTTTATTATCCAACTGGTAACATCATCAGTACTAGTGAAATGTGGGTTTTGTTCCCATGAGTGTTGGTGGAAGTGTGCTTTTCTCCTTGGTAGATTCTTGGGTCTGCAGAAAACAATACAGGTAGTCCTCAACTTATGACCACAATTGAGCCCAAAATTTCTGTTGCTAAGTGAAACATTTGTTAAGTAAGTTTTGCCCCATTTTACGACTCTTCTTGCCCCTGTTCTTAAGTGAATCACTGCAGTTGGTAAACTAGTAACATGGTTGTTAAGTCAAACTGGCCTCCCCATTGACTTTGCTTGTCAGAAGGTCCCAAAAAGGGATCGCTTTGACACTGCAACCATCATAAATATGAGTCAGTTGCCAAACATCAGTTGCCCCCATGTGACCATGGGGATGGTGCAATGGTCTGTTGTAAGTAGAGGACTACCTGTAGTCTACTCAGGGAATTATTTGAATTTCATAACAGACGAAAAATGGATGATAATGATGATGACGACTGAATTTCCTGTCTCAAGTTCCATCTAGTGGGACCAAGAAGAAGGGCCTTCTCTGTGGTGGCTCCCTTCCTGTGAAACATCATCTCATTGAAGATACAATTCTCTCCCCCTCTCCCAAACCTCTTTTGAAAGCCTGAAAATATGATTTTGCCAGTGGCCCTGGGGACCCCAGGATGATATGGAGCCTATCAAGTGGTTTGTTTGATTTTTGCCACAGGGTGAGTGTGTGTGTAGTTTACTGGGCTTTATTTGGGTTTTATTTCTGTAAGTCTCCCAGAATCACTGTATATGAGTTAGGCAGCCATGTAAATTTTCATAAGAGACTAATAAGATATGAAAATATTTGGCTGAAATCGTGAGGACCTAGAATCTAACACAGTTTGACTCAATTGAATGGAAGAGGATGAGGGAATTCTTGAACAGTACATGAGAATAGGAAGTTGAAAAAAAAATTAAAAGAAGATAATGAGGAACCAGATCTATTAGATGCCAAGAAAACTGCATGGCTGCTTCCCTTTATCAGGAGTCAGACTCCCAGTCCAAAGAGACTTAACCTTTTCAGAAGTTACTCAGAGGTTTTAGCGGATTGGGGCTTATTTCTGGCTAAATAGAAATTGGATGGAATTGGATCATTATAAGGGAGTGCCCAAAGACCAATTCAGAATGAAAACCATGTGCAGTAGCCCCGGAGTTTAGGCTGTGCAAAGTTGTTCAGCTGTATCATGACACTGTGCAAGGCTTTCTTAATTGCTCAAGCCTTTTGTTCTCCATTTACAGATTTGGAAAAGCCTTTATGAATCTGAATTACCCTGGCATTGTTGTTTGGCTTATGGTACAGTTCTGTTATGCATAGCCATTGTCCTACTTTGCAAAATTGCTTTTGTCTCTTTTCCCCCCTCTTTCCTCTCTCCCCTTCCCTGCCCTCCTTTCTTTTTCTTTGGGATGTCTATATCTTAGGGGATAAGGATAGGGATGCCTATATAATGCTGGTTAAACCAATTAAGGTTCTTTGTTGCCTTGCACGGCATTTTTAGCGTGTCTGTGCATGCCATGTATAATAAAAGGAATCCAAATGTAATGAATCATATCGATGTTGCTTGATAGGTTTTATCCCAAAATATAAATGTTACATGCAGGGTTTTTTTAGGGTGGTTTTTGTTGTTCTTTTGTTGAGGACTACAATGCAAAATTGGGAAATCACAAGTTTACTGCAAGTTGACTTCTCCATTGATTTATCAAAGTGGCAGGCAAATTTTAAGTGGCCAGAATTATAATGTGGGAGTCCAGGGGCTGCAATAAGTGTATGGGGCCTGGTTTTTTTTTGAGGGAGGGGAGAGATTTCCCTCCTCCTTCCAATCCTTTAAAGTATGCTAAGCCTACATAGTGAAAGTGGCTGAGCCCATATGATGGAAAGGTTTCAAACCTCTTTTCTAGAAAGCTTTTAGTCCTTCCCACGTTGTCCCAACTTTGGGGTACCAACCGCATGCTTCCCATTTATCTTGTAGGAGCACCTCATTTGCTGTCCATCCTCTAATCCAAAAGTGCCCAACATCTGGACTATGGCCCACTAGTGGGCCGTGAGTAGTTTGCAACGAGGCTGTGGAAACGTCAGGCGCGCACACATCCCCATAGGCGCGAGCAGTGGGTGTGTGCACGTGTGCTCCATTTGTGTGGGCGATGGGTGCGTGTGCATGCCGCTCGTACAAATGGAGCTTTGCGCGCACATGCCAGCCACTCTTGTGGAGCGATCCCCCCCAGGTCCACAAAGCCAGAAAGTTTGGGGAATTCTTCCCTAACTCCAACGAATGAGAAAGATAGGTCCCCCATGAGTCATGCTGCTTTTATGGCAATTAAAAAGATCCTTAAGTTTGTTTGTTTGTTTGTTTGTTTGTTTGTTTGACTTGTATGCTGCCCCCTCTCCAAAAAGGACTTGGGGCGGCTCACAAATAAAATCAGAATAAATTAATTACCTAAAATGAGATTAAATGAAACAAGCCAAATTAACTAAAAACCCATTAATAATTTAAAATCTAAAACCAATCCCCCCAAGGAGTCAGCACCGTCCAGCCTGTTCAAACAACCAGGTTTTTAAATCATGGCGGAAGGTGTGGAGGTCAGGGGCCAGGCGGAGCCCCAGAGGTAGTTGGTTCCACAGAGTGGGAGCCGCTACAGAGTAGGCCCTCCTCCGGGATACCGCCAAACGACACTGGGTTGCAGACGGCACCCCGAGGAGTCCCTGCCTGTGCGCTCGTACAGGGCGGTTGGTATTCGATGCCGGCAGTAGACGCTCCCGTAGATAACCCAGACCCATGTCTCATAGGACTTTGAATGTCAATACCCGAACCTTGAATTAAATTAAGAATGAGGGAAATAATTTCAATAAATAAATAAATTACATGTAGTGTAAACTCTAGTGTAGTGACTAGAGGCGTCAGCCTTTTCTTTGTTCCTGGGAGATGGCCAGCCTCACCAGAGATAATCAGAATCAAATTTTATTTAAACGGAAAAGGTCAAAATAGAGTAGTCCTGAAAACTACGGAGAGAAAATGCAGCCAAAAGATGCGGCTGATCTTTTACAAATAAAAGCTGTGGAGATACAAAATGACAGAGTGCTGTAAGGTTATAAATATAGTCAGTATTTTATTTATTTGTTAATTGCTTTGTATCCTTCCTTTACTATATTTATAAACACCTCAAGAAGTACATACACAATACTCCTTCCTTTTATTTTCCTCACCACAACAACCCTGTGAGGTGGGTTATTCTACCCAGCCTGAAAGATGGAATGCAAGGCTGAGGTTATACAGTTAGCTTCCTAATATACGCAGAAAATTAAGAATATCAGGTGCATCTATATAATCTGTCTCAATTCCTTGAACATTTCCCAAATCCCTGATAAGAAAATCTGCATGGAATGAACCTATCCTTTACATTTTCCCCTTGTAGCTCACAGCCTTTTCTTCTCATACTGCTCTAATTCTGTCCTTTTATTTTTATAAAGCATGCCGGTTTTCTATCTCCATAATAGAGGGAGGAACACGGTAGCTCTGTGAGTATGGGTCAGAGAGATATCCCTCATTAAAATGCGCATTTTGCAACTAGCAAGCAGCCTGGAGCATAGCAACAGGCTACAACAGATTTTTTAAATTGTGTACACAAGTGTTCCTGTTTTATTTCTTTATTAAATAAAAGCCAACTAGATGATCTTGGGCCAGTCCCTCTCTCTCAGCCTAACTCACCTCACAGGGTTGTTGTTGTGTTGGCAAAATAGGAAGAGGAAGGCATATTGGATAGGTTGGTAAAAAAATTGTGGGGGGAAAAAAGGCAGGATACAAATAAATAATAACTTCCATATCAAGCCATACTGCTTTTTAGTAGTTGAGGTTGGAGTTTGCAAATGAGGTTTGGTGAACCACATGCATTCGTCGTTATCTCCAGTTGATCTGCACCTGATCTAGAAGGTGTGGCAACCAAGCGGTGTGGGTTGCAGCAGGGCAACCCCTGAGCCCAATTTCAAAACTTAAAAGCCTTAAACTTAAGGACAGAAAAATTCCAAGTAAAACATTGCATGGATTAGTCCTTATTTAGCATTTTGTTTTGCAAGATTAAAAATGTATGTGGGAAGAGCATCAGAAACCCAGGCTCTTCGGTATTTTGATTTCTCGTCTATGTAGATTCTTAGTATCCGGTCATGGTTGTCCGAAAGGTGTTTTTTCCAAAAAGCAACTGGACTTTCTTGGCTTTTTTTCTTTGAAAACATTTCTCCTCCCATCCAAGAAGCTTCTTCCATTCTAACTGACTGGTAGGGGAATGGAGAGAATTAAATGACTGCAAAGAATATAAATCCTTCAATTCCTCAGCAGGGCTCGCAAAGTTGTTTTTTCAAAAGGCAAAACTGCCCTTCGTTTTTCCTTGAAGACGTTTCCCTTCTCATCCAAGAAGAAATGTCTTTTGAAAAAAGCAACTTTGGGGCAACCATGACCTGGATGATTGACAATCTCCACAGACATCCTCACCAGTCAGTTAGAACTGAAGAAGCTTCTTGGATGAGAAGTTTTTTTTTTTTAAACAAAGCAAGAAAGCCCAGTTGCCTTTTGGAGAAAGCACCTTTGGGACTTCTTTGGCCTCTTGTTCTTAGGAAGCCTTCTGCTCCCATAGATTTTAAGCAGCTTGCTTGTCAGGTGAGAAGTTGCTGAGAGTGAATAAACATACAAGCCAGTACTAACGAACTGTGGAATGTTTGCATTGTCAGTTTAGAGCCCAAATCTGCCAGATATAATACGATATTTCCTGTCTGTGACACAGTGTTACCCTGTTGGATTTTTAAGCCCCAAGTGAAGGGAATGGCACTTTGTCCTTCGGACAGAGGTAGTCAAATACATTGCTAAAAAGCTACTAATTAATTCTAAATTTAATTCAATTAATTTCTGTTGCTAAGCAAAAACAAATGGGAACTTGACAGGTGTTTACCAACTTATATTTAATATCTAAGGGGCTGCCACAAAGAAGAGGGAATCAAGCTATTCTCCAAAGCACCTGAAGGCAGGACAAGAAGCAATGGGTGGAAACTAATCAAGGAGAGAAGCAATCTAGAACTATGGAGAAATTTCCTGATAGTGAGAATAATCAATCAGTGGCCTTCTAAAGAGCAGTCAGGAGTCTTCTCCAGCACCATAGTTCAAGGCCTCAATTCTTTGGTGCTCAGCCTTTCTTATGGTCCAACTTTCAAAAATAATAAATGCAGTACATTTAATAAATAAACATTTATTATAAAATATTTATTTTGTATTGCTGCTGGCCTTTACCAGCAAAACCTTATCTGCAAGAATAACAGTTGTGTCTCTGAGAAAAGTGATGAGATCCATCAGCCATGAAGAGAACCACATTTGAAAAAAAAAGTTCTTGTCTTAATACAGAAGCATACCAGAGTTTCCTTGGGCTGGTGTCAGCAACATTCATTAAGTTAACAAAAGCTTCCCCGTCTTGGTTTTTCTAAAAGGATAGCTTCCATATAAGCTGTCACTGGAGCCATGCCCAAACAGCCAATCAAAATTCCTCAACAATTTTGTGAATGGAGAACTGGGTGGATATGTTCTCTGAGTTTCTCTGACGGAAGGAGAACATCTCCATTATTGTCCCTTTTTAGCAGTGACGGTTGTCTATTTATTAGAAAAGGACCCACAAGAGGCGTTCTTGAGTAATATCTTACTTTTCTGTTGAATGGGAACTCTTGGAAGTATTGGAGAAAGGAGTATATTATGAAAGACACAACTTTCACAAATATTTATTTATTTATAGCCATCCCTGTAGGTATTCTTCCACTTACAACCATTCGTTTAGTGACCTTTTGAGGTTGTAACGGCACTGGAAAAAGTTCCTTATGACCCGTCCTTGCAATTATGTCCATTGTAGCATCCCCAAAGTCACGTGATCAGAATTCAGATGCTTGGCAACTAACATCTATTTACAATGGTTGCAGTATCCTAGAGTCATGTGATCGCCATTTGCAAACTTCCCACCAGCTTCTGACGTCAGTGGGGAAAGCTGGAGTTGCTTAATGACCTCATGATTCACTTAACAATTGCAGCATTTCACTTAACAACTGTGGCAATAAAGGTCATAAAATCGGACATGACTCCTTTAACAACTCTAATGCTTAGCAGCAGAAATTCTGCTATCATTTGTGGTTATAAGTTGACCACCTGTATTTTTACAAATAACTCCGGGCAGCCAACATACCCTAGTACTCCTTTCCTCCTGTTTTCCCTACAACAATCCTGTGAGGTGAGTTGAGCTGAGAAGAGAGAGAGAGACTTCTCAGCAAGAATTTCCCATTCCACCCCTGAGAGAATATCTCTGGGTTTTTTTTATCAATCCAAATTAAAATGGAATTGAAAAAAGAATTTTAAGAGAATTTCTCTGCTCACTGCTAACTAATAATGCTGTTCAAGGATCCTGCCCCCAGAAAACTGAAAAGTTCCAAAGATAAGTGTCAATTTCTAGGTTCTAAGATAAGTGTTCCCAGAGGCAACAGCCGGTATCTTTTTAAAAATTACTATTATGATAATTATTTCTACAGGAACGAAAGGCAGAAACTTGCTCTGTTTATAGCATTTCCCCCATTTGGCTTCCCTTGATAGACTTTAGGATTCTAATAAAAAAACACAAAATATATGCCACCAGCTGGAAGTTTGCTCACGACAGCCCAAACAGCGCATAACAGAATTCTTTGCATCTTCATAGTTCTTGCTAATGAGGTGATGGAAGATTTGCTGAAGGCAAGAAAATCATGGAAATGTAGTTTCTTCAGGGCATTTTCAGCCTCTTTCATCAGGCAGTAATTCAGCGAAAAACTTCAGTTGCTGCACCAAGCAAACAATTGGATTCCACTTGAAGGAAATTCTGTTCCAACTCTTGGGATGATTTTGTAAGACAGGCATACAGATACAGGCATATAGAAGGGAGGGGAAGAGGACCTCTCATGGACTTCAGGAATGACAAAAGCTGCTTTTGTTGCCTTTTTATTAAGAATGCAGAGGGCCATCTGATCCATATGGTGCAGTTGTCATTCCACAAATAGAGATTAATGTCACTTGTCAGTTGATGAAATGGCTTTCTGTGCACCAGGCCGACCCTGGCTGCATCAAAAGACTGGACAAACTTTTTACTTTTTTAGTTATCAAGACCACATGAAGTTTTAGTACCACTTCATAATGCCTTACTAAGACGACACTTGGAATACTGCACCCAGTTTTGGTTGCCACGATATTAAAAAGATGTTGAGACTCTGGAAAGAGTGCAGAGAAGTGCAACAAAGATGATTAGGAGACTGGAGGCTAAAACATATGAAGAACAGTTGCAGGTGTGTAGACTAAGAGAAAGACTAGGGAGATATGATAGTTGTATTCCAGTATCTCAGGGGCTTCCACAAAGAAGAGGGAGTCAAGCTATTCTCCAAAGCTCCAGAAGGCAGGACAAGAAGCGATGGATGGAAAATAATCAAGGAGAGAAGCAACCAGAGCTAAGGAGGAATTTCCTGATAGTAAGAACGATTAATCAGTGGAACAACTTGCCTTCAGAAGTTGTGGGTGCTCCATCACTGGAGGAGGTTTTTAAGAAGAGACTGGACAGCTATATGTCTGAATGGCATAGGGTCTCCTGCTTGTGCATAGGTTTGGACTGGAACAGAGTTGCCCAACGTTTCCAGCTTGGCAGACCATGGGAGAGTATGGTTCCACAAGAGCAGACAACAAAAGTGCCTCCGTTGACCTCCATTTGCACAATGTGTGCCTGCTGCTCGCTTAAATGGAGTGTGCATGCTTGCCAGCCATTTCCGCAGCCCATTTGCAAACCCCTCATGGCCCACTAGTGGGCCGCAGCCCACAGGTTTGGGACCCTTGGACTACAGAAGACCTTTAAGGTCTCTTCCAACTCTGGCATGCATGAAATCTCCCAACATTCCCACTCTTTTCTTCTAGCCTGGCTTAGGTTAGAGACAAGCTTTAGATTTGATGCTTGGCTAGCTGCGGAGTTTAATGCAATCTGTGAACTTTACACTCCATAAAGTATTAATGTGCACAGGTAGTCCTTGACTTACAATCACAACTGCAACCACAATTTCCATTGTTAGGTGATGCAGATAAGTAAGTAACCCCCGATTTTACACCCCCCGTTTTGCTACGTGAATAACAACAATTCTTAAGTGAATTACATGGTGGCTTAAATGATTCTGGCTTCCCCCACTGCCTTTGCTTCTCTTCATAAGCCAACTGGGAAGGTTGGAAATGGTGATCACATGACCCCTGTAACTCAGGTGATTACGTGACTCCTGAAATGCTGGTTGCCAAGGTCCTGAATTTTGATCATGTGACTGCAGATGCTGTGATGGTTGTAAGTACAAGAACTTGTAAGTCACTCAGTGCTAAAATTGAATGGTCACTAAAAGAATAAATCGAAGACTACCTTTATTTTTGAAACAATTCAGCTTTATGAAGTTAGCTTGCTTGAAGAAACAAAGTTATGTCCTACTGACTAAAAATATCAAGAATCTAAATTTGAATTTAGTGACCTCATAATCCACGAGTAGAATTTCAGTTTTAAATCAGTGTGTATTTTTCTCTCTTAATTTCTAGGTTAGGAAAAATTAACCACCTGACTTGCACCGCTTTCTTTTTCCCTTTCTTTCTCTGAATGATTATGGAGACTTCAAAGACAGTAGTTGTTTTGCGTTAATTGGTTTTCTGTTTAAATATCTGCAACTCATTGGAGCTATTTTCTAACTTTAGTAAATAATCCATTAAAGAGCAAAGAAAAGCCTGGAGCAAGAAGTGATTCAGCTTTGCTAAACTTGAAACAGATTAGAATTACATGCACTTACAAAATATAAATATCACCTGCATTCAAATGTTTTGACTATATTTTCTGCCCAATCAGAAGCTACTCAGGGATGCAATAGTGTAAAATAAAGACATTTTAAGATCTATGAAGGAGGGATGATTTAACTGAGTTTTATTCATCTTTGTGTCTCTTCCATTTGGAATCCATTCCAGTTGGGGATAATGGGAATTGTGATCTCATACACCAAATGGGACCCAGATTGTGGAGAAGCGGGCTAGCAGTATTTAAAACGATAGTGACATGTGGGGTATAATCTATTCTTTTTATTTATTCTATTTGATGGCACTTAAAGTGGTTTTTGATATAATTTGAGGATTCTTGTTGATTTTGGAAAATAGGTTAACTCCATGGCCACATTTCTTCTCTGTTTTCCCAATTTAATTTGTGACACATTTCCTCATTGCTGAGAGTTTTTTTCCCCATGATATGTAGCTCTGCTCTTCATTTTTCAATCTTTACATCACCTTGAATGTATTAATAATTACTGCAATTCCAGAGTGCATTATTGCTTTTATTAATATCGACCAAAATGTCACAAAGCAATGAATAATCTTTAAAAGTCTGTAGATTTCTCATTGTATTGAATGTTTGGTTGTCTTCTGTTTCTTCTAAGCAAGTTTGGGCTCCGGATCAAAATTTCTCACCAAAGGCTTTTGAGTAAATTACACAAAGGAGAAGTATCTGTTCTTCTTCCTTGATTACTAGGATGAGATTGATCTAATGTTGACCTGACAAAAGAACATTACCTTCCTCAGAGCATATAATTAACGTGTGGGATTCATTACCCCAATATATAGCAATGTCCACTTGGATAAGTGTAGTTTGCAAGACAGAATTCTGATGCATTTGCTTTTTCAGGTGGCTTGTACAGGATGCCTACAGAAGTTAGTATTTAAAATCAGAAAGTTTGCATTGATTGCACTCTTAAAACTCAGATTAAGCCTTGGTTTGCTTAACATCAGCTAGTCCTCGACATACCAGCATGATTGAGACTAGAATTTCTGTTGCTAAGCAAGTTAAGTGAATCATGCTCAATTTTCTGACCTTTTTTGTCATGATCGTTAGGCCAGTCAATGCAACTGTTAAGTGAATCATGCAGTCACTAAGCAAATCCAGCTTCCCCCATTGGCTTTGCTTATCGCAAGGTGACAAATGGCGATCATGTGACCCCAGGATGCAACTATAGTAAATACATGCCAGTTGCCAAGCATCCAGATTTTGATCACGTGACGGTGGGGCTGCAGCAGTTGTAAGTGCGAGGAAAAGTTGTAATCAACTTTTTCAGTGTTGTAACTTCAAACAGCATCTAAACCAGGCAGCGGTGTCAAACACAAGGCCCGTGGGAAAAAGTGAGGGACCAGCCCATGTAGCTTCTGCCTGGTCTACCCAGTGTGAAGAGGAAACATCAGGCCAGTGTGGCTTTGGCCCAGTCTACCCAATGCGAAGAGGAAACAGGCCAGCAGTTTGGGGAATGGCGTCAAGATGGCCACGCTCACCCAGCAGTGGCCACACCTACCCAGTTGGTCACCCTCACCAGCCCCCCCCCGAGGGTAACCACAGCCCTGATGGGGCTCTCAGTTAAATTGGGTTTGACACCCCTGATCTAAACAAATGGCTGTAGGACTTGTCTGGTTCATTAAAGAAGCCACAGTTTCTGCAGTTGAGACCTTTTAAGTCAAAATGATTTATTTTTCATAAAAGCTAGGCGCACACAATAGTCTAAGCCAACCTCAGGAAAAAAAAACAGATTTTAGCACATCCATCCAGTTTGTCAGTCCAGGCATTGACAATCACTATAAAATGAGCTGTTAATTGGGATTATAGATTACCCCTCAATTATTTTCACTTCCCTGTGCAATTTCTTGTGTTCTTTCAGATTCTTTTTTTTTAAATAGCTTTAGCAGATTAGAAACAAGGTAAATAAGAGATAATTAAAGAATTGCTAAATTTCATTTTTATGAACTAGGTTTGCAGTGCAGTGCAGTACTAGTGCTAGAAAACAAGCCAGTGGGAATAAAGACCTGTCATAATCTTGTTGATGATGCTATTTGTTGATATCCTAAAATAACACAAATGCCTGAATGGTCTTTTTTTCTAAAGAAAGAAGAGTTCATTCCATCAATTGCATGTTTGAAACCTCAGCATTTCCTTCTTAATAGAAGCGAAGTAAGAGTAAACAAGGGAAGCGGTGAGGGTCTCTTGGGGCACCAGGTCTAATCAAAAACTCATCATCTGGCAGTACCTCTATTAGAGAAGCCCATGAAATATTTCTCCAAAGTAAGCAGAGGCTAAACTTCTGCAGAAGATTGCAGACCTTAATCAGGCCAGAGATTAAGAAAAGGACCAGAGGGAAAATACTTTGATGTCGAAGCAACCAGCTTTATGGGTGTTGCGTCTACAACTCTCAACATTCCCAGCCAGTAGCAGCTATGATAAGGGGGCTTTGATTGTGGGGATTAACTTTTGTCAAAAGGTGACAAGGTTATGGTTTGTGACAACAGATCAAAACCAGCAAGTTACAGTGGTTAACTTTGTTGGATGAGGTAACTCCAAATCTGATTTTAATAAAGGAGAATATTTGTAGCTCAGGGTTGAAATGAAGGATCCTTGGTGCTCTCTGAGCTTGGTGGTTTTCTTGAAGACGTTTCATTACCCAAACTAGGTAACATCAACAGTGCTTAGTGCAGTTTTTGAGAACCTTCTGCTTTTGAATTTTACTGTACTTACAATCACAATTTTCTGCTGCTGAGTGGGACAATTGTTAGGTGAATTTTGACTCATTTTCAGCCTTTCTTGCTGTATTTGTTAAGTGAACCACTGCAGTCGTTGAGTTAGTAACATGGTTGTTAAATGAATCTGGCTTCCCCGTTGACAGAAGGTTGCAAAAAAGGTATTGCATGACCCCCTCAAGACACCGCAACTTTCATAAATACAAGTCAGTTGCTAAGCATCTGAATTTTGATCACGTCACCGTGTGAGGCTACTGCAATGGTCGCAAGTGTGGGAAAAACGGTCATAAGTCACTAAATGAACTGTTGTTAAGTCGAGGACTACCTAGTACTGAAAATGAGGAGAGATGGTCGGGAGCCCCAGAAAAAGCCAACCTTCTGTTTTTCTTTTTTCTCAGCTCCATTTTTCTCTTTTTCTCTCTCCATTTTTACAACTTGAACTCGATTGCCAGCCGACCAAACGCTGCGTTCTGCTTAGAACCCGTGGCACACCTCCAAGCACACCAGAGGAACGGATGGTCAGGAGACCACCCAAGAATGACAGTTGTGTCGCAAATTTTGGCAGAACTTGGGCAACCGGCTTTCATGTGTTGAAGACAATTCTTTTTTTAAGAAAGAGGCTTTGTTATTCACCCGGGGCTTTCGTTCCCATATTTTTCCACAGAAGCAACAAAGATTTCCATTGTTTCTTTCATGAATCGTGGGCAGCATTTTAGTGAAGCTTGCAGTGGCAGCAGATTGTCATGTGAAAAAGCAAAATAAGTGACCAGCTGTGTGGCAGACACAGGCTTTCCATGCATTGCAGATTTCTTTTCATTCTTGGGCAGATAAGGAGCTGCGGTCTTGATGCCTGGCAGATGCCTTCCGAGAATGACAGACATCCTTGTGCCTGATAAGAGGCACCTGTTTCTGTTGGTTATCTGTGTTTAGTCCCTGGATTTAGCAACCAGACATGATACCCCACCTGCATTGGTGTTTTTATTGCAAGAGCTAATCACTCTTGACAAGCAGGGCCTGCCCCAAAATGTTGCCATGCCATCGAAGGACTCTTGATTAAGGCTTCGGTTTGCCAATCACTTTTCCATGATTAATTTTCCAGGATTCTGGCTTCCTGGTCTAAAGGTTAAATCAGCTTCCTGTCCATACTTAGCCCTCCTTTCTGAAATCTCTCCTTTTTTAAAATATATTCTTAAACACAGCTTAAAGATTACCCACAACACTGTTGCTGTCTTGCTGTTACCTATGGAGATTCTCAATCATTTATGGTTGTTGCAAAGGTATTTTTCCAAAAGGCAACTGGACTTCCTTGGTTTTTTTTTTCCTGCTTCAAAACGGCATAGAGAGCCAATGTGGTGTAATGGTTAAGGTGTTAATTTAGAAAACCAGGAGTCTGTGAGTTCTAGTCCTGTCTTAGCCATGAAAGCTGGCTGGATGACTTTGGGACCAGTCCCTCTCACCTCAACTCAACCACCTCGCAATTGTTATGGGGAAAATAGCAAGAAGTATTCTGTATGTTTACTGCCTTGAGTTACTTATAAAGAAATGAAGGCAGGATAAAAATTGAATACATAAATAGAGCCCTATGCTCAGAGGAGCATTGGAACTTGGGAGTCACTTACAGCTCTAACAATTCTGTGTGTCATCCCTGCCCTAATTCATAAACCATCGCAACTTCAGTGAATGGCTTCATACAACACATTAAACTGAAACTAAACCTCACTTGATGATACTGTTGTGGTTTGCCGGCAGCCGGTGCAGACGGCAGCTGAATCGGACAGTGGGGAAGAAAGGAGATCAGTCAGGGAGTCTGGAGAGGACTTGGACGATGCAGGGATGGGGCCAGGGCCATCTGGGAGTGGGGTACTGCCTTCAGAGCCTTCGGAGTCTGGCAGCAGTGAAGCAGAGGACCCAGGGGAGCCTGTTCCCAGTGCATGTGTGCGCAGAGCTGTTAGAAGGGGAGAGCAGCTGAAACAAAAGGGTCGACTCGGGAGTAAGGCTGGAAGGTGATTGCCCCTCCCATAAGGGATAAAAGTCAGACCTAAATGATGAAACCTTTGCAGGAAGCAAAGTAGTTTGATCAGTTCCGAGTCCTCCTTGAAGCTCTGTGTACTTTGGTTGGTTTTTTCTTGTACTTTGGTTGGTTTCTTTTATAGTTAATTGGATACTTCTGTTTTTGGCAGCATTCCACAGAACTGAAAGGTGTGTGCTTATCTTGGGGGACTGTTTAAGATTAGTTCCGGCTGGGAATGAAAACAATTCCCAGCGTTGCAATAAAATAGGTTTTGCTTTTAAAACAAGTTTGTGATTAATCACGATTTACAAGCCTGGGTCAGAACAGATACCTGTTTAGCACCCTGTATGGTTCACTAAGATGACTAGTTTTATCTATGTGGGAAAAGCTGAGGCAGGCTGCTTTATAAAATACTCAGTTGCTGGCAAAGGTAAGATTGCTTTTCTCTCCTTGGTGAGTTCAGTATTGCAATACCTCAGTTCCGGAAAGTTCAGTGTCTCTTGAACAGTTTTACTGTTTACCAGGATCCTTAAAATTTCTAGATCAGCTTTTAAGAATGTGCAGACAATGCAAGTTTAAATATATCCTTCTTTTTTAAAAGGTTTTTTTTAAAGCTTTCTGTGTGTAATCAGACAAATTTTGGACCAGGGAATCATTTCTTCTTTATCCACTCCTTTTCTGTGTTCACGACAGCAATTATTTTACATTGGGAGATATTTTTTATGAGTCATTGCTTCAGTTGAAAATTGATAATGGGAGGACTGGCCAAAGATCAGCATTAATACGTCAACAAAATACCTAAGATACAATTGTGCCAGTGTGCAGAATCCGCTTAATTTTGGCCTCTGGATTTGGAAAAAGAAAGAAGTGGTTTTTTTTTCATTTACCCCCCAATTATTTACTTCTATGTTACAGGAACAATGCTTAATTAATTATGATTGTGCTGTTTTCCCCTCCCCTGCTGTTGCGATTAAATATTACAGGTGTCCTAAGAAAAGTGTTTAATCTCACAAGCTAAACCACCAATCCAATGCCTGGGCTCAGATGTCACACTACACCAGGGATGCACAACTTTTTAAAGCCCAGGGCTGCACTTCCTGTGTCAAGGCCAGGGGACCCAATCTAAAACACAGTGGGAGGGAGGGAGAGGGGGTAGGGCAGAAACTGTATTGGGTTTGGTTTAATTTGCATTTGAGCTTAATTGAAATGGAAGCATTTATATGATTGATCCCCAGTCATGAATCATAGGCAGCCCAAACCCTCAGAGCATGCAATTGCTACAGTGAAAGAGGACGAATTCTCTGCTTTTCACATTAATTAGCTGTTTCCTGGATGCTTCTGGATTACAAATTGGAAATGCTGACCTAAGTAAGGCCTGATCCCCAAAAAGTCCAGCAAAAGCTGCCCAAACCACAAGGAGATGATTCTTCAGGTATGATTGCCATAAAATTCTCTGTAGCAAGATTGGCAGAATGGGATTTTAAGTATTTCCGCAGCCATAACAGCATATAACAGTCAGAAGGGACCTTGGAGGTCTTCTAGTCCAACCCCCTGCTCAAGCAGGAAACCATATACCATTCCAGACAAGTGGCTGTCCAGTCTCTTCTTAAAAGCCTCCTGTGATGGAGCACTGACAACTCCTGAAAGCAAACCTTTCCACTGGTTAATTGTTTTCACTGTTAGAATATTTCTCCTTAGTTCTAAGTTGCTTCTCACCTTGATTAGTTTCTGCCCACTGTTTCTTGTCTTGCTTTCTGGTGCTTGAGAATAGGTTGACCCCCTCTTTTTTGTGGCAGTCCCTCAAATATTGGAACACTGCTGTCATGTCACCCCTTCTTCTATTCATGAGTGTACTCAATTCCTGTAGCCCAGGGGTGTCAAACTCAAGGCCGGTGGGGTGCTTAAATCTGGCCCATTGGGCTGGCCTGGAAATAGCAGAGGATTGGCCTGTGGTGCCTCTGGCAGCCAAAACATGCCCGGTTTTCAGCCTGGACGGCCTCCTGAAGCCCTTTGCCAGCCAAAACAGGGCATGGGGGGGGGGGCGAGTGTGCTCCCCTGTGCTCCATTTTGGCCAGTAAAGTGCTGCAGGAGCCTGTCCAGGCCGAAAACCAGCCGTGAAAACTCCCCCCTGGCCAGCCCACAGAGGAGAACTACAATGCTGATCTGGCCCTCGAAGAAATCCAGTTTGACACCCCTGCTGTAGCTGTTCTTCATATATTTTAGCCTCCAGTTTCTATTTCCATTTAAAATCCATATCCCTGGGTAGATTAAGATGAAGGCTTTTCAGATTCTCTTTCAAACAACCTTTCCCTGATTTGACAAGGAAGCAGTTCTCATCAAGGAGCATGGGAAAACGTGAAGTGGGCTGTTTGCAATGTGTGTACAATAGCATGTGAGAATGATTGTTTTAGTAAAAGGTGGCCAGTGCATTCTTAAATAAATAAACCTGCCCAATGTAGTTAAAATGTCTGTAGTGTCAAAATTATTCACTTGTAATCTTTAATGGGATTTTAAAACCATTCTTTATTAAGCAAGTTACGATAGTTTGGTTTGTAGATTGTGCTAAGCCATAATGGGTTTCTGTTTCGTTTTGCTTTCATTTATTATTTATTCATTTGCTACCTAGCTCACCATGGGGCTAATCTAGTCGGTTTACAACAATAAAAAGAGTGTAAATGAAACAGAAGTAAAATCATAGAACAATAAAATAAACAATAGAATACATCAATATGACAACAGTAAGATTTTGGCTTATGCAAACCAAGCCATTGCAGTTTGTAAATTATAGCTTATGTCTTAGGACACTGTTTGAACATTTTCCCATTCTGGCAGGGGAATTCTGGGAGTGAGAGTCCACCCATCTTAAAGTGGCTGAGGTTGAGCAATATTGCCTTAGAATTTTGTTTCAGCTGAGCCATTAACCAGAGTTAAATAAACCATGATTTGATACAATATGTGAGCCAACCACTGGTTCTATTTAGATAAAGTATTTAAGTAGTTTTTATTTCAGCATGACTGAATCTTAAGTATTCTTGGTTTTCAATGTTTATTTTGTATCCTGTTTGTCTTTTCAAACGGTTTTCTTTGAACTGGATTTGTTTTGTCTTTGAACTGTGTTGAATTTTAACTCTGGTATGTTCATATTGAAAGCCAGTTTGATGTTGTGATTAAGGCATCTAACTAGAGACCAGGAGCCCATAAGTTTCCTAGCCCCTCCTTAGGCACAAAGCTACCTTGGACCAGTCAGTCTCTCTCAGTCCTCGGAAGGAGGCAATGGCAAACCATTATTGGAAGAATTATCCTTCTGGGTTCAGTTCCAAGTGGGGAAAAAGACACTGGAAACATGGAGGCTGTTTGGAAAGATGGTTTAATGGTAGACAGGACCACATGGCTTGGAGCTCCAAAGTGAAAAGGATGGTCACATGCTTCAAGATGTTGGGTGAAGGAAAAGAAGGGGGAAAAAAGGGAAGAGATGCTGAGAGACCCTGGGTTTTATGCCCTCTGTTGCGATTTGAATTTGAGCTTGTATTCTGATTGGTTGTCAGACTCCCATGGGGCCATGCAGGGGCAACTCTGTAGGCTGTCCTGAGTCCCAGGCTTGGTTGAGCCTTGCTGGATGATGATGTAATGAAAGGGCTTTGGGCAATTCCTATTATAGCTCTACCTGTAGTAGATCTTTGCTATGTAAAATAGACTGGCCTACACCAGAGTAATGGTCCATTAGCAAAGGTGGGGGTGGGCTGAGTTTCTGCCTCTCTGAGTTTCTACTTTTCTTTTTAGTGGAAATATTCTGCCTTTTTAGTATATCCTAAACTTTCTGACATAAACTATTCTCCCCCGAGCTGCTCCGAGCATCCAGAAGTGGGAGGTGCTCAGGTTCTTGTCGATCAGGCTGGGCTTAATTTATGCTAGGGCGCTCCTCCTCCTCCGCGGCACTCCACCCAGCACCCCAGTTTTTGCTCAGCCTTTGTGACAGTTAGCTGGGTTTTCTTTGGTCGGAGCAAAATAACGATTTCCTATTGATTCGGTCTAATTCAGCTTCTCCCTTCACCATGGTCTCAGTAAACATCTTGACCGTCGGGATCAGCAAGGCAGCGATAGCGCAGGAGCGCTCTGAGGCGGCCGCCTCAAAGCCTTATCTCTCCGATCGTTTCCACCCCGGAGCGATCGTCCCGAGCTTATTTTTAGCTCCTGGCACGGGGAACAGCGGAATCGGCGCAGCAGGACTTTACCGACTTGTAAGTCCCGGGCTAGCACATCGAGCCTGTCAGGAGCGGCTGCCCCTGGGGTTATTTATAGCGCCTTATCGTCCTGATCTCCACAGTGCTTCGTTCTGCTTTCTCCGCCGCCGCCCACCCTCGCTTGGCACCGTGCTCTCCCAGTGAATTTGGCTGTTATTCCCTCTTTACTGCGGCGTGCCTGAACGGTTTCCCTTTCTGGGGGCCGTGCACGACCATTTGCGAGCAGCCACGAGGCAGCGGTGCCATTTTGTATCAGATGTTTAAGGCCTACCACGGCCTACTGCCCCACGAGGTTTCCCTTTCTGGGGCCTGGGGCCTGCATCCATTCCCCATCTTCACTTGCCGGTTGGTTTCCCTTTCTGGGGGCCCGGATTAAGGACCCATTGCTAACATTACATTACAGTTGTTGGCAAAGTTCCTCAAAGTACTACCAATAGGTAGTCTCCTAGAGCCATGCCTTGTTCAATCTGGTGCCATATCCAACATAGGTTTGATATTGCCGCAGAGTCTTGCTGTTGTAATAATCACTTACTACAAATTTTGTACAAATAGAAGCATAGTTTAATTCTATACTAATCAGGAAGGGGGAGACTTAGATCAGTTCACCCCAACAGGGTATAAGACCTTAGGGTGTCAACCGCCTCAGCACAGTTGTCCCTGTCAGTCATCCAAGTGGCCATGGCTAGTGATCAGAGTTCTCGCTCTGCGTTTTCTAAGTCTAGAGATCCTAGCAGACCCTCAAGGGCTGCTGAGAAAGACACCCACAGACGCCACCAGGCTCTAGAGAAACAGGTGCGAAAGCGCGCCAGGGAGGCTGGACAAGTTTCTCCATTCCGTCCTTCTACATCAACCCATCCACCAAGTCCTCCCCCCTCTATTCTGGACCTTTCTACCAGACACAGGAGCACGGACAGGTCGCCCCCCCCAAGTGGCTCTGGGGACCAGCACAGCTTCACGTAGGCCTCCTGAGGCAACGTTTACCCCCACTGTGGCAGGCCTACACCTGGAAGAGGACCACCTGGACGAAATACCACCCAGAATGCGCTCCTGGATGGAACTGGCAATACAAAGAGGGGTTGCGGCTGGCGTACAACAATCTTTTCTGGCCAACCAGCCCCCCATACCACCGGACTGCATGTCCCTGTCAGATCGTGCCGTGAGTATTGTGGAACAGCGTTGCCAGGTATCTCCCCAGGGGGAATTTCCTACCCCTTACACTCCACCGCCACAGGGCATCCAGGATCTGAGGGGCAGAGGGGTCTGGTCGGACCCAGATGCGGGTTCAATTCATAACATCGACCAGGACCTGTCTGAAGTGGACCCCCTGGAGAGGGGGATGTCTGATGATGAGGGGATTGCTCCAGACTAGTTTTTACAGGACTTTTCAATGCACCTTTGTTCAAGTCCCTGCTATTTAAAGCGAAACACACCGCTCGTCTTAACAACATCAATTCTGCAAACCAAGCATCAGGGTCCCTAACTGAGCCGGAAGATCTAATCTTCTCTCAACCCACCACCCAGGCGGAAGTAATACCCGTTCCCCTCATGTTCTCCGACCTGGTCGACAAGCAGTGGGCCCTATCAGCTTTCTACCCTCCCCCAGCCAGGTATGATAAACGGTTCTACAATTTAGACCCTGGGTTTTCTAATGCACTAAACACGCCTGAGGTAGACGACCCTATAGTTGCCCTAGTTTCTTCTTCAGCCATCCCAGGGGAGGCGGAGGAAGTTCTGAAACCGGAGGAAAAGAGGGCTGAAATGGCCTTGTGTAGAGTGCACGTCTCTGACGCATACGCCATTAGAGCGGCTACAGCCACCTCTTTCTTTATGAGGTCCTCCCTCAGGTGGCTTCGCCATCTGAGAGAAACAATACTGGCTTCCAATACTCGGGCGCATCAGGACATCGCCAAGATTGTCGCGGCTGCCGAATTTTCGGCAGACGCAACTTTCAACGCCGTAAAATTCTCCTCTCACGCCATAGCTTCCCAAGTCTGTGCTAGACGACTACTGTTGCTCCGTCATTGGCAGGCTGATACGAGGCACAAATGGAAGTTTGCTTCTGCACCTATATCTGGGGAGAAACTATTTGGTAAGGGCCTAGATCCTCTACTGGTCGAAACAAAATCAAAAAAGAAGATACTCCCCTCTCTTTTTAGGAGGTCGGACTCCCGATCTTCCCAGCCATTTCATAGAGGCCCCTTTCGTCCCTCTTACCCGGGACACTACTATTCTAGATACCAGAGGACTCCGCCACAGAGTCAGGGACAACAATCGGAATCTTCCGACTTTGCCAGTAGATACAGGCGAGGGGGGCAGAACAAGAGACAGTTCCGGGGATCAAGTGGAAGGAATTTTCGTCGCTCTAAATAAGGTGGAGGTCCTAGCGCCCATAGGGGACCGCTTAAGGTTCTTTGCCGACCAGTGGGATTCCTCCACCTCCGATGCCTGGGTGAGGAATGTCATCAGATTTGGCTTGGCCTTGGAGTTCCTCTCCAGCCCACTGCACTTCTTTATGAAATGTCCCTTCTCCAGAGATCCCACGAAGAGAGCCCTCATGCAATCTGCCATTTCCCATCTATTGGAGATTAGCGCCATACAACCGGTCCCTTTAACTCAACAGGGCCAGGGATTTTATTCCCACCTCTTCGTGGTCCCAAAGAGTTCGGGGGGCTGGAGGGTGATTCTAGATCTGAAGCGCCTCAACCGATTCTTAGTATATCGCAAGTTCAAGATGACCAAACTCCCTCTCTATCAAAGCCGAGCACATATCGGGCATCACCAATGTGCGGGCGGACTGGCTCAGCAGGGCCACGCTAGACCAGGCAGAGTGGCGTCTACACCCCTCATTATTTCCAAAAGCAGCCCAGAAATTTGGAGTCCCCGTAATAGATCTATTTGCGTCTCCCCTCAACACACAATTACCATGCTTCATTTCCCGATATCCATCCCAAGGAGCGGAGAATGTCAACGCTCTCCGCTGCCCTTGGGCCTCAGGTCTCCTATACGCCTTCCCTCCCCTTCCGGTGATCCCCAGGCTGATTCAACGAATCTTGGAGGAAAGGGCAGAGATATTATTGGTGGCCCCCTATTGGTCCAGGTGGCCATGGTTTGCGGACCTGTGGAGCATATCCATCATAGACCCCTGGAGAATCCCATCCTCAATGATCTCTCTTTCTCAGGGCCCAGTACTTCACCCAGACCCACAATGGTTCAGCCTAGCCGTTTGGAGGTTGAGCGGGAATGTCTGAGATCAGAGGACATTTCAGCTAGAGTCATCGATACTATACAAACGGCTAGACGACCATCCACAGTTCGCATATATAATGCCACCTGGGACATCTTCTGCAAATGGTGCACGAAATCAGGGATTGTTCCCACCTCTCCATCGGTGGCACAGTTGTTGGACTTTCTACAGGAGGGACTAGACAAGGGACTGTCTCCAAACACCTTACGTAGACAAGTGGCGGCCCTGGCTTCAGTAATATCCTTTGGTGAGTTTCATTCCATCTCTCATCACCCCCGAGTGCGCAGCTTTCTACGAGGTGCCACCAATTTACGTCCACCAGTGGTTCATTGGTACCCTACTTGGGACCTGATCCCTTACCAGGGATCCCTTCGAAACCTTGAGAACAATTAGTCTTCAATTCCTGACGTATAAGGTGGTCCTGTTGATTGCGATTACCTCAGCGAGGAGAATATCTGAATTGGCGGCCTTATCAATTCGCAAGGACCTCTGTGTATTTCACGCGGACAGAGTAGTTCTCAGACCCGATCCTACCTTTGTTCCCAAAATCAATTCTGCCTTCCATAGGGTGCAGGAATTGGTCCTTCCCAATTTCTGTTCAAATCCGCTGCATCGGCTGGAGCGTCAATGGCATCACCTAGATGTACGACGAGCACTGCACATATATATACATCGCACAGCGCCATTCCGGAAAACGGAGGCCCTTTTCGTTTCTTTTCTCCCTAAGACTGAGGGTCGCAAGGTGTCTTCTTCCACAATTTGGCGATGGCTCAGAGCTTCTATAGCGAAATCTTATGAAGTTCAATCTCTCCCTGTGCCAGCGGGCATCACAGCCCACTCGACACGAAGTGTGGCAACATCGGCTGCTTGGGCCACTCGGGCCTCCATAGATGAGATCTGCAGGGCAGCCACCTGGTCTTCCCCTTCGCCCTTCATACGAAACTATAAGGTTGACATATTTGCCTCTGCGGAGGCTTCTTTTGGTAGAAGGATATTACAACCAGTACATAGGGACTGGGATTAGCTTTAGTACCAAACGGCTTCCCTCCCTGAGGACACCTCCAGCTTTAGTATGTCCCACTTCTGGATGCTCGGAGCAGCTCAGGGGAGAAAGGGCATTGGTACTTACCTGATACGCCCGTTCTCCTTGAGCTGCGAAGAGCATCCAGTCCCACCCTTTCCGTCTGGTGGGGAGTGGCTCCGACCAAATGTTGTAGATAGGTGAAGTGTAGACGGGGTTTTCTACGTCGACTTTGCCAAAACTGGGGCGCTGGGTGGAGTGCCGCGGAGGAGGAGGAGCGCCCTAGCATAAATTAAGCCCAGCCTGATCGACAAGAACGTGAGCACCTCCCACTTCTGGATGCTCTTCGCAGCTCAAGGAGAACAGGCGTATCAGGTAAGTATCAACGCCCTTTTCATTTTCCCAGGAGAAGGGGTGGGTTTTAACTTCCAACACTTATTTTGAAATATTGCCACGAAAACTGCAGGGAGCCAACACTGACTCGAACCCCCAACCCCCAAAGAGTTCAAACTAGCTACCTATATTTTAGGTAAACTTGGATTGTTTGGATAAACAATGCTTTGCATGAAACAACAATGTGGTGTTGATTGAAATTGAAAATAGATTCAAAATTGGAAGACAGGAAGGGAAAAGGAGAATGATAAGGCATGATTCATAACCCTTCTTGATTAGGCCATTATGAAGTTTTTAGTTATAAAGAGTAGAAATTTGTTTTTTGTTTCTTTTTTTACACCTCTGCTTTTATCAGCAGGATATATAAGTTGAATCAGTGTTTTTCAAACTGGGCAACTTCAAGATATCTGAACGTGGAATTCTGAGAATTGAAGTCTACTCATCTTAAAATTGCCAAGTTGAAAAAACACTGCTGTAAATGAATTTGTAGCTGGCAGAAGAAAAAGCAAAAATGAAAGGTTTCTATAAGCCTGAACGCTGTCTTCTGAATGACTCAAAAGAGACAGGCTTCATCTTGAACAAAAAATCACTTCCTGGGTAGGAAAAGACAAATGGGAAGACTTGCTGATAAAGCCCTCCTCTTGTTTGATTTTCTGATTTAGATAGGGTCATAAAAATTAACTTTCTCCTGAATAATAGGTAAAAAAAAGTCTTTTGCTTCCTGAAGGGGTCATGGCCTTAAAAACACTCCTGACCAAACTTGTACCACAGTATTTTTTTTTTTTAGCACCTTGCAATGGGATGCGAACAGACTTCTCCTAAGCTTCAAAACTGTGGCATTTTTACTTATTTCTACAAATGTTTTTAAAGCTTCTTAGAACAGAAGCATGAAATATGAAACGGAAAACAGCAGGGGAGAAAATAATGAGAGGATTACCAATATCGAAAACTCTGAAAGAGCAAATGAGAAAAACAACACGAACCTTACACGGTGAAAACCCTGTTTAAAAAAGGAGGTTTTTCCAAGAAATAATATCTGCCAGCTTTTCTTAAGGAGGGGTTACAGGGTGTAAGTGATCATCACAATACCTTGGCATAAATACAGGTAATCCTCAACTTATAACAGTTCGTTTAGTGGCCATTGAAACTTACACCAGCACTGAAAAAAGTGACTTATGACCGTTTTTCACACTTTTGATCATTGTCACATGATCAAAATTCAGACACTTGGTAACTGACTCATATTTATGACGGTTGCAGTGTCCTGGGGTCATGTGACTTTTTATAATCTTCTGACAACAAAGTCAATGGGGAAGCCAGCTTCACTTAACAACTCATAAAATGGGACAAAACTCCTTTAACAAACATCTCACTTAGCAACAAAAATTTGGGGCTCAATTGTGGTCGTAAGTCAAGGACTACCTATACAGTAAAATTGAAAGGCAGAATGCTCGGGGAAAAGAGAAGGGATTTAATGTGACATGTAAGTTGCAGGAGAAACCTTGTGCATTTCAGTGGATTATTTTGTAATAAAGAAAAAGCCTCTATCCTATTTTAATTCACAGGAGTAAAACTTAAATTTGACATTTTTATGCCTGTTTTTAATTGCCTGGAAAAATCTGTGCAAAGCAGCGTAGGAAATGCCACTAAACGTTCTCATGGAAGCAAAAAACATTTTGCTCTAGATATACAGCCTCCAAGAATGAGGGCCCATTATTCAACATATTAGAAACTGCTGTAATTTCTAAATAAATGAGCAAAAATTACATTGTGAACAGATTAAAAATATCAATTATCTATTTTGGCAGAGTGCCATTTGTAGTTGAACAAAGGGAATTAATATGATCAGGCAAGATCTTTGGCAGAAATACGGAGTAAATGTAGATGGTGGGAAATACTCGATTTTCAGTGTTTCTCAATCTCAGAAATTTGAAGATGCATGGACTTCAACTCCCAGAATTCCTCGTTGGCTGAGGAATTCTGGGAGTCGATGCCCACACATCTCAAAGTCAAAGAGGTTAAGAAAAATTGCCTTAGACCAAATTGACTTTTTGACCAGTATTGCCAAGAAGTAAATTTGTTCTTTTACACACACATTCCCAAAATTCTTTTCCCACCCATAGAAAAGTTTAGAGTTAAGATTTTACTTTCCAACATTTCCCTCCCACACAGGACAGTATACCAGAAATATGTCTGTTATATTATTTAAATAAAACTTCAATTGGGTGTCAGTTGTTTTGGATAGAACAATGCATTTTTATATCCTGAATAACACGAGGATTTTTAAAGTTGCTTTTTAAAAAAAAAACTATTTTATTCTATGCTGATGAGAATGTGAATACAAAGAGGTCTCTGAAAGGCGTGGCAACACAAAATGCAAAGATTTATTACAACAACTGAAAAAAGTTACAAAAGCACACTTTGGATTTCATAGAAAGCTATGACTTACTTAATTATAGCTTCTTATCTAGGCCACAATGAGCTGGGTTTCCTCAGTCCAGTGAGCCACAAATCATGGTTTACAAACAATAATGCCTGGGGTGACATATTATCCTAAATCATTGTTTCTCAACCTTGGCAATTTGGCGACATGTGGACTTCAGCTCCCAGAATTCCCCAGCCAGTCATGCCCTTAAACCAACATCAAGCCAACCATTTTATGACCTAGTGTTTGAGCACAGATATATTGGGAAAAACCATTCTCATCTACACAGATTTAGTTGGGGAACCATTAATGAAGAGGTGGCAATGATAACGCAGATGCTTATGAAGGGTTCACAACTCAGCATCCTACACCAGTATCAGTGTAGTACTCAAGCTATTGGACATGAACTTCAGAAACTTGGAGGACCTTGGACCATTCAAAATCATACTTTTTTGTGACTAGTCTACCTGGGGATGAAATTAGGGGGGGAAATACCCAACCACACATACTCCACTATCTTTAGCTCAGGGTTAAAATGTGGGGGCCTTGGTGCTCTCTGAACTTAGATTTTTCTTGCAGACATTTCATTACTGAAACTAGGTAACATCATCAGTGCTTCTACATCTGAAAATGTTCAGTTGACGTGTCTTCAGCATGAGCGAAACTCTGAATTTGAATTTAGTGGTTCTTGAAGAGGTAGGTACTTATTGTCCATTGAACTGCTCCAAGCATCCAGAGAGTGGGAGGTGCTTAGTCTCTCCGTTCTGATAGGCTGGGCTTAATTGAAGGACGTTCTTACTCCTCCTCCTCTCCTCTCCAACGTCCCCCAGTTTAGCTCAGCCTTCGGTTCGGTAGATAGGCTGGATATATTGTATATCCTGTAGGACAAAGTGCTATGAACTGAAATGGAAGTAATGACTAAACTACTCCAGAAATAGAATAGAATAGAATTCTTTATTGGCCAAGTGTGATTGGACACACAAGGGATTCGTCTTTGGTGCATATGTTCTCAGTGTACATAAAAGAAAAGGTACATTTGTCAAGAATCATAAGGTACAACACTTAATGATAGTCATAGGGTACAATAAGCAATCAAATCATACTAGGAAACAGTCAATATAGATCGTACGGATACAAGCGACAAAGTTATAGTCATACAGTCACAAGTGGGAGGGGATGGGTGATAAGGAGTGATGAGAAGATTAATAGTAATAGTAGTGCAGACTTTGTAAATAGTTGGACAGTGTTGAGGGAAATAGTTGTTTAGCAGAGTGATGGCATTCGGGGAAAAACTGTCCTTGTGTCTAGTTTTTCTGGTGTGCAAGTGCTCTGTAGTGTCGTTTTGAAGGAAGGAGTTGAAACAGTTTATGTCCAGGATGTGAGAGTAATGCCATTACTGTTTGTTAATTATATTCATGGATGGATGGACAGATGGATGGATTTCCAGTTTGGTATAGTGGTTAAGGTCCTGACCTTGAAACCAGGAGCTCTTTGACTTCTAGTCCTGCCCTTAGGCATGAAAGACAGCTTGGGTGACTTTGAACCAGTTTCTCTCTCTCTCTCTCTCTCTCTCTCTCTCTCTCTCTCTCTCTCAGCCCAGCCCACCTCACAGCGTTGTTGTTGGGGAAAATAGGAAGAGGAAGAAGTATTAGGCAGGGTCACCTACATGAATTACCTATAAAGTAACAAAGGAGGGATAAAATAAAAACCGAATAATTCGTATTTGAATGTTTCACTTGGGAGACCGGAACTATGATAAATAAATCAAGCAATCATAATTTGATTGGTTGTTTTTTCTTCATGCTCCTTAGGCTGACTTTTAAAAATAGTAACCTCCATCTGCCCTCTGAAATGGCAAACCCCTCTTGCTGATTCATTCTTTGGCATGTATACAGTGGTGGGATTCGGCCAGTTCGCACCAGTTCAGGACAACTGGTTGTTAATTTTCTGAGCAGTTTGGTGAACTGGTTGTGGGAAGAAATCATTAGGGCAGAAAACCAGTTGTTAAATTATTTGAATCCCACCACTGCATGTATAGATCAACATTCAGAACCTTCCTCGAAATGCTACACCTTTTCGTTTGTTTATCCTGAGAGTTCTTTCTTCTTCTTTTGCATATTCATACGTGCAGCCGATTCAAAGAACTTTATGAGCCATGAAAGTTTCATTTATTATCCAGCTCTAGTCTTGGTTTCTACCTAAAAGTGTTTGTGATGAGGACACGCTGTCTACTAACGTCTAGTTCCTCTGTTGATTCTGTTGACTTGGAAACCATAATTTAAGAAAGAAGCCCTTCCTGAAGTGATTGGGAGTTGCCAAGGCTTCAGCATTAATCGTAATGTTTTTTACTTGGTGTGCCCTGAGCAAATTTTGAAAAGGTGGCAGTGGCATTTTTATAAGTAAATAACTCTTAACCACTAATATGCAAGAATGATAATAGGCAGGGAGCTATTCCAAAGAGGCATGCAATTAAGTGTTTTGTAATCCCACTTAAGGCCGTTCAGAGAGCTTGTAAGAACATTGCCTAGCTCCTATTTTCCCCTGGTGAATAACTCCAAAGCATAAATATTTTTGAACACAGCAGGATCACGTTCAATTACAGTACTGCAGCCACGTATTTTGAAAAAGGAGAAGTAAAATGATGACTGGAGGAAATTTGTGTGCAATTATCCTTAGCATGAAGCAAAAAATAAATAAAAATCTTGGTTTAAATATGCCCAGATAAGTATAGGCTGTATGTGAAAAGTCACTAGAATGGTACAGCTATACCTGCACTTTGTGTTATCTATTAATTCATTTCCAAGGCAGGATTTGTACGAGCTTGTTTGCTCACACCTTAAAATGGTGAGGTGGTAGATATATTCTATTATGCCCATGTGTGGCTTCTCACTTTCTCCTCATGTGGCTGGAGAGGTGTTTCAGGAACTCTGATTTGCTATGATTAAGTAACTTACCCTAAACAGAATTGTATTATTTACGATAGGTAGTTCTTAACTTACAAACATTTATCAGCCTTCCATCCTTCCGAGGTTGGTAAAAAGAGGACCCAGATTGTTGGGGGCAAGATGCTGACTCAGTAAACCGCTTAGAGAGGGGCTGTAAAGCACTGTGAAGCGGTATGGAAGTCTAAGTGCTATTGCTATTTAATGACCGTTGAAAGTTATGATGGTGCTAAAAAAAGTAACTTGCGACCAATCTTCCTTTTTACAAGGAACCTCCCTGTTGCAGCCTCCCTGTGGTCACATGATCAAAATTTGGGTGCTTGGCAACCAGCATGCATTCACCAGGGTTGCAACATCCTGGGTTGACATAATAAGCATTTATGACTTTTCCAGCTGGCTTCCAACAAGTAAAATCAATGGCGGGGTGCTAAATTCGCTTAACAATCACGGGACAAAAAAGGTTGTGAAATTGGACACAGCTCACTGAACAACTGCCTTGCTTAGTGACAGAAGTTCCATCCCAGTTGTGGTCATACTTCAAGAACTACGTGGAATTCAGAGAGGTACTGTAGCATCTATTTGCAACTCTTTAAAGCAGCTAGATCAGGGCTGTCAAACTCGAGGCCCGCGGGCTGGATGCGTTATGTGCTGGCCACGCCCATGCCCGGTTTAGCAAAGGGGGGGAGTCCCAGTACGTCACGTGATGCCGCCATGACAACACGAGTTTGACATCCCTGAGCTAGATCTTTTTCCCAGATAATATGTCAACTGCTCAGGGAGACACATGGCTCTTTTAAAGAGTTTTGGACATCTAGATGTTTCATCCCTGCTCCTTCAAGAGCATTGCACAACCGTACTGTAAATAGCATAATCTTTGGTTTGGATGAGTTGCTTAAAACATTGCATAGCACAGCCAACTACCTCTGGCTAGAAAGGTGGGATGCAGATAAATATGCATGAGGTGGCTGGATGAGCGAAGCCAGTCACAATATGTTTTGTTTTGCAAGCAGCCAAGATCAGAGGGTTCTCTACCTTCAGGTAACAGCTTTGACCACAGCCATACTGTGTGGAAATGATTTGCAAGCCATGTGTCTCTAACATTTGTGGACAAATCTTGCCAGGGAATTCTGGAAGTGGGGATCTACACACCTGGAAAAGGCATGGATTGGGAATAGGGTAGAGTAGAATGGAATGGAATGGAATGGAATAGAATAGAATAGAATAGAATAGAATAGAATAGAATAGAATAGAATAGCAGAGTTGGAAGGGACCCTGGAGGTCTTCAAGTCCCACTCTCTGCTTAGGCAGGAAACCCTATACCATTTCAGACAAATGGTTATCCATTCTCTTCTTAAAAATGGGCCCATTTTTTGGCCTCCCAAGGCTGCAGAGGCTTCCCTCGAGCCCTCAGGAGGGCAAAAACAGCCTCCCCCAGGCTCCAGACGCCCTTCGGAGGCTGAAAACAGACACTTCCAGTATTTCCGGAAGGCTCGTTTTTCAGCCTTCCGAGGCTGCAGAGGCTTCCCTCAAGCCTCTGGGAGGCCAAAAAAGGCCTCAAACGGGCTGAAAATCAGCTGGGAGGCGTGCATATGCCAGTGCAGGTAAGGGGGCAGTGGGTGTGTGTGTGTGTTGCGCATGCACGGGGGGGCAGGGCGCATTGCATTGTGGGTGCCGGCATGTGCGTGCTATTGGCATAGCACAACAAAAAGGTTCGCCATCACTGGACTAGACATACCCAATTCCAGCAACTGTTCTTTATATGTTTTAGTCTCCGGTCCCCTAATCATCTTTGTTGTTTTTCTCTTCACTTTTTCTAGAGTCTCAACCTCTTTTTTACATTGTGGCAACCAAAATTGGGTGCAATATTCCAAGTGTGGCCTTACCAAGGCATTAGAAACACTAATGAAACTCATAAATGCTCTTCCTGAGCAAAATGAGGGGCAGCAGTTCACCTGTTTGTCATTAAAGCGGCGATCCTGCCTTCTTTCCTCATGACTCATGCCTTAAGAAAACATATAAAGAACACAAGGTTGTGTGTGTGTGTATACACATGCAAGCAAATGAAATTTGAAACCTTAGAGCTGAGTGACATTATAGATTTTAAATTGTTTATCTCCTGGTGACATTTGCTGAAAGCTAAAGTTTCAGTATTGCCCATTCTAAAGATCAGTTAACTGGCGGTAGCTGGGTATATCGTTCCTTTATTCTAATGTCCTTTTATTTACCGCAGCAGCGGGTGTTTTTGTCTAATAGTTATCCTATTTCATATAGACCAGTGGGATGCCCGTGGTAGTCTTCCACATTCCGTATAAGCTAAGCCATAACATAATTTTGGTTCAGTGCATTGCATGAATATCACCACTGTGGTTTGTATATAGCTTGGTGCAATGTGTGAATATGGGCAATCGTGATTTGTTCAACAAACCAGGGCTTGAAAATGGTTTAACAGCCCAATATGTAATTCTAATCGTTCTATCTTTTCCTCGTTCTATCTTTGCAGTTTGCAGTTTGCAAAGATGCTAGTACTTCTAGCATAGTTTCAAATCATTATAGATAGTCTTCGAGTTACGACCATAATGAAGCCTGCCCATTAGTCGTAAGTCGTACGGTTATTACCTTTTTTGAGGTGATTAACAGAATGCGGCAATCATTAAGCGAATGTGATTGGTTATAAAAAGCAGACCGATTGTTCATTTTGGTGAGGTTTTGCCAAAAACTGGAAGTGCCAGCAAAACTCACAAAATACATTGCCAATGGCCATAAAATGTCGCTGAGGCCCAAAATGTAGTCATATGCAGGGGTGGGATTCTACCTGGTTGCACCAGTTCTATAAAACTGGTTGTTACAATTCTGCGCAGTTCGGAGAACCGGCAAATCGCACCATTGGCTGGCCCTGCCCTGCCCTGCCCAGTCACTCCTTACCTGGCATGCACGCCATCCATAACTTGCCTGCTGAGTTGCTGTTTTTCCTTTTTTTCCCCAACCATCAGCTGTTCCAACCATCAGCTCTTCCAGGAGATTTAGATTAGCTAGAAAGCAGGAAATTAATGGATTTCTTGCTTTCTAGCTAATCTAAAAGCAGAGCTGAACCTTCCTAGCTTGTATTTTCAGTGCAGACTCAGGCAGCAGATTGCAGAAAGGTAGATCTCTAAGTGAATCTGTGATTTTGTGAGCAACTCAATCTGCCTGCCTGCTTTGCCTGATTTTGGGTAAAAGTTGCTCTCTTTTTTTAAATAAAAAATTCAATATTTACATAAATATTTACAATATTTACATAGAAGCCACGCCCAGCCAGTCACGTGATCACCAAGCCATGCCCAGTCAGCAAGCCACACCCACCCAGTCACATGACCACCAAGCCACATCCACAAATTAGGCCATGCCCACAGAACCGGTTGTTAAGAAATTTGAATCCCACCCCTGGTCATATGACCATGGAATGGGAGGTGACCATTGGAAATTTGGGTTGTAAGCCCCTTTTGGGGGATCATTGTAATTTAGAACGGTTGCTAAGCAACTGATCGTAAGTTAAAGACTACCTGTATATTGTCTTCCGAGCTTATCCAGAATCCAGACTGGTCATTCCCCAAATCAGAGCAAGACAAATACTTAGAAGAAGCAATAAAGTTGGAGGAGTAAATTTGTGTCCTGCAGGTTCTCCTTTGGCCTTTGGTGTTGGGTTCAAATTAGCAGCATCACTAACAAGCCGTGATGAGGTCAAAACGATGACATATGAATCAACCTCACTGGACAAGTGCAATTATATAACAGTGTCCTGGGTTTTATGAGAATTGAGAGGAGAATTGGAAGGAAAATACAACTTGTCTCATTCAATCAGCTAAATTGTTTTTTAATTATCTGCAAGGCATATTCCGCAGGCATTTAGAAACATTTTAAAATATTTTCTTAATCAAAAAGACAACCGAGAATGTTTCAAAAAGCACTTAATGTGTTAGGTATTACTGTGCACACCTAATGATTTATCTAGACCCTATTTAAAATTTTTTGGCATACACCAAGGCTAATGAGATAAGCATTGATTGGCAGAACATGAGATAATGCCAAATTGTTTCCTTGATATTGCAAGGGAGGTGCCTCTGTAGTTATTCATTATTTTTTTTCTTTTAGCTACAGATAAATTTATCTACAGGTAGTGCTTGACTGAACTACCATTCCTTTAGTTCCTTTATTCAAAGTTAGAACAGCTTTGAAAAAAGGGACTTAGGACCAGTTTTCATACTTACGACCCTCCTCATGGTCACATGATCAAAATTTGGGCTCTTGTGGTTATGACAGTCGACAGTTGCACATGACTGGGGTGTTCCCCATTTGTAATTTCCCAACAAGCAAAGGGGGAATAGCGGAAGCTTGGTTCGCTTACCAGTCACATGATTCACTTAACAATTGATGTGATTTGCTTAACAATTGATGTGATTTTGTGTGGCAAAAAGGTCGTAAAATGCAGTGCAACTGACTTAACAACTACCTCTCTTAGCAACAGAAATTTTGGGCTTAGCTTTGAGTATAAGTTGAAGACTACTGGTAGAAGAGAAGAAAATAGAAAATAAATAGAGTAGAATAGAATAGAATAGAAATAGAATAGAATAGAATAGAAAATAGAGTAGAATAGAAAATAGAATAGACAACAGAACAGAACAGAACAGAACAGAATAGAATAGAATAGAATGGGTTGGAGGGGACCTTGAAGGTCTTCTAGTCCAATCCCCTGCTCAGGCAGAAAACCCTATACCAATGGTGGCTAACATATATGGGCTCCTGTGCTGATAATTGCATGCGCGTGCAAGCGCTCGCGTGCCAGCAGCCAGAAGGCAATGCATGTGGGTCCCCCATACGGCCCTGTGCATGCGCACGCAACCCCTGCACACGCCACGTGTCTGCGCATGTGCATGCATCTCCCATGCACCCCTGCCCCCACATGCATGCGCACCAGATACCTGACAATGCGGCACTGCATCGCGAGTAGACCTGCTCTGGGCGAGGGCTCACATGCTGACATTAGTGGCTCTGCGTGCCACTTCCGGCACACGTGCCATAGGTTCACTATCACGGCCCTATACCATTTCAGACAAATGGTATATCAAGAGCTGAAAGAATTGAAAGATCAACTATGGCTGGAGTCAGGTAACAAGAAGGAATTGTAGTGCAATGTTTACATTCTGTTCCTAAACATTTAACATCTGCCTAGAATTATCAGGCAGTTTTCCCCTTGGGGAAAGCAGGAAGCTGGGTTTCACGGTGAGCCAGTGGGTCCTTCTGACTATAGAGTCAGCACATTTGAAGAAGGGAGTTTAGACCTTCAAGGTCAATCTCCTTGCAGAAGCCCTAATTAATGCATCCCTGATAGTTGGCTGTCTAGACAACATTTTCAACACCTCCGAGAGATCCCATCACCTTTGGTTAATTGGCTCCACTGTTGCACTGCTGTTATTGTTAGGAAGTTGTTTTCCTGAGACACAGTCGGAACCTGCCTTCCTGTAATTAAGCCCCTTGCTTTCTGCCTTAACACGTTTAGAACAGCGAGGAAAAAGTCTTGATCTTCTGGAGGGCATCATTTCTGATTTTGAAGAGTGTTGTTATATCACCCTCAGTCTTTTGGCAATGCCGAAGTTCCCCTTCCATCTCTCTTATAAAACGTATGGTTCTTTCCACCTCGTTGCCTTTTGCAACAAGGACGACAGAACCAAAGGTCTCATTTTGTAACAAGGAGGTAGCAAAATGCAGTACCCTGAACTGGACAAAGACTGAAGAAGTCAAACCAGTGCAAAATAAAAGTGGAACTATTACTTCCTGTGATTTGGAGATTATAGTTCTATCATCCCTTTGAGGTAGGCCAGCTCGGGGAACAGTCTCCACAGAACTGAATTCTGAAAGTGAGAGAGTCTCTCTCTCTTTCTCTCTCTCTTTTTATTATCTCTCTCTTTATTCTCTCTCTCCTTTTATTCTCATTCTCTCTCCTTCCTTCTCTCTCTAATCTCTCTCTCTCCTTCCCTCTCTCTCTCCCACTCTCTCTCCATCTCTCTCCCTCCCTCTCTTCATCTCTCTCCCTCCCTCTCTAATCTCTCCCTGTCTCTCTCTCGCTGTCTCTCTCTCTCTCTCTCTCTCTCACACACACACACTCTTACTATTCCAAAATGCCATAAAAACAGAAATTCTAAAATTTGCAGTTGTTTCCTCTTCCTCCTCCTGATGAGTATCTGGCAACAATAATTCCTGTTCCTGCCAGCTCAAAACTCAATTGCCGCCAAATGATGAATCAGTAATATAGAGCCGGTGGCTATTAATCAAATATTTAGATATGGCACATTCCATTTTTGAACAACAAATGAGTATGAGCATTGTACGGGAGGAAATGAAGAATAGAAGGTGGTATGTTAATGGGGAATTATTTTTTTTAGAAAAAGGGTGGGCAACCCGTAACCCATGTGCACTCTCCAACTTCCTGCTTTAAAATCAGTTCTCAAATGTTGTTGCTGAAAGGCAGTTTGCCAGTGTGTGTGTGTGTGTGTGTGTGTGAGAGAGAGAGAGAGAGAGAGGAGGAGGAGGAGAGAGAAGAGAGAGAGATTGTTGCTGTTGTAGTGCTGATTTTGGTTTTCATCAAAGTCCAGGGGCAAATTTTTTTGCTATTGATATTGATTAAATGATTTGAGCGAATCTTTGTCTCTCAAATCGGATGATGCCGTACAACAGAGGTAGGGAACTTTGGCCCTTTTATGATTTGTGGACTTCAACTCCCAGAATTCCTGAGTTGACTGGCTCAGGAATTCTGGGAGTTGAAGTTCACGAGCCGTAAAAGGGCTATAGTTCCCCACCCTTGCCCTACAAGATTATTATGTAGATAAAATGGGAAGAAGAATCTAAATACAGGTATTCCACCTTAAGGGCCTGGCAGGGAATTCTCAGTTATGAAAATAACTCCAAAATACATCATGTACTCTGCCATTACTACTCACGATGATTATTTCTTTTATTACTTTGGTGCTTACACAATTACTCAAAGATGGGAACTACAAGAGTTCCAATCTCAAACTGGGATAGCACCCAACTGGGAAAGCTGGCCCTTACTCTGGGGTGTCCCATTCCAAATAAGAGATTTTGCACTCAAGTTATACATTTTCATCTCTACGTTGAAATCCTCCAATTCTCTGGTTTCTCATAACATCCTTTTAACAAAACAAAGACATCTGGATGCAGTTTAAACCGCAATAGCTGGAAACCATTATTGCCCCTCTCTCTTCCTTTGTGTGTATATGTAGAAATAGGAAAGAGTTTGAAGCTGTTTCCCAATAAAAAGGAATACAGGTAGTCCTCAACTCAGAACCACAATTGAGCCCAACATTTCTGTTGTTAAGTGAGTTTTGCCCCATTTTATGATTTTTTTTTGCCACAATTGTTAAGCAAATCACTTCAGTTGTTAAGTGAGTCGTGATTTAAGTGATTTAAGCAAATCTGCCTTCCTCCATTGATTTTGCTTGTTGGAAGCCAGCTGGGAAGGTTACAAATGGTGATCACATGACCCCAGAATACTGCAATTGTCATTAATATATGCATGTTGCCGGAATTTTGATCACACGACCTTGGGGATGCTGCAGTGGTCGTACGTGTGAAAATCGATCTTGTCACTTCTTTTTAGTGCAGTTGCAACTTTGCAACGAAGTTGAGGACTATGTGAAAATTCTGTGGTTATGATAAAATTGAAGGTTTTTTTTAATTAAACCAAACTTTCACTACTAGTCATACTTGAGTCAATGTGTGTGTTTGTGTGAATTTTAATATCAGTCACTTCCTAAAGCTGGTGACAAAGTGGGGTATCTTTTTTTTCCCCTTCTCTTGCAAAGCCAGAAAGTCTCTTAATACTCTGCCTTTGATCAAATTTCTTTTCTTCTTTCTTTCAACGTTTCTTTCCTTTTGCCTTCATCGTTCCATAAGCTGATACTTCTCATTTTTGCTCCCCTAAGTGAAATCCTTGCAGTTTGAAGTCTTTATTTTCCCCCTTTCTTTTCTTTTTCTCTTTTTCTTTTTGGTGGTGGTGTTATTGTGGCTAACCTGAATGAGTCACAAGATGTTTAAGAACCTAATTAGAAAAAAAAAGAAGCTTGATAGATTTGATCTCATTTGTCCATCTGACTTGCAAGAAGTGTGTTTTTCTCCTTTTCCTCCTTTCTCCCCCCCCTCCTTCGAAATGTCATCTCTGAATATATAACAAAGGCTTAATTGTGGAAATGTTGAAGCTTTGGTGAAAATGGGTACATATGAAGTGCTCTTTAGAACACAGCATTGGCTGGCTGTCGGCCCAGCTAACAGGAAAATAATGAAGCTGTTAGCATATGGCAGCAGATTAATTCACTCAAAAGACAATTTCTTTTTTGCCACCGTCATTTTCAGAGCGGAGGGGTGAAGTGGCGTTTTGGAGGAATGAGAAACAAACGTTGGAATCTTAATTACCTGACCTCAATTTCATATTTGTTGGAGACAAAAGAAGCCAGATTTATTTAATAGTATATATGAAAAAGAGGAAAAGAGGTTAGGATCAACTTGTGGGCAGTTGTTACCAGACCTTCTATCAATTCATTTGTGTTATCACTAGTTTAGTTTAGTAAAGACTATGTCGGGCTTTTTCTGACTTGTTGGCTTCAATGATTCTGGACCTCAATTCTTTTTGACTAGGCCTCAATTCTTTGTGATAGGCCTTCTGATCCTGCTCATTTGATGGATATTGTACTGGGAAGGCTAAGATAGATAAATTGTTTGCTATGGTTTATGCTGTGTGAGTGCAATTAAAAACACTATTTTAACAACCTATATCAGGGAAGATCGTGAGATGGCTGTTCCATGGATGAACTTAAAGGTTATCCCTTAATAAGATGTTTTGGTGTATCAGAGAAAAAACATAATTGGAGTAAATAAAAAATATATAGTTAAAAAAAAACCCCTCCACCTTAGAGAAGAGGTAGGTATAAAAACAAATTAATAGAAACACTTGGGCTTGGAATTGAAAGTATATTTTAGACTTCAGGTAGAGGAGTCAAACCACATCCATGTAAATATACAGTATTTTGTAAAAAGAAGATGGCCTTAGAGATTTTCTGGTATTTTATACTGGGAGGCTTTTCTGAATCGGCTTAGGGGATCTTCAGATATACGGACTTCAACTCCCAGAATTCTCAGCAATTATTTCTAAATAGAGTTGTGACAGGGGTGACCACCCTTTGGTTGCTCGGCAACACAGTCACATTTATGCCCCTTTGTAGTATCCTGCAGTCATGTGACTGACTATGTTTTACATCAGTTTTGCAGAAAAGGGCATTTCTGTTTTTTAGGGGGAAAACCTTGCCATAGTGAATAATGGGTTCATTTAATGACTGCTGCAAAAAAAAAAAATCATAAAATTGGGTAGGTCACATGACTGACTGGTTTTATGACCAGTGCAATGTTCGACCACTCATTTTCCTAATGTCAGGCACAAAGAATCAGGACCATCTGTTGTATTGCAGCATAGAAGATTTATTCAAGCATATACACAAGGTTCTAGTCAACTAAAGTTCAGCATTAAATTGGCACCAGATAAGAGTCAATGGAATTCAGGAACAGTTGAACTTGGACTGTTTGTCGAGGCAGGGATGTCCATTATCACCATTATTCTTTATTTTGACTTTAGAGACATAATTTGACTTTAAAGAAGAGCTGACGATTTGGTTTTATTTTAGAAGATCTGCAAAATTTGGGACTAAAACTAAAAGAAATTAGAGGAATTTGGTGAAAGGCTAAAAATTAATAAGGAAAAAACTAAAATACTTACCAAAAACATGACAAATATACAAAAAGAAAACTTAACAAGGATAATGGACATCCAGACCACAAACAAAATTAAATATTTGGGAATTGTAATTTCGACAAAATGTTCAACGCTTAAAGAGGATAACTATACCCCACTAATTAAAAAAATAGCTGAAGACTTCAGAAAATGGAGCAATCTAAGACTCTCTTTTATGAGGAGAATTGCATCAATAAAAATGAACATATTACCAAAATTACTGTTTCTATTTCAAAATGCTCCAGAAAAATTAGAATTTTTTTTTAATCAATTGGATAAGTTAGTATCAAAATTTATTTGGCAGGGAAAAAAGCCCAGAATTAGACTGAAATTGTTACAGGATGCTACTGAAAGGGGAGGATTTGGTTTACCAGACAGGGAAATATACTATAGAGCGGCCACTCTGACCTGGATTAAAGATTGGATAAGTGTTAAAAACAAAAGAATATTAACATTAGAAGGATATAACTTACAGGCAGGGCGGCATGCTTTTTTGTGGCAGGACAAACACCAAATTCATGGTTATTTCCAAAAGCACAAAATTAGGCAGACCTTACTAAGTGCATAGAACAAAACTAAATCTCAATTCTATGTTGAAATACCAACTTGGCTATCTACATTGGAAGCGTTAATGTACCCACATTTATTGCGATGAGGACAGGTCATTACATATGAGGACATATTAGATGAGAAGGGAAACTTAAAAACAAGACAGGAGCTGAAAGATTTGGGATTTGAGATAGAATGGTGGGCCTACTTACAATTACAATCAAGGTATAGTAAAGATATGAAAGAATGGGGTATTAGTAAATGGAAAACCGAATTAGATAAAATATTATTAGGAGCGGACGAGAAATTGATTAAAGAAAATTATAAAGTACTATTGGAATGTAAATTGGAAGAAGAAAAGGTGAAAGAAATGATGCTGGCCTGGATGAAAGATTTTGGATACGGTATAAATCTGGAAGATTGGCAAATTTTATGGGACAGGAATAGGAAAATACTCTGGCGGCATCATATAAAGAAAATTTACTAAAAATGTTTTATTGATGGCATATCCCACCATCAAAATTAGCAAAAATGTATCCGAAATTATCTCCTAAATGCTGGAAGTGCAATAAAGAAATTGGAACATATTACCATGTATGGTGGAAATGTGAAAAAGCCCAAATATATTGGCTGAAAATCAGAAACTGGTTAGAAGAGATGTGTAAAATTAAAATAGTTCAGACCAGAAATTTTCTTATTGGGAATTAATGTGGGGAAATATAATAAAGATAATAATATAATAAAGATAAATATAATAAAATATATTTAATAATCCATGTCACCACTACCACGAGATTAGCTCTTGCCCAAAGATGGAGAGGAAATGATATGCCAGAAGAGATGGAAATTATTAGCAAAATTTGGTCGTGTGCTGAAATGGATAGAATAACTCAAGAATTAAAAGATAAAACTGAATCTGATTATTACAGAATTTGGGAGAAGTTTTAACCACTGGTTTAAAAAAAGAAAGGAGTAACTCTAGCAAAGATGATTAATATTTATGTACATATGTAAATTTGTATTTTTGTTACGTATGCACCACGCTCACTGTTTTTAATGTTTTTTTTTCTGTTTGTTGTTCATTAATAAAATTTAATTAAGAAAAAAAAGAGCTTGGACTGTTTGTGAGAATGTAAGGACTCTAAGCTAATGACACATTTAATTCTGCCTCCAGCTTTGCCAGCTCTTCTCCGATACTTAAGCTCTCATTTGTTTTCTTCTTCCTTTCAGTGAAATACATGCGAGAAGCCACCCCCTATGTGAAGAAAGGTTCTCCTATTTCTGAAATTGGATGGGAAACTCCTCCTCCTGAGTCCCCCCGTTTGGGCAACCCAACCATCGATCCCCTGTTGCCTCTGTCTCTCAACATCCACCGAGACAAAAAGACCATCCCGCTCAAAATGTGCTACGTGACGCGGAACATGGCTATGTTAGATCCAGAAAACAGGTAAGCAGACGTGGGCGGGGGAGAAGAACACTCTCTTTCCATAATATTCATTCTTTGTTATTTTTGTGGATTAAGGGCAGGTTCAAGTCCATAAGAGAAGTAGACAGCAGCTGCCTTTCCTTCCTCCTCCTTTTTCTCTCTCTGCATATTTCCTATATTCAGCAGAGAAGAATGAAAAGAGTACATCTTACTTCATTGATGTCCGGAAAGGAGGACAATTTGTTGAATAATAGAGTTAGAAGGGACGGTGGAGGTCTTCTAGTCCAACTCCTGCTCAAGCAGGAAACTCTTTAACATTTCAGAGAACTTGCTGTCCAATCTTTTCATTAAACATGCCAGTGATGGAACACCCACAACTTCTGAAGACAAGCTGTTCCACTGATTAACTGTCCTCACTGTCAAGAAATTTCTCCTTAGTTCTAGGTTGATGTCTATGGAGATTCTCAGTCATCCAAGTCATGATTGGTGCTTTTTCAAGAGGCAACTAGATTTTCTGGTTTTTCTTTGAAGACGTTTCATTTCTCATCCAAGAAGCTTCTTCAGCTAGTTCTAGGTTACTTCTCTCCTTGATTAGTTTCTGTTCTGTCTCACCTTCCCTTCCCCAGAAGGTAAGGAACGTTAACACAGAGAGTCACGCTGGCCTGTCTCCAAAATCCCCGTTATCTCTCCCGACAAGAGTGTTGGCAGTCACCCAGGCTCTCACTGCCAAATTCAAAGCCAACAAGGAATACAGTACTCACAGAAGACTTGCTTTATTTTCAGAGTCCAAAAACTAAATCAAGTACACAGGCGGAATCCTGGATTCATGTTACACTTTGTCACGTACAGAGTCTGCAACGTAGGCACACCCACTTTTATACCTGGTGGGGTGTGGTCCAGCTCAATCTCTGGCCCTCCCACCCCCTACGTTGCTGCTGACGTTTCTCCCTCCGACGTTGCCTGGGATCAAGCCAGGAACCCTTCTCCTCCCTCTCGCGTGGCCTTGCTGATACCGTCTCTCAGGCAGTTCCTCTTGGCTTTCGAGAAACCTGAGGCATTGCCAGGGAGGAAGGTCCTGGGGAGGGGGGCCTTGCCAGGGAGGAAGGTCCTGGGGAGAGGTGCCTTGCCAGGGAGGAAGATCCTGGGGAGGAAGGCCCTGGTGAGGAAGGCATTGCCCGTTCCTCCTCTTCTTCTTCATCATCCAGGTCCTCTTCCTCTGTCAGCACAGGCTCACGAGGCGGGGCCACAACAAGTTTCCACCCATTGCATCTTGTCCTGCCTTCAGATGCTTTGGAGTTTGGAGAATAGGTTGACCTCTTCTTTTTGGCAGCCCCTTAGATATTGAGTCCTTCTGAAGTTCTTCTAAGTAGACTGCTGGCATTCCAAGACTTAAGCAATGTTGCTTCTGCAACAGTGTCTGAATAACTTTCTCAAGGCTATCTCCATGCCTCTCTACAGCAGTGTTATACCTGTATTAAAAAGCTTGCTGCTATTCTGTTTCCAAATTCCAAAGTGTAGCTTTGGGGGGAGAAGCATTTTCTATTCACTGGATATGTGTGTGGGAGTCAATTTCCTCTCCTCTTTGAACCTCCTCCACAAAAAACTACTATGGCAGATCCTTCAGTATTCTGGGGTCTGTCTGCTAGACTTCGGTCTCCCATAGCTTTATTTTTTTTAATTAAAGAAAAACCCTACTTGTGTAGACAGCTTGCTACAAAGCTCCTTGCATCATCTTTATTTATAAGATTGTAAGCACCATAGACATTCTGTCACAATAATGCATGTCCGCAGTATTTTGTTTAGAAGTGTCCAAACCTTCCAGGGTTGGGGTTGGAACCCAACAGAAGTAAACTCAGAACTGGTAGGGAGCTGCAGGCTCTCCAAATCAAAACAAAAGTGAACTCAGAACTGGTTGGGAGCCATCAGGTTCTCCAAGTTAAAACTGCAATAAATTGGGGACCTTCTGACTTTACATAGCTTGGCTTGATCTAGATCGGGCAGAATTCTCACAGATACATCCTGGCTAGATTTTAAAAATTCTTGCACATCAAAATGAAGTGCAATGAAAGTGCTGGTTCCCCATTGCACATCTAGTCTCCATGATCCAGTCTCCATCATATAACTGCAGTGGTTTACACCCATTTCTTTTTTCAATCTTTCCTTATTTATTATTTATTTATTTATTGGATTTCTAAGCCGCCCCATCTCCCTGAGGAATCATAAAAACGGAAAGGCAGTCTCACAGTCCAGCCAGGTACCACCATGAAGGCAGTCAGTGCAGCGCACGCAGGAGGGGTGTAACATGGGAGTATCGGGTCACTCCCATCACAACCTGCTCCTTACCATGAATTAATAGATTTCTTGCTCAATATAAAAGGGCTGAAAGGGAACATGTAACTCCAAGCCTGATTTTTGTTTCTAAGGTCTAAAAAGAAAACAAAAACATACATATTTCAAATTTCTGTATTTGTAATATGGTACGGGATGTGTGTAATTACATTAATTCAAAGAAATCACATCAAAATCATCAATTGCATCATATGTGTAATTTTATCACTGTTGAGTATTTTCCTTTTAACTAAGAAATTTATTTTTTCATTAGATTTTTATTCCACTTTTATTACTTTATAAGTAACTCAAGGCGGCACACATAATACTACTCCTTCCTCCTCCTATTTTCCTCACAAAAACAACCCTGTGAGGTAGGTTGGGCTGAGAGTGTGTGACTGGCCCAAAGTTCCATGCCTAAGCTTTCGTGCCTAAGGTGGGACTAGAACTCACCGTCTCCTGGTGATTGGAGTGAAATCACACAGCCAGCTTTTCATGCCTCAGGGGGGACTAGAATTCACCTTAACCTGATGCCTTAACCACTAGACCAAACTGGCTCCCAGCATGGTGTTTTCCTTATGCAGTTAATAATGTTCAAATAGGAAAAGGGTTGTAGACCATATCATCATGCACACATCTCTTTTATTTAACATAAAAGTTCTGATTGGCTGAGTTTTTCCATTGCATAGAGAACAAGGAATTGAACCAAGGATGTGTCAGAAAAATAAAGATGGTGGCCCAACCATGCAATCAAATATTAATCTCTTTTTATACACACAGTGACAAAAAATGGCAGTTTCAACAAGTAAAATTCCAGTGAGATTTGATTAAAGTCTCACTACCCACAATTTGGCCATACCAGTTGGACATGCTAAATATGGAATATCTGAGAGCTTAAATTAACGAAGGCCAATTTGAACTTGATTGTACTCTTCTATTTTGGCAGATTCTGTGCCTTCATGGCCAATCCTAAAAAGCAAGAAACTGCATCAGGGAACTGAATTCCTTATCCTAATTTGAGCCACCAATCTCTGGGCATTTACCTACCTGGGAGAGTGAGAAAAGGCAGCCTGGGGAAATGAATGGGAAATGAGACTTTGATAGCTCTTTAGAGTTTCCAAGCTCTAAAAATAGGATAAACTTATTGGTCCTCATCTATAATGTATGGAGAGAATTACATCACACCACACACCTGCAAGCCTCTTATGCGAGGAGAAAATTGTGAAATTAGGGAACTGTTTTTTCTTCTTCTTTCACATTCATGGCCTTTTTGTTCCCTGTCTACCATAAAGGAATCAAAAGAAAATTCATTAGCACCTAGCACTTCTTCTGCATAAGAGGCAGAAATCCAAAGAATTTGCTGTTTGAGAGAGGGCTCAGTGATGGATCCGTGGGCTACATATGGTTGGAGTTGTCTTATGACAGTGAATTATTGGGGTTGGGTCAGGTAAGAAAGCTCAGGTCTGCACATGAAGGTGCAATTAAACTGATTTATTGCTAAACAGCCTAGGCATAGGAATCTTCTCAGCGAATGGTTTGCAGCCTGCTTAGAGTTAGATAAGGGCCCACGGAATTCTAGGAGGGTAAGACTTAGGCTGCTTGTGGCTATGTAGGGATTCTAGGCTGATCCCTCTTTTAACTCCGCCTCCAGATTCTGCCACTTCTACAAGGCCTGATCCTGTCCCTCTGTAACTTCCAGAAGAAAATTGAATAACTAAGACAGTGATTGCAGATACACTTTCATTCATAAATAAAAATTAGGAAGTCTAATTAAGTTATTAATTACTATTAGTTAATTAAGATATTAGCAAGCACATTGCTATTGTGATTAGTTTTGTTTATGGATGGAGTTATATTTTTATCAGAAGTCATCAAGCCTGGCCACTTTGGTGAGGAGGAATCCTTCCTAGTATATTTGATTGTGGTTTTCTGCCCCTTTTTAGGGACATGAGGAATTGTCATGGACACGTAAAGATACCATGTGGCGTAGGAGCAGAACCAATTTCTATAGTAAAAGTGTAGCAAATGGATTTCTACAGGAGTTTTTCAGAGCTTTGTAGGCCTCGGTGGCGCAATGGTTAGAGTGCAGTACTGCAAGCTACCCCTACTGCAGTTTGGCAGATTGAATCCCACCAGGCTCAAGGTTGACTCAGCCTTAAAAATGAAAAATGAAGGACCTAAACTGTTGGGAGCAGTATGCTGACTCTGTAAAACCGCTTTGAGAGGGCTGTAAAGCACTATAAAGCGGTATATAAGTCTAAGTGCTATTGCTGTAGTATGGACTAGAAGATCGCTAAGGTCCCTTCCAACTCTATTATTTTGTTATATACGTAGGTCCTGTATTACCACCCCCAAAATACCATTACTCCAAATCTTCTAAGAAATTTGCTCCACAAACTCAGATTAGAAAGTGGATTCCTCTGTTGGTAGAACTAAGCAGGTAATTACAGAGATTCCATCACAACCCACAGATCAGTGTCCTGGCCTGGGAACTCAAGTGAAACAGCTGGGCAAATCAGAAAGTGTCTGTCCTCTTGGCCATGTTTGTAGGTCATTGTTCTGTTCCACAGGTCATCATCACCTTTAACCTGGATTTTGCTGGGGATTTGCACAGTATCAAAGCTTGAGCATCTCACCTGGTATTTGTAACCGAAGAGGGTTTTCCAAAACCCTGAGTTTGACTTCTGTTAGGGGGAATGGTTGGTCCATCTTCATTCTTCACTTATTTAAGAGCACCTTAAAGTGAAAAAGGAAAGTGGAAATATAGGGGGGAAATATAGGCTGCTTCTGTAGAGTTTATGCACTGGAGGTGGTTAAAGAGGAATCCAGCCAGTGAAATCCCAAATATTGGAATCAAAATAAAGGATTTCCTATAACCAGAGCAAATTCATTTCTTAATCTGCATGATGTTCCTGGCACAAAACTTCCATATTTTAACTTGCATCGTTGCCTCTCATTCTACCACATTGTTCCAAGGAGAGAAGCTTGTTTAGAACAAGGTCTCTTTTTAGCACTGCATCTTGGTAGGTCCATAAAGGCAAAACCAGATTGCTGGCTTGGTTTCCTGCAAAGTCAGGGGCACAGTAATGCTTTTGGAAACTGCCTACCATATAAATGGTCCTTGCTTAATGACTTGTTGCTTAGTATCCATTCAAAGTACAGTGGATCCCCAAAAAGGTACTTATGACTCTGTTTTAAAGTTCTTAGGGCTGCACACACACATACACGTACAGGGTCACATATGTATGTGTGTGCACTTGGCAACCAGCTTGCATTTACAGCCGTTTGCAGTGTCCCCAGCCATGTGATTGCTCTTCAGTGGTTTTTTTTGCTGATTTCCGGAGCTGACTTCTGTTTTCTGGAAAAAAAACACTCATCGGATATCATGGATTCATTGAAATAACCAAAGCCTTGGCTTAACAACCATGCCGTTTTCTTAACAACCACTTCCATAAAGGTCATAACATTGGGCACAGTCACATCTATGAAATCTGTTTAATGAAAAGAAGAACCAGGAGTGACATGATAGCAGAGTTCCAATAGCTTCCACAGAGAAGAGGGAGTCAAGCTATTCTCCAAAGCACCCGAGGGCAGGACAAGAAGCAATGGGTGGAAACTAATCAAGGAGAGAAGCAACTTAGAACTAAGGAGGAATTTCCTGACAGAATAATTAATCAGTGGAACAACTTGCCTCCAGAGGTTGTGGATACCCCAACACTGGAAGTTTCTAAGAAGAGATTGGACAACCATTTGTCTGAAGTGGTGTAGGGTTTCCTACCTGAGCAAGGGGTTGGACTAGGGGACCTCCAAGGTCCCTTCCAACTCTGTTTATTCTATTCTCTTCCACTTCCCCTCCATCCATTGTTTCTTGTGCATTTTGGTGCTTTGGAAAATAGCTTGACCTTCTCGTCTTTGTAGGAGCCCCTCAAATATTGGAACACTGCTATCATGTCACCCTCTAGTCCTTTTCATTAGAGACCTATCCAATTCCTGTAACTATTGTTTGTATGTTTTAACCTCCAGCCCTCTAATCATTTTTGTTGGTCTTTAAATGTTGTGCATTTGGAGATTGCCAACTTGGGGGTTTCATTATCATTTTATAAGGAACTTTGAGATGTTTTTATTGACCATGAAGGCTTTAGAGAAAAGATAGTTTTTCTTTATATGGTTATCTGAGCAGGCTATGCAGTGTTTACATAACTGTGGTGGAGGGTATGAAGAAACAGAGCTGTGGCATTGCCTTAAATATTTCCAGACAAGGGGAAATTTAAACGAGAGCTTTTATCACCAAATTGCAGATAATGTCATGTTTCAGAAGCCATATCCGAGAGAAAAGCCAGTGAGGTTTATAGAAGAGCAGATTGCGTTTTTAAGTAACTTAAAATAGTGTTTTGGTATCATTTGACATATTCTCACTGCAGGCAAAGAAACAACAACCATGTCCAGGGGCATTTATGATAGAAAGCCCAGTAGAAAAGACTAGAAGGATATGGCCCCATTGACTGATGCCCTGTTATTACAATGAGGGTGATTGTCAAAAATAATACAAAGCAGAGCAATCTCATCTCCACAATCTTTTTTGTTTGTTTGTTTTTTTCTCTTGTTGACTTTTTAATTCTTTCTTTAGAGAAATGACACCATTCATTTTTAGAGATGGGAAGGTACACATTTAATGAATACCATTTTTGTTGATTAAAAAGACGTTCGTGGATCATGTTTTATCAGAGAATACATTGATTTCCAATACGTTGTTTTCTCAAACATTCATTGTGCTCTCTAATTGTCCAGTTTGAATGTAATGGTTAATTGTGGCCCGACCCTACACCCAATATGGATGAATTGTGGCGAGTTGTATCTTACACTACAGTGTCTCCTTTGCCTTTCAAGTTATGCTGAGGTGACAGTTTCAAAGCCAATGTAAGAGTTTAATTTTTTAAGGTGTGATTAGATTTATTGCCAGTGTTTGCTGCAGCAGACTGATACTATTTGATAGATTTATATTCTTACTTTTCTCCAAGAGCTCAGGGTGACATATATGGGAATAATCCTTCATTTAATGCCCACAAGAAAAACCAGTGAGGTTGATTGGACGAAGAGACCGGCCTAAAGGAAGCCAGTGGATTTCTACAGAGGAAGATAGATTAGAATTTTGATCTCTCATCTCCTAGTCCAGTATCTTAACCACTACATCATATTGATTACCAGTATGAAAACTCTTAAAATAAACTCTTAAAATAAACTATTCACCTCAGATAGTCCTCGACTTACAGCCACAATTCAGCCCAAAATTTCTGCTCTTAAGCGAGACATTAAGTGAATTTTAAGACCTTTCTTACCATCATTGTTAAATGAATCATTGCAGTTGTTAAGTTAGTAAGATGGTTATTAAGTGAATCTAGCTTCCCCATTGACTTTGTTTGTTAGAAGGTCACAAAATATGATCACATGACCCTGGGACACCACAACTGTCATAAATAATGCCAGTTACCAAGCGTTTGAATGTTGATCACGTGACCATGGAGATGCCGCAATGATTGTGTGAAAACCGGTTATAAGTCACATTTTTCAGTGCCATTGTAACTTTGAACGGTCACTAAATGAAGTGTTGTAAGTCGTGGGCTGGTTTTCTTTTCTATCACTAGCAATTTAACAGGTCTTGTATAGTAAAAGACACTTCCCCACACAGCTCTTTGCTCCTCTTTAACCAGTGGAGGAATTATGAAACTGAGATACACACGCCACCATTGTGGCAACAAATGTTTGTGTGTGTGTGTGTCCCCATCCCCCCCCCGGTGAATCCGGTCTATGAGGGCAACCTGGTCCCCCAAATATGGGACAGAGCATATTGCTTCTGTTTTCGCTTTTCAGCCCCAATCCAGGGGCCTTTGCAGACAGACGCTTTGGTGAGAAATTATTTTCGTGTTGAATTTCTATTTACCGACAAAGAAAAAGCTGAGCTAAAAGGCTAGCTGACGAGAGCTAACTAGTGTCAACTAAAAAGACCATTCCGGTTGGGGGAGAAGGTCTATCTCTCCACCAAATATCTGAGGTTAAGACTCCCTAGCAAGAAATTGGGGCTAAAGTCCCATGGTCATAGGAGGTCAAACCCATTATGAGGTACAGCAAATCCTCAATTTGAGGTGCCACAGGAGACAACTCCAATATTTAATCAAGTGGAAGGGCTACTCCTTATCAGAGGCATCATGGGTAAAGAGTAGGAATGTCCAAGCCGCCTTGTAGCAAGGTTCCATGAAGAAAATCCAACCAAGCCTGGGGCGGTTTCGTCAGCATAAGCTTCCATATCTGCAATCAGTTTGTTTTTATGTGTGTTGTACAGGTCACCTTCAAGAAGTGAGGGGAGCCGAATGTCAACTCATAATACATTTTGTATGCACGTTTTATAGTTGTCAACAGAAAAAAGGTGGGGATAGCTTGAAATAGATCTATACTAGTCTCCCTTTATTTCTTTGTCGGTAAATATAAACTCAACATTATGGCAACAGTTCTCGCTCTGCTGAACTGTTCAATTTTTTAAGATACTTTAAGCTGAGTTTGATGAATGGGTGGTGACATTGCAGGGCCATTTGTGGACTTGATATGGCAGGCTGGGTGGCATCAGAAGATTGAGCATCACTGACCTAATCCTGTGATGACACTTGACCCTGCCATCTGATGTTACCGCTCTGTGGAGAAAGGACAGAACAAGCAGTCATTCCTCATGTTTGGCTTCCCAAAAAATATATCTTCTTCTAGTAAATGTCTTCTGCCATTGGACAAAGCTGTCCTTTCGTGCGTAGGGAAAACAGTGGCCTTAGCTCTCTTTTTGGAAGTGATGGAAGGGAAATGTGGCCCAAAGTTCTTCTTCAAAAGGCCAAGGACTTTGTTTTTTTTTTCCTTTGAAGATGTTTCGCTTCTCATCCAAGAAGTTTCTTCATTTCTTCAGTTCCAGAACTGAAGAAGCTTCTTGGATGAGAAGAGAAATGTCTTCAAGGAAAAAAACCAAATCAAAGTCATTTTTAAATCATTTTTTAAAAAGCACCTTTGGGAAACCATGACCTGGTGGACTGAGAATCTCCAGAGGCAAAGGAAAGATGGGTTACAGGCAACTGGGCGATCCTTCAGCTGCCCACTGTTTTTCTATACCCTACCGTGCCATGTTGAAGATTGATGATGAGGAACAAGTGAAATGGAGCTGTGGTAGAATGCCAAGCTTATAGGATGGGGAGTTACCTTATAGGGAGCCCTGGTGGTGCAATGGTTAGAGTGCAGTATTGCAGGCTAACTCTGCCCACAGCCTGGAGTTCGATCCTGATGGGGCTCAAGATTGACTCATTCTTCTATCTTTCCAAGGTTGCTAAAATGAGGACCTCTCTTGTTAGGGGTAATATACTGACTCTGTAAGCCGCTCAGAGAGGGCTGTACATCACCATGAAGCGGTATATAAGTCTAAGTGCTAATGCTATTGCTACCTGACAGGACCTCCATTTGGCTTAGCTATGTTGGTTTGGTCTTGACTCAGTGGACTACAGGTGGCCCATCCCTGGCACGGTGATTTTTCACACTTCTACACCTACAAATCAGGTAATCGGGCTGGAACTTTAAGAATACATGTAACTCTCCCCTCTTTTCCTATTCACTATATTTATTTATTTATTTTTCTTCTACAGGATTGTTGAAGTTCATTCACCAGATGCCAAGCACATCTTGGTGCTAAGGAGCAAAGACGCGAGCACCGCCCAGGCCTGGTTCTATGCCATCCACTCCTGTATCAGCGAGCTCATTCCCAAAGTGATCTCAGAGGTCAAAGATCAGCTGGGTAAAGCAGGACTAGCCGGAGGCCAAGAAATTAGGCACTTGGGTTGGCTGGCAGAAAAGGTAGTGCCAATTTTTTCCTCTTGTCTTTAACAGCCCCCTGCATGTGCTTGAATTCTCAGGACTTTTAATTTGCTATTAAAGAATCAATGAGGTTAATGAGCTTTAAGTCTTGGAATTACGAATGTGCCACTCCTGCAACTTAATTTGAAGTGGCTTTAAAGTAATCACACAGCTTTCTTTTATGGAATCTCCATGATAGATGTTTAACCTTGTTAAATTCAGTGGAACCTGAGGTCCCAAAAGGTCCAAATTGGGTGGCAAACAAAAAATCCATCCTATTTTTGAATCGGGTCACGATTCAAAAATCAGGTGCAAACAAAAACATCACGGAAAGATTCCCTTTTCACGCCGATTTCCCCTTCACCACCATTTTTTTTGACTTCGCGCATGTGGTCATGCTTCAGGACACAACCAAATCAGGTCGTGACTGGAGTCCGGGAATGGATTATGGTCGCAACCCGAGGCTCAACTGTACCTGATTGAGGTATTTGCTTTCACTCTGTAAAGATAGGTGCCTTAAAAGATTAATTGAAACAAACAATTTGGTCATAGCTACCCTAAATGTTTGCATATAACTATACATTTCATTCATTCATGTACACCTTAAACATATACAAAGGATGGGCATTTCCTCCAATTCTGGTCCTAACCTCACCTGATTCACCTTTGCTGTTAACATTTTGCATGCGGAGTGGGATATTTTTGTCCCGACCAGTTGTATATGCATAACAATTGGGATGTCTGCATTAGCTGGAAGACCCATGGCATGAAACATCTTCATATAAGAAGAGACTAGACAGCCATTTGTCTGGAATGCTACTATAGGGTGAACTGCTTGGGGAATCTCCAAGGTCCCTTCCAACCAACTCTGTTATTCTGTATTGTGTATATACAAAATTGTTTGCAGGCAAATGTTTCAATCAAGGTGTAACTGTTTTTAGAATTTCTACATCAGGGGTGTCAAAATGGATTTTGTTGAGAGCCGGATCAGCATTGTAGTTCTCTGCGGGGGAGTGGGGGGAGTGGGAGGGAGACAGGATGGACGCCTCCTGCAGCACCCTGCTAGCCAAAAGGCATAGCGGGGGGGGGGCATGTACTGCCCCCTCTGCCGCATTTTCAGCCTCTCCAGCCTCCAGCAGCACACTGCAAGCCAAAAATGGGCCGCGCAAAGCATCACAGGCCGGTCCTTTGATATTTCCAGCCTGCGGGCCTTGAATTTGACACCCCTGTTCTACATGATATAATCATGACAATTTTCTGCCTACTTACTGTTTATGAATGATTGTCCACAAATGCAAACAAAGAAAAAACAATGACTGTGGCAAAACCTGGGACCCTCTTTTTGGTCAATGTCTTTCAACACTTTCTTTTATGGCCATGATAGCTTCTTAACCACCCCGTTATAAGTCTTTCCATTCTTGCTTTTGAATCCCCCTCCCCTGATGCAGAAGCCTTCTTAGCCTTTCATGTTTGAGATCTTCCCACAGTGATTGACAATCTCCTTGATCTTATTTTTCATAGCTGTTTTCAGAGCATGATATGATATTTACTAGATGGATCCTAGATGGCAGTTCTGAAAAAGCCTTAATTCTAAACAACCTTATGAGGCCCTGTATGCTTTTTTTTTTAATGTTAAACATAAAGAGCATCTTGAGTTCTTCAAGACTTCTTCACTAATTTTGGCACACACTTATATAGGTTCTTATTTATTCATTACCAACTGAATTTCACTTTTCCTCAAGGTACATAAGGCAGGATATATTCACTCTGAGAGATTCCAGATCGCTAACAAGAATAAAAACCCAATATAAAAACAATAAAAAAGCAATAACCCCCACCCTCCTGGTGACCACGATCAAATGAGACATTTGATGGCCTCCATCCTACTATGGGGTCTCAGGCCTCTTGGCACAAAAGAGATCTTCAGGACCTTGCAAAAGAATGTCAAAGTGAGGGCCAGTCTTACATCCATAGAGACGATATTCCGTAGGGCGGGAACCACCACAGAAGGCCCTTCTTCTTGATCCTGCTAGGTAGGCCTCAGTGGTGGTATGCTACCAGTTTGGCCCGGTTCAGCCAAACAGCTAGTAAAAAAGCCTCTGACGATCAGCTGAGAGCTGAGAGGAGGAAAAAAAACCTCCGACGATCAGCTGAGAGGGGAAAGAAGAGGAAAGCGCAGGATCTACCCTCCCATCCACCCCTGTGCTTTTCTCTTCTTTATCCTCTCAGCTATTTGGTGCTGCAGGCCTCAGCTGGTGTGTGGAAAGCCCCACGCGCGCGTTAGGTACATGCGCGTGCACAGTCATCACCAAACCAGTAGTGGAACAAGTAGGGATCCCACTGCTGGTGGGCCTGCTTAAGAGAAGCGACCCATAGCATTTCCTGCGTCCCCACTCTGATGAGTCAGGTAAAGGTGACTGGGAAAAATTGTACTTCAAATAACCTGGTCCTGAGCCATGTAGGGTTTTGAAGGTGACAACCAACACCTCGAATGGTTCTTCTTGTCCTCGTATCAATCCTGTAAACTAGGTTAGCCACTATTGCTCATTAAGATCCATGTCCAACTGAACCTCCCATGAAATGTAAGAAGCACAAGTTAATAATTTCTATTGCCATGCCACAGTTTACGCACCAATTAAGAATTGTACTGTATCTGATGAATTCTAGTTGGACAATGTTTATAACGTATTAGCCTTTTAAGATATGAACGAAGAATTTACTGCCTTCAGAAAGATATAATTTACAGCTGATGGGAGCAGCATATGGAGAATTATTAGTTGCCTACCTTTGAGCTAAGATGTTTTATTATGTTCGTTGCCAAAATTGTGACCCTTCCAGAAATAGCATACCGTATAACTGATCATCTGTAGTATTTTTTCAATGTAAAATACTGACCTTCTCGTAAGAAAAAATAGGGTTTGATTAATGTTAATTCATGCAAAATGTATCTGTCTTTATTATTACCCTATAAAATAGAATACACTCTGGTTATATAAACGGATTGAATACTGTGAATTTTAACAAGTTTTTTTTTAATGGTGCATTTATTGTATCTTATGTAACGTGGATAGCTTTTCAGGGATTTGCAGTTTGAGCTGGATAATAGTAAAGTTTTGAGTGAAACTTCAGGGATTTTCAACTGTTCTTATTGCTTTGAGTCTCTGGATTCAGCATTCTGACAAAACAAAGTTTGTCTTTATTCCTTGAGATTATTTGAGAAGATGGATGGTACACAGAACTGAAAAGTGATGCTAGAGAGGACGTGAGCGACCTTTATTAGGTATGCATTCTATGTGTCTGAAGATCAACTTAAATAACTGGTGCTACTCAGATCTTGTCAGAGGTCACCTTTGCTAGACTTTATGAAGATATATCAAGAGTGTATTTCCTACAAGATGAAAGGATTGGAGGAGGGAGGAAAGTTGGTTGGTTGGTTGTATTTTTGTTTATTAGTCTAGCATTAATCATAGAACCAGAATCAAAGTGTAGAATAGAAGAATACAATCGTGGTAATTAAAAGTTTTAAAGTTTCCCGTCCTCATTATTTAGGTAGTGACTAGAAAACAGATTATTAAAATTGATTTTACAGATGTTATAGGGCTGGGCCACATCACATTTCTTCAACCATTTGATTGTGGGTCACTTCCAAGAACCAGGTGAAAGAGAAATTTAATAAAATTATTTTAAATATAATTAAAATAACATTAAATAAATGTAGTTAACTTGTTTATTACAAATGAAGGTGGATATACGTGTCCCAGGATAATGTTGCAGGATCCGATCTGGGTCCGTCACTGGGATCAGAGGTTTTGTTTTCTGAGCTTTTGGAGTCGTGCTTCATCTTCAGGGAACTTCTCTCTAGCAGAGTGTGTGCTGTTCTGTGTGTGGCGTTTATACTGTCTGTTGTAAATGGCTTTTTAGATGCTGATTGGGGTGCACCGATGGCTGGCTTTTAAGTCATTAACTGTTGTTTGCTTGTGCTGCCCAGCCCTCTAAGTACTTGATAGGCTGGTGGTAAATCAGCATTCCTGTTGACTGACAAGGGGCCTGTTTCCTGGCTGTTTTTGTGCCTGCTCATCCAACAATCTTGGTAACTGCAAAATGGAACATGTGTCCTTGTCCATTGCAGTGTGTGAGGCTACCAATGAGTTCAGGTCTCCTTGTCTCACCGCTCGCTTGTGTTCTTGCAATCTGGTGGTTAGTTTTTTCCCTGTCTGTCCTACATAGTCACAAGGGGAATCCATACAGGGGATCAAGTAGATTACATTGGAAGTATCTCCCAACTCCAAATGATCTTTACAATGCATAATTTGTCCTTGTATGGAGGGAGGAGGGAGGGAAGGAAGGAAGGAAGGAAGGAAGGAAGGAAGGAAGGAAGGAAGGAAGGAAGGAAGGAAACCATGCTGGTTGGTTAATTGAAGGGGATTGTTGACACAATGATGCAGAATGCAGATTTGTGGCTTGTGTGATATAATCAGCAGGAGAAGGAAAACAGGCTTTTTTGCCTCCCTTGTTCTTTTATAACTTTTTGGTTCATTTTTAGATGAATCACATCACTGAGAAAATTTGTGAACTGTGAACTAGGAAGAACTTAAATACTAGGCAGGTCTTTATCTAAACCATAGATTAATATTTTTTGGACAAGACCAGTGAATTCCACATTCTCTTTTCTCCTTAAGAACAGCCAAGATGAGAAGTTTAGAAGCATATGATTCCTGATCTAAAAATAGAACTTGGCCTAAAAATAAACCATTGTTTGCTTGATGGTTTTTATGACTTAGCATAGAAGTAAGCACTCTTTGGAGGCCAATGCTGCACTGTACATTTGTCAACAGTTGAAGCTCAAAAGAAGAGTGAAGCATCCTCACCCATATCAGAAGATCTGGGTTTGAAGAGAGAATTTAATCATTTATTTTCCCTTTCTTTTTAAATAGTGAATAAGCTTATTTTAGGGCACATTTGCTAATTTTTTAAATATTTTGTCCCCTCAAAAAGGGCAGGAAAATATGCATTCAGTTTCTCATAATCACAAGCACAGAAAGCATTATTGACCATAAAAGGGAACTTTAGCGGCTCAGCATGGCCCTGGGATTATATAACCCCCCCCCCCACACACACACACATCTTGCATAGCATATATTAAACCAGGCTATCATGGTTTGTGGACTATATGCGTTAGCAGGGGTGGGATGCAAATATTTTTACTATTGGTTCTGTGGGAGGGCTAGTGGGCGTGGCCATGTGACTGGGTGGGTGTGGCTTCATTTTTGTGCAGAACCCCTCCGTCCCCACGCTCCTTTTTTTTTGGCCTCCTAGGCCTCAGGAAAGCCTCCTGGAAGGCCGTTTTTGCTCCCAAGAAGCTTCCCTGAGGCCCAGGAAGGAAAACAGGCTGTGAGGTGGGCCGCCAGCAAAAAAAAACAACCGCGCTCCATTTTTTGGCCTCCTGGGCCTCAGGGAAGCCTCCTGGGTGAAGCAGTAAGATAGCAACAGGGATCCTGGTGCAGCTGATCGTTGGAACAGCTGATTGTTGGGAGGGGGAAAAAAAAGAAATACCGGTTTTCAGCCGAATGGTAGCATTTTTTACTCCAGTTTTGCCCGAACTGGGCTGAACCAGTAGAATCCCACCACTGTGCCTTAGTGTGTTTGATAATCACAGCTGTGTTTATTGAATAAACACAGTTTCAACAATCATGGTTTAATAGAATATATGAAACTTGGCACTGTGTCACGTAGCTGAATAAGGCCAAACGGATTTATGAACTACTGATGAAAACCAGTCAAGATCACCATTTCAAATTGGCTTGTTTCCTTAAACTAATGAATACTAATTAGAAGTGTTTATATAATTACATTTATATTACATGTTGCTGTTCTTACAGAAACAATGCTAATAATAAACCATATCGGAATGATCATATTTACAGGGGTTTGGCTGGGGAAAGTCAGCATAAAAATAAAAGATGATAAAAAGCACCTAAAATGTCCATTCTCTTCCATTTCAGAGGAGTTCCCTTTCCCATAAGTAAGGTTATCCAAATCTGAGGTGCAAATAATTATCATGCATACATACATCAGTTAAGGCCTATTTTTAAACTTTCTTGATTGCAGTTCTGTAATTTGATGTTCAAGAAGATGACATTCATTTAGAATAAACTTGCATGGAATTTTAAGATCACTTATGCATGAGGTAATCTTAATTGTGGCATATCAATTAATTGTTCTGATAACTTACTTGATGATACGTATATTAATAATGGCTACATCACCTTTTTAAAAATAAAACCAAACCACCTTTTCAAAAAAATAAAATGACATTTGGAAGATAATATTGTTAGGGACTTTAGTGGTCATTTTTAATCCCTCTAAGAAAGTTTACATTTTTTTGGAATTCAACTTGAAATTCCTGATATTAGCAAAAAGGAGAGACAAGCTCTCTGGGTAAACTGACCAAAGGGAGGAAGAAGAAAAAGAATGAGGTGGTGAAACGTTGATAATTTGAAAAGGAACATGTACAAGAAAGGTTGTAAAATGGGGCCAAGCTCACTTAGCAACTGTCTCACTTGGCGACAGAAATTTTGGGCTCAATTGGACTCGAGGATTACCCGTAGAAAGAATATCCTATGAGGGTAAGAAAGAAGGAAGGGGAAAGTTATGAAACACAGGGGAACACGGAAGAAAAAATGATAGGAATTATTAAGTTTCTTGGAACGTGGCTTGTACAGCTGAATGAAGTAAACAAGCAGATGAATGAAGAACGGCTGCAGTATTTGGATTTGGGTCGTCTAAAGAAAAGAAGAATTAAGGGTGACAGGATGGCAGGGTTGCAGTACTTGAGGCTGCCACAAAGAAGAGGAGTCAAGCTATTCTCCAAAGCACCGGAGAGCAGGACAAGAAACAATGGATGGAAACTAATCGAAGAGAAAAGCAACCTGGACAATTAACCAATGGAACAGCTTGCCTCCAGAAATCGTGGGCCCCATCGCTGGATGTTTTTAAGAAGAGACCAGGGCTGTCAAACTGGATTTCTTCGAGGGCTGGATAAGCATTGTAGTTCTCCACGGGACAGGGGGGGACCACGGGACGGATGCTTCCTGCAGCACACTGATGGCAGAGTGCTGCTGGAGGCTCTGGTGGCCGAAAACCAGCTGCACAGGGCCCACACACGCCCCTCCCCTGCCACCTGTTTTTTATTTATTTATTTATTTATTTATTTTTAATTACATTTATATGCCGCCCTTCTCCGAAGACTCAGGCTTACAATTTTTGAGCACAATCAATCGCTCAGCAATAGCCTTCCTTCCATTGTGTATGCCTGCTTATTACTAAGTGGCATTTTACAAGGTCAGCTAATTGCCCAACAATCTTGGGTCCTCAATTTACCTACCCGAGAGAATGGAAGGCTGAGTCAACCTTGAGCCTGGTGGGATTGAGCCTACAGTAATTGTAGACAGCTGGATCTTAAGAGCAGGCATTTAACAGCCTGAGCCACCAAAGCTTTATTTATTTATTTATTTATTTATTTATTTATTTATTTATTTATTTATTTATTTATTTATTTAATTAATGGGACTTATATGCCGCCCCATCTCCGAAGACTCGGTGACACAATAAAAAAACACAATAAATATTTAAAAATTAAACTAATGGTCCCAATTAATACAAAACTTAAAAAACCACCAAAATCTAAAACCCACCCCACCCATGGGTCACAGCCCGGATTGGTCAAATAACCAGGTCTTCAGGTCATGGCGGAAGGTGCAGAGGGGGAAGCGGAGCCCCAGGGGAGTTGGTTCCAGAGTTCAGGGACCTGACAGAGTAGGCGCGTCGTCGGGGGACTCAGCCGGCATTGCCCGCTGATGGGACCCCAAGGCTGTCTGTGACTTCGTACAGGGCGTTTTGGCCAGCAGAGGCACTGCAGGCCGGTCCTTTGATATTTCCAGACCGGCCCAACGGGTCAGATTTAAGCACCCCCGCAGGCTGGATCCAGCCAGCAGGCCTTGAGCTTGACACTCCTGGTCTAGACAGTCACTTTTCTGAAATAGTATAGGTTCTCCTACTTGAGCAGGAGCTGGACTAGAAGACCTCCAAGGTCCCTTCCAGCTCATTCATTCTAATGTGCAGAGCTGAAGGAAGTAATTGGAACTGTGGAAGTGGGAATTGTGAATAAGAGTTGGGTTGTGGTCAATAGATGCCTTTGTTTCTTGAGTTGGAGATTGGTAGAAAAGTAAAGAGGTTTAAATTGTGGTATTGTGGTTGAAAGGGTCAAAGGTTGGTTTTGAAGCTGGTCATTATGTTGTGCGTGGGGTTTTGTGAAAGCTGTTAAAAACTCTGGCACCTTTTGTATATTATTCATCTAGTTAACAAAACTTAATACAGGAGTACTGTTGTTTGGTAATGATTAAAGCTATAATTAAGAAGAGACTTTGTCATTTCTACCTCCATAATTACTATGCTAAATACTAGTCCCTACTTAGGCTCTTGAATGAGTTAGTGTCCTTTTGGTTTAGTTGATTGTCCTATTGTCTTGGCTCATGCTTAGAAGTTGGAGATTGAGGGCACTTTGTTACGGTTTTGTTCCTAGTTTGAATGTAGCTTTCAGGCAGTAGAACTGGAGAACTTCTGTTCTCATTTTATGGCTTTGGGGCTGGGTGGTAGCAGTCTCCCTCATGCCATTTTTAGTATACAGTGGAACCTCGGGTCGCAACCGTAATCTGTTCCAGGACTACGGTCGCAACTGGATTTGATCGTGACCAGAAGCACAACCGTCTGTGCATGCACAGACCAGAAAACAAAAAAAGGCGCTGAAGTGGAAATCACCGCGACAGGGAAAATCGCCATGGCGATTTTCGGGTTTGCTTGGTTGCCACCCGAAGATCTGTTTGTGACCAGAAGCAAAACTGTTCTGAAAATTCTGGTCATCATCCAATTTAGTCGCAAACAGAAGCATTCGCGACCTGAGGTTCCACTGTATTTATAAAGCCGTGGAAGTAATACGCTGGATTTCTTTATGTGGATGATAACCAGGTTTACGTCTCTTTTCCATCCCTGCCTAATGTACCAAATAACCACTTCTTTTCTCTAGACCTGTGTTGGCGAACCTATGGCATGTGTGCCGGAAGTGGCATGCTGGGCCACTTCTGCCAGCACGCGAGAGTTTGCCCAGAAGAGCCTCACTGCGTATGCGCATGTGCCGCCGCCTTACAGCTGATTGTCATGTAGCTGGTGTGCATGAGCGGGTGTGTGTGTGCAAGAGGCACGCGAAAGCGTGGGGCGCAGGGAGATCATTTTATTTTAATGAGATTTCTATGCCGCCCTATCTCTCGGAAGACTCAGGGCGGCTTACAATAATAAAAGAATATAATACAAATATTAAAAAGACGTTAAATTCAAAATCCCACTAAACCAATAAAACTAATAAAAACAATTTCTAAAATCCCATCCCCTCCATCAGTCCAGGCTGGCAAGTTGGAAAAGCCATGTTTTTAGGCCACGATGGAAGGACTGGAGGTCAGGGGCCACACGGAGCTCCAGGGGCAGCTGATTCCATAGGGTAGGTGTTCCTACCCCTGGGGGTTGCCAGCCAACATTGCCTGGCTGACGGCACCCCAAGGAGGCCCTGCCTGTGGGAGCAAGGGACGTTGGGAAGCCGTTACTGGCAGCAGGGTCTCCCGCAAAACCCCAGTCCTAAGCCATGCAGGGCTTTATAGGTCAACACCAGCACCTTGAATCGCACAGGTGGATGTTGCATGGGGGTGATCGTGCACATATGCAAAGAGACACGGTGCACAGGGGTGATGCACGCCCATGTGCAGATGCATGGCGCATGGGGTGATCGTGCGCGCATGCATAGATGCATAGCACACGGTGGGGGAATTGCATGTGCAGATGCACAGCGTGCTGCGGGGGAATCGCATGCGCATGTGCAAGGGGTGTGAGGGGGCAGCACGCATTGCCTTCTGGGTGCTGGCATGCGAGCGCACGAGCGCGCGCTAGTTAGTCTGGATGAGGTATAACAAACTGAAAATGGAATCTTTTAGAAAATCTAATGGTTTGGTGAATTAGGAAAGCTCACAGTTTGAAGGAGCCTTTCTGATTCCAGAGGAATCTGTTCTGTGAGATCAAATACAGAATTTGGGGCTGAACCACCTCTGTAGATGATGGGTCTAGGTTCAGAAGCAACCTGGAACTAAGGAGAAGTTTCCTGATAGTGATTTCCTGGTTTCAGCATGGTGACATCTTCTTACTATTTATTGTGAAGCCTTCTGTTCGTCCAGTGCACTGAAATTTCTGGACGCCTTAAAGATTCCTTGTTTATAGTTTTTTTTTAATTCAGTGTATTTATAATTTATTAATTAGTTATTAAGTTTTTAACCAACACAATTTTGGACACAGTGCATTTTTAAAAAATAGAATAAAACTCTGCTATTAGTTCAGAAAGCAGGCAAGTAACGTCAGATGGATAAAAATTATGTTCATCCATTCTTGGTGGGAAGAAATCCCCATAAAACTGAGGATTTAAAAGTGTGTGTGTGTATGTGTTTTAATGCAACAAAATAATTGTATTGGCACAGGTGAATCTACTCAGTAAGGGCATTTCATAAATGAGACACAAAAGCTGCTTTCCGCAAGTATGTTTATAATAATTATAAAATCAAAAGAACAAGTCCATCAAGTATGAAAAATGCCATCTGGGTAGAAATGAGCATTGAAGGCCAACTTTTATGCAAAGCATTAGAAAAAATGACCTTGAATTTTGAAAGCCTTAAAAACCTTAGAATTGAAACTCTGTGCCAAAGCATATGTTGTGCAGGACTGTTCCTCACATCTTCTTCCCAACATGTGGCTCAGATTAGTAGATTTTGCGAACACAAATATGCAAGTCCAATTTTGATTATTCCTTTGCATCAGTAGTCACTCACAAGAGGAAGCCATTGTTAAAAGTATCTCTGTTTATTTTCTCTCCGTATGGACACATGCATGCACAAAACAGAATTCTGGATTGCTTATTAACAAAACATTAAAACACACTTGCAGTCCACAAGCCAACCTAATAAAGCGACCCAGCTGCAGTATTTGAAACTAAATCTGTCAGTAATTAATTCAGCAAGCAGCGCCAATAGTAGTTAAACCAGTATTAAAAATGAGAGAAATTCAAACAGCTTAAGGCAAGGGTGTCCAACCTTGGCAACTTTTAAGATTTGTGGACTTCAATTCCCAGAATTTCATGGTTTAAAGTTGCTACAGTTAGACATCCCTGGGTAAAGATTTCATAAGAACTCTCAAGGAAAGGATAACAGATAATCAGAGTTGGAAGGGACCTTGTAGGTCATCCCTTGATTTTTTGATTCTTCCCCAACTAAGGAAGGGGAACTATAGCTGGTTTAAAATAGCTAGGTTAGGTATTCGAGTAGAAATCACAGAAGCTATTGTTTGTTATGTGTCTTTAGAGGGCATCAGGTTGCAGAAGATTACTGGTAGACTTTTGACTTAACAACCAGTTGCTTATCAATCATTTGAAGTTACGATGGCTCTCCAAAATCTTTTTTTTAATTCATATTTATATCCCGCCCTTCTCCGGAGACTCAGGGCGGCTTACAGTTTTTGGGATACAACCCAATGCGCTCAGCAATAGCCTTCCTTCCATTGTATATGCCTGCTTATTCCTAAGCGGCATTTTTACAAAGTCAGCTTATTGCCCCCAACAATCTTGGGTCCTCAGTTTACCTACCCCGAGAGGATGGAAGGCTGAGTCAACCTTGAGCCTGGTGGGATTCGAGCCTGCAATAATTACAGGCAGCTGGAGCTAAGTGCTAGGCTATTAACAGCCTGCACCACCAAGGCCCTTTTTGTTGATTTACCTCCTCAGTCACGTGACTATATTGGGGTGTTTGGCAGCTGGCTTACCCGAGGACCATTTGCAGCATCTTGTGATCACATGATCTTGATTTAAGGCTTTTTTGTAGGTTTCTAACATGAATTTCCAGCAAACACCCATTGGGAAAAATTGATTTACTTAATGATCACGGTGTTTGTGACTGCTGCAAAAAATGTCATAAAATCGGATCCAGTCAAGTTATTTTCTCAACTTAGGATCATAATGACTTACTATTGTTATTCCAGGCTCAATTATGGTTGTAAGCCAAGAACTATCTGTAGTTAAAACTGTTTACCACTTTAGTGAAAATGTTGCTTACCCACAACTCATTGCTGCTTAGTTGCATATCAACATTTTCATTCAGCCTGGAACATAACCTAGCATAATCCCTCGTAAAGTTCGGAAACATTTTTCCCAGCTGTCTTGAGTTTTTACTGGAATAACTAAGAGGCCTGGGGTGTGATTTGAGATCATATCCAAAGGAATGAACAAATCCCCCAAATATTTAAAATATAAACCAGATGCCATCTGATAATTATCCTGCACCTGCTACCTCAAGCAGTTTGTAACAAATAAGCCCATTATTCAAACAGGAGGAGAAATCTCCGCAGTTAAAGATTGTGCGACTTTGAACAGCTTTGCTTGTGACACCTGTAGAAATTAAGGCTATTCTGTGGAATTAGTAGATGAAAACCCTTTTTAATTGGTGGGGCTGAGATTAAAGAGTTTGGCCATGCTGGGTGGGAATCCTGAGCCTGGGGAATCTTCATTATTTTAAAGGAATATCTAGTTGGGGAAGAGTGCCGCAGAGTTACAAAAGCATGTTTCAGCAGTTGTTAACATTAAATAAAAATATAATATGCTATTTTGGAGTTGGGTGGGTGATTTCATTTCTCACAAATAAGCCTAAGTAGCAAATGATTCTATAGAGGGACATGTACCAGAAAACTGAAAAATTTCCAGAAGGTATATTAAGCTTTTCATTAATCTATTTATCTATCATTCTATATGCAAGCCATGTTTTATTGTCAGTTAAGAAATGTTCTGGCACCTTAGATAAGGCTAGAGAAAGTGCAGTTTTAATATTTCTTTATTATGAGTATTTTTAAAAACCAATTTGATTTGACTTTTGGACCAGGATCAGTGGAATTTGGCAACAAAATTGGCAATAATAGAATTTCCTTTTTGGCTTTGCACCGTGCCTAAATTAGGTCACTGTAGCTTGTTCAGTGAACTCTCATTTTAAAAAGCTTTTGTTTTGTTCTTGGAAAACATAAGCATTTTATCTGATCGTACTTTATTATGTTTACTGGTTAATTGTCTTACTAAGTATTGGCATGAAAGGAGACCAAGAAGAGTGTAATAAATCAATTCCCAATGGCTAATATATGGCAAGGAACATTATTCTATATTTAATTATTTCTTTGTAGCAGAATAAACAGATACATTCGCCTATACCAGGAATGTCAAACTCAGTTTCACTGAGGGCCACATCAGGATTGCGTTTGACCTTGGGGGGGGTGTGGCCAGCTCAACGTCACTCATGTCAGCGCCAGTGGTGGCCTGAGCACTCTGCCAGTGAAAATGGGCTCCCAAGCTCCGTTTTCGGCTGCAACGGCCTCCTCCAATCCTCTGCCAGCAAAGATGGAGCTCGGGAGGGCCACCCACGGAGGCACTGTGTGCTGGTCCTTTGCTGTTTCCAGGGTGGCCCCACGGGCCAGATCTAAGCACCCTGTGGGCCAGAGGGCAGCCTGCAGGCCTTGAGTTTGACACCCCTGCCCTATACAGTGGAACCTCCGGTCACGACCGTAATTCGTTCTGTAACTTCGGTCGCAACCCAATATGGTCATGACTGGAAGCGAGACTAACTGCACTTGCGCCTACCAAAAAAAATGGTGCAGAAGGGGAAATATGCATGGAAAGGGAATAGGCTGCAGCCGTGTTTGATTGCCACCCGATTTTTGAATCGTGACCCAATTCAAAAATGTTGTGGCTTTTTTGGTCGGAACCCGATTTGGTTGTAGTCAGAAGCGTTCGTGACCAGAGGTTCCACTGTACTGCCAGATCATGTCATGGCAAAATAAGAACCACATGTCCAGAGAAATGGTAACACAGGAGTAAAACCATGTTAAAGTTCTCATATATCAGGCTGTTATATGATTTTGGCAAGCTCTTCAGATAATACCTAAGAGGCACGAAGAAGGGAGGGCAAATCAATCTTAATGCATCTTTTCAGCAATTCTGAAATATTGCTGAACAAATCCTATTCCTAATCCTGATAATTGTGTGAAAGGGATTAATCATGATGAACTATTTTGAACCCTACTCATCCTTCCCCATTCCCCTTTTTCTTGGGGGTGTGTGTGTGTGTGTGTGCAGCCTTTGCACCAACCCCACACGGACATGAAAAAGCATTTCACAAAACTAGAATGTGTAAAAGCCAGCCGTAGATACCAAGCGGGACACAATATTTTTACACAATTTCTCCAGTCTTTTGCATCATCTCTTGGGTGAAAATTGCCCCCAGTCTGGCCTCGTTGTATGTTTTTCCATACTTGCTTGTCCTTTTTCTAGTGGCCAGAGCAGTCACAATAAGGAAGGATCTTGGTTTGGCCATGACTTACAGCCATGAACTTAGACTCATGGTGTTCCTCGGACATTGCTTGGTTTACTGCCCAGGGCCAGACTTCACTAGGTCTTCCTATTCATCTCCTCAACCTTTCAGTCAACTCTCAGCAGAGAAAGGGTACTACCAGCCAATGCCAATTCCCTCCAATCCCAACTGCATTTGTTGCTGGCATCACTGTTGTTGTTGGGGACCGACAGCGGCTTGTATTGTGCTCTCTGGAGGATTTTGTATACCTTGGCAAATGCCCAGATCTGATAGTGAAATAGGACGGCTTTGTAGAGCATATTTGGATCAGGAAGAGATTAGAAGTGAAAACCTAGGCTCTAGTTTCTTTTCATTTTCCTCTTTGCAATAATTCTCCCACTATTGCCTCCTTCCGTGCCACCAGGGTCAAAGGTATATATTATAGTCCATTTCCTGCTGCGTGGGAAGTATCAACATCCTGTGTTCACGGCTGCCTCTGCTAATCAGCGTCAACCGTGGAAATTACCTTGCTTTCATGGACTTTGATTACAAAGGAAACTTTCGCAAGGCTTGGGCCACTGGGTCTGTATTTGACATGCTTTACTTCTGCCCTGCAGTTTCCTTTGCTTCAGACGCTTGGCAAACTGACTCATATTTATGACGGTTGCAGTGTCCCAGGGCCACGTGATCATCTTTTATAACCTTGTGGCCAGCAAAGCCAATGGGGAAGGCAGATTCACTTAACAACCATGTTACTAACTGAAGAACTGCAGAGGTTCACTTAACAACTGTGGCAAGAATAGTTGTAAAATGAGGCAGAAGTCACAGAAATGTTGGACTCCATTGTTGCAGTCGTAAGTTGAGGACTACCTGTAGTAGCCTCGTCTTCATTGTATGTATTCAAGCAGAGGCTAGGCAACCATCAGTCAGGGGTGCTCTAATTTGAATTCCTGCACTAAGCAGGGGTGTTGGACTTAATGGCCTCTGTAGCCCCTTCTGACTCTGATTCTGTATATCTTAAAACATTCTTTTTGAAGTGGGTTAATGGCTATGAGGAAGGAGAAATTACTTTTTCCTTGAAAGGCAGCCTCCCGTTATGAAATCCAAAAGCCCTTCAATTAAATTCCAACCTGCTTGAATACCTGCTAAAACCTGTTGGAGCTTGCCAATAAGAGATAATTTGTTTACTAAACAGGGACTCTAATTAAAATAGCTGTTCTCTGTTAATGATAAAGAATAGTTCTGCAAAAAAAAAAGTCCATTTAATTACTGGTCAGCTAAATGGTAAACAATTCATTTTTAAGCCATTCAGCCAAATCTTCATTAAACAGTGTTGTTAACATAAGAAATTAAAAAGCCATCTATTTGATTTAATTATTTAAAGTTTTATTTTTGTCACACACACACACACACACACACACACGTACTTCATTACGCCTCCTACCTCCCCTACAAGGTGACTCTGGGTTGCTTACAAGTTATAAAATAAGTAAGAATAATGAAAGAATAAAAAGGTAAAGGTTCCCCTCGCACATATGTGCTAGTCGTTTCTGGTTCTAGGGGGTGGTGCTTATCTCTGTTACAAAGCCGAAGAGCCAGTGCTGTCCAAAGACGTCTCTGTGGTCATGTGGCCGACATGACTAAATGCCGAAGGCACACAGAACGCTGTTACCTTCCCACCAAAGTGGTCCCTATTTTTCTACTTGCATTTTTACATGCTTTCGAACTGCTAGGTTGGCAGAAGCTGGGACAAGTAATGGGAGCTCATTCCGTTACATGGTGCTAGGGATTCGAACCATCGAACTGCCGACCTTTCTGATCGACAAGCTCAGCGTCTTAGCCACTGAGCCACCGCGTCCCTTAATGAAAGCATTGTTGTTGTTAGTTGCAAAGTTGCGACCCCATGAAGGAAAGCATATTAAAGAAAGCATATTAACACTTAAAAGTACTCAGATTGAACGTTGAAAATTGTACTAAAACCAAACTAAGAGAGCTAAGAGGGGGATGAGGTCGTCTTATCCCATCAGCCACCTCCAGTCGGGCCCCCCCCTTGGGGACCCAGGCCAACCGCAAAACCAGAAGGCCAAAAGGGAGCGGGCAATTCTCACCTTTGACAGAAGAATGTTTCACAGGGATGGGGCCACAGCAGAAAAGGCTCTTCTTCTTGAACCCACCTTCTGGAATTCCTTAGCAGACAGGATCCGTGGCAGGCCTCTTTCACTGGCATAAGTGGGGCGGGCTTTCCCATTGGGGAGAGACAGCACCTCAGACACCCTGGGCCCATGTGGCTTCATTGCTTCAGTAGCAATGAAAATAATATTACATTATTATACGAGCCATGGTGGTGCAGTGGTTAGAGTGTAGTACTGCCGACTAATTCTGCTTACTGCCGGCTGCCTGCAATTTGGCAGTTCAAATCCCACCAGGCTCATGGTTGACTCAGCCTTCCATCCTTCCGAAGTGGGTAAAATGAGGACCCAGATTGTTGGGGGCAATAGGCTGACTCTGTAAACCACTTAGAGAGAGCTGTAAAAGCACTGTGAAGCAGTATATAAATCCAAGTGCTATTGCTATTGCTGTATTGGGCCATTTTTACTGATTTTTCCCCCCTCATTTTTTAAAATTCATATTTATATCCCGCCCTTCTCCGGAGACTCAGGGCAGCTTACAATTTTTGGGATACAACCCAATGCCAAATAACAGGTAACTTTCCAATCTAGATAAAACAGTCCATATATAAATACAGTAGGTGGGATTTATAATCTCCTTTGCTTCCCATAATTAAACTAGACTCCAGAGTACCTGTTCAATTCTCCTTGTTACACATCTCAGGACCTTCTTGGTAACGGCCTCCTCTTTGCAAAAAACCTTCTTTGAGAAGCTAATTTGGCTGCATTTAAAACCAGAGAGTTGAAAAGGCATTTGGAAGCCATGTAATGAAGTTTTCTGGGTTTTGTTTTCCTTCTTCCAGACTGTATTGAAGATGCAGCTTCAAAAAGATATATCTAACTCTTTTGTTTCAGAGTTGCTGTTTTTTTAAAGTGTTATGTCTTTTATAACTTCTGGGAAGAGAACATATAGGGCTGAATGGAAGAGTGCTTTTAGAAATAAATTTAAGATGAATCCCTGAGGAATTGTGAGAAGTCACAAGCTATAAGGTCTTAGCAGTTGCCTGCACGATAGTTGACTCTCTTGGTTTGGGGACAAACTAAAGCAGGGATCCTCAAACTTTTTAAACGGGGCCAGTTCATAGTCCCTCAGACTGTTGGGCGGGGGGCAGACTGGCTGGGTGGGCGTGGCTAAATGGTCATGTGATTGGGTAGGCGTGGCCAATTTAGCAGTCCATTAAACAACACATACAAATTAAACTTTAATTTGTTATGCTCCTGGGGGTGGAAAGCAGGTTAGTGAAAGGATATGGCTGTCTTGGTGGGGGGTGAGAGACTTCTGTTTGTGTGCGTGTGTGTGTGTAACTTTCCCTCCCTCCCTCCCTCTCTGGAGACCGGGTAGGCCAAAAATGGCCTTGTTTTTGGCCTCCCGAGGCCTCCATGCGTCCCGGTTTTGGCTCCCTCTGCCTCCAGAAGGCAGGGGTGGGCTGGCAGGTTGGTGGGGTGATGTGGGCAGGGCAACCTCACGGTCCCGCGTGGGCCAGATTAAAGGCTTTGGAGGGCCATATCTGGCCCGCGGGCTGTAGTTTGAGGACATCTGAACTAAAGTTTCTAAAGAAATCCCTCGTCTCATGACCAGCAAGGAGGCAGGATAGAATTGGGAAAGGTCACTTTGACAGAAGGAAAGTTTGGGTCTATTTGCTATCCTCAGAAGTGGATTGGCCAATGAAGGCAGTCAGCAGGGAAGGAGGGACAGTGGCTTATGAAAGAAAACCTGCTAGACCCGTGATGGCGAACCTATGGCACGTGTGCCACAAGTGGTATGTAGAGCCATTTGTGTGGGCATGCAGGCCCCAGCTAAACTTACCTGCGCATGCGTGCACCTCCCAGCTGATTTTTGGCCCATTTGAGGCCTTTTTCGGCCTCCTGGAGGCTCGAGGGAAGCCTCTGCAGACTTTGGAAGCTAAAAAACAGGCCCGTTTCATTACTTCCGGTATTTCTGGGAAAACCGGAAGTGACGAAACAGGCCTGTTTTTCGGCTTCCAAGGGTTGCAGAGGCTTCCCTCGAGCCCCCGGGAGGGTGAAAATGGCTCCCCCGGGCTCCAGAGGCCACCCAGAGGCTGAAAAATGGCACTTCCAGTAATTCCGGAAGGCCCATTTTTCAGCCTCCAAAGGCTGCAGAGGCTTCCCTCGAGCCTCCAGGAGGCCGAAAAAGGCCTCAAACATGCCAAAAATCAGCTGGGAGGCACGCGAATGACAGTGCAGGTAAGGGGCAGTGTGTGTGTATGTGGCGTGCGCATGCACAGGGGGGGCAGGGTGCATTGCATTGTGGGTGCCGGCACGCGCGCGCTTATCGGTACACCACAAGAAAAAGATTTGATATCACTGTGCTAGACAACATGAATAAAACCTATACAGCCAGGGGGGAAAGCACTTCTTTGCACAGCGAAACTGTGCAAAACAGAGGATTGGACGAATTCATGAAAGCCAGGCCTGTCTGTTCAATCTGGAAGACTCAGTATTTTCTGCCGGTTGGGGAAGGCCTGCCTCCAAATACCAGGGAACACCAGGGGGAAGATATACAGTATTCATTTCACACCCGTGACTCATAGCATCTTCTAATGTCACCCAACCATGGCTGAGCCAAAATTGCAGTAACGAGGACAAGCTTTACATCATTTCAATGATAGCTGGAAGATGTTGTACAGAGGTCATAAATCAGCAGCGGAGAAATGTTCCGTGTCTCAGTTTCCGGCTTTAAAAGCATTTGCCCCAAGGCCAGGAACGTTTCGTTGGCTTGCTGTGGGAAACAGAAGTTTGAACGAAGGTGGGCCTTGCTGTGACCCAGCGCGGGCTGATCTTAGGCTGTGGCACTGTGGTATTTTGGCATGGGAAAAGCAGCCTTCTCCTGAATCCTTTCCTTGCGCCTCTTTCATTGGAAATCTTGCTTTGTTTTGTCCAGGTGCTGGGAGAGAATGAGAAACCTTGGAAAGCTGTTTTGGTTGCCTTGACAGAGAAGGATCTCTTGATATTTGAAAGCATGCCACGCATCAAGGAAGCTTGGTTTAGTCCACTGCATTCCTACCCTCTCTTAGCTACCAGGTATGGTCTTTTTTTTAGCCCAGAATATATATCAGAGGTGGTATTCAGCAGGTTCTGACCAGTTCTGGAGAACCAGTAGCGGAAATTTTGAGTAGTTCAGAGAACCGGCAAATACCACCTCTGACTGGCCCCGCCCCCATCTATTCTCTGCCTTCCAAGTCCCAGCTGATTGGCTGGGTCTTCTTTGGTTGCCCTGCACAGAAGAATGGAGCTGGAAAGCAGGTTAGTAGAGTGGGGAGGGAATGGGATTTTGTAGTAACCTTCCCACAGGAGTGGGGAGGGAATGGGGATTTTACAGTATCTTTCCCCTGCCACGCCCACCAAGCCACACCCACAGAACCGGTAGTAAAAAAAAAATTTAAGCCCTCTGATGGCTACCAGGCACTTTCCTTTCCCTAGTCCAGAGATATCACATTTTTAAACTCTCTCTTGGCTAGCAGGTACCTCCTTGTTTTTAGCCAGAGGGGCTTATGCAGATCCGTCATAACATAGATTCTCCCCTCTGGCTACAATTAAAAAGGTACAGGACAAAAAAACTGGAAAGAGAGAGGTGAGAAATAACAGACTATGTGTTCCCATAATAGGAAATAGTGTGATATTATTATATTAATGGGTTTCTATGTAGGTAGTCCTCAGGACCGGTTGTTGAGCAGCCCTTCAAAGTTGCAATGGGCCAAACAAAAACTATCCCAAAGGTGCTTTTTCCAAAAAGCAATTGAACCTTCTTGGTTTATTGTTCGAAAACGTTTCGCTTCTCATCCAAGAAGCTTCTTCAATTCTTCAGTTGAGAAGCAAAACCTTTTTAAATTTAAAAAACCCAGGAAAGTCCAGTTGCCTTTTGGAACAAACACCTTTGGAACAACCATGACCTGGATGATTGAAAATCTCCATAGACATTTACCCACAAAAACTACTTGTATTCCAGTTCTGAATTTCCAACATCCACTCCCACTCCCCTAACCCATGGGACCACATTTTGGGGGCTCAGCAGTCAGCCCACATTTTTTTTTTTAATTACATTTATATGCCGCCCTTCTCCGAAGACTCAGGGCGGCTTACAATTTTTGGGATGCAACCCGGTGTGCTCAGCAATAGCCTTCATTCCATTGTATATGCCTGCTTATTACTAAGCGGCATTTTTACAAAGTCAGCTTATTGCCCCCAACAATCTTGGGTCCTCAATTTACCTACCCCGAGAGGATGGAAGGCTGAGTCAACCTTGAGCCTGGTGGGATTCGAGCCTACAATAATTGTAGGCAGCTGGATCTTAAGAGCAGGCATTTAACAGCCTGAGCTACCAAGGCTCTTTATGATGGTTAGCAGCACCCTGCAGTCATGTGACTGCGATCTACAGTGTTTCTTATGGGAACTGTTTTTACTTCCAGCTCTTGGAAAAAATACCCTATAAAGAACAATGGGTTCACTTAACCACTGGGAAAAAGGATCCTAAAATTGCCAGGCTCATTAGGGACTATAAATACTGCAGATAGTCAAGGACTACCTTTGACTTTCCATATCAAAGGTTCTTCCCATCCATCCATCCAAATTCAGGCGATCTGCTACAAAACACATATGGAATTTTAGCTCCTTGCCCTGTGTAGGGTCTTCAATGGATAGTTTTCATAATTCATAGCTATATAACCCTCTCAATTTGGCAGTCTGAGAAGCTACACAGAATTGTGCTACTGAAACCTGGAAGCTGCTGATGTGCCAGAAAGCATCCGCATAGCAAGGCCTCTGATGGGAAGGGTGTAGAATACCAGTTTATCATTGGATCACCCTTGAGACCATCTAACTGATAAGACCAAAGCAGTGATCTGAGGCCGTAACCTTGAGGAAAGATCTCTGAGCCTCACTGGAGAAACATGTGTTAAGCCCAAAGCACCCTTTAGAGCAGGAATCTCCAAACTTGGCAACTTTAAGACTTGTGGACCTCAACTCTCAATTCTGGCTGGAGAATTCTAGAACTTCAAATCCATAAGTATTAAAAGTTGCCAAGTCTGGTGACCTCCTACAATAAAGCATGGACCGTCGATGGATGGTTCAGGCATTTGATCCGCTTCTCCTGCTCATCACAGGAGAGAAGTTCTCATGTTACCAGCTAAAGCTGGCCAATGTCGTGTTAGCTGTTGAGCTTGTCACTAGGCTAAGGAAAAGGTTTCTTACATACTTGAAGAGAACAAATGGACATGAATGATTTGTCGAAGGGTCAGCCTCCCAACATAATATTCTGATGATACAAGAATGAGAAACTTAATTACTGAGGGTGGGGGGCATGGAATCAGCCATCATGGTTTCCATACATGATTTTGGGTTTAAAAACCAGCTCGTTGGCTTGAAATCATGCAATCAGCTGAAACTTTGACCCCCCCAATCCTAATGCATGTTTAATTAGACTGCAGTTTTCATTACCTTGAATTCCCAGTACCTGTCAGGCACACATTGTCTGACTCTCTATTTGTTTTGTTCTGGAAACCGCAAGAGAAACTTGAGAAACTTTGCAACCTCTGAACAACCCCACAGGCTAGCGGAATGTCTGTGGTGTCCAGTTCCCTGTTTCTATAGACAGGAAGGTTATCTTAGGACAAGTATTTACAAAAAGAACAACTAAGTTGCCACAAGCAACACGCACCTGTCTGAAGTCAGGCGGGACTGGAAATACACATCGCGAGATGCAGTTTCCTCTTTGAAAGATTCATCCCGCCAGCATGCTTTGTATTGTCATAATCAGTTACATCAGAATCCCAATATTCAGTTATTTTAGATACAGCTGGTCCTTGACTTAAGGATCACAAGTAGCGTACATTTTTTTGCTGCTAAGCAAGGCAGTTGTTAAGTGAGTTTTGCCCCGTTTTACAGTCCTTTTTTTGCCACGGTTGTCAAGGTTTAACAACTCAATGACTGCAGTTGTCAAGTGAACCATGCAGTCATTAAACGAACCTCGCTTCAACTTTGCTTGTTGGAAACCAGCTGGGAAGGTTACAAGTGGTGATCACGTGACCCCGGAACTGTGCAACTGGCATAAATCCATGCCGGTTGCCAAGTGCCTGAATTTTGATCACATGACCATGAGGATGCTTGTAAGTGTGAAAACCTGTCATAATTCACTTTTTCCAGGGCTGTTGTAACTTTGAACAGCCACTAAACAAATGATTGGACTACCTGTAACCTACATGGATCTTCCAAGTCCTGTTTTATGACCATTTTTACAGGTGTAATTTGGTTCACAAATCTCTCCCATAGAGCCAAGGCTGGGCGTCTTAAATTTGTTTCCCTTTTTCCTGCCTTTTTTCTTCCGTGTGTGTGTATACCTCGTGATGTTCCTATCTTATCTGCGCTAAATATAAATGTTAGATTTATATTTACATAAATAAATATTTATTGATATAAAACTACAAGTTCATGTCAGTGTCCCTGACTCCTTGTGGACAGCTGCTGCGCAGTTCCCTGATATTCTTGCCTTGAGCATGAAACTAGTTTTGGGCCAGTCACTTTCTCTCAGCCGTAGGAAGAAAGCAATGGCAAACCACTTCCAAAATGTTGTCAAGAAAACTGCAGGGACTTGTCTAGGCCAGGGGTGTCAAACCCGATTTCATTGAGGGCTGCATTAGGGTTGTGTTTTACCTCAGGGGGAGAGGGCCATTATGGTCAGGGGGTGTGGCCAGCATGATGTCACTCATTGAGGCTCCGTTTTCAGCCACGACGGCCTCCTGCAGCCCTCTACCAGCAAAAATGGAGTCCAAGGAGGTTTTTGCTGACAGAGGAACCGCGGGCTGATCTTTCACTGTTTCCAGGACAGCCCCCATGGGCCAGATCTAAGAACCCCGCAGGCCTTGAATTTGATACCGCTGGTCTAGGCAGTTGCCAGGAGTCAAGATTGACAGGAATCCAGATGCTGATGATCTTTGGCTTGGTTCCTGGTAACTTTGTAGATAGGTTCCTATTTTTTTTAGCACCGATACAGAAAAGGTTTTCCGTTGCCTCTTTTAAAGGTATTTTCCAGCGTTCCAGTCCAGCCTATAGTTTGGCCTCTCCACGACGTGTGATAGAAGACTTTTTTCTTGGAAAGTGGTAGGGGAAGAAATGTGTAGCATGTATTTGCCCAGTATGATTAGTAGACCAACCATTACTCTTCCTGAGTTGGCCACCCCTAGTAGTGATTATCCATGTTTTGATGACAGTCTATCATGACAGTGGTGGAAGTCCAATTGGGCTCTCCTTGAAAAAAAAAATCTGGAAATTGACGTTGAAGTGAAAGATAAGAGCTAGGCTACTTTGCAAGTACAGGTTTAGTGTAATACCTGTTTTAAACATTCTGCACTGATTGGTTGTTGGTTACTGGCAAAATGTAAAGCTGCTGTCATTATTCTTTAAAGTCTCAAACCTGTCCTGTTACACAGCTGACCAGTAGTTTTGGTGAATCATTCTGAAGATGTCCCACTGTTACAGATCCTATTTTCTGGCACATTGGATGGGGCTTCTCACACATTGCTCCTAGACAATGGAATATATTTATTCCACTCTCCCCGCCTGTTTGTGTTTAAGAAATCTGCAAAGATGCCTCATTCTCAACAAGTGTTGTTTACACCTTTGTTAGTGTGGAATTTTTTAACTGTTTATATTCAGTTTTCATATTATTGGATGCTTTGCATATTTGTCAGAGCAGAAAGGCAGGTATAAATCAAATGCACTTAACAAATAACTATGTACCAACAACCAAGCTGACCCTATAAGACTGCCAGGCAGGAAAAGATGGCCAGATACTGCCACCTACTGTGACCTGCTAGAGCATGCTGTCTCTTAAATGCACATCGCAGTCCATTAAAAGGCTCCTTTGACCTGGCAAATCTTCTCCAGCTGGGAGAACTTTGTGGGCGAAAGCTCTCATCAGCTCCCTCACCCAACCCCTCTCTTTCTCTGTACTCTACATCCTTTGTTCAGTTACCTTGAAATGGCCTCTGGTACCTTTATCTGTGCAGGTTAATAAATGCTCAGTTTTTTTCTGATGCTGTTCAACCCATGTACAGCAAATACTTTGGATCCCTGAATGCATAAAAAAAAAATCTAAACGACTTTGGCTACCAAGCTGTTACAACTATGTCTTCCTAGTTGCCTCTTTGATATGATCCTTTGGGGGAAAACCCTTAGTAAACAAGATAATATATTGTAAAATGGGATGGGGTCTTTTTTTTCATTTCATACGTTTATTTGACAGAAAAACCTCCTTGCTGTACATGGGATGGGGTCTTCTTTTCCCTAGTAGATTCTTGTTTCCAGATAGGACAATAATACCCATCAGACATGAAGTATGATTGAAGATTTAAATATTATAAAAATGGGGAGGGGAGGGGAGGGGAGGGAGGGAGGGAGGAGGAAGGAAGGAAGGAAGGAAGGAAGGAAGGAAGGAAGGAAGGAAGGAAGGAAGGAAGGGAGGGGACATTGAAAATGTTGAGGGACATTGAAAAGGGGTTCTAGTAGCATCCTTTCCTTCCTGTCCCATATCTCTTGTCCCATGACCCTTGGGTGGGGGGAGGAGGAAGGAAGGAAGGAAGGAAGGAAGGAAGGAAGGAAGGAAGGAAGGATGTGTTTCTTTTTATTAGGATTAAAATTCTAGGAAAAGGATATTGATTAGTCACAAGGAAAAGTTTCCTATAAACGCAAGAGAACAAATGGCAGACACATATGGGAACTCCACTGAAACTGCCTTTCTCCCACTAAGATTGTTTCCCTAACAACGTGTGTTAATTCTTAAATTTGTTTTCAGGTTGGTACATTCAGGACCCGGGAAGGGCTCTCCACAATCTGGGGTAGATTTGTCCTTTGCCACTCGAACGGGCACACAACAAGGGATCGAGAGCCATCTTTTCAGAAGCGAGACTAGCAGAGACCTTACCCTGTGGACCCGGAGCCTAGTTCAAGGTTGCCACAATGCAGCTGAACTCTCCGCGGAAGTCACAACAGGTAAATCAAGAGCACAGAGGCTTCTTGGCGATCAAGTTCTCCCAGAGCAGGAAAAGTCTTGGTGAACCTCCCTGGGCTTCTGCCAGTAGCAAAACAGAGACCATGTCAAAAAACTAGATGGTGTTGAAAGGATTCATTTTGCAATTTGGAGTAATTGGCTAAAGAGCAAAATCAACTCCATCCAACATCTGTGGCTCATGCTAGATGGCAGATCTTTTTAAGAACGCTAGTTTGGATTGTTGTTTTATTTAACTCCTTTGATCAATGGTCTGGTCTCAGACTTGCACTTTAAAAGATATAAAGAAGAAGGAGGAGGGAGGGAGAAGGAAAGACTAAAGTCAACAACAGTTTTTTTTTCTGGAGATTAAAACAATTCAAGCAATCTGATGAGAGATGGACATTGAGGAGAAATTGAGAGCAGAGCTATTGGCCTACTCTCTTTCTCTACCTCTGCAGTGGCCCGGTCAGAGAACCAAGGTGAGTCTTAGAGGCTCAAGGCCACAAGAAGAATCAAGAGTCATCTCCAGAAGGGGATGAGTCTGCCTACCGAGATGAGGTGGACCGGTTGCTTTCGTGGTGTAGAGACAAGAACTTGGTCCTCAACACCAATAAGACCAAGGAGCTTATAGTGGACTAAAGAAGTCCAGCCTTTGCTTATCAATGGAGACCGAGTGGAACAAGTGGCCAGTTTTAAGTTTCTGGGTGTTACCATAAAAGAGGACCTGACCTGGGGTGCTCACATTGCAGCACTGGTCAAAAGGGTCCAGCAGAGATTATACTACCTGAGACTTCTCAGAAAACAACAACTGAATGAAAAACTGCTGGTGACCTTCTACCACTGCACCGTAGAGAGTATTTTAACTTACTGCACCTGTGTATAGTTTGCCAATTGCACAGTGACAGATAGGAAAGCACTCCAGAGGGTTAAAGTCATTGCCCAGTGGATCATGGGTTGTCCTCTCCCCTCTTTGGAAGAGCTTTATAGCTCCTGCTGCCTTAAGAAAGCTCAAAACATTCTCAAAGATCCATCTCATCCTGGGAACCCTTTTTTTGAACTATTACCATCTGGCAGACGATTCAGAATAATAAAAAGAAGGACAAAAAGGCTGAAAAACAGTTTCTATCCCAGGGCGGTAGCTCTGTTGAACTGACTTGCATTTTAAGGAAAGGCGGGCTATAAATGTAATGTTTATCAGTAAATCCTTGGCTATCACAAGAGGTATTTTAGCATCTAGAAATTTTGAAGAGCAAGACCAATGTCTAAACTTCTCTTATTCACTGAAAGTTTACACTTTACTCCATGTCCTTGACTGTAGTATTTTCCCAAAGGCTAATAAACCTGATGCAGAGATGTTATAAGATACCCAACTCCCTTTTTAATTAAACACAGACAGCAATTGGTATTACACTATGGATCTTACCACTTTTTAATGGTGCACGGTCAGCTGTGCTGAAACCTTTGTGCTATGTTAACCTCATTGTTACAATCACTGGAATTTCTTTCCAATTAGCAGGGAACTCATTAGCATTCTTATTAATCCCCAAGCTACTACCAGCATCAGAGTGGCCTCATAATCTTTTATTAGCAATATCATTCTTCTAAAGTGCCATAAATCCTGTTTGTTCTTGTTTCCTTCTTCAGCTTGCACGTACAAAAACCAGGAGTGCCATTTGACCATCCATTATGACCATGGATTTTCCCTCACCACCGAACCCCAAGTTGGTGCCTTTCCCAAAACCATCTTCCGGTATCCCTACGAGAAGCTAAAATCATCTTCAGATGATGGGATTCGGATGCTGTATTTGGAGTTTGGAGGGAAGGAAGGTGAAATTGTAAGTGTGTTCGGTTATTTGCTTTTCAACATAGCTGGGGCTGAAGACTGTTATCATTTGTAGCATCTGAGATTATTAGAAAACTAGTCACGAATGAATTGCCCCTTGCATGGTTAAAATTATTACCCACGGTTATTCTCTGCAGTATAAAAACAACAGAATTTTCTCCATTGCATAGAAAACTTCTGTCATGGTTCCAAGTAATAGATCCATTGCGAGCAAAAACTCAAGAGGCAGATGGATTCCTCAAAGAATAGCTTTATTGGAAATATCATATTGACACTTATCTGGTGAAAACCGACTCTGAAGGTTCCTGCGGTTTTCACCTAATTAAAAAGTAAACATTTTTTCCTTCAACCCCAAACAATCGGTCACATAGCCGAATCAAGGCAGCGTCCACTGGTCTGGTGACATCGGTCCTCCTTCCTCCAGCCAGGTTTGAGAACGTCCTTGGTTCCCAAGAGGAAGTATTTTATTTTGACTGTACTACCCCACCTATCTCTAATCCCCCCTCCCTATCCCTCAGCTCCAGTGTGGCTCCAAGATGGCTTCACCCAAATCAGCTTCAGGGTTGACAACTTCATAACTTCATAGAGCCTTGGTGGCTCAGGCTGTTAATTGCCTGCACTTAAGTTCCAGCTGCCTACAACTGCTGTAGGCTCGAATCCCACCAGGCTCAAGGTTGACTCAGCCTTCCATCCTCTCGGGGTAGGTAAATTGAGGACCCAAGATTGTTGGGGGCAATTAGCTGACCTTGTAAAAATGCCGCTTAGTAATAAGCAGGCATATACAATGGAATGAAGGCTATTGCTGAGCACACTGGGTTGCATCCCAAAATTGTAAGCGCCCTGAGTCTCGGAGAAGGGCGGCATATAAATGTAATTTAAAAAAAAAAAAAACTACAAAAAAAGAAAAAGTCTGACCCTACTCATCTGGAGGCACTCTATGGAAAAGCTTGGAAGAGGCTGATGTGCATCATCTACTCCTTGGATCATATTTTGCAGTCCTGCCTCCTTCCAAGAGGGACATTTTCTTTCGGTGAAGGGAGTTTCACATATGGAAACCCTACATGCAGAGAGGAATACATTTTCCTGTTGCTTCAATTCACAGCTAGAATTGAATGTAAAATGCTCTTTCTTTTCATGGTCTGTCAATTCAGTTGGATTTTGGATAGACAGCCCGTTCCTCACTGTCCCCATCAGCAAGCAGATCAATTATCTGAGTAGGGGAATCAAATGCTAGACTTGGTTCTCCCTCACATCTCGTCTCCGGTTTCCTAATATAGGTCCATAAATACAATCGTGGTAGAATTACAATGGTAACCATATGTCAGCCCTACAAGGTAGACCAGACTTGGGTCCTGTACCAAGATCAGGACTATTTTTCCTGAAACAGATATAATAATTGAATTTTGCAAGTTTCAATGTGCTCTCTCCTTTATCTAGGGAGCGGCTTGTTTGAGACATTTTTCCCCAAGTTAGTTTCTTGGGCCAGGGCTCAAGGCCCACTTATCTGGTTATTGCCTTGATAGTGACTCTTCTCTCTGTCTTTTAAATCATTCCTGATGTAACATGCCTGAATGATTCCATTAAACAATCTATTGTGGCCTCAAAATGCTGGGGCAGTGGTGCCTCGGGACTTGGCTTTAATTCGTTCTGGGAAGTGCGACAGGTACTAAAACAGACGAGTCCCAAACAAACCATGTGACTTATCATGTGAGCCTTTGTTTTCACTGGGAAGAACTTTCTGTCTGTCCCTTTTCCTATCTCACTGACCTTCCAAGCACAGCCAATTTCCTGTCCGCCATCTGTGGCTATCCCCTCCTTTTTCAGCAACCTTCCCAGCATGGCCGACTTCCTGTCTGTTCCCCGCAGCTGTCCCCCTCTTCCTATAACAGGATGTCAAGTATTAAACAAAGACCGAGTACTGGGACAACATTTTCACGTCAAAATGCGTCGAGAACCAAATTCGACAAGTTTTGAAGCAGTCGAGTACCGAGGTATCACTGTATTTGTCAAAACTTCAGTCACAATGCTGAGAAATAATGCTACATTTCAATTAAAATATTTGGTGGCTTGGGCAACAAATTCTGGAATCCAGTCCAGAATTCCTCTTCTTCTTGTGCCATATCCGTCATCTGACATTGGTGATCACGTTGGCAATCCTATTTTTATCAACAGCTACACAAAAAAGTGCTGTTGAGTTTTGTTCAAACCAGCCCCTTAGATTTTGAAGCCATGATGTTCTTCTTCTGCCTGGACCTCTTGTTTGCCTTCAGTCTTTCCTTGGAGGATTCAGTGAAGAATGCCGTATTTTTCCGGGTGTCGCATCACATGTCCAAAATATTCTAACTTTTACTTTTTTTATGGTTTTGATGATGGTCCAGAATTAACCACACACAATAACTCCTTGTCTCTTTCTGCTCTGATTTCAGCAACTGGACCTTCATTCCTGTCCAAAGCCGATCGTGTTCATCATTCATTCATTCCTTTTTGCCAAGATTACAAGACTTGGATTGGTAGCATAAATTCTGTCTGTCATTGGCAAGAACAAAAAAAAGCCAGAAAAAGTGGAACTACTCGAGTCCAACTCTCCAACATGTTGTCAACACTGGGAGCTACTAGGAGAACATCTGAACTCTTCTGCAGATCAAGTTCAAATATGGGGCAAAGTCAAATGTTTTGATCAAAGACAATGATAGGGCTCTGAAGAATAAAAGTCGGAATATTTGCTTCAACTAAACATATGTTGCAAGTGAAATGACATTGATTGCTCTGAATAAAGCCAAAATTGAGTAATTAAGAACAGATGAATGCTGTATGATGACATTTCATATTCCTAAGTGTGCCTCTATGTATGTTTTAAGAACAGCACGCTCCATCTTGGGTTTTGAGAATGTCAGGGCTTCCCTAGAAGATTAAGCAATTTTTCAATGAAAAGATCGATGATGGTAGTGTAGCTTCTGTGAACGCAAAGTTTTCCCCTTCTCCCCTTCATCATCTTCCCTCCACCTTTAAAATGTACTCTCTATTTACCTCTAGTAGATTGGGCTGTTTTCGTAAACTGGTAACATATTCTAAAAACTTTGCAGAGAAACTGTTGTGGATAGAAATCCTAGAGAGCAGAATTTGAAAGCCACTGAAAAGTAAAAGCTAAGTTGATAATTAGCGTCAAAATAAGGATTTTTAAAACGAACCATGTGTGCTTTAGATTGTTTTTTTCTCACCAAACCATATTTCAGTTTTCAAAGAGCACAAAAGAAAAAAAAAGTCTGTGTGCAAGTTAGTGATTTGGTTGTTGAGAGATGAGGTGGATGTGACTGTTGTTTTGCTCCATTAAGAAACACATCAATCTGTATACGTCAGATTGGCAGAGCTCAAGCTGCTGTAGGTCAGGGTTTCCTGGCCTTGGCAACTTTTAGACACATGGGTTTCAACTCCCAGAATTCCCTGGGGCTGGGGAATTCTGGGAGTTGAAGTCCTTATGTCTTCAAGATGTCAAGTTTGGGAAACCCTGCTGTAGGCAAACTGAGTTTTCTGACTGATCAAACCAGCCATAAAAAGGAACTCTTGGAGCAAGAATTCAAAAATATCTCTAGATAAAACAGAACATAGACACAGGACACATTGGAGAATTTGCTGAAAAAAAGCAAAGCCCATTCAGTTGATAAAATCCAAATAACGCAAGTTTTCTAAGATTGCAATTGTTCCATTAACAATTATAACTGGTGAAGGGGGGAGGGAAGTGGAATCTGGCATACATAATGCATTTTAAAACATTAACAGTGGAAGCACAATAAAAGCGACGGGAACGATAAACATCTTAAAAGCATCTTGAAAAGAGGAAATGCATTTCAAATTAATCCAAGGTAGCCAAACTGTTAATTCGTATGTGATGCAGTCAGTGGAATTTTGGCTCGTGCATTTTGTGGCTTTGTAATTCTCTTGCACTGTCCACAAATCCCTTTGCAACATTTGGCTGTGGGCCCTTCTAAAGCAAAGGAGTAGCTTTTGGGATGAGGAAGAAGGCGGAAGCAGCCACCGGGAGACACAGGAGGATGCTAAAGAAGTATGGATAGAAAGGATACAGAAGCACTGCCCATGAAGCCTGAGTAATTTAGGACAGAAGCCATGGCAATCGGCCATGTTGAAAAAACGGAGCACAAGGTAAAGAAGAGAAACATCAAACCTCAGCTAGAAGATCCATACAAAACACCTAGCGCAGAGAGGAAGCAGGAAATAGCTATTAAAGCTTGGAAAATAGGTTTACAGATAGAGATTAACCGAGTTGGAAAGGTCTTGAAAGCTTCCAGGGATGAAGCTCCCACAACTTCTGAAGGCCATTGGTTAAAGTTGGTGCCGGTGCACTCTGACTGCAAAAAATCAGAGCAATATGGGGTATCTTTTCCACCAATGTTCTGGAGACCACCTAAGCAGGGAAGAGAACTTTCTGCACCTTCCAGTGTCTTCTCCTTTTTCTCGTGGCTTTACGTCAGGGAGGATAGAAATAAGTTGTGTGATGTAGGCTCTTCCCTACCACCCATACTCAGCATATTCTACCAAGGAAAGGAGATACAGTGTGGTCATTTTTCGAGATTTTGATCAGCAGCCCTTAACAATGTCTGTGAGATTCTCAGTCATCCAGGTTATGGTTGTCTGACCTGAAGAAGCTTCTTGGGTGAGAAGCGAAATGTCTTCAAAGAAAAAAACCAGAAAGTCCAGTTGCCTCTTGAAAAAGCACCTTTGGGTTCCCTTAACAATGTTTAACTAGAAGAATCCCAAAGCTGCTCAAGTCTTAACTAGTTGAGATCTTAAAATTTTGTGCCGGGCATCTGAACGTTGTGGTTTGTAGCTTTGGGAGCTCTGAAATTTGCCGTAGGGCTGAAATCTTAGCCGCAGCGCTTCATCCTGATGACTGGCATTCACTGGATTAAAACCGAAGACACAATAAGGGATCTTTTCTTTCCATCTCATTCTGGAGAACAGGGGCAATCCCATCATAGCAGCAGAACGAACTGCTATTGAAGTGTCATTTTAACACTTTTCATATATATCTGCCAACCTAGCAGTTCGAAAGCATGTAAAAATGCAAGTAGAAAAATAGGGACCACTTTGGTGGGAAGGTAACTGCATTCCGTACACCTTCGGTATTTAGTCATGCCGGCCACATGACCATGGAGACGTCTTCGGACAGCACTGGCTCTTCGGCTTTGTAACAGAGATGAGCACCGCCCCCTAGAGTTAGAAACGACTAGCACATATGCGCGAGGGGAACCTTTTTACCTTTTACAAAATAAAGTCTCCTTAAAGTTGCACTCAACTTCATAGATACATCCATGGACTCTTCTTGGCTGCAATATGGACATGAAGTACAGGTAGTCCTCGGCTTACGACCAGCGGTACACATGGCCCTGTTCTGGAGTTGTTATGGCCTTCTCCCCGGCAGTCATTTGACTTTCACGTCAGGCACCCAGCAATCAAGCCATAATTAAGTCCATTCGCAGCATCCCATGGTCTCATGGCCATGTTTTACGATGCTTTTGGTGAAAACTGGTCCACAGCAAAACATTGGTTCGCTTCATGACAGCTAGTCGCTAAACGACAGCCACAAAATTCATAAAATCAAGCTGGTCGTGTGGGTGACTCACATTATCATCGTCATGACTTACAGTACACTTAGGATGGGCAGGCTCCATTACAGTCATAAGTCAAGGACTACCTGAACTGTTACCTTCTCAAATGCTTTCACCAGTCTGATCTCCAGCTATAGACCTTTTTTCCACCCAGGTACAAGCCATGTCCAATCCTGCTTTGCTTCTTAATAAATGGCTAAATGACTGTCAGATACATCAATATTAAACCCTTAACGTCTACATCAAAAAGCCAAAAAAAAATTTTTTTAAAAAATTGCTATATGGATGCCCAGAGACACAAATGAACTCAGTTGTGTTTTTGTTTGTTTGTTTGTTTATGGACCATAGTAAATAATTTTTTAGGGTTGCTTAGATATAGGTGGTCAGTTGGGAAAAAGCTCCTGAATTCTCAACCATGCTATTTCCATGCTACCAATTACAAATAAATCATTATAAGGATAGCAAAAACTGGAAGCTAAGTGTAAATGCATAAGTTATGCTTGCTTTCAGCTACATTTGAAGAAAATTCTCTGCAGCATTAAATCGCCTCTGAAGTAATTAATCTAGGTTTCAAGGTAATTTGATTGGGATAATAAATAGGATTCATAAAGGCCTGTTAATTCTTAAATGAGATTAAGGTAGTCTTAGGGAATATTTGAAAGGAGGTTGGAAATAAAAAAACCCAAGATTGAGCTGCTAACCATGACTAAGATTTTACACATGCAGAAAAGTCTTTGGGTAGTTCTGTAAAATAACCAATTGCCATGGAATATCTATCATAGCTAGTATTTTGTTAGTAATATAAAATTAACTTAATAAAAAGCTGCTTGATTTTGAGCCTACATTATCACCATGTGCCCAGTTTGTGCCTAAGCTTCCATTTTTATTTCATTTGAAGCTTTAAATAAATAAATATCCAGAGGTCTCTCTACTTTAAAATAAATATATTTTTGCAGATATGGAATTTCCGTTGGTTTGCGTCTGTCCAGGAAAGGATGACTTACAAAATTTTTGATTTAAAAGGCATTTTGTGAAAAAAAAAATCTCAAATAACACTTTCCAATGTAGCAGTTATTTTCAACTTCCTTCGATGGCAGTATTTATTATTGTGAATGAGCAAAACCTAGAGCATAAAGTAGAATATTGTGTATTTTAGGAAACGTTCATGCATATGTAAATTCTATTGTACTGCTACTTTCAATACCTAACACCCCTTCACTGGAATATTATAACTATATCTGCATTGTATATAATCAGGATTAATGCATTAGTTATATCACGTATTGTACGGTGCTCAAACCACAACATGAAGAAGTGAATAACTAATTTGCAAAAAGAAATATAAATATATATTTATAGTCAAATACAGATTTTGAATGACTCTAGACGCCATTACTTTAGATGGAGTTGATAGAATTAAATGGAACTACCCCAGATTTATAAGAATTTAATCTACAATATTTATATTTTCAAGAGGGAGAAAAAAACCGACTATATTTAATAAAGTGTCATTTATTGGATTTTTTTTTGTGAAGTGATAATTTATTTAACAAGAAGAAAGTAATTGATTTTTGTTCAATGGTTTGAGCCTACTAAAATTTGTATAAAACAGTGAAGTACTTATTTCGCAGGATGGGATTAATTCTTCCAGGTAAGTTCTCTTACTGAACTACTACTGTTCAATAGTTTGGTTCATTGAAAGGAGTATCAACCTCCTGGCATTTCACACAAATATATAAATCTATACTGAATCTATAAATTCAAGGATGGCACAACATCCTGATCTAGTTGAACAGAGTCAGGATTATACTTGAAGGATGGAATGAGCGGTAGAGAACAATACGGGAAAAACTGAATTTAAATGCTTCGTGTTTTGAGATTCCTTTTTTTCTAAGATCTTGATAAAGTTGCTTACCTTTTAATCCGGATAGTTTACTGTCTTGCAAAGTGAGTGAGCTGTGATTTGCAACCACTCTCGAAAGTAGTTTCTCCTGACAGTCGTGGTATTTCCCTAGAATTTCATGTCTCCCCCACCTTTAAAAACAGTTGACATATCTGGTTTTATATAGTAGTTGCTAAGCAATATTTTTAAGTTTATTTAAACAAACCATTAACTAATTTAAGCAGACATTCTGCATATTTGAATATAATAGAGAATTTACATTTACAGACCTAAGCAACTTTCAAATCATGCTGACGGGAAAGATGGCTTAAGAAATTCTTTTTATTCCAGTAAAAACTTTTTACAACACAAATAACTTCCAAGATCAATTTAATTATCTCAAAGATTTGAGAGCATCGCGTGGCAGGTATTGCCAAACGTTAGGCATATCTACCAACAAGACACTTCAGTGTGCTGCACTTGTCACTTCTTGTTTTTTTCTAAAACCCAATCAATGACCTGTAAATAAGCAACAGAAAATGTAATTAAAAATAAACACTTAAGATGTATTGCATCCTAAAGTTCGAGAACATAGATACTGAAACAGTTCTTCCTAATTGGGCGCCTTTCTGAAGGAAACCCAGGGGTATCAAACTCGTGGTGTCACGTGACTTATCGTTTTTTCCCCCTTCGCTAAACCGGATGTGGCCATGGCCAGTGCATGACGCATCTGGCTTGCAGGCCACAGGTTTGGCAGCCCTGGTGATAACCCCCAAAATAAGCAAGGTTTCTGCTAGGCAGTGAACGAGGACTGTATAGCAACACTCAAGGTACATCCCACAAATCATCATTAAAGGGGTGAATCATCCCTCTTGCAGATCCAACCAGCGTAGGGCAGTCAACATCCACTAACCAAATTCATAAAGCCAAACTTTGATAAATGATGGAAGCCAATTCTCAGGAGCAGTTACTAGTGACGCGGTCCAGAGAACCATTACTTTACCTGTTGAACATTGCTGATAGCAGCTTTTTTCATTTCATCCAGCAGGCCTCGAGATGTTTTCAAATCCTAAATATGAAATACATTACTTTCAAAAGACGCTGCTTTATTAATGAAAACCTTTTAAGAGAGCAAGGAAGAATAATGTTCTCATTTAGCAACACTACTTTTGCCTCATTTTCAATACAAATAGCTATATAGGTGTCTTAATTTAGAAATTCTGCGGATGAACAAGAAAACCCATTTATCATCGTAGTTCAGTCTTGTCAACCAAGTTTCCTTCCCGATTTTTGTTTGCGTCCTAATCTATTTAGTCCCCTTTATCAGGGGTCCCCATCCCCAGGTCCGTGATCTGGTGCCAGGCCACGGCGTGTTCGCAACCTGGCTGTGGAAGTGGCGTGCGGGGGTGTGCGTGTGAAGCTGTGTTTGTGAAAATGACGTGTGCGTGAAATCATCCCCCCTCCCCCTCTACCGGTCTGCAAAGATTGGAGACCACTGTCTTATATTGTTAATGTAATTCAGTTCCCAAATGTTTACATCCAACCATAAAGTCATATCAGAAGGGATGCTGGGACTACCTGACTCTGTGGTTTCTTCCCCAAACCCCAAAAACTTTAACCTTAGACTGTCTACTATTGACCTCACCCCTTTCCTAAGAGGTCTGTAGCACACCAATCGTGCCTACCGTCCCTGTCCTATTGTTTCTTTTTATTTTTCTTATATGTATCCCTTTCATGTATTCATAACTATGTTTATACTTATACCTGTTATCTTATAATCACTTGACAAAATAAAATAAATATTTTTTTTTTAAAATAAACATTCTTGTGTAAAATCAGAGGACTTCCCTAACTTAAATATGCAGCGGGAGGATAGGAGCCACATCACCAGATTGTGGAATGGTTGGGCCCACTGGCAGAAGCCTAGCACAAGTAGTCCTCAACATACAACCGTAATGGAATTTGCCCATTACGGCTGTAAGTCACGACAGTTGATTTTACGTTCTTTTTCTGTGGCCGTTGTTAAGGGAATGTGGCATTCATTAAACGAACATTAGCGTGCTATGTATGGCATGGGTCTGCCGAAAACTGGAAGTAAATGCCATTTTTTCTAAGCAAAGCTTGTAAAATGTGATCATGTGACTGTGGGATGCTGCAAATGGCCACAAATGCAGCTCGGTTGCCAAGCACCAGTTTTGGTCAGATGACTATGGAGGGACTCTGACTGTTGGGACTTCCAACTGAGATCATAAGTAGCTTGAAAGTATCATAACTGAACAGTTGCTAAGGGACCAGTTGTAAGTCAAGGATTGCGTATATCTCACAAATACTCCAACAGAAGCCTTTGAATTCTTCCCACTATGGGGAAGTGGCTTGGTAGTTTCTGCTACCAACTCTCCAGGAGGGAACCTCTCATCTATTGTCTTCCTCCTAAGCCCTATGAGGGAGGAATCAAGGCCTCTTCCATAACGTGGCTAGAAGATTCAGGTCTTCTTTTTCCTGCCCTTCCCATAAATCCATTTTATAAGAGATAGGCAAACTTTATTTTATTTTATGTATTTATAATTGGACTTGTATGCCGCCCCCTCTCCGAAGACTCAGGGCGGCTCACAATTAAAATACAGCAATAAATATTTTAAAAAGAATTAAACTAACAAGCCCAATCACTAAAGTTACTTTAAAATTAATTAACCCCCCCCCAAGAGGTCAGTCCAGCCCAGCCTGTTCAAACAACCAGGTGTTCAAATCGCAGTGGAAAGAGCGGAGATGAGGAGCCAAATGGAGCTCCAAAGGTAGTTGGTTCCACAAGGCGGGGGCTGCAACAGAGTAGGCCCTTCCCCGAGGCACCGCCAGCCGACATTGTCTCGCAGACAGCACCCCGAGGAGTCCCCGTCTGTGCGCATGCACAGGGCGATCGGTATTCGATATTGGCAGGAGATGCTCCCGCAAGTACCCTGTACCCAAGTCGTGAAGGACTTTGAATGTTAATACCAACACCTTGAATTTATCTTAAATGAGAGGAATATTTTTAAAAAAGCTTTTCCATTATTGGTGGAGGTAAATGGATGGGAGTTGTTCAGATTATGGGAAAGCAGCAGCTTGGTTGAAGAAGAAAATTCCATGGATAAAGGAAATGTAATCTATGATATTCTGATGAGATAAGGAAGAGTTAGACGTGTAACTGATAGCAATGATGTAGAGAAATTAAACTATTAAAAGAACGAAGAAGTTACTTTGACAAGGTAGATCACGTTAAACTATAGGAGGAAGATCTTAACCATTGCTCAAATGGGTTGTAAAATGTATATATGTACATATATATTTGTGTTGTTTTGTCTCTGTGTCTTTTAAATTTTTTGTTGAATAAAATTTAAATTAAAAGAAAATAAGAAAGAAAAACGAAAATTCCGTGTTCCCAGCTGACCACAAGATGGCAATGGTCTGCTATGAATAGTGGAATTCTCCCTGCAAAGGCTGAAAGAATTAAAAACGTTTTCTGCAAGGTAGCCTGAAGTAGAGATTCAAGCTGGGGTTGTAATTCATACAGAATAAAACTTAAATTAGAAGCGCACAGAAAAAAAGACTACAACCCTAATGAAAACTTCTCACTAGGTTACCCATTTTGACCAAGACAAATTTTTGCAGATGCTACCGTTGTTTCAGTTTTCACTTTTCCCTTGGAAATTTCAAAGTTTAGGCTGAGGTGAAGAGATGCCTAGGATATACATTATGGGGCCTCTGGGTGCTCTCTGAGCTTGGTTTTGCACTGATGATGTAATCTTGTTGGGTAACAAAATGTCAACAAGAAAACCACCAACCTCACATATGGCCAAGGACTCCCCGAAGCTACAAATATTCTCATCATAGTAGCTCTATACCCGTGCTTCGCTACGAAACTATGTGATCGGGCTTAGTTTTTGGGGAGGAAAATAAGAGGGGGGGGGGAAATTCTACCTCTGCCTACCAGCATCCATCGGTATTCATCTGGCTAGCGTCCTGTCAGTGTGTGAGAGAGTTGAGGGCTGTTTGGAAACTGAAACAGTATTTGCTGTGTGAGCAAGGAGACAGCAAGGAGCTTGGGCATGGCTTAGCTCAACTGTTCTGTACTGAAGCTGCTTAGTGCTGTGAAAGTAAAACAAACTGAAACTCCTTCTCTGCTTCTGTTTTGCATCTGGAATAGATTTCTTTTCAGGTGAGGAGGGGGAGTAGAATTACTTAGCATCAGAGCTTGTTAATAATAATATACGAAATACTAATGCTCTGATGGTCATTTCGAAAAATCCTTTTTTAGTGAGCACCTAGAAGCCAAGAGGAACTTACGTACCAAATTTCAAGTTTGTAGGCTTTATGGTTCTGGAGATTTTATGACGATGCGTGAGTGGTATTTCATTTTTATATATATATAATAAATGTGAGTTACTGAGTTCTATCACCTAGCACGGCAGTCCCTTTAAAATTTTCCGAGTTTTTGCATATTTGTGTCACTGAATGTTATCATCAGAGCTCCATTGGGCTTCTACAGTATTTGTATATTAAAGAGCTCTGAATGAATAAATAACACCAATGTGTTATTTAATTATAAATGAATGGCCAACCCTGCTCCACATGCTGTATTTCTTGCTAGAAAGCAGGCAAAATAATGCAACCAGAAAGACAGAAAATCTGAAAAAGTAAAAGAAACCCTTTCATGGAACTCCGTGAATGTCTTTATGGCACAGGCCATGAAATGCATTCAGTATCCGGGATAGTGCTATAAAGATTCAGTTTCAGTTCAGCCAAAATTGACAGGTAATCCTCAGCTTAGAATAGAATAGAATTCTTTATTGGCAAGTGTGATTGGACACGCACAGGGAATTTCTCTTGGTGCAAATGCTTAGAGACTCTTCAAAGTTACAATGGACTTTCGCAGAGCTACTAACAACCCAGATAAAGGCTGCCCACCCACTCCTGTCACATTGTTGTATTTTGGGTGTTTGGCATCCAGCCTGAATTTACAGCTATTTGCAGGGTCCTGCAGTGACTATGATTTACGTTTTTTGATGGAAACCAGAATTCATTCTCCGTTTCTGGCCAAAAAAAAAAAAAGAGCTATTGTGGACAATGGATCTGCTTAACAACAGCAACATTTGCTTTACAACTACCATGCTTGGTTTTTACTTGTTTTAATTTTTAAATTTTTAACGATTGATTAGGCTTGTATTAGTTTAATGTCTTTTTTATTGTAACTGTACTGCGTTTTTTATTGTTCACCGCCCTGAGTCCTTAGGGAGAGAGGGCGGCATACAAGTCTAATAAAATAATAAAATAATAATGTTTTCCTTGGTGGCCACCGCAAAAAAAAAGGTCATAAAATCAGGTAGGCGCACGATGACCTGTTTAACGATGAGAACAATATACGATAATTCCTGGCTTAATTACAGCCGTAAGCTGAGGATCAGCTGCAACAAGTCATTTCATGTTAACTAAGAGCCTTGGTGGCTCAGGCTGTTAATTGCCTGCACTTAAGTTCCAGCTGCCTACAACTGCTGTAGGCTCGAATCCCACCAGGCTCAAGGTTGACTCAGCCTTCCATCCTCTCAGGGTAGGTAAATTGAGGACCCAAGATTGTTGGGGGCAATTAGCGGACCTTGTAAAAATGCCACTTAGTAATAAGCAGGCGTATACAATGGAATGAAGGCTATTGCTGAGCGCATTGGGTTGTATGCCAAAAATTGTAAGCCGCCCCGAGTCTTCGGAGAAGGGTGGCATATAAATGTAATTAAAAAAAAAACTCTCCTGAGTACAGAGTGCCCTTTTTCAGAGACAACTTCATGACTTCTCTGTGCTTTAGTGGAGCAGCAATTTTTCCCTAAATGATTAACTATAATATGGGGACATGCCCACCCAAAAAGAGTTATATTTGCTCACTGATTTCAGCATTTACAGTGCATCACATTTCTCATTTCCTGAAAGAGGTTAATATGAATTTGCATATCACCAGTTAGGGCAAGGGCCCTTTTACCGAACTACTCCCAGAATTGAATCATGGTTGGTTCAGGAATTCTGGGAACTGAAGTCCACAACTCATAAAAGGATCATAGATGGGGAAAACGAGGACTAAATGTTTTATCCCTTTAAACCAAAGGTCTTCAAATTTGGCGAGTTAAGACTTGTGGACTCCAACTCCCAGAATTCCTGAGCTAACTAACATGACTGGAGGAGGAATTGTGGGAGTTGAAATCCACAAGTCTTAAAGCTGTCAAGTCTGAAGGTTGACAAAAACCTATTATTCCACAGCTTGATCATTTGGTATTTTGCACATGGAAAGAGAGAACATTTGAGTACCTTTAAGTAACACTTGGATATTTCAAATAAACGTTGACTGCATGTTGTGAAGCACTTGTGGTCTCTTGTAACGCCATGCTTCTCAAGGTGCTCATCACGACGTCCTTCAGCATCTTGGGAAGGAAAAAAATGGGTCTATTTTAATTTCCAGAGCCAGCATGTCAGGCCTCATCTCAACACATCAAAGGTACCAGTTACTGAAACTGTATGATGTTATTCTAGAGAAGCAAAACTCTAGGTTGAAAGTTGTAGATCAAACTCTTGAGTTGCCAGCAGGCCGTAGAAGGCCTTTTGGTGGTGTAATGATGTCACCATAAAAATCCAGCTGGGAGAAAGGAATTCTTTACCCGTGTATGCTTCTGAGATCTTGATTCCTTTCCGGGCTTTGGTGTCTCTGATTCATTACTACAGTTCTGGCTTGCTGAGTTGCTCCTGGAGTTTCTTTGTTCACCACCCAACTCTGAGAAGATTTGACTGCCGCAGAGGGCAGAGAGTTTGAAGTCTTCAAGCACTTCTTTGGGACAACTGTTGCTTGGTGACTCCTGCCAATTCTGCTCGCTTGGGACAAGGCAGAATCTGTGCTTTCAGACTGCAGTACTCTGAAAGAAGAGTAATGTTATTTTTATTTGTTTTACCGAAATGTATTTATGCTGGCTTGGATTTATTTTGAAAATATCGCAGTATTGACATCTATCAGAATTATCAGCCTGAAAGCGAAATTAAAATATTATGAGTCATCAAATCACTGTCAACTCTTAGTGACCACATTAAATAGATTTTCTCCATGACCAGCTGTCCCTAATCTGGTCTCCAGATGAAAATATAACTGTTTTCACACATGACACAAATAACTAAATGGAACCACCTCTTGAGCAAGTTACCCTCAGCTAGCACTGTGCAATATTTTTCAATGTCCTACAGCAGGGGTCCCCAACCTGTGGGCTAAGGTACACTAGTGGACCATGAGGGGTTTGCACATGGGCCATGGAAACAGCCAGTGAGAGCATGTACCCTCACTTGCACAAGCAACAGGCAAGCGTGTGTGACCGTGGTTGACTCAGCCTTCCATCCTTCCGAGGTGGGCAAAATGAGGTCCCAGATTGTTGGGGACAATATGCTGAATCTGTAAATTGCATAGAGAGGGCTGTAAAGCACTGTAAAGTGGTATATAAGTCTAAGAGCCTTGGTGGTGCAGACTGTTAAACACCTAGCACTTAGTTCCAGCTGCCTGAAAATAGTGCAGGCTCGAATCCCACCAGGCTCAAGGTTGACTTCCATCCTCTCAGGGTAGGTAAATTGAGGACCCAAGATTGTTGGGGGCAATAAGCTGACTTTGTAAAAATGCCGCTTGAGGGGGGCCACAAAAAAAGCCCTAGTAATAAGCAGGCATATACAATAGAATGAAGGCTATTGCTGAGCACATTGGACTGTGCTCTAAAGATTGTAAACCGCCCTGAGTCTCCGGAGAAGGGCGGCATATAAATGTAATTTTTTTTTAAAAAGTGCTATTGCTATTTGCGGGAGCAGCAGACACACAAGGACGCTGCTCACGAAAATGGAGCTCTGCTTGCACGAACTATCCACCCCACCCCACCCCAGCCCGCAAAGCCAGAAACATTGGGGAACTCTGTCCTATAGGGTGCCCACTTTCAAAACCGGAGCCATACTGCCGTAGCCATCTTTTCGTTTCTCAGCTTGCCACACAGTATGGGGTGAAAGGGGGAGGTTCGGAATGTCAGGCGAGACAAGAACAACAGATTGTCCCATGAAAACCAAGGTCATCTCAACAGGTGCTGGCCAATTAGGCGATATGGGATTTATTCTACCAATGGTTAAACAATAGAAATGGAAGTTAAAAATAGGGAAACAAAATAAAGATGATGTGTTAAAAGTGTTACGTTGATATGATGACTAACATGTTGAATATTACCGTGTTAATATTGTACAATTAATTAGTATAATTAATAGGTGGATACTACTATGTTAAATATGTAGAATCAATATGTCATGAAGGATGTTAGAATTTTGATTATTGTTAACAAAGATGCTTGCACCCAGACAACACACTGTTCAACTGAAAATGGAATGATTGTATAAAAAGATAACATTATATTAAAAAAAAAAACAGGTGCTGGCCAGAGACTTGAAGAAATTACCCGGGAGATGCCAGAACATCTAATTGGACAATGTGACGTGTGACCAGGAGGGAGGGGAATTTCTATTAATTATACAAAAACTGCAGGAAATCATTAGTTGATTTTGCTTTCACGTGGTCCGAGATGATGTCCTCAATAAAGATGTCCTTAAAGGGATCTGATCATCTTGATCTGCTGGCTTGGGTTGAGTTCGTCAGTCGGAACCTTGACATCAGGATTAAGAAAGTGCCACTTGCTTCAATATAAATGTTACATTACAATATAATGTTACACTGAAGGTTATCACAGCCAGGGGGAAAATGATAGGAAAGAAGACAAACGTAACAGCCACTCAAAGCAGTGATTAAGTAAGGAAAGAAATGCAGATAAAATACCTATGCAGGAGGAAGTGATTAAGAAAATTATGGATTGTGCTGAACTGAGTAAATTGACATTTGAAATTAGAGATCAAGAAGATAAACACTTTTATAAGATATGGGATTTGTTTTATCAATGGCTGGGTAAAAAGACTTGGTAATGTAATAGACTATATAATTTTGTAATAGAAATTTAATAGATTGTTATAAAATATAATATAGACATACATAACCATTGGATGAAAGTATAATATAAATTTCCCATTAAAATTGAGAATATCTCGTATGAATGATGAAACAAATAGTTTGGTCGTGTATAAATAATAATTGATAAATATATAAGAATGTTTTATATTGATAATATGAGAACCTTTTTGATAAATTGTGAGTGATGACTATGAAAGGATAACACAAAGGATTTGTAACCAACTGACACACTGTATGTATCTATGGAAGATGGTTTTTTGTTTTTATGTTTTGTTTGTATGTCTGTCTTAAAATAAAAACTTTTTTTCAAAAAAAAAAAAGAAAGGAAAGAAACGCCTCCGTTTCCATTGATTTTTTACACCATGTATTTACCTTTTGTTGGGACAAAAGCTCTCCACATCTTTCAATCTCCGTTTCAGCTTAGACGTCTCCATTTGGAGTTCTCTCTGCGAAGTTTCTCCATCGGGGACACTTCCAGGCTCCGACAAAACCGCCGGGGATGGCAGGGGACTCAAGACACAGGGCACAGGGCAGGCCTCCTTCATGCAGGTGGTCTGAGTTTCAAAACGGATAAGCCGAGACTGAAGTTCAGCAAACTCCCCGTCTCTTTCCAAAGCTCTTCTGTTGTCGAGGCAATACCTAGCAGTCAACATTTAAAAAGAGGTTTGGAACCACCAGCATTGCAGAAAGTCTAGGTTTCTTCTGACATAAAGGAAAACTTTATGCCCTTCTTGCCATAAGGGAATACCTTCCTTGCTTCTCTTACTCAGATCCCTGCGGAACATCCTGCTACTAGGGGTGAAATCTACCACCTCCACTTTTCTGGCCTTCCAGAAGGGCTTTTAAAACTGGTTCTGCCAGTTGGCCTTAGACTACAGGTGCAGCGATAGAGAAGACACCACCCTCAATCTGATAACAGATAATCAAGAGTTGGAAGGGACCTTGTAGGTCATCTAGTCCAACCCCTGCCCAAGCAGGAGACCCTACACCATTTCTGACAAATTGCAGCCCAATCTCTTCTTGAAAGTCTCAAGTGATGGCGCTCCCACAACTTCCGAAGGCAACTTCTGTTCCATTAGTTGATTGTTCTCACTGTCAGAAAGTTTCTCCTTATTTCCTGGTTAAATCTCTCCTTGTTCAGTTTCCATCCATTGTTCCTTGTCTGGCCTTTGGGTGCTTTGGAAAATAACTTGACCCCCTTCCTCTCTGTGGCAGCCCCTCAAATATTGGAAGACTGCTATCATGTCTCCCCTGGTCCTTCTCTTCACTAGACTAGCCATGTGCAGTTCCTGTAACTGTTCTTCATATGTTTTAGTCTCCAGTCCTCTAATTCTGGTTGTTCTTCTCTGTACTTTTTCTAGAGTCTCAACTTCTTTTTTATAATGTGGTGAACAAAACTGGATGCAGTACTCTAGGTGTGGTCTTTATCTGCACAAGTCCTTGGGTTTTTTTTTAGCTTGGTTTTAATTTTTGGAATTTTAAAAAGTTTTTATAGTTTTTTATAGCTATATTTTTACTGCATTGTAAGCCACCCAGAGTTGTTTTGGGTACTGAAATAGGCAGCATATTAATTTAATAAAATAAATAAATTAATAATAATTACTGGGAACTTTTTTTTAAAGGGAGCTAATTGTTTGATGGGAAACAGAATATATAATCTCACAGATCATCTATCCATTTCACAAGATGCCAAATCTCAGTTCACATTTTACAGACAACTGTAACAAAATCATTTTTACTTTGAAATAGTAATTTTCTGCTAGCCATCCTGGATCCCAAAATAAAAGTATGCTTTTGAATTCTTCATATTCTCTTTCGATATCCATTTCTCAGAAAGGGTTGTGGCCAGAAACCTGACAACAAACTAAATATATAATTCCGTTCTGTTGTTGTGTTTCAAGGCGCCCTGATGGCACACAGGTAGAATGTAGTATTATTGCAGGCAAACTCTGCCCACAATCTATAGTTTGATCCTAATGGAGCTCACGGTTGATTCAGCTTTCTATCCTTCCGAGGTCAGTAAAATGAGGAGCCAGATTGCAATATGCTGACTCTCTAAACCACAGAGAGAGTACTCTGAAGTGCTATGAGGCAGTATTATAAGTCTAAAATGCTATGCTATGTAATTGAATGAGTGGGATTTCATCCTCAAAACTAGCTTACATACTTGCTCATTTCCCTATTTGGTGACAAAACCAGCAACAAAAATCCCAAACCTCTCCAACACCACAAATACACACACCTCTGTATAAAATACAGATACCTCTATAACACTGTGACATCACAGAATAAATGAACCAAATCAATACAAAAAGGCACCTTACTTTTGACACTGAAAAGCATTACTTTCAAATCTTACCAGGTCAGCTGCTCTACTTTCAGCTGAAAACATTGCCAGAAAATATTTGGCGTTTGCACTTATAAAAAAGCGTGCATTTAAACATTATCCCTGGTTTCAAGCATGAAATATCCAAAGGTGAAAAGAACGGTTGTCATCTTCTTCTTGTGCCATATCCGTCATTGGACATTGGCAATCATGTTGGCGATCGGAAGAGTCTCAGTGGCGCAGTGGTTAGAGTGCAGTACTGCAGGCTACTTCTGCTGACTGCCAGCTGACTGCAATTTGGCAGTTTGAATCTCACCAAGCTCAAGGTTGACTTAGCCTTCCGTCCTTCTGAGGTGGGTAAAATGAGGATCCAGACTGTTGGGGGCAAGAGGCTGAATCTGTAAACTGCTTAAAGAGGGCTGGAAAGCACTATAAAGCGGTATATACGTCTAAGTGCTATTGCTATGATCGCCAACAGAATGAAATGAACTGGTAGATAAACCTATCGTTCTCTTAAAAGTTTCAATATTTTCTTAAACTTGGTTTGTACTGAATGAGAGGGCTCAGAAAATAAGTCACAGTAAGGAAACTTACTCAAGACCGTGGTAACGGCAGCCAGCAGCTTTTTCAAACGGTAAAGCTCTCAGTTTTTGAGGTGTCAGCTCAGGTGTCAAAAAAACACTGTCACTGAAAAAAAAACACAAGAGAATTCACCTGAAACCAAAGTTATTGCTCTCTTATAGGCAAAACAGAAAAACATGTTAACAACAAAAATAGGAACAATCAGACTCACTCTCTCTTTGCCATTGTAAATTATAATAATAAAAATGCAACACTCCGATCTAAGGCATGTTTGATAATCGATCCATTGGTAGAATACCCGGCTTGGAGGAATTTGCATGTGTGGAATGTGGTGGCATGGCCAATGATTTTGGTTCAAGATGCTTCACCCAAAGCCCACTGAGGACGTCACCTAGCCTGGTGAAACGTTCAGAAGCTAAACTGCAACATCTACCACCCGAACTACATATATTCTCTACCATTTCTAACATTGTTTAGTTTCCAAAATTGGTCAAAGTGGATTAACTGCTGCCACTTTCTAAACTAATTTGGTACTAATCTCCCTGCCAGTGATGACTTCAGGAATAGCGACACGGGCTCCACAGTCACACCATGCTTGCTGTGAAATAAGATAAGCGATACACTGTAGATGTATTTATTAGATTTTTATCTCTTAATGGCTTTGTGTCTTCATTACTGTTTGAATAACTCAAGGCAACAAACATACCTGATAGTCCTCCTTCCTCCTACTTCGGTGTTGTACTTTACTACGGTGTTATGTTGTTGTACTTCCGAACCCTATTCCTTGTGACATTTCTAAGTCATAGAGAAATTCTAGGTTTCATGCATAAACCATTCTACATAGCTCTCCATTATTAGAAACAATAGTAACACAAAATGCTCAATAATCAAATATACATTCTATCTGTGGAATCAAGTAGCAGAGTTCTGTTTGTCTTGGTAGGATACTTCATTGCTTTCTAAAAGTATAGTTTATACACATGCTGTCACTGGTTAATCAAAACAAGGTAACTTGGCTGACATTCCAAAATCGGCATGCATTATCCATTATCCATTCACGAAAAAGATCTGGCTTCAATCAGTCAGTATGAACGATACCCTCCCCCTCAATTTTTGAGATTAGTTCCTAAAAGTAATTGTACTTTTCCATAATGTGTATTTGCAAAATATGATTAGCTTTAATACTGTGAGTAGATGGTTTGAAATTCTGTTGTCGATGAAAGAGGGAACACTATTAGTTGTGAGCAATAACATGACAAGGAACCTGCATGAGGGAGGGAGGGAGGAAGGAAATGATAGGGAGGGAGGGAGGGAAGGAGGGAGAGAGGGAGGGAGAGAGGAAGAGAAGGAAATGACAAGGAGGAAGGGAGGGAAGAGGAAGGAAAGAGGGAGAGAGGGGAAGGAAGGAAGAATTCTGTTGTCAATGAAGGAGGAAACACTTAGTTGTGAGAAATAACATGACAAGGAACCTGCATGAGGGAGGGAAGGAAGGAAATGACAGGGAGGGAGGGAAGGAAATGAAAGTGAGGGAAGAGGAAGGGAGAGGAAGGAAGGAGGGAGGGAGAGAGGGAAGGAGGGAGAGAGGGAGGGAAGGAAATCAAAGGGAGGAAAGAAGGGAAGAGGAAGGAAAGGGAGAGGGAAGGAAGGAAGGCCCCACCCCATTTCCAATTCTCTGAGGGAATCCCTTCTTATCAGTCTCCATTATGATCTAATCAAACTTACACCTATATATTAGTGTGGGTTCAGATGTTTCTGTTACATTGCAGGGTAAAACAAAGTTCATTTTAATAGTCCATTTTGAAAATCTCATCTGCAAAATCTCATCTGCTGCTATATCCTTTCTGAGCAACACAGAAATTTGGAATTTGCAGGTGACCCTTGGACTTCAATTACAGATATTACAACCAGTACCTATTCAACTGTTTGAGGTGCTTCAAAAGACCACACCGTTAGAAAATTGTGAGCTTACAACATCAGTATTGACGTCTGAATGCTCCCAGCAAAAATTACGTTCCAACGGGAGAGCTAGAACTTGTAGCTACTTAAGATTCTCAACTGAGTCAACTGCATGCATGGTCGCATGTTACCTTTTTGGAATGTGTAAGGGCTGCAGATCTCCAACAGGCAAGCCTTCTGCAGTGAAGTACTTAAGCATCTCTCTAGCATCAAGTGATGCTGAATCCTTCTGGCCATTTTTATGGCCCAGCAGCTGTTCAGAAACTCTAAAAGGAAAAACAAACCGATGAGCGGAAAGCTACATTCACACAACAGCTACACACTAACACATAGGCATAAATGCTTAATGTTACCTTGTTCTTTGCTTAATCTTCATAGAATTTTCCAAGTTCTGTAGAACATTTCTTTCAGGCCACTTCGAAGGATTTGAATCTTTTAGCTTTGGTTCTGAGAATGGTTGGGACAGTCAGTGGGTGAGAGGAAGGGCAAGAACACATGGCAAGCATTTCATCCACTGCAAAATCTATGGACCTTCATCTTCTATTTTAGTTCCAATACAGCTAAGAATGTGCTAGCTTCCCATTCGGTGTAATTAAAAGGTTTGCGGACCAAAATTTGAAAATTTCTATCCAGCTTCAGTAAAAGTTCTTACTCTTGGCAACAACTGTTTAATGGTTTTTTAATATTTGTATTATATTATTTTATTATTGTAAGCCACCCTGAGTCTTCCGAGAGATAGGGCGGCATAGAAATCTCATTAAAATAAATAAATAAACAAACTCAGAGACTTATTGTTCACTTACTATAACACCAAGTATTATTAGCTTCAATTATACTTTGTGATAGCAACAAAAACAGTGAAAACATATGAGACAATTGTAAAGAGACCCAAGTCTTCCCTTGTGCCCCTTCTTATTCTTCTTACAAACTTCATTCCCACCATCGTGGTCGGGAATACGGATAATCCTCAATTTACAATCACAATTGAGCTCAAAATCTCTGTTGTTAAGTGAGACATTTGTTAAGTGAGTTTTGCCCCATTTCAGAACCTTATTTATTTGTTTGTTTGTTTGTTTGTTTGTATTTATTTGTATTTATTTGTATTTATATGCAGCCCCATCTCCGGGGGACTCTGACTCACAAAAGGATATACATACAAAAATATATAAAATATTAATCTAATCCAAATATATGTTAAAATACCCCGTTAAAACCCCCACTCCCTCTCAATCCAGGCCGGCCTGTAAAAACAGCCAGATCTTTAGATCGCGGCGGAAGGAACAAAGGTCAGCAGCCAACCGCAGCCCCAGGGTCAGCTGGTTCCACAGGGTGGGCGCCCTCAGAGAAGGCCCTCCCCCGGGAGACCACCAACCAACATTGTCTGGCCGACAGTGGGAGCGTACTGGGCGATTGGACCTCGATGCTGGTAGGAGGCGCTCCTGCAGGTACCCCGGACCCAAGCCATGAAGGGCTTTATAGGTTAGTACCAGCACCTTGAATCTTATACAGCCCTCTCTAAGCAGTTTACAGATTCAGCCTCTTTCCCCCAACAGTCTGGGTCCTCATTTTACCCACCTCAGAAGGATGGAAGGCTGAGTCAACCTTGAGCCTGGTGAAATTTGAACTGTCAAATTGCAGGCAGCCGGCAGGCAGCAGAAGTAGCCTGCAGTACTGCACTCAAACCACTGTGCCATCATGACTCATGAATATGAACCAGCTGCCAAACATCTGAATTTTTAACACATGATCATGGGGATGCTGCAAAGGTCATTACTGTGAAAAACAGTCATAAGTCATTTTTTCAGTGCCATTGTAACTTTGAATGGTCACTAAATGAACTATTGTAAGTCGAAGACTACTTGTACCAGTGATCTTATTCATTAATACCTTGCCCATATTACCTGCTACCAAAAAGTTGTCATCCCAAGTCCTCCATTAATAGACCCCAAAGTTTTAACACCTCCCATTTCTCTATGTGACATTTTGCATTATGAATGCTCATTTATTAAAACCGTCTAACTTATAGGCAATGTATTTCTCCTAATTAGTCTAATTAAGTAACAAAATGATTGTCCCAAAGGTGCTTTTCCAAGAGGCAACTGGACTTTATGGTTTTTCTTTGAAGACATTTCGCTTCTCATTCAAGAAGCTTCTTCAGCTCAGCTGACAACCATGACCTGGGTGAACCGAGAATCTCCATAGACTTTTTTAACAAAATGATGCTTACCATCAATTGCTTCTTCATCTTTAGTTTTAATCATTGCTCCTGGATAAACAGTACTTGGATGTCTAACCTTCCATAATTCAAAAAAACATTCTCTGCTGTAGGCTAATAGATATTGCAGTTCATTCTTTAAAGCTACAGGTGAGTGCCCAGCAAACGTTTGTCTCTCTGTAAAACAGAAAACAAGAAATTTAGGGTTCACAGATAGGATGTTAATAACCCAGGATGTATAATAATGCTAATTCGCTGAATTGAATTATTGCACCATGCTGTTATCAAGTAAAAAATAAGGCAATAAAAACATAATCCCTTTATTAGCTCGTGGAGAAATGCTTCTGCAATTTGCTACGCATACATAAACACATGTCATTTGAGCAGGCATTCATAAAACATTTTTTCAAGGTATACACTTTTTTTCCAAACAGTTTTCCTGATTTACTGAATGAATTTAGAAGTTTGCCAAGCAAACATTACAGATTGGGAAATGGAAGGCATCACTCCACAAGGAATTCTCAGAGTGAAACGACTGGGATTGTCATAGCCCCTAAAATAAGAAAGCCCATTTTTATTTTCAGATAGTACCCTCTATAAATTAAGATACACTGACCGATATATTTTTATTGATGTATTTTCTATCCATTATTCTGCAGGTAAATATTCAGTTACTTACTCAAGCAGTGATTCAAAACCAGTGTTTGGAACTGAGCCAGTTTCTTCTCTCTTTGTAAAATCTGTTCTCCGTAAAAATGTGGGAAAACTTGGAGAAATTTTTCAAAGAAACCTGTGTTGATAGAGAAGGGGTGATTTTTTTAAAAAATGAAGTGATCAAATTACATCAAATGCTAAAATTTAGCCAAATAAATGACTTGAGAAATACTGGGCTATGATCAAGGGAATCAGATTCAAGGCAACCTCTACTCATAGAGCGTCATTGGGTATCTTTGTAGAAAGTACCTCATACATTTTCTTGAGAAGAATGACATAGGTAGTCCTCAACTTACAACTGGTCACTTAGCAGCAGTTATGACAGACTCAAAAGCTACTTATGACTTTGTCTGTGGAGATTCTCAGTCATCCAGGTCATGGTTGTCCCAAAGGTGCTTTTTCAAGAGGCAACTGGACTTTCTGGTTTTTCTTTGAAGTCATTTCACTTCTCATCCGAGAAGATTCTTCAGCTTCTAGAACAAGAAGCGAAACGTCTTCAAAGAAAAATCAGAAAGTCCAATTGCCTCTTGAAAAAGCACCTTTGGGGCTACTTATGACCTTGTTTCAATGTTCTGACATCAGGCTGTACCCTCCCCTCAGTCGCATGACTGCATTTTGGGCACTCACCCAATGGCCTGCAATTACAGATGTTTGTAGCATCTCACGATCACATGACCATGACTTAAGTCAGTTTTGCTGGAAACCAGCATTTCCTTCTGGTTTCTGGCAAAATGTCTTTGCTTAATGACTTACAACCATAGTAGCCTGGCTCAATTAAGGTCAAGGGCTCTCTGTATTATCCCCTGTGTGGAAGCTGGATTCGTTAACTGAAAAGTATCTGTAATAGTAACAGATAAATCACGTAGCTTTAAAAGGCAATTTTGACAATTATAATAGCCATAATTCACCGGGATAGCACATTTTTTTTAATTCACATTTATATGCCGCCCTTCTCTGGAGACTCAGGGCGGCTTTACAATTTTTGGGATACAACCCAGTGTGCTCAGCAATAGCCTTCATTCCATTGTATATGCCTGCTTATTCCTAAGCGGCATTTTTACAAAGTCAGCTTATTGCCCCCAACAATCTTGGGTCCTCAATTTACCTACCCCGAGAGGATGGAAGGCTGAGTTAACCTTGAGCCTGGTGGGATTCGAGCCTACAGCAGTTGTAGGCAGCTGGAACTTAAGTGCAGGCAATCAACAGCCTGAGCCACCAAGGCCCAGTTTTTTGCATGTGCACAGAGCTGGAAAAAATCTTTGACCAGCCAATGCTAATCAACATCAATAATATCAAGCTAGATGGACATATAGTCTTATATTTTCAAAGGAAGGAGACAAGTGTGTTTTCTCTATACAAGTTGTAAATAAACTAAAAAAGGAGAGGTGATCCAGTGACAAAAAATTCTCTCCAAGCCTAGTAAACCCTTAGTGAAGACTTCGAGTAGAGTTTTACATTCTTGGAGAACAAGGTGAAAGAACAAGTCTAACCTATGTCTGGGCGGTCCAGTCAATAGTGAATTGAGGATCTTTCTTAACGTCAAATAAAACTCTGGTAACAAGGTTGTACTTTTGTTTTAATATATGATTAAAGAAGATAATAGATATGCTTATTCATGATCAATGTGTTTAAGTCACAGATCTGATTAGTTTCCTGAGGCTCGTTTCAAATAAGTACTATTTACAAAAAAAAAAGGATTTATTCTACTTACAACTTTACCCTACTGGAATGAAAACTACACACTTGTGCCTCTTGGTTCAACCACAAAAGGTATACCTGCTTCTGTTTCTTCTTCTGCTGTTGTCAGCTTTCTTATACTTTCTGCAAGAGGGACAGTACCATTGATCTGATTGGCTGAATAGATTACTGTTGCTTTACATCCTCCACAGCCATTGCCTTGCACCAAGAAATAATAATTGCAAGTTTCTCCTTTAAGTTCAATTTCTGGAACTAAAGAGAAATATATCTTAATGTTCACAAAAACTAAAAGTGCTCTGTTCAAACACACATACCAAAAAACCAGGATTAAATCAGCATGCCTGCTACATTTCAAGTAGCCAGGATTCCCGATTTCAGTAATAAGTTATCTAAAGTTCAAGCTATATATTGTTTTTTTTTTAAAGCTTATTTACAGTTAGCATCACTGTTTTCCAACCTGAAGAAAGCAGAGACCCAAACTTTCCAATTTCTCTACTGACCATACCAGAAGGCAGAGGAGGTCAGTGAGTGTCTTTCTTAATCACAGTTTTTTATACCACCCAAGCATTCGTTATCTTTTTATCAATTTACTAAAACGGGGAAAACAGCGGAGTGTGGAAACAATACAACTTCACTTACCGCCGAGACCTTTGTGTTTCTCAGCTATGCATTCCTTCCATTTTTTTGAACTTAGCTGGCTGGGTACAGGATTCAACATACTGCTTATACTGCAAGGCAGTACAAATAAACCTCCTACCTGCAGATGAAACATTTATAGACCATTATAAATACATCTTCTCAGATAATGAGATATACAAAAGGTCTCATGCATAAGCAGAGCCTCCTCTGAGGCAGATGAATGGTTAAGAAATAAATGGATGGATGGATGGATGATAGATAGATAGATAGATAGATAGATAGATAGATAGATAGATAGACACAGACAGATAATAGATGGATAATAGATAGATAGATAGATAGATAGATAAAGAGATAGATGATAGACAGATAGATGATAGATAGATAATAGAAATAGATAGATGATAGATAGATAGATGATAGATAGATAGATAGATAGATGATAGATAGATAGATGATAGATAGATAGATGATAGATAGATAGATAGATAGATAGATAGATAGATGATAGATGGATGGATGGATGGATGGATGGATGGATGTAGATGGATGGATGGAGTAGACAGTCAGTCTGTCAGTCAGGCAGTCTATGGAGATTCTCAGTCATCCAAGTCATGGATGTCCCAAAGGTGCTTTTTCAAGAGGCAACTAGGCTTTCTGGTTTTTCCATTCCCCACCATCCATTCAGAGCTGAAAGAAGCTTCTTGGATGAGAAGCTAAACGTTTTCCAAGAAAAACCCAGAAAGTCCAGTTGCCTCTTGAAAAAGCACTTGTCAACTCATAAAACATTTCTATGGTCTTTTTAGAGTTGTCAACAGAAAGGGAGGGAGGAGCAGTGCGGCACCTTGCAAACCGAACCTGCATTCCATAAATGTTTTCAAAGATAGTAACTAGGTGACTATCTGGAGAGCATGATTGAGGACTCTTGGCTATGGATGTGTCCCATTGGAGAATGTGAATTATGATACACCCAGGAGGTGGGGGGAAACCAGGGTCAAGGGTGACAATGAATTATGTGTTTCAGAGTCGGTTACACCTAGGCAGTGCTGGACCTTTTAACTCCCAATAAATCCTTTGGAAGTTTTGGAAGTTTGGCTCGAGAGTCATGATTTAAATGGGGGTAACTGCTGGAATCCTGACAGCACCTTTGGGACGTAGATGAAATACAGACAGACAGAAAGGTCTATGGAGTTTCTCAGTCATCCATACCCATTTGCACTATTCAGGTGACCCTGAGGGCACAGATAAAACTCCAAGTGGCCTCGACCACTCTCAGAAAGCATGCAAACAACCAGATGACTGCAAGGAATATAAATCCTTCCATTCCCCACCACCCAGTCAGAGCAGAAGAAGCTTCTTGGATGAGAAGCAAAACGTCTTCAGGTAAAAACAATGTCCAGTTGCCTTTTGAAAAAGCACCTTTGAGACAGACAGACAGACAGACAGAGACTGACCAGGCTCCTTTAAAGCTGACTGTGCATCAGATGATGTCAGCCCCACTAGATGGACCACATCAAGAAACCAACTCCATAGGAAGACTAGAACTCTACTTTATTGAAGTAGGCTGTAATAACAGAATCTTCCAAGGCTAATTTTTCTATATATCTCACCCCAATAAAACAGGGAAGACTTTTCCCAAGCTGTGTACAAATATTATCTTGTTTCTCTGGACTTTAAACACAAGATTTCCTTTCAGGAATACATGTACATTAATTTTAACTCACTTTCATTCTGCTAAATGTTAATGTTAATAAAAAGCCACCATCTACCTTTCCACGTAGCGAAGAAAGCTGATCCCACAAGAGGAGAGACTTCTTCTCAGCATCAGTTCTAGCCAAAGCCCTAGACAAAGTTTAGGAATCACACGCTCACAGCTACAAAGTGCAAAAGTCAATAAAGGTAGTCCTCCACGTACGGCCACAATCGAGCCCAAAATTTCTGTCACTAAGTGAGACATATTTTAAGTGAGTTTTGCCCCATCTTGCCACAGTTGTTAAGTGAATCACTGCAGCTGTTAAGTTAGTAACAAGGTTGTTAAGTGACTCTGGCTTCCCCATTGACTTTGCTTGTCAGAAGGTTGCAAAGGGGGGGGTCCCATGACCCCAGGATGCTGCGACCATCACAAATGAGTTTGTTGTCAAGCATCCGAATGTAAATCACATGACCACAGGGATGCTGCAACAGTCATAAAGTGTGAAAAATATTCATGAGTTACTTTTTTCAATGCTGTTGTAACTTCAAATGGTCACTAAGCAAACTGTTATAAGTCAAGGATGACCTGGATACAAATATAGACCAAAAACCTTCATTATTATCTAGGGAAACATCTCTTGCCAGTCATATCCACCTGACCCATTAGAGTGAAGAGGCAGGGAATGTTGCGGGTCCCACCCCTAAGGGAGTTACACCTGGTGGGACCCAGAAGAAGAGCCTTCTCCATGGTGGCTCCATCTCTCTGGAACATCATTCCCCCAGAGATTAGAATGGCCCCCTCACTCATACTCTTCTGAAAGGCCACTGAAGACCTGGTTTTGCCAGTGGGCCTGGGGAACCCAGAGAGGGATGGATCCCATCAAATAGCTAGTGTGATCTGCTGTCGTGGGTGGGAGTTGGTTTTTGATTTTTTTTTGTTTTGTTTCCCCAAATTTTGTTCTATTGTGCTTTACTAATTTATTTGATTCTTTTTGTTAGTTTTTATTGCTTTTATTTTTATTTTTGTTTTAAATATGGTTTTACATTGTCTAAGCTGCCTTGAGTCGCCATGGGCGAATAGGCGGCAATATAAATTAAATAAATAAATTACTGGTGAGATGATTAGATGACCTTAGATATTCCTGAGTGTTGGAGAATGTAACAAACGGAACCAATAAGAAACATTTTTCTCCCCAATCCTTTCCAAGATTATATGGAAACTAATCAAGGAGGGAACAAACCTAGAACGAAGGAGAGATTTCCTGACAATTGGACAAATTAACCAGTGGAACGATTTGCTTCCAGAAGTTATCGGTGCTTCATCACTGGAGGATTTTAAGAAGACATTGGACAACCATTTGGATTGAAATGGCATAGTGTCTCCTGCTTGAGCAAGGGGTTGGACTAGAAGACCTCCAAGGTCCCTTCCAACTGTTATTCTATATTACTATTCAACTTTGCAAAGGTCCAGGAGTGTACAGTTAAGAAAGAACCCACTGGATTCAGAGGAAGTGTCTTCCACATTTATAGAATGAGTGATTGCCTCTATAAAACTCAAAGCAATGTTAGCAATAATTGTACCATTCATTAAAACTGTCATTCGTGACAGTGCATATCTATGAGAGTATTTAGTTTACTTGCTCTAAAGATTTCCTGTTTCTGACATTCATTCCCAGGCTCCAGGGGCGTAAAATACTCCTAAATCAAACCAAATGACACCTGCTATAAAAGGATACAGCTCAAACTGGAGGTTCGACATTAAACATGCGGGCAGGTGAGTCAACAGCACCATCTGTACAAATTTTAAAGCAGGACCGTAATAATGAAATACCTGAAAGGAAATTAAAAGGTAATTTGGATTGCGTATTCCAGCACACACTATCAAAACTTGCTTTGGGGGGAAAAAAAATAAGAACTTCTGCAGATAGGAGCTTTCTCATTTTTCCTTCCCCTTGCACCCCCCCCAAAAAAATTTTTTGAAGTTGAGGGATTCAACAGAGGTGATAAAGTCTGCCACAATGAAGCAAAAATTGATGATGATAAAATAAACAATGTGGACTGGGTTTAATTGGACAAGATAGAGTTGATTCCGTATTTGTCCTAGCAGGAAACTCTACGAGCAAATAGCAATATTGACCTGAACAACAGTTTTTTCCTTTTCTAAACTTTTCTCTTCGTTAGCTTTCCTTATTGATTCTCTTAAGATTCTACATTTTTAGGGCAACTATCCTAGCTCTTTTTCCTTAGCTATCCCTGTGAATATTTATAGTGACATTGAATATATAGAGCCGTGATGGCGAACCTATGGCACGGATGCCGGAAGTGGCACGCAGAGCCATTACTGCCGGCACATGAGCCCTCACCCAGAGCAGGTCTACTGCGCATGCGTGCACGCGCCTCCGGCCCGACAGCTGATTATCGGGTATCTGGTGCGCATGTGCGGGAGTGCGCAGAAGATGCATGTGCATACGCAGATGCATGGTGCGTAGGGGGTCACTCGTGCATGCAGAGACATGCAGCGCACAGGGGGGTTGCTCGCACATGCACAAAGATACGTCGTGCACGGGAGGTCACACACACATGTGCAGAGGGCATGGGGGGGGGACCCGCACGCATTGCCTTCTGGGTGCTGGCACGCACGCAATTATTGGCACAGGAGCCCAAAAAGGTTAGCTACCACTGATAGAGAATCTCCTGCTTGTGAAGGAAGTTCAACAGAAGGCTATGATCTACTGTATATATAAATACATGTTGAAAAACAAACATTAAGGAATAAATTTGTTTTCTTTCTATAACCTTGCCAGACTGGTTATCAAAGATGAGGCTTCAGGAGTGAAAGGATCTCAGCACTGGGTCTCAGAAGTGGCTAAGATGCAATTGCAGAGAAAGGGCCCTATTGCTCCCAGCTACGTTCTGCACAAGTAAAAAGAAAAAAAGCTTCAATTTCCCTGGCAGACAGAACCATCTGTCATCGGAAGCCAGCAAGCCAGAAATTCCACATTCCTGATAATAACATTTTGAGCACCTTTCTTCCATTTTAAAAGATCACCTGGTCATATCAAACAGCCTATCTCTTACTATGTGTTCAAATTCTTAAACTGAAATCTGATATGTGTTTTGCCCTGAAAATCCTGGTTAAAAAAACCAAACCAAATTGCAGAATTATTTCATCTATATTAGATAGAATTTTCCACAAGTCCTAAGTGTGCATGTATTATGACCAGGGGTGGGATTCTACTGGTTCTGTCCACTTCTGTAGAACTGGTTGCTATGAAGAGCAGGAGCAGAGAGCATACATAGAACCGGTTCTATGTCTGCTGCTCTTTGGCCCACCTGCCTGCCCGGGCTCTTAGCGGACCTTTATTTCCTGCGTTTTCAACCGCAGCTGCTTTGCGCGACACAGCTGCGGTTGAAAAAGCAGGAAAAAAGTGCTTTTTCAACCACTGCGCACCCATGTGCAGCGCTGCTCAGCTGTCCAGGCAGCTAGATGGCGATATACACGCGCGCACAGCAAAATGTAAAATCACCGAACCACTAGTTACACTGGTCAGATCCCATCCCTGATTATGCCACCCTATTCCAAAAGACTTGGGAAAGCAAAAAATATATATGTTACTTTGAGTTGACATTCTCTGTTTTTTTGAATTGGAGTTATTCTTGGAGAACAAAGGACCTAGATTTCCAAAACAGACTAACACCACCATGAAATAGATTTTTTAATTTCTATGCCTCTAGGCGTATGCATTTTACGTACTTAGCCATAAAAAAGCTAGATTTTAAAATGTTTACTTTTCTGGGTGAATATTGTTTCCAAGTTTTTTTTTAAAAAAGTAGTATTCTATTTTATGGCATCGTTGAGCCTAGATTTATCTGATTTCTAAAATGCTAAAAACTGCACTTCAGACAGACCAAACGCATCAATTACCTCCGCAGAGTGAATATTGGTATTCTTTGACTGTTTATTTTCATCAGCAGCAGAGAAAGTATTTAAGCAGAAGGGGCTGAATGGCCTTCCAGATGCAGAGCCTTTTATACAAAAATCTGGAAATGTGATTTCAGATCCAAACTGGAGAAAAAAAGCAAAGAATAGCTATAAAGTTCTTAACTATTACACACACATACACACCGTGTTTTTAAGATGTCTGTTATATAAAATGGCTATTTAAGATGGCTATCATATAAAATGAGACATTATAATGCAGCCAGTGGAATTTGAAAGCACAGTATTTATGGGTTCGAAAATACCTATTTAAAATATTAGTTACATTTTTAAAGCTAGCACAATCATTTTCTCCTGTAGGTTTTCAAGTACATTGACCCCAATAATTCTGATATCCCTCAAAACAGGTAAGATAGAACACATGCTTTCTAAACCCATTTCCTTTCTCTTTTGTGCACAATATTCTAATCTGAGCCCACTGTATTTTTTTTATTGTTCCTTTCACCCTTTCTTTCCAGCCTTTCATCCATGTTGGAATCGACAGAATAGCTCAACAGTAGGATGGATGGCATATAAATTTAATAAATGAATTAAAATCTCTGGATTGCTTTTTCAGATCTGCAAACTGTGCTGCCTCCCCACACACACATACACAAAAAAACCAAAACAAAACCAAACTATGGACAGAACAAGTAATTCATATTATAGAATTATTCCATTCATGAAGGGAGTTCTTAACTAATGCAGTTATTTATTAAGCTTCTTCGATCTTAATCACCTTTTTACTGAGAGAAAATGATCTTTACTTCAGTCTCTGGAGTTTTTAAGTTTTCCAACTGGCTGCCAGAGTGAGAAGACTCTGACAAAACATGGCTTCTCTCAAGAGTATAGTCCCATGAGTGAAGATCATTTGATAGGAAGCTCCTGGCAAATGTTTCATTAATTAGAAGCCAAGCCTGAGATTATAGCAGCACAAAGTTTTCTAATACACCACATTCAATTAAAATAACAGGTGGATAAATATTTCCACACATAAATCCAGTGCACAGTTTTCAGCCATTTAATATGGTATTATTCTTGCAAGAAAATTTCAAACCCAATACCTTCTGTTCCCAGATTTGAATCTTTCCTCTCCACAGTTCCCTTGAATCAATACTGTCTTTTATGTTTTCAAGAGCTAAGATATCAGCAGAAAGATATTCTGCAAATTTTTGCCAAGTACTGTAAAAAGAAAACATGTGTAAGTAGTGCACATTTAACTAAAATCTTGGTAACTTTCAAAGTCAATACTTCAAATAATTTTTAGGAGACTAAATATGATCCCACAGTGTTACAAAAAGCTATGGAATGTCATTTATCATTTTGCAAAATATTTAGATCTTACTCAAAATGCTATCTATTTTTACCCCGTATTTCACTTTTCTTCAAGGTAGCATGCAACTCCCTTCTCCATGCAAGGGGAATTGGGTGACTGGCAAAGAGATGGATAACTAGCCCAAGGTTATCCAGTGAATCTCAACAACTTAGTATACCAAAAGGTACGACAGCTATCATAACTTTAATTTAATAATAATTTAATAATTTTTTAAATAATTTTAAATTTTGTACTGTATGTCTTTTACTGTTGTGAGCCGCCCTGAGTCCTTTGGGAGATAAGGCGGCATATAAATCCAAATAAATAAATAAACTTTGAATCCAGGATGCAAGTACCTTTCTTGAGGCCTGCCACAACTTTGAGCAGTCACTAAGTGACTGGTCATAAGTTACAGATTACCTGTACTCCTAAAATGACATTAGCAACCCTCCCTTTCTCAATTATCTTATTTGAATACCACTACTCACCTGTTGCTTTTGTCTGCTACAACAGTGATCTTTGCTGCATGCCATTCTCTTAGGTGTTTTAGAGCACCAATGACAGGCAAACAGTCTTTTAACTGAGGGGCATCTGTTTCTGAAGACTGGAGAATAACATCAACCATCGCTTTTCCTGCAGAAGTAAATATCATAAATGAAGACAGGCATTTCAGTCTGCTTTTTTGTAGGAGCAGGAAACTGAACATTGGACTCTTCTATTTTTTTAACCCTATCAGATTGAATTGGTTGGGCAGATGCTATGGGAGATAGGTGCTCCCTCAAAATAATCAAGCCTTATGTATGTAGGGCTTTATAGCTAACAAGAAGCATCTTGAATCATACCCAGAAGCCAACTTGCAATCAGTACAGTTTGCAGTGTTTCAACATGGCTTTACTAAAGTATGCTCTTCACTGTCCATGCGCTTTCTGATTAGAAACAAGGGCAGCTCCATAATTCAACAACCAATATTTATAGAACCAATTTGGCATAGTGGTTAAGGTGCTGGACTAACAACTGGAATGCTGAGTTCTAGTTCTTCTTTAAGCACAGAAGTTGGCTGGGTGCTTTGGGCCAGTCCCTCACTTTCAGTCCAAGCCACAGAACATTAGATACATACATTGACTTGAGTTGACCATAAATAAAATCATCATAAAAACCAAATTAAATAAATAAATAGAAGAGAATATTTGAAACTTGGGGTTGAACTGCAAGATCACTGATACACTCTTGAACTTGGTTGCATTCTTGCAGGCATTTCATTTGCAAACTAGGTAACATCATCAGTGCTTAGGATCAAGCACTGATAATGTTATCCAGTTTGGTAATGAAACGTCTTCAAGAAAACAACCAAGTTCAGAATGCACTAAGCCACATAGACAAAATCCTTTCCTTTATTGCTAGTTACATTGTTGCCTTTGGTATGGAGTATGTTTTATTCCTTTAAGCAAAATTGTGTGCTATTAAATAATTTCTCCTAGCAAGGGCATCCTTCCAGATTTTCGCTATACAATTTATAATTGCCTGTAAGGTGTCCTTGTGTGCCAAGCTATTTACCAGAGCATTATTACAAACAGAAGACAGACTAACTGCCTCAAAGGCATTTTGAGAAGCAAGATGATTTTGTCACAAAAATAGTTTGTTTCCAAAATAGTCACATTACCAGGAGCAGGAAGTTTATCAGCTAAAAGATGTATGCTCTCCGCAGATTCTTCATATAGACTGAAATATAAGAATGATTTTTTTTAAAATATTCTCACTCAAGAATATGCTTTAAAACATTTAGTGTTTTATCCAGTCAAAGTATCAAAATTAGGAAGCACTGTATTTGTGTATAGAAAAAGAGAGAAAAGATTTACTTCAAATGAAAAACTTGCCATCTAAGTTTTGGTTAATGAATTTATCAGAATCAACAATTTCTTGCTAAATCAGCTATTTTACTGCTATTCCTAATTAAAATATTTACTGTCCCCTATGCATTTAAAGACCATTCCAAAGTTCAGAAACTGTATTCTCAGATATATTTTCCATCATATTAACATATACACAATGGATCAACTTACTCAATGAGTGATACAGATTCCCAATTATTGTCTTCTTCCTCAACATGTTGATCGCCAAGATATTCTTCAATATTTCTTTGAATAGAGCTTTTGCTTTGATCTGTCTCTTCATTAATACTGATATCCTCCCAGTCAGTACTAGAAAACTATTCAATAAAAAGAATATATTGTAAGGGCTGAAAAAGCTGGAACTAATGTTTGGGGTCATTACATTTCCAGTGACTCACCTGAGAAAATCCACATATTGACTGAATTGCAAAATACCATTCTTTCACATATGGAATCCCAGTAAGAGAACATGCTGAAAGGAGAAGTAATATAGATGTTACAATGAATTTTAGAAAATTAAAATAGAAGCTTCGTTTTCTTCATGAAAACATATTAAAAGAAGTGTCATGATTGCAACAGCTCTTAAGAATGAAAATAGCACACAAGAAATGAAAACAATCTTTTCTCTAAAAACTTTTAAAACTCTAGCGGTAGCAAAGTCAAAGTGCTATTTCAGATGAAAGCAGTAATTAATTGTGCTTTCAGTTGTCCCCATCACCCACAAAAGAATTAGCTGGTTATTTTTCTGTCAGTGTTTGATTTTTAAAAAATTTTGTATTGTATGCTGCAGTTGCAATTGCCTACATTGTAATGAAAAAGCTAGTAGTTTTATTTATTAAGTCGCCTCTGATGAAGTAGTCCAGATTCCCATGAGGAAGGGGGTGAATTCCAGAGGAACAAGAGACAACTAAGTTCAGATAGTTTGCATGAGCGAAAGAGGATGAAAATGGTTCCTCTGTAATAATAAATGTATCTTTTCTTTTATGTACACTGAAAGCATTTGCACCAAGACAAATTCCTTGTGTGTCCAATCACACTTGGCCAATAAAGAATTCCATTCTATTCTATTCTAATTCTCAGAGTATATGCTTTATATAAGTTTGCTTTAGTTTGGCAAGATTGATGTCAGGCTTCAAAAACCAAGAAACATTGTAATCCAAACAGATTTCTTTATTGTTCCTCATCCCTGCTTTTTACACTGAAGGATGAGATATTTCAGCGTTCAAAAGCAGCAAAGTTTATAGATGTTCACTCCCTCTATGTCCTCAACAGTTTAAGTTCACCCACTATGCCAGGCAATATTGTAGTTTGCTGCAGAAAAGCTTCCCTTACCTGGGAAAGTTTCAAATGTTGCCTTTAGAGAGGGACTGCAATTTATTTTGAGCAAGTTATAAATATCTTTAGCTGTCAAACCTGGAAAACATAATTGAGTTTATTGAAAAATCATGAAAGCAAGGCTATGTAGCTTATTTATCCAAGTACAAAATCTCATTTTAGGAACACTACTGACAACCCTAATGAATAGGTAAAAATAATTTCGTTTGAAACATACTGTGTTTTTTGTTACCTGTGTTTGTATAGAATCTGGCTTTCAGTGCAAACTGGGTGTTTTTTGTTTTTGTTTTAAAAAAACCCGCTGGCAACCCTCTCCAAGGTGCATGCACCCCTCTGTGGAAACCACTGTCTTGGAAAACTAAGTGTGTAAAAATGCATCTATTGTCAGGACCTATATCTCCCTACAAGATTGATGGGGCTACATTAGCTTAAGCTCACTCTGCTGTGGGATATAAAAACCATTAGCAGACTAAGTCAATAAGGCCTTTTTAAATAGGTTTCCTTAAAACAACCCTCTCCTCTCCCATCCCATGGGTTGGTTTAGGCTGTAGGAATAAGACTATTGGTTTAAACAGAAGAAAAAGCCTGAAAGGGGGTGGAAACCCTGATCTTTTAACTATCAAATAATTAGTCCTGTCAAGATTTGTAGGGAGAAGGGTATTTCAGGTTATGTAGGCAGCACAAATCATTATTCCAAACATCCCGCCATAGTTACCCACTGGTAACTGTAATACAGAAGTACCCAAGGATATCTTTAAAAAAATTTTTTTTTTTAATTTTCTCTCTGCTCAGTGAAATATTATACATTCCCCCCCCCCCAATTTTATGGTTGGAGGGGGGATAACTTGGCATTTTAGTAACTGCAATAATCCAAGACATCTAGGAAGGCAGCGTAGTGGGAAGGCCACCAGAAATTCCTATTATAAATGAGAGAGTAAGAGAGAGAGAGAGAGAGAGAAATAGAGAGATATAGAGAGTGAGATGGAGAGAGAGATAGGGAGCAAGATAAGATAGATAGATAGATAGATAGATAGATAGATAGATAGATAGGGATAGATAGATGGTAGACAGACAGACAGATAGTAGATAGATAGATGATAGATAGTAGATAGATGGTAGACAGATAGATGGTAGATGATAGATAGCTAGATAGCTAGATAAACAGCGAGATAGAGAGCGAAAGATAATTATATAAATATAAATTCCTAGGAATCGAACAAGAAAAAGGACAGAGGCTGCCCTTACAAACCCCACAGACTCAGCTAGGTGGCAGCACTAAACCATCCTCTCCAAAAATGAAGCGCTTCTCGGATGGGAGACCATCAGGAGATCTGAGTCTAGGCAGGCAGAGCAAATCCCCGAAGAGGGCAATTCGTTTCAACCACCCCCCCCCAAAAAAAGCCACGGATAAGAATGAAAGAGGGCGCCCCAACCTCTCTCAGCGCAAGACCTTTCCCCCGAAACGGCACCTGAAAAGCCTCCGGGATCCGTCTGGCCGCGCCGGAGCCGCCAGCTGAGGAAGAGCAGATAGCGGTCCATGACTGACGCCGTCGCGGTTAAACCTCCCGCGCCTCCCTGCGAGACTTCCCGCCTCGGCTGACCCGCCCCTTCCGCTTCTCAGACAGGTGCCGCTCTGGCTTCTCGTCTCCGTGACCCAGGCGGCCCGCCGCTTCCCCTCGAGCCGTGGAAGCTATGGCGAGTTTCACCAAGTCTGCGCAGGTATGGGTGACTTTGTGTCCGACCGCCTCGGTATGGGGGTGGGGGTCTTTCTCGTGCAGGGCCGGCTCCCGAGGAAGCCGCCTGTGGAAGAAGGAGCCATAAAACGATTGGGGGAGGACAGGCCATGCCTTTAAGCAGTGGCTTAAAGGCATGTTTTTTCAGCCTTAGCCCCTTTTAAGAGGAGTGGACTGCAACTCCCAGAATTCCCCATTTAACATTGGCTGGCTAGGGAATTCTGGGAGTTGAAGTCCGCATCTCTTAAAAGCTGCGGTTGAGAAACCCTGGCTTAAAGCAATGTAAATCCCCACAGCTGGACTCTGACTTTGTAGCTGGAATACATTGGCTCACGACTTTGGAAGCAACAAATTAAATGTAAATAAATAATAATAATGAAGACCAACCAATGGCTGAGCTTAATAGTGTGATTTAAGGGTTCCATTGCTGCAAAGTCCTGAGTCTTTGGGAGACAGACAGCATATAAATTTAATTTTTTATTATACTTTTATTCATTAAACATGAAACTCAGTCAACTGTACATTTAAAAAAGTATCACAAATATTATTGACTGGCACTGGTGGTTGATATGGGTTGCTGCCACCATCCTAGGCATTATTAACTCTTTTATTCATTAAACAAGAAATTCAGTCAACTGAACATTTACAAATGTATCACAAATACCAGCGACTGGTGCTAATGGTTGTGTTCTGACCCAAGCCTTGTTCAAATTAAACAAACACAAACTGTATAAAAGCAAACCTTTTTTTAATGCCATTGGGAATTCAGTGCATTCCCAGCCAAAACACATTTAAACCTAATTGTCCGATATCAAAAGCAAGCCCTTTCAGGGTTGCAAAAGGCTGCCAAGAACAGAAGACTAATCACTGATTAATATCCACCAACAGAAGTTTCAAAAACAAACTGGAGTAAGCAGGGCTTCAACGAGAACTCTTGAGTCTAAAGAACTTCTTTGCTTCCTGCAAAGAACACATCTCCGAGGGCTGGTTTTTATCCCTTATGGGAGGGGCCATCACCTTCCAGCCTTACTTACTCCCCAATCGCCCTTGCTGCTTCTGCTCTTTCCTTCGAGCAGCCCTACGTGCACTGGGCATAGGCTCCCCGGGGTCCTCTGAGTCACTACTGCCAGACTCCACAAGCTCCGAAGGCAGCACCCCACTCTCCGATAGTCCTGGCCCCATCCCTGCATCACATGCAGATCCCTCATCCGAGTCCTCGCTCTCAGAGACTTCTGCCATCCGCACCTGCTGCTGGCAAACCACAACAGGGTGATAGTGGTTGCTGACAGCATATTTATTTATTTATTTATTTATTTATTTATTTAAAACTTTTATTCATTAAACACGAAACTCAGTCAACTGAACATTTTAAAATGTATCACAAATATCATAATGGTTGATATTGGTTTCTGTCAGCATCCTAGCTATCAACCAAGTATTTTCTTAAGTTGTTCCGAGTAGCGCAGCCTTTTGCATCTCCCCTGGTGCTACAGCAGGAAGCTGCTATTATATTATTATTATTGTTGTTGTTGTTGTTGTAATGCTGCTTAAGGGCCACTGATTTCAGGCACACCTATTATCTACTAAGGAAAGATATAGAATTGATCTTTCACAAAGTTAGGTCCATTTGTCTTCAGTTATCCAGGTAGGATTAGCTTTGGATCTGGCATTGGAATGTCAAATATCTTTATTGTTTTTTTCATCCAAGGTTGTATCTTGCCGCTTATTTTATGCACTCATTATTTTTTTTAAGCAATGGGCTACATTTGCTCGAACCTGGTACCTTTTAGATGGATGGATGCAACCACCAGGGAAACTTGCAGCCATTGCAAGTGTCCGACTGGAGGGAAAGCATAAGCCGATATACCATGCAATGAGTAAGTTTTGTTTGGACTGAAACAAACGCACTACATCAGCACTGATTTATTTTCCTGTTCTAAATTGGGGAGGGAGTATGGATAAGCAAAGCTGGAACTACATCTACTAAGAATCTTGGAGATTTGCAGTAATTCAACTATAATTCAACTCATTTCAACAAAATGAGTTCTTGCGATGTTGTTTTACACCATGGTTTAATTCTTAACCACAAAATGAGTAGGTGGTTTGTTGAATATAGGGCTATGATTACAAGTAATAGAATTTAAAAGGATTTTGATGCCAAAATTGTTTCATGTTTATTTTAAAGTTAATAATTTGAAGATTTCAATATTCTTTTGAGATTTCAACCAGAATCACCCAGAACATGTGGAGTAAAATAATAGATGCACAATGCCACTAAGCAGGCTCCAGATTTAATTGGTTTTTGGCATCAACGAATGATCTAATTTTTAATTAATTGTATTTGCTGCATGGTTCAAAGTGACCTTGAGTGGCTTACAAAATGATAAAATATGTAAATACAGAAAAAAAAATTATAAGTATTAAACAAGTTAAGTCATTGAAAGCTTTTGAAATGTTCCCAAGAACATCTAGCAAACTTTCTTATATCATTTCAGTATTGTCTTGTTTAAGTTTGTATTTGAATGGTTTTAATTTTGTGTAGCTTGTTTTACTATATTCAAGTTCTGGATTACCTTTAATGAAAATCCTACTAAACATTAGCATACATAAATATTATTTGGGGGAAAACATGATTTGCGGGGTGATAGTGTTAGTAAACTGAAACCCTTTTTTAAAATCAGATATTTTACATCAAAATTCAACCCTATATACGTGTCTCAAAAATTGAGTAGTTTCTGACAATAGATTGCACATCCCAATACAATGGCATTATTTGCTAGCTATTTGTTTGACTTTCAAATGAATTAATGGACTCCATTAAAAGGAATGTTTCAGTGTTTGGGATTTATATCATTCTGTACTGGAGCTGCTTAATATTGTCTTAGAATCTGTAAGAATCCCGTACAAATAACCAATGTACTGCATCTATCAATATATACTATATCAAAATCAGTATTCAAGTTGGCACAGACCTGAGCAATGCCATCCATAAATTGCCTCAAAAATCTATCACAACCAAGGACTCTGACATTGGGATTTTTTTCAGAGATATTACCAGCACTCACAAGAACTCTTATTAAACAGCTCTCTGAGGGTGCAGTATAGTCTACAAAAATAAGTCTTCAGCACCACACAGCAAGCAGGAATGGAATGGAATGGAATGGAATGGAATAGAATAGAATAGAATAGAATAGAATAGAATAGAATAGAATAGAATAGAATAGAATAACAGAGTTGAAAGGGACTTTGGAGGTCTTCTAGTCCAACCCCCTGCCTAGGCAGGAAACCCTACAACATTATATAATCAGATCTTTTGATTAGAGGTAATCTTATTAATGGAGAAATGTTTTTTTTTTAAATAGGTGACCTTGGGGATCATGTCGTCATCATTAATACAAGGCATATTGCTTTTTCTGGCAACAAATGGGAGCAGAAAGTATACTCATCACATACTGGGTAAGTTTTTCATAATCCTAAGTCTATAAAATGAATGTTTCCAAAACATAGTATTATTGTAAGTTACATTGCTTTTATGATTCGAAGGACATGAGTTTCTACTTTTAACAACATCTCATTCAGCAATCATTTAATTTAATTTAATTATGAGATTTATATGCGCCCTATCTCCCTAAGGACTCAGGGCGGCTTACAATACTAAAAAACATAATAGAGAAGTTAAAAATAAATTAAACCCAAGAAAATCTCATAATCATAAAAACTAACACATTTAACACCCATTTAAAACCCCCCCCAACCATCAGTCCAGGTAGGTCAGTTGAAATAGCCAGGTTTTTAGGCCACGGCGGAGGGATCGGATGTCCGGGGCCACCCGGAGCTCCAGGGGCAGCTGATTCAGATCCATATTATAGCATAGGAAGCATGTGTACTAGTATTTACGCCGGACAAGTTGTCGTTATGACTGGTCCTCAGACTTATGTCCACTGCAGAATCCCTGTGGCCCTGTGATTTGTGTCCCGTGGTCATGTGACCACAATTTGCAGCCTTTCCCGCTGGCTTCTGAAAGCGAAGTCCTTGGGGAAGCCACTAGCAAGTCACAAGTTGTGGTTATGTGAGGTCCTTGCTTAACAATGGGAACTGGGATTATTGGAACTGCCATAGGTAAGCAGGACATTTACATGCCTTTTTGACCATGTCACCAATGACAGAGTTTCTGGTTATAGTAAGCATTGATAAGCAATGAATTCAGTGCTAGTTTGTGAACTTAATAGTTATCAATAAAGGAGGATATTTGAAAGGAGGGGTCCTTGGTGCACTCTGAGCCTGCTTGTTTTCTTGCAGATGTTACTTTACCCAACTAAGTAACATCATCAGTGCTAGTAAGGAGTGCTATTTGCTGTCAGTTTATACTCTGGTGTCTTGCCTGGCTGTGTGGGTAGGGACAGCCTTAGAGATTCTTTGGTTGAGCTGTTTACTGATGTCTCTTTGGCAGTTTCTTGATTGGGGTGTTGTTTATTTGTTTGTTGGTCTGAAGTTAACCTTGGAATTAATCTATGGTGATTACTGGCAGAGAGGTGCTGGAGTCTCTCTTTTTTTTGGTCTTCTTTTGGGCTGGTTGTGTAAATCTCAAGGCAGTCTGCCAGCACTAAATAAATACACAAGATAGTAGTACTGGCTAAGGAAGGGGAGTAGAGGCAGGAAGAAGCTTAAACCTGGAAGAATGTAGCTCAAGGAAGATAGTCTGAGGGCTTTGTTTTCCAAGTGCTTTTTATCGGCCATTTTCCTATGCACATTCTCTTTGCCTGATCCTAAATGAACGTTGGCTGTCATTTTTGTATTGTAGATACCCTGGTGGCTTCCTGCAACTTACAGCTGCTCAGCTACATAAAAAAGATCCAACCGCAGTAAGTGCTTGCCTTTTTCCATCCGTGTTACTATTATTACCTTTATTGTCAGAATACAACATGTGTACAATGAGATTGGCTGAATCTCCCTTCGTGCACTCCCCCCCCCCAACACAACTCACAGTGAGGACAGAAGTCCCTAACCCAGTCCCAATCTTATTACACTATGTGACTTGTTGCACAACGCGCCCTGCAAGTCTATCATACTATGTTGACATGTGTCTTTAAATCATTTGCTGACCTTCTCTGTATAAGTTTCTGTCAGGAGGATGCTCTGTGAACAATTCACCTGTCTTATAGTTCCATTCTAACCCCATATATTTGTCTTCTGCCTTAAATGACTCTCTACTTATTGCTTCCTGTCATTGATAGTCTTTTGATCTAATCACTAGGCAGTACCTCTCTTGATGCATAGTACTCCTGCTGAATATTTGAATGGCCATGTTGCTTATGTTGTTAAAATTACTTTAATTAAATAATACAGGATTGCAAAAGATAGGTAGCATGATGCTGTAACATCTATTCATGGTAATATCTAGAACGTAAGTTCCATTTCTCCCTGTTAACTTCGTTCTATAATTTTATTTTCCCTTCCCAAAGTCTAGCTATGTAACATGCTTGAGGTTAATTTCATTTGTAACTTGTTTTTATAGTGGTTGTTTGTCTCTTCAGGCAACTTTCTGTCTGTTCTCCCTGCAAGCCCTTCTCACTCTTTGGATTTGTGATCTCTGTATGTTCCTTCATTTTGCCTGATACTTAACAGCTCCTTCGTTGCTACTGAGCTGTTTTCTATTTTGCCATGATCATCATCTCAACCATCCTGGTTTTGGTCAAAAAGTTTTTCTGATGCTTTCAGGTGTCTGATTTCTACTCTGTGATGACACATATTTGGGTTTGATGCTTGACTGTAGTACTGGTCCTTGTTGTTCAACTGAGTACACTTGGGAAAGAGCAGCAAAATCACCAAAATAATTGACATTTATATTTGGCTTTTATGGCAGGAGCAAAAAAAAACAGGCATAAAATGATGATATGCCTAGCCCATGTGAGATACATTCTCTAAAGTTTCACTGGCTAATATTTTATAGTATATTTTATAATATATTGTCAGCCAGAGTCGTTGGATACGAGACAGATGGCAAATAAATGAACATTTACCTTGTGGCTTATTTGAAATTACCTAGTTAATGTAGATAATGCGCTTTATTGATCATGTTTGTCTCTCTTGATTGTATTCCTTTTTTATCTAATGAGAATTTCATATTGTTTCTTCGACATGAGTTTAGAAATTATTTATTCCACCCTCCAGTATTTGTTAGGACTGAATCTCTCCTGCAGCCCTGATAAGCCACCACTAACCAAGCCTGAACATCCTGAGTTTTAAAGATCACCAAGGTCAATCAGATACTATCCATTATTAGGGCTTGGACCAGAGTATATTGATCTAAATAAATTAACTTTAACGCTAGTACACATGCTTCCTATGCTATAATATGGATCTGATTATTTTTGATAGTTAATTTACAATTAAGCATTGAGGGTGAAATTCAAAAAAGACTATTTGATTTCTATTAACTTTATTTATTTATTTATTTATTTTATTTTATTTGGACTTGTATGCCGCCCCCTCTCCGAAAGGACTCGGGCGCTCACAACTAAAATACAGACAATAAATTAAACCAAACAAGCCCAATAAATAAAATCAATTTAAAATTTAAAATGAAATTTAAAATTTTTAAATTTAGAAGATGTATTATAAAGTATTTCTTTTCTAGCCACTACTGTCTTGATATGTTAGTGTTATTATCGAGTTAAGTGGTTGGGTTCATAATGATGATTTGTAGAAATAAGTCAAAACTTTACTTTTTTGATTAGTACAATCCCATAATTAATTTTCAGTTTTACAGGTCATCTTCTCTTTAAAGACCACAACTGGGACTGTCAAATCCTTTGCTAAGTGACATGGTCAACTAAGCAAAACATTGCATGACCTCAACAGACCTGTCACTTCCTATTCAGCCTTTAAATGAGTCACTGTGGGTCATTAAGAGAGGCATCCCATGTCTGCAGCTTGCAGTTGTATTGCCAGCTTCTCCATTGATTCTGCTTGTCAGAAGCCAACAATGAAGGGCACAAATCACATGATATTATGACCATTGTATATGCCTGCCAGTATATTCTGAGCAAAATGCTCAGAACTTGATCATATGACCAGAGGGATGCTGTGGTGGGCATAAATGCAAAGTCCAGTCGTAAAGTTATCTTTTCAGCACTGTCGTAACTTTGAACAGCTGCTAAACTGGGCAGTCCTTAAGCAAGTTCTATCTGTAATCTCCTGAATATTATGGTGGTTGAACACCAGAGGGCAGCATAAACCAGTAAGACTTTAATTTTGGGGACATTCACTTAATTGGCAAGCTCCTGTAAACCACATTTGTGAACAAAGTAGTATGAGAAACATAGACAGTGAATTCAGAGTCGACACTTCCACATCAATTGAGTAAGCTTAAAGTATTTTATCTGGAACTTTATGATGATAATGGAGGAGTATTTCACTCATTTCAAATGTACAATTCCTCATACCAGTAACTAAGAGTGTAGTGTTTGCTCTGTTTGTAATTTTGTAAAATGGTTCTTCAAACAAGAAAATATTCGTGTACCTAGAGTGAGAATTGCCAAGCAAAATCTTAATATCATGGTGGAAGCAGAAAGCATATAAAGAATCTTCTTGCAGAATATATATATTAGGCAAATGTAAACAAAAATGAAAAAAAAAATGTGCAGTAATGTTGACTTTCAAATTTTACTGTTTTATATGCATAAGCATTATTTGCAATCCAAACAGACTTGTTTAGATTTGAAATAGATATATAACAAAATGAAAGTATTATCCAGCCATTGGCTGCCTTCGGGGAATGTGTGGGGAAAGGCGTAGGCTGAGGAATGTATACATTCTGCTGCCTAATGGAATCCGTTACAGAATTGGGCTTGGAGTTTTATGCACAATATACATACAACATACCATTACAACTGACCCCCCCCCCAAATTTATGTTGCTAAGTGGGACAGTTGTGTGAATGTTGCCCCATTTTACGACCTTTCTTGCCATAGTTGTTAAGTGAATCACTGCAGCTTTAAGTTAATAACATGGTGGTTAAGTGAATCTGGTTTCCCCGTTGATTTGGCTTGTCAGAAGGTCGCAAAAGTTGATCACATGACCCCGGGACACTGCAACCGTCATAAATATGAGTCAGTTGCCAAGTGTCTTGATTTTGATCACGTGACCAGAGGAAGGATGGTAAAACAGTCATAAGTCACTTTTGTTTCAGTGCCGTTGTGACTTTGAATTGTCACTGAATGAACTGTTGTAAGTCAAGGACTATCTGTACTTCGTTGCTACTTTTCGTCGAAGTGTTACCCAAGCAATGGGATGTCAGTGTGTTTGAACACTTTTATGTTCTTGGTTTTGGAATTTGAAGCTGTTAATTAAAAGTCCTTAATATATATAGAGAGAGATATATATAGATATTGCAAATTCTTTTACTTAGGCTGTAATTTAAGGAATAACTTTTTAATTCATAATCCTTAGAAGATTATGTGTAAATATGTTAAATCTGTCAGTGCTGAGTTAATAACATCATTAACCTTATTTTCTCTAGTTATGTAGCCCTTTCATATGAAGGAATTCATAAAGATGTTGGAATTAAGTTACTTGGCAGTTAGGAATGTACAGGATGAAAGAAAAGCTGCTGATACATATTGGTTTTTCGCCGCCTTTGGGAAAGGATTAATGTAAATGGAAAATCAACAGGAACAGGGCATTTTATTGTTGTCTCGCTATTGATCTGCTCTATTTTCCTCTTGCAAAGGAGATTAACACTAGGATATCAGGCACTTTGGATTCCGTTCCAAAAGAACGGAAATCATGAACATGACATTTGCTTGTACCTCTTCAAAGCCACTGTATATTTTTCCTGAAATTGTGTGGCTATGTTCCTCAGCGTCACTACTATTTATTTATTAAATTTCTATGCTGCCCATCTCACTGATACACCAACTCTAGGAGGCTTACAATATAATAAAAAGTTAAAAAGTGCTAAAACTTTAACAACCAAGATGCCATCCCAGGAAAAGATGGTGAAAGTTTAATCAAGGGCAAACATGTGCTAAGTTGGTTCCCCTCCCTCCCCATGCATTCCAAAACATATTTTTCCAAATCCAAAATAAACTGCTGCATTTATATAAATATCTCCCCTCAGTTTCTTTGTCTTCAGTTTCCCCTTATTTATAAGGAGGAATGTGTGCATTTCATTAATCTATTTTCAGTATCTTAAACTAATTTAAATTTACTTTGTGATACCCAAGGGCAGCTGGGTATCCCAATTTCCTTTGGGCTGATAAAAATGTTTTATTCAATATCATGGTACATGGAAATGAGATTGGGGTATATTTGTTTTGGCATCACAGATGTTGAGCCTTATAACTTTTGAAATTAGGTCACAAGCTTACCATGAAAAGATTTGGTGATGATTCAGTATGAAGTCTTATATTTATAATGTAATATCTGTCAGGCACAAAGAATCAGGAACATATGTTTACTCCCAGTTAACATTTATTGCTCAAGCCTATATTCAAGAATCTAGTCAACTAATGGTCAGCATTGAATTGGCGCTAGATTCAACGGAATTCATGGGGGCCTGGATCTGGAGCCCTTGCGTAATGCTTCTAGGCTAAGTCCTCTCTTGACTCTACCCACAGTCTGTGCCTCTTGTAAAATATCTCACTCCTTTATCCCCGGGGTTTTTTGGGAATGGGGATGGACATCCCTGTGTAAGTGACAGAATAGTCAAGTGCAGGTGAAAATGTACTTGTGAAATAGGGATTATTTTATCATTATTTGATTGCCAAAATGCAGGTGGTGGTGGTTGTGATTATTATTATATTTCTTTAGGGCTTCCAAGCGTTCAATCTTATTGATGCCTATTGTGTATGTGTAATCCTTCAAACACCCACTGAGCTAGTATAATCAGGCTCTAATGCAGTTGGGAGAAAGTGACTGAGAGGCAGAGAAAGTGTGTTTTGAAGATCATCTAGTGAAACCGTAGTACTTTACAGGTGGAATTTGAATTTGAGATTTTCAGATGCTTAGCTACTTTGGTATATTGGCTCTCAGTTGCAAGATTATTTTACTGCTATAGTTTTCATTGTTTTTTTAAAAATGTTCTCTCAAATCATGATATTCTTGGCAGTGTTTTTGATCCTAAAACTATATATTTATTGAGTGACTACCTAGACCACAGGTGTCAAACTTGCCACATCATGTTGCCGTAATGTGACATTTTGTGATGTTTTCCCCCTTCGCGGAGCTGGGGTGGACGTGGCCTGCACATGATGCATCCGGCCCTCAGGCCACTAGTTTGACACTCCTGATTTAGACTTATTTATGTTTTGAAATAAGTAGAATTTTCATTTAATTGGATCCCATTTTTCCATTAATTTTTAACTCCTTATAGTTTAATACTAGTGCATCTTTTGATCCATCCAAATTATTGTGGACAATAGGAGAAGTTGGTTCTTCCATATTCTTGTCATTCCAACTACGATTAATGTTACATAGATGTATTCATAGATTAGCACTGTAGTTGATTTAAATGTAATCAGTGTTCCCCCCACACACACACAGTTCTACAACTTCCTTTTTATCATGCTTGTCCAAGCTGCATGTTTTAATGTACTGTACTTTTGGCTGTTCAACGTCTACATTATTTCACGTTTTCCAGGAGGGCTGGCAGCCCAAGTAGTTCTCATGCTCTCCAGGGCTTTTGGATCTGACCCCTCCCCTCCCCAGAACAGCCTCTGCTTTCAACGATTTGGAAAGCTTCATCTCCATGATATCCCTCAAATGCAAATCTTATGTACAAGCCAAGATAAAGGCACATAAAAAAGGAGAAATGGAGATTTTCTTTGCAGCAAGAGAAGAACCACAGAACTACTTTTCTGAAAAGTCAGGAATCTCAGTTTTGAGACAGGACTCCTCCAGAGGACTCGTATCGTTTTCAGTATGTAGGAGTTGGTAAAATTGAGGCCTGTATCAGGCAACTGCAATGCTCTCTACATGGGGCTACCCTTGAGGACCACTCAGAGGCTTCAACTGGTACAGAATGCGGCTGCGCGGGTTGTGATGAGAGTATCCCGATACTCCCATATTACACCCCTCCTGCGTGAGCTGCATTGGTTGCCGGTTGCCCTCCGGGTGAGATTCAAGGTGCTGGTAATTACCTACAAAGCCCTATACGGCTTAGGGCCGGGGTATTTACGGGACCATCTACTGCTGGTAACATCTTCCCAGCGTCCCGTGCGCTCCCACACACAGGGCCTCCTCCGAGTTCCGTCAGTTAGACAGTGTCACCTGTCGACCCCTGGGGAGAGCCTTCTCTGTGGGTGCACCCACCTTGTGGAATCAGTTGCCCTTGGAGCTGCGGATGGCCCCCTGACCTTCGATCCTTCCGTCACGACCTGAAGACATGGCTTTTCCAACTGGCTGACCTGGACTGGGGGGGGGGGCGCGTTATTGTTTTAATGGTAATATTGGCTGTGGGTGCTTTTAATTAGAATTAATGGGATTTTGATTTAATAGTTTTTTTAAATTTTAAATTTTGTATTGTTCTTTTTATGGTTGTGAGCCGCCCTGAGTCCTTCGGGAGATAGGGCGGCATATAAATCCCATAATAAATAAATAAATAAACTACCTTAACTGTACTAATAAAGGAGAATATTTGTAGCTCAGGGTTGACATTTATTTATTTATTTGATTTGTCAATCGCTTACAAGATAATCAATAACTAGTGATGATGATGTTACCTAGTTTGGGTAATGAAAGATCTGCAAGAAAAACAAGCAAGCTGACAGAGCACCAAGGACCCCCTCATACCTTAACTGTGGCATCTGAGTCAGTAAACTACTACTCTCCTTTGTAAAGATTGCGTCTACCATGCTGGTCTTGGATTTGGTGTTATTGTTTTTTTTCCTGGCTGCAATAAGAGAATATATTTCTTTTGCCGGACTTGATTATGACTGTGTTTATTTATTTAGAAAACATATATGGCCACCCGTCTTACACATGTTAATCGTAGGCAGCTCGAACAGCATTCCGTAAAAAGAATTAAAAACTCAACAAAACACATCATAATTTCCACACAGCGGGACACTATGCCACCCGCTCTGCTTTTGCCAGCTTCTCTTCCATCCTAGGATAAACAGATCTTCCCAGACTTCCTGTGGCTAATGGGGAGAAGTTCAAATATAACTGTTGTCCTCATTATTTTTCCTATTTTAGGTAGGTTTCCAAATATTGCTCTAAGCAACAAAGCATATGTTTACACAAAATGCAGCGTGTTGCAAAAGCTTTCCCTGACTACTTCAAAGCCATAAAAAGAGGTATTGAAAATTTTAAAAACCCTCATTTTTTCACTTCTTAGCCAGATTAAAAACTATTTCATAAGGTGTCAGGATTCCGGCAGTTACTCCAATTAAATCATGAGCCTCGAGTTACACTCCCAAAACTAAAGAGGATTTATTTGAAGCTACCATTCTATGTCCGGCACTAACTCTGAGATACATAATTCACTGTCACCCTTGATCCTGCTTTTCCCCCCACCCCTGTGGGTGTATCATCCAATGAAAAACCTCCATAGCCAAGAGTCATTAATCATGCTCTCCAATTAGATTTTTTTGCGGCAGAAGCTTCAGCCGTCTAATCAGTCTTTGAAGAAAATATGAATAGAATGTACTTTCGATCCCACACTGCCGCCTGCTCTTTGAAACTTCCTCACCTTTTTTCTGTTGTCAACTATAAAACGTGCATACAAAATGTTTTATGAGTTGACATAAGGGTCAATATAACTTATACCTGAACAGGGACTCTTTATTGTGTATTGAGCAAGTCTTAAACATCTGATGAACCCATAAATGTTCAACCCTCAGTTCAGACTTACACAATGTCAGAAACGCCTAACAGAACTTTTAAATAGAATAGAATATCCGTAACTCGGGGCTGAACGGTGGAGTCCTTGATGCTGTCTCAGCTTGGTTTGCTTGTAGACATTTCAACATCATCGGTACAGGTAGTCCTCGACTTACAACAGTTCATTTAGCGACCATTCAAACGGCACTGGAAAAAAAGTGACTTATGGCCCATTTTTCATAGTTATGATCTTGGCAGCATCCCCTAATCATGGGATCAAAATTCACATGCTTAGCAACTGGTTCATACGTGTGACCATTGCTGCATCCCAAGGTCATATGATCCCCTTTTGTGAGGGGAAAGTCAAGGGGGGAACCAAATTCACTTAACAACAGTGTTGCTAACTTAGCAACTGCAGTGATTCACTCAGCAGCTGTGGCAAGAAAATGGGGCAAAACTCACTGAAATGTCTCACTGAATAACAAATTTTGGGCTCTATCGTGGTCATAAGTCGAGGACCACCTGTAATGAAGCATCCGCAAGCGAACAATCAAGCTCAGACAAGCACCAAGGTCACCACAGAACTTTTAAAGCAATTCAGTCAAAGTCTGTGGCATTAAAAATACAAGAAAAACTTTTAGAGAATGTCAGACTGGCAAAGACTTGAAATCTGCTGCTTCTAGAGAACATTTTACAAATTTTTGTTTGCACAAAGCATCAGTGGTAAAGACTGGAAAATAATTGAAAATCACTTACTTGGTTTGAAGATAATTGAAAGTCTCTGACATCCCTTTCTTGCCCGCTTTCACCTCACTGCTTTTTTGCTCATGGCTTTGGTTTGCTCTGATGTGCTTCACGCTGCTTGCTATTTGTATAATTTTTCTATTAACTTTGTGCTTTCGAGTTGGATTCCAAGGTTTTGTCTGCAGATAAATTAGAGCGATGATGACAGTGAGAACAATGATAAAAGCTTTTAATATTAGTACCCTCTTTATCTGTTTTGGTTGTTGACGGCTTGTGCGTTTTTCTACATGAAAAACTCCTCAGCCCTTATTCTTAAAACTGGCACACCACAGGGTTACGTGTTGAGTCCCTTACTCTATACTCTTTATGTGCATGACTGCATTCCCACTCACACTAGTAATACTATTACTAAATTTGCAGATGATACAACAGTGGTGGGACTCATCTCTGGAGGGGAATGAGTCTACCTACCGAGATGAGGTGGACTGGTTGCTTTCGTGGTGTAGAGACAAGAACTTGGTCCTCAACACCAGTAAGACCAAGGAGCTTATAGTGGACTATAGAAGGAGCAGATCAGACATCCAGCCCTTGCTTATCAATGGAGACCGTGGAGCAAGCGGCCAGTTTTAAGTTTCTGGGTGTTACCATAAAAGACGATCTGACTTGGGTACAGGATAATAAAAACAAGGACAAATAGGCTGAAAAACAGCTTCTATTGCAGGGCAGTAACTCTACTGAATTGTATAGTGCAATATTAATACAAAATCAAGGATTTTCAATTCAATGTGAAGGATGTGTATTTGTGTTTATTTTCATAGTCATAATGTACACTGAAGATGGTATTTAGTTTCGTTGTATGAGGTGCAATGACAATAAAGTACACTAAATGACATCTTCATCTAGTTATGAAAGGTGAAACACTGAAGCATTTCCATTCATTCCATAAGAGTTTCAATGCATTGTTAATAGAATGGTGTAGCTCTTTCCAAGCCAGTGAAACATTGGAAAGGCATTTTTGTAGAGGCGTTTGGGATGCTGTCTATCCATCAGAATATCTCTGTGGGCTGAACAGAACTGGAATAAACTTGGTTTAACTAGTGAAATAAAGATCAAGTTGAAAATGAATCTGATCCTGCCAACCCTACAGTAGGAAAAAGGAATCCCAGATATCATGGTCAGTGTGCTTTCCTTGGTTTGGATAAATAAATTGGATGTACCAGACTTGCTTTTGTAGAAAGTATAAAAATAATAGTGGAATAACATAGGATTTTTCTGTTTTTAACTTGACAATTTTATGGATATTTTAAACCTAAGGGGCAGTTCAGAGCACTGTTTTGATGTTTGCAATTCATTTTAAGCAGCCCCCCTTTGAGAAACTGCAATTTTAGAAAGGATATTCTTCATCTTTTAAAATTACCATTTAGTTGTATCTCCCTTTTGCCTTTCCCTCAATGTTTAAAACTTTTTCCTCTGACAGTTTTTCATTATTTTAGTTGATGGTGTTCCAGAATGCCGTCCAAAGTTTTTCTGCATAAAGAAAGTTCTTCATATGCTTTCTTATATTTCATATATTAAATAGTTACATTAAATTAACATATTGACATATGCTTGTGTGGGCTAACGAATCCACGATGATTTAAAATAATTTCAAATATTTATTGCAGTTTTTCTTCCTTTCAAAAACATCATACTCCGAAGGAAGATAGCTGAAAACATATTTTGAGCACATAGAAAGATTCCAATATCCCTTCATATATTTTGGACTGTGATGAACTTACTTTGAAATGCTAATGATAAACATATACTCTAAAATGATTGACCCATACATTATTGTTTTCATTGTATTGTTTATTGTTCAATTTTAATTGTTTTAATTCATTTTTAGTAATTTATAGACTTGTATTTGTTTAATATTTTTTTATTATAAATGTATTCTTTTTATATGTTCGCCACCCTGAGTCCTTAGGGAGAAGGGCGGCATACAAGTCTAAATAAATAAATAAATAAATAAATAAATAAATAAATAATAATACAATTCACTTTGCTTCAAATTATTCCTTCCTCCTCCTTCTTCCCCCTTCATGAACTCCCTCCCACTCCTCTTCCCTTTTCCTTCTTCCTTCTCCTCTTTTATGTATTCAGTTCCAGTAGAAATGGTATGTGTCCTATTGAGAACTTGAAGAACTGAATTTTTGGTTACTGTTGCCTGACTTTTCTTATTAGCCCTTAGTTTCTATTCTAGTTTTCTCCATCCATAGTCTTCCACATGTGTGGATTTCAATCCTCTAAATTATTTGCATAAGTCATTATGGCTGGAGAATTCTGGAAGTCGAACTCAGTCCTTCTGAAGTTAACAGTATTGGGGAAAGTTGTTGTATAGACAATATTGAGCCAAAGGCATTCATTAAACTGATTGAGAATAAAGCAGTTTTTATGTAAGACAAACTCTTCATGCTGGCACTTGCAAGCAACTTAAGGAGAGCTCTCCTTTTTATTATCCTTGTGTTTATTGCATTTTTTGAAAGTAATTTTCTTATTTGTGTCAAACTACATTGCATTATACATAAAATCTATACTTATTTTCCAGATTGTAAAACTGGCTATCTATGGAATGCTCCCAAAGAACCTTCACAGAAGAACTATGATGCAAAGGCTACATCTTTTTCCTGATAATGTATGTCAGTTGCTGATACTCTTCTTATGTATGAATAACAGCTTATTGTATCTTGCTTTCTTAGTCTTATAATTGAAAGAAATTAAATTTGAAGGATTCCTATTAGAAAAATATAATTTTGTACAGAAGCTCATGTTGTAACAATTTTGGAATTTTACAATTTTGGAATTGTAACAATTTTGGTCTTTTTCTTTTGGTCCTGATATGAATTGGTATGGATAATCCTGCAGAAGAACTTTATACTTCTTTTCATCATATTTTTATTTATTTATCAATAGCCAAGCACTCATTTTTTTATCCACAAAATGCAAAAGTTAGCTTTTCAATTAAAGTAGACTTTAAGGTGATATACATAGAACCTAAAAAAACAAAGCTAAGAATGCAAAATTTATACTGTAATATGAAAACAAAGCAACAGCGGCCTATAGATCAGTCTTAAAATTAAATGAAAATTTATTCGACAAATTCTTGGTAGAAAATGTAAGTCTTTAAGCTGGCACTGCTGGTCTTTAAAGAAGGGCAAAAGAGAAGGGTCAACACCAATTAATCTTGACTATAAAAATAGCAATAGCACTTAGACTTATATACCGCTTCACAGTGCTTTACAGCCCTCTCTAAGCGGTTTACAGAGTCAACATCTTGCCCCCAACAATCTGGGTCCTCATTTTACCGACATTGGAAGGATGGAAGGCTGAATCAACTTTGAGCCGATGAGACTCAAACTGCAGGCAGTCAGCAGAAGTAACCTGCAGTACTGCATTCTAACTACTGCACTACCACAGTTATTAAATTAAATAGATTATAAAAAGATCATTCTGTAATCATCCTGACAAGAAAAGGCAGTAATTAGCAGAATTCAGCATGTATTTATCAATAGGAAGTCTTTCTAAACCAAATTTTCTCGTATTTTCACCTCATGATATCTTTAATTTCATATATTCAATGTAATACTGCCCACCTTCAACCAGTATGATCTGGCTGCAAAAAGGATACATACATATTTAGACTATATCAGTAGAAGTATACTGTAATTTTTCTTTATTCTGCAGTGTCGGCGGGCACTGCAGTTTAAGGAGTCAGAATGAAACAGATTAAGAAGGTCAAGTGAGATGAGAAGAGGCTAGAAACAAAGCCTGTGAAGGAAGATTGAAGGAACCAGGAATGTTTAGGTGTCAGAAAACGATGGATATAATATTTTGACAATAAATAATTGATTGAAAGTTACAGGAAGACGGGAATTGAATTTTGGAAAAAAAACATAATAATGAAAAACAGTGAACTAGTTTGACCATGGATCTAATTAACAGAAGTACTGGGTAGATCCTAGAGAAGGCTAAGCAGCCATTTGTCTGGAACTCTTTAATTTGGATTGCTGTCCTTAGGAATTTGGACTCAATTGTCCAAGTGGCACGTCCCAACCTCATGATTCTATGAAAAGTTTGTGTTTTGTCTCCTTTGTGAGAATGGTGGTATTTGATCTAGAGCAGGGTTGTCAAACTCAAGGCCCAGGGGGCTGGATCCGGCCCGTGGGGTGCTTAAATCTGGCTCGCAGGGCTGCCGTAGAAACGGCAAAGAACTGGCCCGTGGTGCCTCTGCCAGCAGTGCCTCTTTCTCTGGCAGAGGGTTGCAGGAGGCTGTTGCAGCCGAAAACGGAGCTCGGGAGGGCTGCATGTGGCTCTCCCAAGCTCTGTTTTCACTGGCAGAGGGTAGCAGGAGACCGTCGCACCTGAAAACAGAGCTCGGGAGCCCGTTTTCTGTGGGCCACCACAGGTGCCCTGACACGAGTGACATTGAGCTGGCCACACTCATCCTGGCCCCCCGAAGTCAACCACAACCCTGATGTAGCCCTCAATGAAATCGAGTTTGACACCCTGATCTAGAGCACGAGTGTCAAACTCAATTGTGTCACGAGATGTCATGTGACGTATCGCAACCTTTTTTGCCTTTGCAGAGCCAGGTTGGGCTGGCCTGCGCGTGATGCATCCTACGTGCGGCCTGCCAGTTTGACACCCCTGATCTAGAGGCAGTAAGAGGTACAAAAGGGGAATATACACTTCTTTTTCAGCTATCTCTAAACAGCTGTAATTGAACTGAGCCCTCAAAGGTCCAGCCTTCTGAAGAATTGAATGAAAATTAATGGTTATCATTGTGTTTCTCCTTTCTTTAGGTTATTCCTGAAGACATTCGTAAGAATTTGGTAGAGGAGCTTCCACAGCCACGCAACGTGCCCAGGAGGCTAAATGAATATACACAAGAGGAAATTGATGCTTTCCCAAGGATCTGGACTCCGTAAGTGTGTCATAAAGGAGTATTAGTGATACCTTCTGCAATGGATCCTCTTCCAACAAATGCATTTACCTCAGTGAATGGTTATAAATCGAGGACTACCTGTATTTATAATCTTACACATATCTACATAGCCATATGGCTGCTTTAATTTTTCTCTGGTGTGCCAAAATGAAATGTCTGTCTGCCTCCAACACCAAGGGGCCCAGGACAAGCAGTGGTGATATAAAAGAATATGATATTTTTGCAGGTATGTTTCTAGTCCCGCTTCATAAGAAGCACAAGCCAGAAAGCAAAATATTTCAAATAGAGGAGCACAAGGAGATGCCAACCATGTGGTTTCAACTGATGAAAGAGCACACCTGCAAATGTTATCACTTCATAAATAGCAGGTTTTGGCCAATGAAATATGGTTAGGTATATTGGAGAAAGCTATATTGGTTTTCAATGGGATCAGATTTAACCATTAGATAGTTTGCTTAAAGATGAACGAATGTAAATGTATGTTAAATGTATGTTAAAGGACTAGTCTAACTTAATGCAGAGAATGCCTTGAATGGATGTGGATCTGCTATGGTTTAGTAGTTCTTAAGTTCAACATTCATAAATGTTGCTGTATGATCAGATAAATTTAATAAATTTGAGTAAAAGTTTCAGAACAATTATAAATCACACAAGACTCAGTTAAGGTAACCTCACAATAAAGTAGAATTAGTTTATGTGGTTGTCCTTTCTATCTGAACTATCTTGGAAGGTTGATTGGATAACCATTTGTCTGAAATGGTGTAGGGTTTCCTGCCTAGGCAGGGGGTTGGACTAGAAGACCTCCAAGGTCCCTTCCAACTCTCTTATTCTATACTATTCTATTCTATATCACACATGCAAGTCTAACAATACATGCCTCCTGCATTGCCTTTGCAGCCTAAGGAATTAAGGAAAATCCCTTCTGAGATGTTTGCCACAGCAACATTCCTTCTGCAGGCTAAGCAACCATTCCCACATATCATTACAGTAGGCAACCCATCAGTTGTGCTATTTGTTCCTCTCATCTTAAGGCAGAAACCCATAAATGCTAAACTGTAAATCTTTGAAGTAAATTAAACACACATTTTTAAAAAATGGCTCAGTACGTAGACCAGGGGTCCCCAAATTTGGCAATTTTAAGACTTGTGGACCAACTCCCAGAATATCTTTGATTTGTCTCTTAGGTAGAAAGCCATTTTGATATGAATGGATAAATTGGTTTAGAAATCTTTTTAATCTTTCTGCGATTATTGAAGCAAATATTTTATAGTCAGCATTCAATAGCATAGAGCAGGGGCCCCCAAACTTGACAACTTTAAGACTTGTCTTAAACTTTAAGTCTTAAAGTTGCCAAGTTTGGGGACCTCTGATGTAGACAATGGGATGTGTGATTGTCCCACCTACTGCAACCCAAGGAAATCCCACCACCACCAAAGAGTCCCTTGCCCATTTTTCAATCAGAGTAAATTGGTAGACCATTTTGATGAGCTTAAAATTAATGCATTTTCCTAAAACATTGACTTGATTTTCTCTGCACGTTACTTTAATGAGAATAATACGGTTAATATAAGGTACGTTTGCCCTTGTAAAATATTGCCTGTATTTGGTAATTATGATTCATCAGGTGACACATTGCATTCAAGAGTCTATTCCAACAGGTTATTTTTTTTTAATTTAAGGAAGCCTGAAAGATGCAGTGTCATCGCCAAACAGAATATGTGTCATCAGTTAATAATCACCGCATTCCAGTCTGCTTGGCTTTTTCATAGTTGACTTTAATTGCTTGGTGGTAACTAAAATAGTGAATAATTAAAACAATGTCCTTGTTCTCTAGTTTCTGAATAAGGAATTTTATGATAGTATGAATTGTCAAAAGTTGTAGTGCAGCGGCCTAGAGGTGGAACTCTCGCCTCACAATCAGGAGGTTGTGAGTTCGATCCCGATTTGAGTTCTCTGATGGCACCGATACTAATCTCTGTTATAACTATAGCTGAATATAAAACTCTCCATTGCTCATTATGGATAGAGAACTGGGCAAAGCAGTAGGAGTCCGTCCCTAAAGTGGTCAGTCTCAACTCACTGGAAAAGGAATTGTGAGTTGGGAGTAGACTTGCAGAGGCAGTATATTTTCTGCACTCTCAGGCACTATTGTAATATAATTAAGGGATAATATAATGAACATTGGTGTTTAGGAGTCAGGTTACCTTCCTCACCAATATTTAAAACTTCCTTGATCCTGGAGAAGGAGCACATTGTGTTTCAGTTGTCATTTGCTCACCTATTTAAAACTTCCATTAAGGTCTGAAAATCTAAATTCCCTATATATCCTTTGGACATCTGTTTAGGAGTTTTTCTTATAGTGTACTCTTTTAAAAAGTGATTTATTCTGTCAACATGGGAAATAACAGAAGTATCTCCCATAAAAAATATGGATCCCATCTTCTGTACTATTGTACTCTCTTGTAAAAGCCAAAAAAATAGGAAGTTCATTTTGAACAAAAATGTGTTCATAGCAACAGCCCATGTCATAAAAACAACATACAGAAAAGAAGTAATTTAGTGGGAAATAAAGGATTACATCAGAAGATTAGAGGAGATTATTATTTTTGTTACTCACCATGTTTTAGGTAGAAGCAAATTATTCCTCATATAAATTTTTCACTAATTGCTATTAGGAATATTCATTATATTTTTTTATTAATGGGAAAAGGCACAATGAGAATGTTGTTAGGTTTCAAATAGCCTGCACTGTTTTTGAAAATAGACTTTGTTCCCAATACAGCTATATTGAATGTCCTACAAACAGTTCTATTCTTTTCTACAAAGTAGAAGAAATTATATATTCCTAATAGCAATTAGTGAAAAATTTATATGAGGAATAATTTGTCTAAGAAGCTGGATGGTGACTATGTGAGCTGTGCAGCCTCATAATATCCATAAATATTTTACGAAGTCTTTGAATTCTTTTTCAATGTCCTTTTATGTATTGGGCTGTACACATAAATTTATTAATGTCTGTATCGAGAGCCAGTTTGGTGTAGTGATTGGTTTCCATCCATTGCTTCTTGTTCTGCTTCTTTCCTTAAGATAAATTTCTATTTTACCAGGACAAAAGGTCCCAATTAATGAATTTTCATTCTTTTATTTACAGGCCTAATGACTTTCGTCCAACATAACAGGAAGAATGTAAACAAATCGAAGAGAAGCTTATTACTACTCCCAGAATATTACAGTATGGCTGTCTGCAAAAGCATTGGATTACCTACTTTAAATTATTTTTTTTATGTATAACTGATTTTAAAAAAATCTTTAATAAGATGCAAATCTAAGACCGTAGTTGGTACTTTTTTCTTTTTGTTATATCCTCCTCTTTGATGGGAGAGAGAGAGAGAGATCAATAAACAGCTGAAATAAGTAATAAATAGCATTTTCCTGCAAATAATGTGTATATTTTAACTCCATATATCTTTCTGTCCTTTGGTTGAACTTTTATGTCATGCTTACTTCATTATATCTAAAATATTTGAGCAAATTGTTAGTTTCCATGCTCCTGCCGAAGGCTGGAGCTAACCGGTGAAAGCACATTTAATTTCCCATGGTAGAATCTCTTCTCTTTCAGAAGACTGAACTGTTGCCCTAAGTGCTATAATAGATAACTACCTCCCTCAATCTCACCACCTTCAGTCACTCATGTTAGACCACAGGGCTTACTGACCCTGGAGATGGTCTTTGCTCCAGCGGTTCGCGTCCTAGCACGGCATAGTGGGGTGAATTCCCATCACTGGCCTCAGCTTCTTCCCACCTAACAGTTCAAAACAATGTTAGAGTAGATAAATAGGTACCACTTCAATGAGGAGACGAGCCGGCGCTTCATATGGATGGTTAGAATCCTGCTCATGCCGGACCTTCCCAGGTGCAACATCTGTTTGTGAGGCAGCTTTGGTGGAGGGAGAGAGTCCTAGATGCCACTGCAAGAAAACTGCTCCCCTTTCTTTCTGGTGCAGAGCTAGCTCCTTGGAAAGCATGCATGAACCAAACAGGGCTAGCAATCTTAGGCAGTGTTGGGAGCCTCCCGATACTCCCATGTTACACCCTCCTGCATTGCATTGCTTAGCCCTCCGGGTGAGATTCAAGGTTTTAGTGTTAACATTCAAAGTCCTACATGGCATGGGTCCAGGATACTTACGAGAACGACTCCTCCCAGTTTCAAGTACCAACAGGGATAGGCATGGCCTCCCACGTCCGAATTGGGGACTCGGGAGAGCCTATTCTGTTGCCCCCACTTTATGGAATCTCCTTCCACTGGAGCTCCGGCTTGCTGATCTCCTGCACTTCTCCACACAGTAAAACCTGGCTGTTTTACAATCTGGGCTATGCTGACTCCAGGTTTTCTTGATTTTAATTTTGGGGTTTAATGTTAATTCAGCTTAGTTTGTTTAATACGCTTTTTAGGTAATTTATTGTTGTATTTTCTTTTATCTGTGAGCCAGTCCTTTGGGAGAGGGGGCGGCATATAAGTCGAATTAATAAATAAATAATAAACTACTACTCTGCATTAGCATTGTAGTCTCCTGGCTAAAGTAACATCGCTATATGCTAAATAAATAAATAGTAGCCACAGGGATGTATTGTACCAACATAAAATAATTCTATGGATAAGTGTTCTGTTGAGTTAGTTTTATGTTAGCAGCACACAGTCCCCACATGCAACGCAGGTGATCCAGTGATAATTTCTTTGTCCCAAACAAATTGTGATTTTCTTCTCACCTCATCCAAGTTAGCGGTCATCACTCTTAATGTATGCACAGGCTGACAATGTTTGATTATCTCCTTCTGACAGAAGGAAAACGAGCAGTAGTGGGATTTAGTGTTCCCTTCTGACTAGTAGTGGGATTTAGTGTTCCTGACTGACTACTTTAGATGTCAGTGCATAACATTGTTAACACTGTTAATGTTAGAAGCAAGTTTGTCAACCATGGACCCCCCCAAATGGCATACGTTCATTTAAAATATTAAAAGCACCACATTCAGAAAGTGACAAAATAGTAACCAGACACATAGCTCCTATACTTTTGCACAGACTTTTGCACAGAGGCAAAAGTATTCAAATTGCCAAAGAGCCATTGTAGGTAGGCCTTCTAGAATAGGAGTGTCAAACTCACGTCATCACGGCAGCATCACGTGACGTATTGGGACTTTTTCCTCCTTTGCTAAACCGGGTGTGGGCGTGCTCAGTGCGTGATGCATCTGGCCCACCTGCTGGGAGTTTGACAGCCCTGCTCTAAAAGATGTTTGTACATCTTGTTAGAAATCCACAGATAACGGCAAAACCTCTGCCGGAATTGAGAATGTAGATGCTTTCACTGTTCCTCCTGTACTAAATGCTTCACAATGATTGTAATTTGTAGGAACATCTGGCAACATCTGTTAATTTTCCAGAATTTAAGCATTACTAGAGTTTGGGGGGGTGGATTGAAACAATCCATATGTTCATTACTATTTCTGGCATGCCTACATACAACAAAACATTTAATTATAATTAAATTAGCATTAGTAGCAAATTGTCATCAGAAGGAATTGGATAATTTTTTCTTCTCTTGAAATAGCACAGTTTTCATAACATGGTTATGACTACAAATTGTTCAGTTGCAAAGCTGTAAAAGTGAGACTCAATGGATACAGAAGTACTATATCCTAATCCTTGCTTATATCAGGCATTATAAATGCAAACTGTTTTTCAAAATTCAGAGTTTCATTGAGTAATCCATATTTAATGCCTTCTCCACTGATTATTCTCTATAATTCTAAAACTTAATTGTCATACAGTGTAATCAGCATCCCCAATAATTTGTGAAGTTCACTTGCATTGCTGTTAAAATTACTAGTCCTCCTTAATCTTTAGTTTTTGGATATATTATATATTACTGAGTGAATATATTACTGATAAAAGAGTTTAAGAAGCTAACTAAGGTAAAATCAAAATTTAAATTACACATTTGCATTAATTCTTATCTAAACAGTATGTTTTTTAAAAAAATCTATAGTATCTCAAAATAAAAGTTACTCAATCCATTGGTGTAATATTAAGATGGTTCCTGTTAAGAAAAGATCTTGCAAGCAAAATGAAAATGTTTTGTTTAGAGTCCAGTGTGAGTTACAACCTTCAATGCTACTTCCAAATATTTGCATTCATAGGTAATGAAATATTCAAGGAAAAGTGTATTATGTTGAATTAAAAATTATTCATTCCATTTTTGTTGCAAGAGCCTATCAAGACAGATCTTACAAGCAAAATTAAAATGTTTGTCTAAAGTCCAGTGAGAGTTACATCCTTCAACCTATTTCAGGATGTTTGGGTTTGAAACATTTAAGGAAAACTTTTTTTTATTATATTGACTTAAATAATCAGTTGTAACCAAAGTGCTTTCAAAAATTCTGAGCCCACTCAATGGCTTCATGTCAAAACAATTTCTGTAAGGAGCAACATTGGGGGATGACAATCAGAACTATCCTGAAGAAAGACTTTCTTTAAATTACTGCCAGTAGCATGCTGAGAATCCAAGTTTCTGGCAAACAAAGAGATTGCATATATCACGGCATTGAGTGTAATCAAAAACACCTTTCCAACAACTTTTAAACAAGAATTAATGTTGAGGAAAAATTGTATCGTACTTATCTCACAGGTGCAACATTTTTTAACCTTATTCTAGAGAAACGTGAGGAATTAGATGCCAAAATGTGGAATGAATGAATAAATAAATAGACCATGAACAAATATGGCTCTTAGAGCAGTGATCTCCAATGTTGCTGGGTAGAATAGATATTTGACTTGCAGGAAAAATGAGGATATCCAAATCACTTGAAATAAGCAGGATTTTGTTAATTGGGCTGATAATCAGTATTCACAAATTTGAAATTGAGGGTTAGTAAGATCAGACATACAATTCAGTTTTGTATTGACACTATGGTCTCTTAAAATCAGTACAGTAGGAAAAAATATTTATAAAAGTTTGCCACTTTATTTGTATAGAAAACAGAGTAGTATTAGACCCACAATAAATTATTGGTGCATTTCCAACAGGTATTTATTTTATGGGAATACTGTGGGATGAAAAAAACCCACTTCATATGCATCTTTATATGGATAATTTTTAAAAAAAACTTCAGAGAACTCAGACATAGTAGTAGCTAAAGTAGTAGCTTTAGTAGGTTTATTCTGAGGGAAGCACATATTTAAAATTTAGACAAAAAAATCAGAAAGCAAGGAGTAAAAGAAGAACTCTCCTTGATTTAATTCAAATTTGCCATCTGGCATTGCAGTATTTGGGAATGTGCACTGAACCATACTCATAGCCTAACTATAAACATCTACAAATACATCTTTTGGAGTTTTCACTTAACCATAAACCGCTATACTGTTAATAATTTCTGCATGCAATGTAATTAACTCTTTCCTGTCTTGTCAAAATGGTCATGTACAATATAGTGTTTTTTTTCCTCCTTTAATGTATATGCTTGCAAACAGTTTCCATGACAACATTTAGGTCAACTGGACAGAGGCCTAAATATTAGTTTAACTAACGTACACAAAGAATATAAAAGCAGTTCATTTTGAGGCTTTTTTAATTGGCGGATTGCGTTTTGGAGAGCTGATGCTTCTTTTGGAAATTCTCCTCGGAAAGCGGCTTATTCTGGCAGCCTCCATTTCTTCATCCACTGGTGTGAATTCTGGTTGTGCGACGTGAGGATAAGCATAGGATCCTAGATAGGGCTCTGGGTGATCTTCATAAAGATCCTCAGAATCATACAGTTGGTAGGAGTTGTGGGTTAATGGCACAACTGGAACGTCTTGATCTGTTGGATCCCCGTAGCCACCTTAACCCACAAAGGAAAGACACAATTAACACAGGAGGGAATTAAAGAATTAAAGCTAGAGCAGGGGTGTCAAACTCAAGGCCTGGGGGCTGGATGCGACCCATGGGGTATTTAGATGTGGCCCGTGGGGCCGCCCAGGAGCTCCATTTTCACTGGCAGAGGGTTGCAGGAGGCCGTGGCAGCTGAAAAAGGAGCTCGGGAGCCTGTTTTCGCTGGCAGAAGCACCACTGGCCACCACAGGCACACCCAACATGAGTGATATCGAGCTGGCTACGCCCCCTCAGCCCCCCAAGGTCAAACACAACCCTGATGCAGCCCTCAATGGAATCGAGTTTGACACCCCTGAGCTAGAGCATCTCTAGGACCTCAGTCCATTTTAAACATCAAATATATATATATATAAAATCAGGAAATAATCTTGTAAAATTAAATAATCAACATTAACCCAACCAGGGAATTTGTTGTTAATTGTTAGAGCTATAATTATATAGCTTTTTTTTAAAGAGTCCCTGCAGATTTTACTCCACTGGTCGTCAACTCATCTCCATTTCAAGGCCATTGAGCCAGCGCTGTCCAAAGACATTTCCCTGGTCATGTGGCCAGCATGATGTTGTGGAGCGTGGTTACCTTCCCATCATAGTGGTACCTATTTATCTGCTCACATTTGCAAGCTTTCGAACTAGGTTGGCAGGAGCTGGGGTGAGGACGGGAACTCACTCCATCGCATAATGCTCAGGTCTCAAACCTGGGCTGCTGGCTTTCCAGCCAAGAAGCCCAGCATCTTAGCCACTGAGCCACCATGCTGCCCCAATCTTATATAGCAGGGGTGTCAAACTTGCGCCATCACATGATGTATCGGGTCTTTTTTCCTCTTTGCCAAACCAGGGGTGGGCGTGGCCAGCACATGACACATCTGGCCCACAGGCCGTGAGTTTGACACCCGTTATATAGTAACCTTCTAAAAAGTGGGAATATATATTTATTACTAATATTGCATTAATCATATTGGGAACATGGCAGTCAATGTGAAATGTCATGCAATCCTTATTAAAGGCTTTAATTTATTTTTTTTCTTTTTTTAAAAAAAAATCAAGATTTAGTCTACACCTAAATAAACTCTATACTGCATTTCAATTATATGTCTTGTCAAGTTCAGGGACCTTGTCCTAAACCATCAGTGCTGTTAGTTGAAAAAGTTTGATGCAGTTCAATAATCATTTCTGATCTTTGTCCAAATGAAAGAAAAAACAAACTCTACCCGAAATCAGTTTCTTTCACCTTCCATATTGGTAGCCATTGTAAGGGAATGAGCCTTTAAAATTGAAAATGAACAATAGTAAGGGGTGGGGAAAAGAGAGGGAAAGGATAGGAGTAAATGGACAACAAAGAAAAACATACAGGTCAGTAAAAGACATTTCAGAGGCCAGGCTGAAGTATATACATTAATCTTGCATTTTAAACCTACATGCAAAGTTTGAAGCACCCAGGCCAAATTGTATCTTTCATTGAATTTGTAAGGACATCTTTCTGGAAATTTGAACGCACCATTATTTGGTATGTGTAGTTGTTTACCAATTCAAAACAACAAAGCAATTCAGCAAGTATAGAACTTTTAACAATCAATTCTGCTTTGTAGAGTGAATTATTTTCATTTTCAAATGCTACATCCATGTTGAAAACAGGCAGAACACAATCACCACCTTAGCTTAGAAAGGTAATATTGCTTGTTTACTAGTGACATTCTTCCACCTAAGTGCAGGCCTATTCAGCCAATTAACGTGCAGGGCCTTATTAATAACTTTGCAGTAAAACAAAAACAAAATAGCACCAATTCATCTAAATTCATCTAAATGTGTCCCCTGACATACTCACTGTTTTGTTTTTCTTCCACTCTGAATCTGCAAAGAGCTGCACACAAATAGTTAGCATGCATTCAAGTTTGCAAAAAGATGTCATGTTTATTTGGATACCATATAGAGGTTTGTGGTCAACTTCTGTTCCCTTAAGGATTCATTGACCTTCATTACACTTTGATCGGGGATGCCTAAACTTAGACATGCCACTAAGTTAGATGTAACTAAACCTTAATTATAAAGTTTCTTAACTTGCAAGATCTAAGGGATTGTTTCATGCTGCACAACCCAACACAACTGAAGGATCTCATGCAATTTATCTATTGATGCCAATTTTCCCTCAGGTCCTTTTGTGGCCTCTCTCTCAAAAACAGTGGTTTTCAAGAATTGCATTTGCAATCACATTTCCTTATCAATTCGATTATCTTTGTGTTGTTGAAGCCTTGAGAGTACAACATTCTCTTTTGGCAGCAGGTTGGTGGGGGAAGATTGACAGAGCAGTCAAACCACTTTTCAATGCATTTTGTTTGCTGTGAGAGAAAATAACTAAGTTGAAACTTATGGCGAATAACATAAAACCACAACTGTCTTTTAGAGGCACCTCTTAATATTTTTGATGGGATTTAGTAGTTTGAAAACCACTGCTTTAGTGGAGGGTGGGGGGAATTAAAATACAATCATGCAGAAGAAATAGGATGTTCTTGGAAAGTGTATGCACCATTCATTTATTATGACATTATGCATTTTTGCTTAATGAGAGGCTTAGTTAGTAAAGTTTCATTCTTCCATGCTGTTTGAAAGCTCATGAATAAGAAAGTTGGATAATTATTCTTTCCTCCTCAGGTGAGTACATAAAATATCAACTCAAGAGATGAAGAAAGGAATTACATGAATAAAGCATTCAGTTGAAATGAAACAGATGGTTGGATAGCATAGCAATATCATAATAAGTGCAACAGACACAACAAAATACTTCTAATTTTAATGTAATTTTCATAAGTTTTTTTTCTGTTCCCAGTAGAAGGTCACATCTTTTTAAAACAGTTAATGCACCATTCCTCACTGAGTAAGTTCAGAGGTCTCCAAACTTAGCAACTTTAAGACTTGTGGACTTCAGCTCCCAGAATTCTCCAGCCAGCATAGCTGTTGAAGTCCACAAGTCTTAAAGTTGCCAACTTTGGTGACCCCTGCTTTAGATTTACATTTGGCTCAGAAAGTTCATCTACCATATTTGAACCTGCTTCAAGACTCATCCTGATGTTAGTCCAGATGTATATTACACATCTATCAGAAAGAGAGGTCAATGAAATTTTCTTCTCATAGTTGTGACCAAGTAACCAACATGATTGGAATCAACACATATATTCATAACGAAATTTCTGCTTGGTGAAATCATCTTACAAACAGGTTTTTTTTAGTAAAAATAATAATAATAACAGCAGTTCCAAAATAGTAATGATTGCAACAATGGCTGCAAATATGCATGAAGAATACACTGAACGATAAAAGAGAGGCACTGTTCTGTTTTGTAAACACCAATTCTCCTTCTGCAACAAATACTGAACATCAAAATCTTTTGCTACAGCACTTAGCTTTGAAGGCAGGTAGGGAAAAATACAGGCAAAACTAAATCTCAAGTTGGAAAAGAATACTTACCACCTGTTCCGTAACCGGCACAAGAGGAAGGATCGCAGTATCCTGGCTGTCCAGGTGTTCCCTGTGCCCCAGGAGGACCTGTGCGTCCTGCTGTTCCTCTGGGACCAGGTGATCCTGAAGGCCCAGGAGTGCCAGTTCGGCTCTCACCTGGAGGTCCTATGGGATACAAGAAGCGAGAGAAAGAATTTTACCATTGCCCTATTGCGAAAGGTCACTCCCTCATTAATATTTAGAGCAGAAGTATCCAATCTTGGCAACTTCAAGACTGGTGGACTTCAACTCCCAGAACTCCCAGAATTCTGGGTGTTGAAGTCCACAAATCAATTCTGGAAGTTGAAGTCCACAAATCACGACTGGACAGTCCTGATTTAGAGTTTGAACTGATGTCAGAATTTTAAACTTTACCTTGCTTATTCCTAGAGCCAGAGAGATGGACTTGCATACACAGTAAGTTGAAAAGGGAACAACTATGAATTGATTTGAGAACAGGTGCCTGCATTGTGCCAACCTTTTCAAATGTTAAATTGTACATACTATCAGTTAATTGTAAAGGTAGAGATTCCCCATGCACATACGTGCTAGTCATTTCCGGTGCTCATCTCCGTTACAAAAACGAAGAGCCAGCACTGTCCGAAGATGTCTCCGTGATCATGTGGCCAGGATGACTAAACACCAAAGGTGCATGGAACGCTGTTACCTTCCCACCAAAATGGTCCCTATTTTTCTACTTGCATTTTTACATGCTTTTGAACTGTTAGGTTGGCAGAAGCTGAGACAAGTAACGGGAACTCACTCCGTCACGCGGTGCTAGGGATTCGAACTGCCAACTTTTCTGATCGACAAGCTCAGCGTCTTAGCCACTGAGCCACCGCGTCCCTTGAACAGTTAATTATACATATGTGCTAATTGTACATACTGTCAGTTCGTGGGCAAATCGTACTGCATAAAAACCTGCTTAACTCATTTGGGGCACATATATTCCTGAAGAAATAAAAGTGGATGGAAAACTGTGCTAAATTGCACATAGAGCCATTCCTACATATCAGGAGTTTTTCTTAAAAAATGCAGAAATAATTCCTGATGCTGGAAGGCCAGAAAGGGATATCTGAATGTTTGGAAGAAAAGGCTTAACAAGAAATGCCCTTCCTGTAAAAATGAATGGGAGAAGCAACTGATCTTCCTTATCTTAAAAAAATTGGAGCTTGAGAATACATCTCATTTACCTGCTGGCCCTGGAGGGCCTCGGGGGCCTTGGTTTCCAATACCTGGGTTACCTCGTTCTCCTTTTTCTCCTGGTGAGCCTGGTTTAAAGAAAAAGACAGAAATCAGAATAGATGGAGGGCGGGAAAGATTGATACGTGTTTCTCTCTGGGCATCTTTTATTAATTAAAAGGAAGGAAGGAAGGAAGCCAAGAAAAATGATTCTGGAAGCTGTGCAGCTATAAGCATCATGGAAAGTTGCTATACTAGATATCTGCTGCAGTTCCTCTTAGATGGCATAGCATTGCTAATTTGAGACATCATCACTGACCCTCTTTGTCTTGGACCATATACAGGGAGTATAGGAGAAACAGTTAAAGGCACTGGGTATGATCAGCCTACAGAAGAGGTCACTTGGGAAGCTAAGATAGCAGTTTTTCAATATCTAAAGGGTTCCAATAGAAGAGCTCAGGGCTGCACTGTGGAGTCCTTGGTACTCTCTGAGCTTGGTGATACACTTGTAGGCATTTCATTACCCAACTAGGTATCATGCACATCATGGCTACCTGGGCAATTCAGGGAACTGAAGTCCATTACCCCTTTCCCCTTGAACCCAAAGGCTTGTCTTCTCAGGCAGACTGTCAATTGTTCAACCAGTGAACCCCCAAAAAGGAAACACTCTTGGGAACTTTGAATCCCCAAAAGTAAAACTTTATTGGATACACCATTTTGGTACTGAAGCATCAAAACCAGCTCTGGTTTTCCTGTGCAAATGCTTGCTTAGGTAAACAGTACTTTCCCTTCCTCCCCATCCCTGGGTGATCACATTGTCCAATTATAAGATGTCCTTTGGTTATGGGAACAGTCCATCTCCTTCTCAAGCACCCGCAGTGGTGACCTTGATGGTTGTCAGGCTCTCGTGGTCCTTGCACACATTCTCAGCATTCTATTTCCTCCTTCCTTCCCTCAGTTCATTGGCAAGTTGAAAAGTGTTAGGTTTGAAAGAAGCAAAGCGGTTCAATCTTGACATAGACTTTTTAAAGACAGTACAGTTTGTTGTTTTTGTTCAGTTGTTGTGTCCAACTCTTTGCAAGCCCATGGATCATAGCATGCCAAGCCCCATGTCCTCCACTTTTTCTCAGAGTTTCCCCAAATTCATGTTCATTTGCATCGATGACACTATCTAATCAACTCATCTCCCTGAGTCCCTAGGGAGACAGGGCGGCATACAAGTCTAATAAAATAAATAAAAATAAATAAAATCTCATTTGTTGTCCCCTTCTCCTTTTGCCTTCAATCTTTCTCAACATCAGGGTCTTTTCCAAGGAGTCCTCTCTTCTCATTTGGTGGCCAAAGTATTTGAGCTTCAGCTTCAATATCTGCCCTTCCAAAGAACAGTTGTGGTTTATTTCCTTTAGGATAGACTGATTTGATCTTCTTGCAGTCCAAGGGACATTCAAGAATCTCTTCCAACACCACAATTCAAAAGCATCAATTCCAGTTACTTTATCTGAGGTGCTTAGTTGTCTGTAGTTTACCCCTCAACTTGATTGACAATCCCAAGATCAGTACTTTAGCCATATGCTTATTATAGACACTCAGATCTGAGTCACCATCTTCTGCAAGTGCTGCATTTTCAAAAGATTGCTGCTGGATTAGGCTGCCAGGAGCAAGATTTTCAGAGAAAAGTTGTGCTGAAAAGGAAAAAAAAAACTTCTAACCTCTCACGATTTCCCTGCTCTGCCAGAAGCTCTACCTGAATAGAAGTCTGACTGTCTCAAATGTCTTGTTGGCAGAAAAGAAAGGTGGATATATAGCAAAAGTAAATCCATATAAATACGTCCAGCCACCAAGCAGTATTCAGGAAAGCGAGGACACTGAATTTTCCACATGTGAAGTTGGCAACTGTAAGAACTATGCTTTACTGCAAAGCTTTAAAATCTAGGCTGACTGATGGCTCCCTTTCCATCATTTATTTCCCCAGGTTTTCTGTTGCAGTCATTTCACTTCCTTTCATTTTGCACCACATATGCATGTACAGAATCAAAGCTGGCATTTCAGGATCAGCGGTTTATAAAAATAACTTTGTCAGAGAATCACAGATTATTCTCTCCGAATACTCAGTGGGCACACTTTGCTAATTGCAAGGGCTGCATGACTTTCTAATGGCTGTGAAGTAACTGTATCAGTGTTACTTTTATCAAGGCTGAATGAGAAAGAAACTTCCACAGCAGTGGAATTCTGAAATACACTTGGACATACAATACAAATTGCCTCCCACCCCTTGTAAAACCTGGATTTAAAAACCAGACAGAAGACGTTATATTTTTTCCCCCAAATGGGCTTCCAATTGGTGCTATCAGTTGAAGCATTTTGGTGGCAGCAACAAAACCAGACATACTTATCTCCTGAATTGTATTACAATGCCATTATGGGTCTGGCATAGTTAGATCACCTCACATGTTCAGCACATGCACAGACACACAAAAATTGGTCCTTGTTGCTTAACAGCAAAATGCTAATTGCTTTCGAAAAACTTGCTGCAGTGGCCTGCTTTTCTGGTAAGGAATTATTAAAAAGCCCTTTTTAGAAATGGCCTCCCTTTGCTCAGATTGTTAATTTTTGTTTCCTGAATATCAAGTTGATACTAATCATGAGCTGGAAGGAGCTTTGGGCAGGTTGTCACTTTAGGGTTCTATGTGCTCTAATCCTCACTTCATTTGTTATATTCACTTTATGTATATCCCACCTTTATTATTTTTACAAATAACTCAAGGTGATGGACACCACACAATACAAGTAGTCCTTGACCTACAACAGTTCATTTAGTGACCATTCAAAGTTACAACGGTGCTGAAAAAAGCAACTTATGATCATTTTTCATACTTATAACCATTGCAGCATCCCTATAGCCATGTGATCAAAATTTCAGATGCTTCTCAACTGACTCATATTTATGACAGTTGCACCGTCCTGGGAATATGATCATCTTTTGGGGACTTCTGACAACGGGGAAGGCAAATTCACTGAACAGCCATGTTATTAACTGCACAACTGGCAATGATGCCTAACAGCTGTGGCAAGAAAGGTCAGAAAATGGGGCAAAACTCACTTAACAAATCTCTCACTTAGCAGCATAAATTTGGGGCTCAATTGTGTTCATCAGCTGAGGACTACCTGAACTTCTTCCCCCTCCCATTTTCCTCACAACAACAACCCTCTGAGGTGAACTGGGCTGAGAGATTAAAACTGGTCCAAAATGAGCCAGCTGGTTTTTTATGCCTAAGGCTAGCTAGAACTCCCAGTTTCCCTGGGGTTTGGCTCAAAGTCATCCAGCCAGCTTTCATATCTAAGACAGGGCTAGAGCTCCCAGTCTCTTGGCTCCTAGCCTGGTGCCTTAACTACTACACCAAACTGATTCTCTTCCCCCTTCCACCATAGAAAAGTGCTTTTTTCCTCCGGTAAAAGAAGAAAAGTAGGAAGAACACAGCAAGAGAGCAATGGGCCTTGGTGGCTCAGGCTGTTAAATGCCTGCATTTAAGTTCCAGCTGCCTACAACTGCTGTAGGCTCGAATCCCACCAGGCTCAAGGTTGACTCAGCCTTCCATCCTCTTGGGGTAGGTAAATTGAGGACCCAAGATTGTTGGGGACAATTAGCTGACTTTGTAAAAATGCTGCTTAGTAATAAGCAGGCATATGAATGAAGGCTATTGCTGAGCACACTGGGTTGTATCCCAGAAATTGTAAGCCGCCCTGAGTCTTCGGAGAAGGGCGGCATATAAATGTAATTAAAAAAAATAAATAAATAAAAATAAATAAAAAATGGAAGCAAGGAAGTTAGAAGGGACATAAATACAATAACTACCCTCTGGATAGCAACTTCCTGAACCTTGGCTCATTGTTTGGCCTCCTGATGGGCTATCCCACTCCTCCAACCCCTCATCACAAGGGATTTTAAGCGTCCAGGGACAAATGCTTGAAATTAAATGTAGGTCTCTGATAAATGGGAAGATACAATTTGGCCTTTTCCTCCATGCTTTGTCATATCCACGTGGCTAACCCAAGAGAGACAAACAAGTTGAGAATAAAAGCTGAATCAAACGTAGGCATTGGTGGAATAAACTCTGAAAAGACAGCAGGGCTGAATTCCAATTCAAGGCTTAGCCAAACTGTATTTAAATTGAAATCAGAATGTTTCCATGGATTGTTGGCTTAAAATCTAATCTAACTGGCTTGTAGGTCGCAACCTCCAGAGTTCTTGCCTGGCCAGAAGCTAAGGCTGATGCTGAATATTTAGCATTGTTTCAGAGAGAAGACATAGTCAGGTGGTTTGGCATAAGATTAATAAAGCAATTACTAGAAAATCCATCATCAAGCCAAGATCCTAGGCTAGTTTCCCAGGCTTTTTTTTTTTGGAAAGACATAATTGTATTCAGGCTTAAAGGAAACCTGAAGTCATGGTTTTCCATTGCAATTTAAGATTCAAAGGACACACTGAAATTCTGAAGAATAAGGGTGGGAGCAGCTGGACTAAATTAATACCCTTCCAAAATTTGAAAAAGAGTATTTAATACATGTGGAAAAGAAATAATTACCTTGGCCTTCTTCCTTTGGCCGGGTGTTGTTGAAAATACTGTGAGGGATACTAGCAATATTCACACAATGTGGCTATGTCAGCTACTCTCCTGGATAAACCACTGAAGTCCACATCCTGGTAGTAGAAATGCCCAAGTCAAACAGGGAGTGTCCATATTATTTATTTATTTGAGTGCTTATTTATTTCCTTATTTGTTAGCCAATTCGTCTTCAACGCTGGACAAAGTTAACACAGGAGGCCATTGAACTAGGAGGGAGGAGGAGGAGGAGAAA
>CM019150.1:204812152-204975114 GCA_009733165.1 Naja naja | reverse complement strand
CAAATGTTCAGAACCAATCTCACAGTGGGCACATGTTCTGCTTTAATCCAAATTTCCAATCATAATTTATTTCCCATTACTCTTGTAACTTTGGTCAGAAGATAGATCCAAGTGATTTAGCAGAAAACTAGCATTCTCCCAATGAAAACAGTTCAAGCCATCTTGAAAGCAAACTTCCCAATCTGCCTTATGAGAGAAACCTGCAGGAGGGCAACAGCTGTCCTCTTCAAGACCCCCTTCCTCATATCTGGCCATTAGGTGTTATGCCTCTCTAACCATTTCTCTTTGGGGGAGGGGCTGATTCCCAAAAGTACTTTACTGGATGCACGATTTTGGTACTGAAGAATCCAAACCAGCTCTGGATTTCCTGCATAAATGCTTGCCTTGTTAAACAATGGCTTCCCTTTCTTCCCACCCCTAGGTGGGAATTGTCCAATTATGAGACATTCTTTTGTGATGGGAACAGCCCACCTCCTTCTCAAGCACCTGCTGTGGTGACCTTGATGGTTTCCAGGCTCTCACACTCTGTGGCATAACTTCTCAGCATTCCATTCTGTCCTTCTCTCCCCCCGGTTTATTGGCAAGTTGAATAGCAATATAGGGTTTGAAAGAAGCAAAGCGGTTCAGTCTTGACAGGAACATTGACCTCACAGAAGGTGTTTACACAATCACTGCATCTGTTTGATGTAGTGGTGAAGATGCTAGACCAGAAGCTAGGAGACTTTCCATTCTAGTTCACTCTTGAGCGTGAAAATCAACTGGATGACTTTGGGCCAGTCAGTTAGATAGTTAGTTTACTTTATTGTCATTGCACCTCGTACAACGAAATCAAACACCATGAAAACACCATGCACATGACCATGAAAATAAACACAAACACACATCCTTCACACTCCACACATTGAATTGAAAACTCTGACACCACACCAACACTGCACTATACAGTAGAATTCAACAGAGCTACTGCCCTGGGATAGAAGCTGTTTTTCAGCCTATTTGTCCTTGTTTTTATTATCCTGTATCGTCTGCCAGATGGCAATAGTTTTTAAAAAAAGGGTGACCAGGATGAGATGGATCTTTGAGAATGTTTTGAACTTTCTTAAGGCAGCGGGAGCTATAAAGCTCTTCCAAAGAGGGGAGAGGGCAACCAATGATCCTTTGGGCAATGATGTTAACCCTCTGGAGTTCTGTCCTATCTGCCACTGTGCAATTGGCAAACCATACAGAGGTGCAGTAAGTTAAAATACTCTCTATAGTGCAGCGGTAGAAGGTCACCAGCAGTTTTTCATTCAGTTGTTGTTTTCTGTGAAGTCTCAAGTAGTATAATCTCTGCTGAGTCCTTTTGACCAGTGCTGCAATGTGAGCACCCCAGGTCAGGTCCTCTTTTATGGTAACACCGAGAACCTTAAAACTGGCCACTTGTTCGGTCTCCATTGATAAGCAAGGGCTGGATGTCTGATCTGTTCCTTCTATAGTCCACTATAAGCTCCTTGGCCTTATTGGTGTTGAGGACCAAGTTATTGTCTCCTGGTTTCTATGGCAGCACCTTCATCGCTACACCAACCTGGCACTTCTTTCCTCTGGTCTCAAGGACAAAGGGAATTGCATCACTGAAAATTGGAGAAGAGCCTGTGGTTGAGTCTTCTGGTTTTAGAATGTATGACAATGTGTGAACTATCCACTCATAAGCTCTCTGGTGGAATAACTGGAAAGCAAATTCTAGCACACAGAAACCACAGTATAATTAATTCTGTTTCTGCTCCGTGTTCAAGGTGCCAACAAATACTTATGCTATTATGCCAATGTTGTTGGAACTGCACGCAAATGGCGTTTCCCACTCAGCTTATATTTTTTCTGTGGGTTTCTTCCCTAAAGCAAAAACTGGGATTTTTCATGAAATAATTTCAACAAGAAGAGATGTTAAGAGCACAAAGCAAGCAAAAGTAAAGATTTCACTCAAGCAGAAAGAAATAGGTCCTGAGGATTCCCTCCCCCCTTCTTTACTGATTTTATGCAGTCTGCTATCTCGATGACACCACATTGAGGGAAAGTCTAATTAGGAGTAAAATTGAAAACAAATGAAATGGTGGAAGTTTAAAGGAAGCTCTTATTACATGTTTTATTGTATTGTGAATTGTACAGAGTTTATAAGTCATCATATATTCTCCCCTTACTAGAGAGATTGCCAGGGAGGGCGGACAATCTTTATGTAGACTTTCTCCTCCAGGATTCAAACCCAGCTGTTATGCATGCAGTGGCAAAATTCTGTGTTGCTGTAATGTCTACTAGAAAAAAATTGGTTACAGAATTATAGCTGTCAATTTGTGACAATTTTTGGAGATAGAACAATCTTTGGAAAATGATACAAACCAGGGAGTGCCCCTAACTGTTTGAGAACATGTATTTTCTTAACAGGGATGTCATTATCCACTATTAATGTATTATAATGTATCAGTATTTATATATATATATATACACCAAGACAGACAGATATATATATATATATATATATATATATATATATGTAGGTCTTGGTGTATTCGGTCTTGTCCTGTAAGATTGAGAATACCTTGGCAACGCCGACTAAATCTCATCCGTCATCTTCAGGCTGGTGTCTTCAGCTTCGTTCTCCTGGGAGAAGTGTGTGATCGTGGCTGTTTTTCCCTTTTAAACTCTAGAGTTGGATGTGTTGTTACTTTTGATTGGTTTGTGGAGTTGATGTATGCAGATTGGATGGCTTTTTCCTGAGACCCTGTGTGGCTGAGGTGCTGGCTGTGTGTCTCTCAGCCTTTTGTGTTGTAACGACCTGGGTAATGGGCTGTGTGATGACCTTCTGAGTTCTATTGTTGTGACATCCTGGGTGTGGTGCTGTAATCTCCTGGGTCGTTGTCTGTGTTGCAACCTCCTGATGTTTTGTGTTGTGATCTCCTGAGTTCTGTGATGTAGTATCCTGGGTGGAAGGCTGTGATGTGGCATTCTGGGCCTTGGTTTGGCTCGAGTTTGAGGTCTGGCTATGTGTTTATAGCGTGTCAGTTTGCTTAGTTTGGGGGTTGGAGGGGGTGTAGCAGCTGGTGTTGCAGCCATGGTCTGGTTTCTGGATGGTGGTTGCCTTTCATCTGTGGCGTGGGCTTGGGTTTGAGTCTGGTGAAGGAGATTGGTGGTGGCATCATGTGTTATTTTGGGTCCGTGTTGGTTTTCGGCTGGGACTCGTTTGTTGATTAGGGCTAGTTTCCAGATGTCTGGTAGGCGGGAAGTATCATCCCGCTTATTCATGTTATGGGGTGTTTCTCTATTTCGATGGCTTCCTAATTATTCTTTGTTGAAGTGTTCAGTATTGGAGATAAGTTTGGATCCTCAAAATCAATTTCATGTCCTGTGGCTTTAAGGTGCTGGAAAAGGGAGGAAGTTTTTCTTCTTTTCTGACTGCTCTTGTGTTCTATGCATGCATTTATTCTCCTGTTGGTTTGTCCAATGTATGTGGCTGGGCAAATTTTGCATGGTATTTTGTAAACTCCTTGGTTTTCTAGCTGGATCTTGTCTTTGGGGTTTCTTAAGATGTTGGCTATTTTTTGGTCAGTGCCAAAGGCTGTCCTGATATTGTGTTTGTGGAGAATTTTGCTGATTTTATCTGTGGTGCCTTTGATGTAAGGGAGGAGGGCGATGCCATTGTCCTGTTCTGTGTCTTGGTTTTTGGGGAGTCTCCGGATTAGGTTGGTGATTGTGCTTCTTTGGAATCCATTGGACATTAATACGTTAGTGAGGGTGTAATTCTGTTCTCAAGTGGTCTTTGTCAGCTAGGCGCTTGGTTCTGGAGATGAGGGTCTTGCTACGGAGTTGATCTGTGCAGGGTGGTGATGGGATTGTGCATTTAAGTAGCGTTAGTGTGTGTCTTTTCTGGTAGATGGTGTGTCCTAGGAGCCATTGGGTTTTTGTAAATAAGGTCCAGGAACGGAAGTTGATTGTTGGTTTCTGTTTCCATGGTAAATTGTATTTTGGGGTGTAGGCTGTTGAGATGTGTGAGGAAGTTGTCCAGTTTTTCTTTCCTGTGGCCAAATTACGAAAGTGTCATCTACATATCTAAGCCAGAGTTTGGGTTTGTATTCGATTTGTCTAGAGCATTGGTTTCAAAATGTTCCATGTATAGGTTAGCGATGACGGGTGAGAGGGTGATCCCATAGGTGCTCCTTCTATCTGTTTATATCTTTGTCCATTGTGGATGAAGTGTTGGAAAGGCAATGGTTGGTCAGATCTAGGATGTGCTTAGGGGTTGTATTTGTTTTGGATAGCTGTCAAGGCTTCTTTAATAGGTACTTGAGTGAAGAGGATATGACATTGAAGCTCACAAGTAGGTCGCTGGGTTGTAGGTTTTGTTTCTTTATTGTTTCTATGAAGTGGAAAGAATTTTGTGTGAGGTGATGGATTCTGTGTAGGGCTGGAGTTGTTTGGCAGAAATTTGGCTAGGTTCTGTAGAGGTGAGCCTATGGAGCTGACTATGGGTCTGAGTGGTGTTCCTTCTTTGTGTATCTTGGGAGGCCATAGAGCTTAGGGCATCTAGATGATTTTTCTCTGGGGATGATTCTTTGTTGGATCTCTTCACTGATGGGCGAGGCTTTTATTTTGGATTTGGTGGTTTTCTCCAGATAGGTGGTGGGGTCTGTGTTTAGAGGTTTGTAGGCGGGGTCTTGGAGTAGGTTGGATAGTTTGGATTGGTAGTCAGATGTGTTCATCACGACTGTGGTGTTGCCTTTGTCTGCTGGGAGGATGATTATGTTGTGGTCTTTCCTCAAGTTGCTGAGTGCTTTTGTTCTTCTTGTGTAAGTTGCTTCTGGGTGGACTGCTGGAGCAGAGGACGTTGGTGACTTCAAGTCTGATTTTATTGGCTGTGTCTGGGTTAATTTTGGTTAGGCTAGCTTCAACTCCACATATGATGTTTTCAGTGGGGATGTTTGGGGGCTTACAGCAAAGTTGAATCCTTTGGAAAGGACATTGGTTTCTGCCATGGTGAGGGTTCTGTCTGATATGTTGTGTACTGTTTGTTTCATGCATTGTTGTGGTGGGGGTTGGGCTTCTGGCTTCTCTAGTCTTTGGAGTTTGTTGGTGTGTGTGTCTGTCTTGTGAAAGGTTTCTGTTTCGGCTCTCCAGAGGGCTAGTTGTTTGAATTTGTCCCAGAGTGCTGGGTGGATTTTGTTACTGAGTTTGAGGTGGAGGTGAGTAGGTCCCTGTTGGTTTGGTCTAGTAGGAATCTTTTCCTGTGGAGTTCGTTTCTGATTAGAGCTAATTCAGTTCTTTTCAGGATCCTTTCAGTGGCTGAGGTTTTAGTGTGGAATTTGAGTTGGAAGCATGTGGGGATCACGCTTTTGTCTCGCAATTGTAGGAATGTGAGGTCACATAAGATGGTGGCTCTTCGACTTCGAAGTTTCTCATAGATCCGGGTCAGCTGGAAGGTTTCTCCCGAGGTAGGATATTTGTTTTCGAGATTTTCACGGGTAAAGGTATGTAGGTCTTGGTGTATTCGGTCTTGTCCGTGTAAGATTGAGAATACCTTGGCAACGTTTCGACGAAATCTCATCCGTCATCTTCAGGCTGGTGTCTTCAGCTTCGTTCTCCTGGGAGAAGTGTGTGATCGTGGCTGTTTTTCCCTTTTAAACTCTAGAGTTGGATGTGTTGTTACTTTTGATTGGTTTGTGGAGTTGATGTATGCAGATTGGATGGCTTTTTCCTGAGACCCTGTGTGGCTGAGGTGCTGGCTGTGTGTCTCTCAGCCTTTTGTGTTGTAACGACCTGGGTAATGGGCTGTGTGATGACCTTCTGAGTTCTATTGTTGTGACATCCTGGGTGTGGTGCTGTAATCTCCTGGGTCGTTGTCTGTGTTGCAACCTCCTGATGTTTTGTGTTGTGATCTCCTGAGTTCTGTGATGTAGTATCCTGGGTGGAAGGCTGTGATGTGGCATTCTGGGCCTTGGTTTGGCTCCGAGTTTGAGGTCTGGCTATGTGTTTATAACGGAGAAGCACACTTCTCCCAGGAGAACGAAGCTGAAGACACCAGCCTGAAGATGACGGATGAGATTTCAAACGCTGCCAAGGTATTCTCAATCTTACATGGGACAAGACCCGAATACACCAAGACCTACATATATATATATATATATATATATATATATATATATATATATATGTATGTTAAATAGTGATGTCTATTGCTGGTCTAAGACCGTAATAAAGTTATATTCTTATATTCTATTCTTATTACAATTTTTTTCATTGTTGTGGAACTGTTTTTTTTTTTTAAGTTATAGTGATTTTACTTTGACTTAAGAGTGCCGGTAGCATCAAAGTAAAATCTGGAAGATTAAAAGATAAATGGCTAAGTCAAATTCCCATGAATTTGATTTATCTGGATAAAACACTGTCAGAAAATTTCTCCTTAGTTCTAGGTTGAATCTCTCCAAAGTGACTGAACAAACAGTATTCAGGACCTTGATTCTTAACTAATGATTGTATATGGACACATGAAATAAACTGTTTTGAGATTAAGTCATCTCCTGTGTCTTTTTCCTATAGGGCTATTAGTGTCAAATCTTTATGTATTACTGGGACTGCTTTATTCAGCCAGAAAAATCCCTTTTAACCACCCTGTAATCCCTTTTATTGGGGTAGAGTTGGGGCCATTGAATGGACCTCAGTGTTTACTGGCTGGATGCCCTTCCTGACACCATACGGAGTTCACAGCAGATATTTTTTCTTTGAGCCCTAAGAGCGAAATCTCTGCTGCTGCTAGGACTGAACTCTCAGCCTTTCGAGTGGAAGGTAAGCATTTTCATCACTAGGCCACCACACCACTGAGTCACAAAAATGTTGCAGGTTTATCGAACAAGACTCCACCTTCTGAAACCGCAAAACACACAGGGCCTTTGCAAAAGCTTCAAATAAACTGCTATTATTAACGTGACTGAAATGGTTGAATGCCTAGGTAATTAAACAGGAATTCAATGTAATTGTTGTGTTGTTGTTGTTGTGCAACCATCTTCTTTGCGTAACCTTTTTAAGAACAGCCCTTAGTGCACTCACCAAAGCCAAATAATGTCCTTGGCTTGAAATTGGAGTTAATGACGGAAGAATATATCTGTTTGCAATCCTTTCTGATACTCATTTCCTTATTCCCACATAAATTAATGTCCTATTGGAAAAGTTGGAGGTAGTTTCCATGCTGTCCAAGTTGATTGTATACATGTGTGGAAAGATAGAAATCTTATGATAACAGAGGTTGTTCTTCCAAATACATTGCCATAAAATAAATCTCTTCAAATTACAAAATATAGCTTGTCGTGTATCCGCACTAGAAGATTCTGTTCTTGTTTATTAGAAATTTGGACCCTGAATTGATGAGCTGCATGTGGCCAGCAAATCCTCCCCACTTACTAACACAATCAGGAACCTTTCTGGATCTATCAGTACGGTATTCAGGGACAGGTTATAATTCACTTTCACCATCAAAACTTTAATCTAAATCTTGCTCTTTGGTAATCTGCCAAAACACTGAAATTTTGATGAATTGAGAATATGGAAGCCATGGACATTCTGTTAAGGACATTCTTAAAGTGAATGTTGAAATATCAGTTTGATGGGACTTCTGTATCTATTAAGGAAAAGACATTGGTAGGTGTTGCAGTGGATGAAATATCCAGAGAATCTCATTCATCAATGTTTCATTATCAGGTATATCCAATAACATTTTGAAACACTAATGCAAGTTTGCTTCAGTTGTAGCCAACTCTCAAACCTTCAATATACTACTGGTAATTGGCAACATTTTCAAAAGTGGTTTTCCATTGCCTTCCTCCTAGGGCTGAAAGAGAAGAACTGGCCCCACCACTCAGCTGGCCTTCATATCTAAAGTTGGAGTGAAACTCAGTTTTCTGAACTCTTACTCCAACATCTAATCACTAGATCAAACTGGCTCTCTTGGACCAGAGTAGAACTCTATTAAATGTCCACATAATCACATGTGGCAGTGAAAAAATATGCAAATGTTTGATCTTCTAAGCGTTGTCATTCCTAAGCCTTGCTAATAATTTCGTCTTCTCCAAATATCTCTACTTAAGCTTTGTGAAACTTCAAAATATCTATTGTTCCCCCACAAAAAAACAGATGTTGTAAACTGTCCCATCCTCTTGCTCCAAATCATTGTTTACCTGGAGTTTTGGAAACAATCCCAACATAGCAACCAAGAGATAGATCAAACTCTAATTCTGCTGCCATGGTGGCAGAGGAGCCCTGGTGGCGCTGGGGTTAGAAGGCGGTATTGCAGGCAAACTCCACCCATAGTCTGTAGTTCGATCCTGACAGGTTGCAAGGTTCATTCTGTCTTCCATCCTTCTGAGGTCCATAAAAGCTAGATTTGTTGGGAGCAATATGCTAATATTGTAAACTACTCAGAGAGCGATGTAAAGCACTAGGGGGCGGTATATAAATCCTAGTGCTATTGCTATGGTGGTAGCAGAGTGGTAACTCGGATTTCTGTGACCCAAATCTGCTAGCCTGAGTCTACCAATCCATTGTTATAAAAACAAAGAAGCAACAAATTGTATTGCCAACTGGATCATCCCCTTTATCAATATAGCTGGCTATAAAATTCTCAGCCTGAACTAGCCCACTGTCGGCACTTCCAAATGAGAAATTAAATTCTGCCAAAACGCCTTTCTTTTCTTTAACTTTGAAAACAATTTTGCTGACAAATTCTGAACAGGAGAACTTCAATGCCATGTTCTTTTATCTTGTTTATTGCAAACTTGACTTTCCAGTGTGTTCCATGAAAACATACCAACCTGGTTTGGGAAATACTACCCACTGTTGAAGTAGCTATTTTTCTTCTTTGTAATTCATCTCTTTCACTCTGGTGTCAGATCTTTCAGGCTTAACTATATGTATATAAATTATGCATAGAATGCCCCTTTAGTCCCTCTTCCTGTTGCATCCCACTTCGCTTTAGTTTCCCCATTTTAACTTTCAGCCTCTTTCTGGTTTCCAATTTCCCATGTCCCTCCGAATCTCAACCCCTTTTCTTCCTCCTGCCGCCAAACAAAGCAGCTCTTTGAACGTCTTTCCATAGAAACCTAAATCTTCCCTCTTCTTACTTTGGGGGGTCTTGGTGGGTGCTGAAAGGTTTCCTCATCAGAACCAACTCGGTGACATCAAATCCCATGGATACCAGATGAGGGGCTTAATACATTAAGTGAAGGGGAAAAAATAACCAAACAATGCAATTCCCAGACCTTCTACATTTGCATCTTAATTGGCTTGGGGGCCTGCTGAATTATACATCCACTTATATGTGGGGTGGGGTGGGTGCTTTTGTGTGTGTTTGTGTTTAGGTATGTAAAAGATTCTCTTCAGAGTAGATTTAGAACATAGAATAACAGAGCTGGAAGTGACCTTGTAGGTCATCTAGTCCAACCCCTTGCTCATGTAGAAGACCCTATACCATTTCTGACAGATGGCAGTCCAATCTTTTCTTGAAAGCTTCCACTGATGAAGCTCCCATAACTTCTGAAGGCAACTTCTGTTCCATTGGTTGATGGTGCTCACTGTCAGAAAATTTATCCTTAGTTCTAAGCTGAATCTCTCCTTGATCTGTTTCTATCCATTATTCCATTTATGTGGTAGTATGCTATCAACTTCATGTCTATGGAGATTCTCAGTTATGCAATCATGGTGGTCTCAGAGGTGCTTTTTCAAAGGGTGGCTGGACTTCCTTTGTTTTCTCTTGAAGATGTTCCGCTTCTCATCCAGTTGAAGAAGCTTCCTCTCTGTTTTTTACCTTCATTACAGAGCTTTGGTCACAAGATTGCTGCTGACTTTTTTTTTAATCAACCTGTAGACATCTCTGTGTCCCTTCAACTTATTTATGTAGTAATTTGTAGAAGCAGTCTTGAAAAGCTTTTATGAAATGATGGAGCACGTTTTTTCTTGTACTCCAGAGAGTAGGAACAATGAGCTAAACTTACAGTAGACAAGATTCTGAGTCAATGGTATGAATAATTGGTAGAAAGGTTAGCAATGTGGAAGTCTAGTAGAGTAGATTTCTGATATCACTAACATTTGTAGATTATTTCAAACACTCCTTGTAAACTTCTAACCCAAGGAACAAATATTACTTATGCCTGTCCAGAACAAATTTCCATTCAGGATAAAGATCAATGGAAAGAGAAGACGTCTGGTGGAAAATATTTGTGCCTGAAATAATCTTTTTTATCCATTAAGGTCCATTTATTTCACAGTGAATTATTTATTTATTCTGGTTCCTGGATTTCAAGTCTTTCAGAAAAAATTGTGTGTATTTTGGATATATGTGGCATGGCCATGCCAAAAAAACCCAGGCTCTGTCTCTGTGTCAGAAATAATTCTGATAGTCCCCCATTCAGTCAGCAGGTTACCAAATCTATCAATGACTGTGATGACCCAAAGTATCTCAGAAATATAACAAAATCCAAAACGTAACTAAAAGTCCTTTAATGCCTTCAACTTGGCTTCACTGTTTAATTGTTCACAGTGGAGGAGTCAAAATAACATTTCAAAGGCAAGAAACACAGTTCGCATTTAAAGAGCTGATAACAAAGAAAAAGCCAAAAGCAAACCGCATTAATACAGTTCCTCAGCAGACCAAGATAGATAATTGCCAGCTGCAGGAAGATAACCAGGGACAGTCCATTGGAATAACGCCAACCAAGATAAACCTTCTTTAGAACTAAAACACCAACTTTGACTCCAGCAGCCTAACTATGCATTTCCGAACTTATATACAGAGCTCCCAGCTGTAAGCCCTGAGGAGGATCATGGCCCACTCCTCCCGAGTAGACCATGCTTTTTCCTGCTCCTCTCCTCCCTGCGTGCCCTGGGATGGATAGGAGATGGGCCTGGATCCTCCTCTGATTGCTCAGCCGGCCTCTGCCCTTCCCCAGCCTCCTCCACCACCTCTGAAGTCACACTCCCACTCCCTGTTTGCTGTTCCTCCTCTTCCTCAGGGTCAGTCTCCACCAGGGGCATGACAACGACAATGATAACTGATGGCTCCCACAGATCATCAGTTCTTCTGTCATTTGAGACTTCATAAAGAGAAGACAACTGATAGGATCTACATGGGCAGAAGACTATCAGGACTGAAGACAGATGAAAGTGAACATCCTAGTTCAAGTTGAGAATAATACTTACCCAAGCACAATTTTCACATTTGAGACAAAAATTCTATTTCACAGAAGAGGCAGCCTCACATAGACGCTCTTCTTCATAGGTAGGGTTCCCTTCGCACATACATGCTAGTCACTTTTGGCTCTTGGGGGCAATGCTCATCTCCATTACAAAGCCGAAGAGCCAGTGCTGTCCGAAGACGTCTCCGTGGTCATGTGGCCGGCATGATTAAACACCGAAGGTGCACGGAATGCTGTTACCTTCCCACCAGCTGGTCCCTATTTTTCTACTTGCTTTTTTACATGCTTTCGAACTGCTAGGTTGGCAGAAGCTGGGACAAGTAACAGGAGCTCACTCTGTTATGTGGTGTTAGGGATTCGAACTGTCCAACTGCCGACCTTTCTGATCAACAAGCTCAATGTCTTAGCCAGTGCATCCCCATTGATCCACCGTCCCCATATCTTAACAGGACTATTCTAATAATACATTTGAACATTTCCAAAAAATATCATGCAACAACAGTAATCTGTCTCTGGTGGCCTTTGGACAAACTCCAGCTTTATATGTCTTAGTAGCCCACTTACCTCTTTCTCCTGGTGTTCCAGGTTGGCCAGGATTGCCAGGAAAACCTGGGCTTCCTGAAGATCCTTGCTCTCCCTGTGGTCCAGGTAAGCCTTGCCGTCCTGGTTCACCAGGGGGACCCGGGATAGTCCGAGTTGAGATAGAGTTGCTGGGAATCTGATTTAAGATGGAGCTGTATCTAGCCAGATGAGCTGCCAAGCAGACAAATACAGAAAACATACGCTTTATCTAAGAACTCTATCCTGGCTGAGTTTTATGTTAATAAGAAGAATAGGGGGGCATTGATTTGAGAGTTATGAGTTGGGTCTAGCCCAGGGGTTTGCAACCTGCAGCACTGGAGCCACATGTGGCTCTTTTGGCCCTCTGCTGCTGCTCCCTATCGGCTGATCCCACCACTGGCTACCCCCACCCCTCCCCTCCACTCCACTCCTCACCTGGCCTGAGAAGGTAAGGGTGATGGCAGAGGATGGAGATTCGCTCCATATTCCAGAGCAGGAGGTGACTGGGTGGGAGTGAGTGATATCAAGTTGGCCATGCCCACCCAGTCATACCAGTTGTTAAATTATTGGCTCCCGGTGTTTTTTTTTTCTGTGGGAAACGAGTCCAAATGGCTCTTTGAGTGTTTAAGGTTGCAGACCCCTTGTCATGCCCATCAGAGTCTGAATCCGAGGAGGAAGATGAACAGCTGATAGGGAGTGGGAGTGTGGCTCTGTTGGCTGTGGAGGAAACTGGGGAAGGGCAAAGTCCGGCTGGGCAGAGCAGGGAAGAGGTAGAACAAGGGAGATGGAGTTCAGAGGAAGACCCAGGCCCACCCCCTCTTCATCCTAAGGCACGCAGGGAGGAACGGAGAAGGGAGCAGCGTGGGTTGCATGGCTTAAGGGGGAGGAAAGGGCCCTGATTCCCTTCATTAGCTACACCTGGGAAAAGAGTTTAAAAGAGATGCATGCTGAGTACGGCATCTGCTGGGAACAAACATGAGTTTATCTTGTTTTGACTTTGGTTATCTGCGTTCCTGACATCCTCCCAACCGTGTTGAATTACTGCCGTTCTTTCACATCTGGAATTCATTCTCCTGCCCTGCTGGACTAATTACCTCATCTTGCCTTGACTGGACTTATAATTACAGGTTTTTTTGACCCAGTTTTGGACTTGATTCTCCGCAGCCAAAGGCTGTTCCTGGGAGAGTTTTTCTCCAGCCAGAAGGTAACCAGGACATTGTGGGCAAAGTTGGAGCTAATAAAGGGACTCCTACTGATTATCTGACTGTGTTGCCTTAGGGCCACGCCCCGGGTCATCACACTCCTGCTGTAGCCCAATAAAGTACACAAAATGTAATTTTAAAAAAAGCCCAAATACATCTAGCAGCTAAAACCTAGAAATCATTAGAACCATGATAGTACAGCAGTTCTTGTACTTACTTTGGATAAGCTGTTCACACACCTGACGAGCTACTGCCTGTACCATTGCATGGCTCTGAAGATCTCCCTGCACATTAAGGATATAGTGATACATCAGCTTCCATAAGCGGCATAAAATACAGATGTTCCTCACATACAATCCACCTTCGCTAACTTGACCTCTTCCAAATGTGTTGAGAATACAATTCTTTGAACTTTCAATCCCCATGTGGCTTCCTGGGAATCCCAACTCATCTGAAGGGTACTAAACTGTGGAAAGGTTGGGATGTCTTGGCAGCACAGCCTATGGCCATGATGGCAAACCTATGGCACGCATGCCGGAAGTGGCACGCAGAGCCATTTCTGCCGGCACGTGAGCTGTTGCCCGCAAAAGATGCACTGCACATGCACTCATGCCTCCCAACAGCCAGCTGATTGTTGGGTATCTGCCACGCATGTGGGGGGGAGGGTGCACACACAAGATGTGTGCACATGCGCAGAGGCATGCGGCGTGCATGGCGAGAGTCATGCACACATGCACAGGGGGTGGAAGGGGTTGCACATGTGTTGCATTATGGGTGCAGGCACACGTGCACGCATGCACTTTCAGCACGCAACGTCAAAAAGGTTAGCCATCACTGGCCTATGGTGTCTACTCACAAAGCCCACAGGACTTATACTCCTACATAAACACACACAGGACTGCTGCCTACAGATCCTGAAAAAAGAACAACCCAGCTCCAAAAGTGATGTTTTATTCTAAAAATAAAGAAGCGGTCCTCAAAATCTGTGATTAAGGCACTTACACGTTCACCTTTCTCGCCTTTTACTCCAGGAAGTCCCTGGGTTGGAGAGAAGCACAAAATGTAATGTAAATAAGCACAACATGTAATGTAAATAAGTTCCACACTCCTTTGTAATTCACTGGCTTTTAAAAATGTGGCAACGTGTAAGTCGTGGGTTTTCCATCCCACTGCAACAATAATTTAAGAAAGATGGGAGTGTACTTCCCAACACACTTCAAAGATGACCACGAAGTTTACCAGAATTAATTAACTAGTGTGGGTCTTTGTGATGAGGTGTGATATGCTCGTGAAGAGCTTTTGGCCATCTAGATATTGGTTGATATTTGGGTTAGAACAAAGGTATCTGTGTATATAATTAGTATAAGAGCCGTGGTGGTGCAGTTGTTAGAATGCAGTATTGCAGAGTATTCTGCCAACTGCCAGCAGTTCGATTCTCACCAACTCAGCTTTGACTCAGCCTTCCATATTTCTGAGGTCGGTAAAATGAGCAGCCAGATAGTTGGGGGCAATATGCTAACTCTGTAAAGCACTTAGAGAGGGCTGTAAAGCGGTACATAAGTCTAAATGCTATTGTCATAATAGCTTCAAAAAATGGTCATATTCCAGGCAGACTTTCATAGCAGATCCCACACTTAGCAGTAGGATTTTTCAAACTCTGCTCTATTGGGGAACTTGTGTAAAAAGATAACTTGGAAGGCAGCCATTGTTTTCATTCTAAGTCAAAGGAAAAAATTCAAATAGAGCTGTTTTAAATGTCTACAGAAAGTAAATTTTACTTCAGTAGTGCAGTTCAGTGGTGGGATTCAATTTTTTTTTTACTACCGGTTTTGTGGGCGTGGCTTGGTGGGCATGACAGGGGAAGGATACTATAAAATCTCCAGTCAGAGGTGGTATTTGCCAGTTCTCCGAACTACACAAAATTTCAGCTACTGGTTCTTCAGAACTGGTCAGAACCTGCTGAATGCCACCTCTGGTGCAGTTACAAAACATGTCAGTGTTTCCAAAATAATTTCTGTCTAGGCACATGGAGATAAAGCAAGGTGGAAGTTTTCTCAGCTATACTGGTGAAAATCTTCCACACCAACCAACGTTACAGTTAGCATTGGGAGGGGGTCAGGGAGAGACTTTATAGGGATGTCAACAGTACCTTTCATTCAAAAGCTACTTGCTTTATGTGAGAAGGGTGTGATTTTGTGAAAACCATGGCTAGGAGGGAAAATGAAATATTTGCTCCCTATACACATGAAAGATTATTTTCCTTTAAAAGAATGGTTTCCAATTTGGCTCTGAGGATGTTAGAAGAATGTCCAGATCTCCAGAAGAGATCACGTCACATATCAAAATTATTGGAACACAACAGAACCAGTTTTGATCATGGCAATGCCTGAGAGAAGTGCCTGGATATCTGGGTTGTCCTACCATATTGTCATTTGTGTCTGCTTGAGAAAACATTTGCTTGATCATTTGAGGAACTGTCCTAGCCGCCAAAACGTGGAAGGCAAACAGCTTATTTATCATAAGGTTACATCTATAAGGTATAGTTGAGGAGGTCCACAAAATAAAGTTGAGGAGGTCCATCAAATAAAGATGGACCTACAAAATATGTATGGAATTATTCTCTTATGTATCACAATGTACAAGTAAATTAGCCATTATTATTTCCTTTAATTGCTCATTCAATGAATGATTATTCAAAGTTATGACAGCATTGGAAAAGGTGACTTATCACTGGTCTTAACTTATGACCACCTCAGTATTCTCTGGATTAGGTGATCAAAATTTGGGCACTTGAAAACTGGCATGTATTTATGACAATTCCAGCACCCTGGGGTCACATAATCACCATTTTTGATCTTCCCAGTGGGCTTCTGACAAGCAAAGTCAATGAGGTTGAAGCTGGATTCCTTTAACAATCATGGCCAAATAGGTCATAAAATCAACCACAACTCACTTAACAACTACATTGCTTGCTGATATAAGTTTAGGTCCCAATTATGGTCATAAGTCAAGCTTAAGCTGTACAGACACAAACACACACACACACACACACAAACAAGAGTATGGTGGACTTTTACTTACAGGTGGTCCAGCATCTCCTTGTGGGCCAATACTACCCATTATTCCTGGGACACCTGGAGCACCAGGTATTCCCTGCATAGAGAAAACAATAAAGTAATAGAAGTTCAGACATCCTGATTCCCTGTTTATATATAACTGTGCTTTTAAACTTTGCTGATATTCTCTAACACCTTGACCCAGCAGATAAGTCATGGTCAGGTTAACTATGCTGGTAAATCAAATGCAAATCATTCCTGCAGAAGCACAGATATGATCTCATCTACCAACCAAGTTATTTGCTCAGGAAGCTTTTCCACAAAAACAGCAATAAATTTGTTGGTCCACAGATTTATTTAACAGATTAACAGAATTGGAAAGGACCTTTTAGGTCATCTAGTCCACACACACCCCAAGCAGGAGACCCTACACCATTTCTGACAGGTGGCTGTCCAGTCTCTTTTTGAAAACCTCCACTGATGAAGCTCCCACAACTTCTGAAGGCAAGTTGTTCCATGGGTGGATTGCTCTCACTGTCAGAAAATTTATCCTTATTTCTAGGTTGACTCTCTCCTTGATCAGTTTCCATCCATTACTCCTTGTCTGGACTTCAGGTACCTTGGGAAATAAGTTGACCCCTAATCATCCTGGTTGCTCTTCTCTGCACTTTTTCCAGAGTCTCAACATCTTTTTAATACTCTGGTGCCCAACTGGATGCAATATTTGTCCCAGCATGGAAGACTCTCCATCCATCATTCGTAATGAAACCTCTTCTTCTCAGATGACAACTCCTGCATTGTCCATTCAGTGAGATTCATTCAGGAGTTTCCCAGATTTTCTTTCATTTTTTCCAACCATATCCCTTTGTTCTGCCCTCTCCTGATTACAGAGGTACTGGCTGTGTTTACATTTCACGGTAATTCATAGTTTGTCTAAGGGCACTTAGACAATTAGCCTTGTCATCTCCCAAATAAAATATGTAAAATCATAGGCTGGAAGAGACCTTGGAGGACCTTGGAGTTCTACTTCAATCCCTTGCCCAAGGCAGGTATCCTACACTAACCCAGATAAATAGTTGTCTATTTCTGAAGACCTGTAGTGATAGAGCACCCACAATTCCAGGAAGCGAGGTGTTCCAATGATTATCTGTTCTTCCTGTCAGGAAATTCCTTTTTATTTCCAAGCTGGATCTCTCTTTAAGAACCTTCTACCCATTACTTCTTGTCCTGCCCTCAGGGGCTTTGGAGAATAATACTTAAGACTGATCTGGACTGTTTTAACTGCTTGCAAATATATTCCCTGATTTTCCTTTCTTACAGTTCGAACTATGATTACAATAATCCAGGCAAAATAAAATAGGTGAAATTGGTTATATTGACTATTAGATGAAGCAAGGTTTTTTTTTTTAAGATTTTCTATTCCAGTCCCAAAGATGCTTTTTAGGAGGCAGCTGGACTTTCTTGTTTTTTCTTCTTTTGAAGGCATTTTGCTTCTCATCCAAGAAGCTTCTTCAACTCTGACAGGACAGTGGGGACTGGAAAGATTTATATTCCTTGCAGACAGCTGGTCATTTGCATCCTTTTAGAGGGTCGTTGAAGCACTTGGAGGTAATGTCTGTGTCTTCAGGGTCATCTGAGTAGTTCTCCTGGTTCTTGTAGTCTGTAATTTTTCCTCTGGAAATCCATTCCTACTCCCACACCATTACCATTCAATGACCCACTAAAAGAATGCAAATGACCATCTGTCTGCAAGGAGTATAAATCCTTCCATTCCCCACTATCCTGTCAGAGCTGAAGAAGCTTCTTGGAGGAGAAGTGAAACATCTTCAAAAGAAAAACCAAGAAAGTCCAGTTGCCTCCTGAAAAAGCATCTTTGGAACGACCATGAACTGGATGACTGAGAATCTCTACAGACTATTTGCTATGCCAGGTTTTTGGCCTTGAGGTCTCTTTCCCAAGTTGGATCGATGGTCTTGACATGGAAGTTCCATGGAAAAAAACAGAAATGAAACTGAGCCATGACATCCCTGATCATTAGGTGGATCATTTGAATGCCAAAGCTGGGACTAATAATTCTTGGAATGACTCTCTAATCTTTGGAACTGACACAGAGTTTTAGCTATTGCATGTTATGGTTTAAATTAGTTCAGAGATTCGTGACCTTTTAAAAAACATAAAGATTCTGATGCATCATCCAGCATTTCAATTTTCTAAAACAGACCTCAAGTCTCATTTGAGATCCAGAAGTGTCTTTGGAAATAAAAATGATGCCAAAGGCATACACTTTATTTCACTGATAATTAGATATTTTTAAAAGTATAGTTGTTTAAGAGGCACATTATTTGTGGGGACATGAGCATACTCAGCCATTGTGGGGGGGAATCCAGAGTTAACAGATTAACTTTGTTATTCAGCAATGAAAGCAAGTTAACACATATTCCTCATTCCCCTTTTGTGATTCAAAGTTTTTAACCGTTTTTTTTTAAAGAATGGAATAATACGATCGTGTTTACCACTGGTCCTGAGGAACCTGGAGGTCCAGTTGGTCCGTCTTTGCCTGTCACGCCCTAAAAGACATGAAAGTTCTTGGATTACTGTTTTGCACATTATAACGCTTTAAAAGAACTAGCCATATCATATATATGAAGGTTTTTATTAATTCTCATATACTTATAGTACAGAGGTGTCAAACTCGATTTCATTGAGGGCCTCATCAGGGTTGTGTTGACCTTGGGGGGGGGAGGCGTGGCCAACTCAATGTCACTCATGTCAGGAGCGCCTGTGGGGGCCCGAGCACTCTGCCAGTGAAAATGGGCTCCCAAGCTCTGTTTTCACCTGACATGGCCTCCTGCAACTCTCTGCCAACAAAAACAGAGCTCGGAAGGACCGTGTAATAAGCTCCATTTTTTCTGTGATGGCCTCCTGCAACCCACTGCAGATTCTGTCACTACAGTAAAACACATGAACCAAATATTCTACTTTTGGAGTCACGTAGATGTTCTTGACTGATTGAATAAAGCTAGGTGGAAATGAATGGTGTTGAGCATATGACAGCCTGATATAGTACTATATAAAGCTATGCTCATATGCTATAAACACACACACACTTCATTTCCACCTTTGCATAGACCATGTAGTCCTGCTTCTCAAGATTTGCTGTGTGAGCATGTGTGCAAAAAAAAGGAGATTAATTGGAAAGCAATTTAGGGAATGAAATCATATTGCCATATTGTGATAAATAACAGATGTGGAATTCTCTTTGCTTATTCTTCCAAGTTCAAAACTTAATCCCAGAAAAATTACAGTAGGGCAGTTTGTAATAGTATTAGTGGCATGACAGTGAAGACAATGGTGAAGACAACTTTTAGCAATACCTTTGCTAAAAGTGTTCAAGTGGAGGTTAGATAGAAATCTGTATTCCTACTTTGAACAAGAGGACGGACTCCATGCCTAACTGGTCCAGTTCATCTCTAGTTTCCACAGCATGCAAGTCAACTGGAGAACTGCTACTTTTAAGACTATGAAGTTGCTTGTTGCATATACTGCACATTCTAATCAGAGGTGGTATTCAGCAGGGTCTGACCAGTTCTGGAGAACCAGTAGTGGAAATTTTGAGTAGTTTGGAGAACTGGCAAATGCCATCTCTGACTGGCCCTGCCCCCATCTATTCGCTGCCTCCTGAGTCCCAACTAATCGGCTGGGTCTTCTTTTGTTGCCCTGCACAGAAGAATGGAGCTGGAAAGCAGGTTAGTGGGATGGGGAGGGAATGGGGATTTTACAGTATGGTTCCCCTGTCACACCCACCAAGCCACGCCCACCAAGCCACCCCATGTCCACCAAGCCATGCCCACAGAACCAGTAGTAAAAAAAATTTGAATCCCACCACTGATTCTGATGTTGCTTCTCACATGGCATTCCTTTTACACCAAAGCACGCATGCCCACACAGACACACACCACATTTAAAATATGTCTATGAAGATTCTCAATCATTTGGCTGTGCCAAAGATACTTTTTCAAAAGGCAACTGGACTTTCTTGTGTGTTCTTTTTCTCCTTGAAAATGTTTTGCTTCTCATCCAAGAAGCTTCTTCAGTTCTGCAGCTTTGAAAGCTTTTTGGGTGAGAAGCTAAAGTTTTCAAGGAGAAAAAACAACAACAAGAAAGTCCAACTGCTTGGGACACATAAAATATATATGTAACGGCGGGGAGAGGATGGGATCAATTAACTGAAAATGGTAGGCGTGGCAAGGCAAGTGACACTCTGCCCCCTTTTTAATGATATGCCACAATAATACAGATTTAAAAGGGGCAGGGTGCCCTTGATTAACACAAGCTGAAAGCAAGGTCAGCTTTAGAACCCAAGTGATTTTAGTAATGTGAGAGTGCTGTTATCACACTCAATGGCAAATACATTGTGCACATACTATTCCGAGAAGGAAAATATTATTTGATAGGATGGCCAGCAAAGCTGCCTTAATTCTCCAAGTGCCTCTAAAACTTAAGGATTCTAAGTTTTACAATGTAGTTTTTAGATTTATAAACTTGGAAGAAAGTCATGAGATGAAACATATGAGTGGATACTTTATGATGCATACCCATTGTAATGTCTTATTTATTGTAATGACCGAGCTGAGAATAAATTTATGGCAAAGAATTGTTTCTCTTCATCTCCCCTACGATTCCTGAGACAGTTTGATAGTTTGCTTAGAATCATAGCTGGCAGGCCAGTTTTTTTCTTTAAAATAAACAAACTCTTGTAAAATAGTTCCCTGTCATTTGAACAAACTTAACATCTGTGTAATGTGCTTAGGAAAAGAATCATTTGGAATGAAGAGGGTTTTAACCCTGTTACTAGATGTGCTTGCAGAAATAGCAAAGCAGATCAGTTTGACAGAGGGAGAGGGAAAGGAAAGGAAAGGTAAGGAAAGAAGGAAGGAAGGAAGGAAGGAAGGAAGGAAGAAAGAAAGAAAGGAAAGAAAGAAGGAAAGAAAGAAGAAAGAAGAGAAAGAAAGAGAAAGAAAGAGAAAGAAAAAGAAAGAAAGAAAGAAAGAAAGAAAGAAAGAAAGAAAGAAAGAAAGAAAGAAAACTATTATAATTAGAACATGAAAAGTTAGCAGAACACAACCCTATTTTTTACTGTTTATCATTCTTGGCTTTACACACAATGACTCAATGACAGACTAAAGCCAAGGAGATGGAAAATTGCAGGCAGTTAACTGTCATGGTTGGTAAGCAAATAAACAATCCCAGTTATGAATCACTTTATCCCCCAACCCCCCTGTTCATGAAAAGAAGCGATAGGCACAAAGATGCTCGAGAAAGTCGTGCAAAGCAGGAGAAAGGCATATTTGCTTTATTGTTTTGAAGAAAAGCACTTTCTACTTGGCAAGCATTTTTTTCCCATAGGTTTTGCACTGTCCTGTGTTTCTACAATATAGATATTCCCATTGCTACCTTTATTATTCAAACAATGCTATCATTATTGCAAACTGACATACTCTGCCCAGGTATTGGGAGGCTGTGGCCCTCCAGATGTTGCTGTAACTACAACCCTACCATTCCTCACCACAGCTAGGAAGCTACAGGTTCTCCACTCCTGTGCTTTATGCCTCACCCAGGGGATAAGAAAAGGATATGGAACCTAAAAAGATGTTTATTTTTAAGTTAAAGTTAAAATATTTAGAAGTTATAGCAAGTTAAAATATTCCTTCATCTATGCTTTATTTCTTTTTATTGACATAAAAATGGCATTAGAACTTAGACTTTTACACAGTGGTTACATGAATCAACCCTGAGCCAGTGAGGATCGAACTTCTGGGAATGGGCAGAGTTTGCCTGCAATACTGCTTTCTAACTACTGCACCACCACAGCTCAATAATAATACAATTGAGATCTTAATATTACGGTAAGTAATTCATTTCAGGCCAAAACTATTGTCATATAACTACGTACTTAATATGACATGCAGTAGTTCTTTTTTATGTTATGCTCAATTTTGGATGACAAGTTATGTAATTTTAGGCTTGCATCCTAAAATGCTATTATTATTGATAGAATGGTTACTTTTTTCTTCTTCGTTTTTATCAGTACTTTCACTTTATGAATAGTAGTATAATCATAATTTATAATTATATTACACTGTATTATAATTTACAATGTGTGTATGTGTGTGTGTATGTGTATTACAAACTATTCTAAAAATATGAGTTCCAGGTATACTTGTAAAAGAAACAGACATCCTGTGATCTCTGGAACTTAAAATTACATTTATTGTACTTTACTAAGCTTAATACTCTGTCAGCAGAGGCTGATGAAATTTTAGTAAGTACAATAAATGTAATTTTAACTTCCAGAAATTGCAGGATGTCTGTTTATTCTTTACACACACACACACACACACACACACACACACAGTATAAAAATTACCGCATTTAAATCTGCATTGAAACAATACAATGTATCAAGATTCATAACATTTCAATAGGGGGAAAAAGAATTGGGTGTGACTGAAAAGCCTGAAGAAATTAATTTCCTGTTATATTCATCATTCTCCTTCCAGTCTTTTTCATCTATCACCCATTTCTCATAGCAAACACACAGTTTCTCTTATTAAACTCTGCCAGTAACTATCATATCTTCAATCAGACTCTCAATAGCAGCCATCGCCAAAGATGGTAACAAGGTTGAAGTATAAGCCAGATGTTTCTAGACCAGGGGTGTCAAACTGGTGGCCCATGGGCCGGATGCATCACATGCAGGCCACGCCCATCCCAGCTCCGTGAAGTTAAAAAAAACATCGCGAAACATCACGTGATAGCAATGTGACACTGTGAGTTGGACACCCGTGTTCTAGACCTTCAGACAACCCTCAGTGACCCATCTTCGGTCATTAGCTGCTGATTCATCTACAGGTAGTCCTCAGCTTATAACAGTTCATTTAGTGACCGTTGAAAGTTACAACAGCAGTGAAAAAAGTGACTTATGAACGTTTTTCAGAGTTACAATCTTTTGCAGCATCATGTGATCCAAATTCAGATGCTTGGCAGGATGCCAGTTCATATTTATGACTGTTGCTATGTCCCAAGGTCATGCGATCCCCTTCTGACAAGCAAAGTCAATGGGGAAGCCAGATTTACTTAAGAACCAACTTATTACCTCATCAACTGCAGCGATTCACTGAGGTAAGAAAGGTCGTAAAACTTAACAAATGCCTCACTTAACAGCAGAAATTTTGGTCTTAATTGTGGTCTTAAGTCGAGGACTGCCTGCAGTCCTTCACAAATTGCTTCTCAAGAATATTTGAAGAAAATAAAGATTTCAATTTTTTTAAAAAAAATCCTGAAACACAAAGCTCATTAAGAAAATGTGGTGTGCACCACATTTATATACACACTGACTGACAGTTCTAAAACTGTACTCCCAGACATCTGCATAACATACGGAAGACCAATATATATTTAGACCAAAGCATTATATATTTAGACCAAATCGAATCTTCCCTCGGAGTAAATATTTATAGAGGCAATTCTAGTTCATGTCTATAACAGATAAAAGCTCCATCCAGTTTGATAATAGCATTTGCTCCCTGCTAAGGGTAAATCAAAACCCCAACAACAATATCATGAACTGACACAAACAGGACATCGATGGAATGGAGTAACTTGCTTCAGGCAACACCAGATGCTGTAGAGAAAGGGAGGCAGGAATTCATCTCAAAATATTTGCTGGAGTGGGAGGAAAAATATTGGGACTCTGCTTCAGCAGGAGGAAGAAATGGTAATATCCCTTTTTTCCAGCCTCTATATTCCAAACATCTGGAAAGTACAGTACATCCATCTCAGACATGAAAGAATAAAAAGCTGCCTGTGAAAGAAAGACTGCACTCCAATTTCATAATCTCAACCAAAATTAGCCTTTTGAAGCCAATCTCTTACTGTAAATAAATTTGGGAAATTGAGTTGACATTTGTAGTGGTTCTTTGCAGGTCCCCTTAAGGTGAACTAAGAAATGCTTTTATTTTAGCCTCTGCAGAATCAACATCTGTCAGCCATCCTGGGTACTTCCCTCACCAGGATTCACCGTGAAGTATCTTAACACCACTGAACTAAATCAGAACTTTCTGCTGGTAGAGAAGAATAAAGGGTCTCTAGGACTGGTTATGTACAACATGCTAGATTAAGCTATAATGGACTTTGGTGTTTTGGAATTCAACAGGTTATGTGAGAATCCAACCACTAGGAAATTGTCTGAACCAGACTGATGTTGTCATGCTAAATGATAACATGGTTTCTTTCTTTGGGTCTTGTATGAACTTAATACAGGAATCGTGTTTTGATCATCTAGGTATAGCATTGAAACATGTAATGTGAACTCATCCTAGTAAGAGCAGTTTGCAGTATGTAAAATTAAGCATTAGAGGAACAGAGCAAACTGAAGTAGCTGGATGGTTACTATTAATTCTTTCATATTACCCTTGGACCTTGGCTTCCATCTCGTCCTGGTGACCCCGTTGGTCCTGGAATACCCTGAGGAACACCCCCAAAAAGAGTCAAGTTATACACTTAAATACACATTTCTGCTAATAATAGTAATAATAGTGTAAATTTACTTATCTATATTTCTAAAAAGAATACATAAATCTAAATATAGACTGATTAATGGCATTGCACTGTCCATCTGTTGAGCCATGAAGCTTCAAATTAGATGTTCTGAGGGAGAGTCAAACCAATTACCTTGGAATCAAATGTCTGAACTGAAGGTTTCGTTGTGCCTGCAGCTTGCAGGGACATCACTGGTGTAAATGGGGAGGCATTATCAGCATTCTCACTAGAGAATTACACAGGTAGCATTGCATGCAATTGCTTTCACCAGACAAGAATATGGTGAGCCTTTGTTATGAGCCCTCAGCAGCACAGAACTAGCTGAGTCCTGGAACTTTGGAACATATCCTCCATATTTTTACAACTGTCAAGATTCAGCCCTTGCCTGAGACCTGCTAAGATGCCAATTCAGATACACCTTCCATCTCCAGTTCCAAAGCTCCCTTCTTGCAACACTGAGGATCTTTCATAAACAAAAGGTGGAAAATCCCCAGGACAAGCAAGGTGACCTGGAGGATAAAGAAGATGTTGACATTAGAGGACCAATTCTTTAGCCTACTTGAGTCTGACAGGATTTGCTATCTAATTATTTGAGAGAGACTGGCCAAGCCAGGAGCAGGAGTCAAACAGGGAATTAGTCTCAAATCCCTACATGGGCACAAAAGGGAGATGTCTGTGTTCCCCCCCACCAATTGAATGCCATTGAACCTTATCTAGTCTTACCCAGGAACAAACCCTCAATCTGAGAAGATTCCTGTGTATAGGCTTGAGCAATAAAACTACTACTTGAATTCTTCATATGTGGACCTGGTTCTTCATAATGTAAGTCATAATGCTCTCAAGTACCTTGACCTAAATGGTGCTACACTTCCTGCACATTGGATGTAGAGAGCACTAGAGTGTAGTACTTATAGTAACAGTTCTACACATTAACAAAAGCACAAAGTTCTGCAAGAAACATGCACAGGAGGATGACAAACCCCAAACTCTCCTGTTGTTCTTCATTTGAAATTTAATTATTCAGCCCTAAGAATAATGCCATCAAGACTAAGAATTTAGAGTCCAATCCTCCCTGATGTTCTCCAATTTCTCATTGGTAACACCAATACACCTGACAGGAACAAAATTCACAGAAAAACTTATTCTTAATTCCTCTGTTGGTGAAGGATTACAGTAATAATAGTAATAGTGCTCAGTCACTCATACGTGGTCACCTCTCATCTGGATTACTCATCTGTACTCTACATGGAGCTACCTTTGAAGAGTCCCAAAGGTGCTTTTTTCAGGAGGCAACTGGACTTCCTTGTTTTTTCTTTGAAGACATTTCACTTCTCATCCAAGAAGCATCTTCCGCTCTGACAGGACAGTGGGGAATGGAAGGGTTATCAGAGCGGAAGACGCTTCTTGGATGAGAAGCGAAACTTCTTCAGAGAAAAAACAAGGAAGTCCAGTTGCCTCCTAAGTTTAATCATCCTGATGACGAAGAACCTCTACAGACCTTTACCTTTGAAGAGCATTTGGAAACTACAATGAGTTCAGATTGCCCTGGTGCAGACAGTTCTAGATATATAGCACATATAACACCACTGTTACACAAGCTGCAGCGATTCCCAATCTGCTTCCAGATCCAATTTAAGGTTTTGGCTATTAGCTATACACCCCTTTATGGCATAGGTCCGGATATCTGAAGAACCATCCTGCCCCAATGGGAATGGTTCATCCCACATGTCCTGGTGGAAGACTCCTACTGCAGACCCCATCAGCCAAGGAATTTTGGCTGGTGGGGTCTAGGAAAAGAGCCATTTCTGCTGTGGCCCTCCATCCTTTGGAACATTGTGCCCACAGAGGTGAGGTCCATCCCCACTTCTCCTGGTCTTCTGAAAGGGACTTAGGACCTGGTTCTGCCAAGTGGCATGGGTTCAGATGGAGATGCTTTAGGCTGGAGATCACTGGTGCAATGACAGAACAAGACACTGTCTCTGCTCCGTTATTTTTGGTCAATTTAATTCTTGCAATTGCAACTGTTCCTATATTGATAACTTTTATATTTCAATTTTTATTGCTTTGTAAACCACCCAGAGTCACTCTAGATAGTGAGATGGGCAGTATGTAAATTTAATAAATAAATAATAATACAGCTATGAAATTTCTAATAAAATTTCTAGTAGTTGCAGTAACTCCATTCTAGACCAGCAATGGTTACCTGAAGACCCGGGCGCCCAATTTCTCCCCTTTCTCCTTTTTCCCCGGTTGGTCCCTGAAAATGAATAAATACTCTTTATTATTTACTTCACTGCCCTCCTTTTTTCTCATCCAAACAAAACGGTTAATTTTCGATTTCTTTCTGGAGAAGGAAAAAAAAAAGGAATCCTAACATTGCTTTTATGAGACTATGTTAAGAAAGTTTTCCACTATGAAAGAAAGGGTGGGGTAGCCCTTAATTAAATCCTTAAGCCATGGCATCTGATTCTTTTTTAATTTTAGCTTGTTTTGATCTACAGTTGTTGGGCAGACTGTAGATTACATCCATTACACAAGCAGACTTTTAACCACAAAGTTGGTTTTCTTCAGTTCCTCTCTGCCTCCACCTTCCCATATCTATGTCTCCAGATCTGGCCTAGAGGGAAGGAGAGAAGAAAGCAATCTGCTGATACAGCCCTAAAATTATAAAGAAAAATAAGAAGAGAAGAATCACAAAACTACTACTTCTTCTTTCTTCCTCTTCCTCTTCCTCTTCCTCTTCTTCTTCTCTTCTTCTTCTTCTTCCTCTTCCTCTTCTTCTGCCATATCCATCATCGGAAGTTGGCAATCATGTTGGCAATCCTATTTTTGATCAACAGTACGAAAAAGTGCTGCTGAGTTTTGTCCAAACCAGTCTCTTAGACTTTGAAGCCATGATGTTCTTCTTCTGCCTGGACCTCGTTTGCCTTCAATCTTTCCTTGGAGGATTAAGTGAAATATGCCATATTTTTGTGGGTGTCGCATCACATGTCCGAAATATTTGCTTTTTTATGGTTTTGATGATTTTCCTTGGTTTTCCCAGGCAGCTTATCATCTCCTCACTTCTGACTTTGTCAAACCAACTTTTACGTAACAGCCGCCTGTAAATCCACATTTCAGATGCTTCTGGTCTCTTCAAGTGGCTTTCTGTCAGAGACCAACTCTCCCCTCCGTAGAGCAGGATAGAAAGTCTGACAAGCCTGATTTTCAATCTTAGGCTTATGTCGTGACTGCAGAAGATCTTTTTCATTTTGAAGAATGCTATTCGAGCTTTCTCTTTTTACTTCGGTGGTCATGTTCCAGCTTTCACGTAAATTAGAACTGAGGGAATATTTTTCTTACCCTTATTATATTATGATGCTACCTTTTAGGATATTACTTTTGATGTTACTTTGTCTAGATCAAGCTTTTTATAAAATCCCCTAGGCTGTCATTGCAGTGGCTGAAACTACACAGAAAAGGAGACCACTGATGGATCAGATTAAAGCCCCATCTAAATCAATTTCCTAGTTCTGACAGCAATATTTATTTATTTATCAAACAAATGCCGCCAGAAGCATGTCATGGAAGCGCCAACACTCTTCTGCTTGTGATCCTCAGCAATGGGATGAAGAAGTATCTAACAGAATAACAGAGTTGGAATGGACCTTGGAGGTCATCTAGTCCAACCCAGGGGTGAGATTCTACCGGTTCGGACTGGTTCTATAGAACCGGTTGTTATGATTCTGCATTTGGAGAACCGGCAAATCGTGCCTCTGGCTGGCCCCGCCCCTCTCCACCCTCCCCTCCCCATCCAGTCAGTCCTTATCACATATGCGACATCGCGCATGCCCGACATCACTCACTGCGTTTCACTCCTTAAGGTATTTCTTTTTTTTTCCTCCCAGCAACCAGCTGTTCCGATGATCAGCTGTGCCAGGATCCCCCTTGCTATCTTACTGCTTCACCCAGGAGGCTTCCCTGAGGCCAAGAAGGCAAAAACATGCTCCATTTTTTGCCTTCCTGGGCCCCTGGGAGCAAAAACACCCCCCCCCCGGAGGTTTCCCTGAGGCCCAGGAGGCAGAAAAAGGGGGGGGATGTGCTGCAAAAAAAGAAGAAAAGAAGAAGCCACGCCCACCCAGTCCCATGGCCACACCCACCTAGCCACACCCACCTAGCCACGCCCGCAGAACCGGTTGTTAAAAAATTTGAATCCCGCCCCTGGTCCAACCCCTTGTTCAAGCATCATAATAAACCTACCGGAGGTCCTTCAATTGAAAGTCCACTTGGCCCTTGTGGTCCAGGAGGCCCTTGAGGGCCCGAAGAACCAATTTCACCTCGAGGTCCTTCAGGTCCCTGCAAGATCATCACAAAATCCATGCTCAAAATGTAGCAGTTATACACTTCATTTATTTACATAACCTACTTTATCCTGCTGTTTATGCTAATGCAACTCAAAAATGTTTACAAAACACAATATAAAAGTAATGAAAAACCTGAACTGTAGTCCTCGACTTACAACTCTAACTGAGACTGGCAATTACGGTTGTAACCTGGGATGGTGGCAAAGGGTTCACCATGTGGCTGGACTTATTTTTACCTTATTAGCGATGGATGTTAAGCAAACCCCACGTTTGTTAAACAAATTCTTGTTGCTGTTAAACAGACATTCTGGTCCTTAAGCGATTGCTGCAGTCAGTAAGCAAACACCATGGTTACGCAAACCTACAGTCGCTGCGGGCAGGTTTTTGCCAGAAACCAGAAGTAAACATCACTTCCCAGCCAAAGTAGAATAGAATAGAATTCTTTATTGGCCAAGTGTGATTGGACACACAAGGAATTTGTCTCGGTGCAAATGCTCTCAGTGTACATAAAAGAAAAGATACATTCATCAAAAGTCAAGAATCATAAGGTGCAACACTTAATAATAGTCATAGGGTATAATAAACAATTAAATCATACTAGGAAACAGTCAATAAAAATAGTTAGGATACAAGCAACAAGATTACAGTCATACAGTCATAAGTGGGAGGAGATGGGTGAAAGGAAGGAGGTGAGGATTAATAGTAATAGTAATGCAGTCTTTGTAAATAGTTGGACAATGTTGAGGGAATTATTTGTTTAGCAGAGTGATGGCGTTCGGGAAAAAAATGTCCTTCTGTCTAGTTGTTCTGGTGTGCAGTGCTCTATAGTGTCATTTTGAGGGAAGGAGTTGAAACAGTTTAGTGTCATTTTGAGGGAAGGAGTTGAAACAGTCCGGGATATGAGGGGTCTGTAAATATTTTCACAGCCCTCTTTTTGACTCATGCAGTATACAGGTCCTCAACTGAAGGCAGGTTGGTAGCAATTGTTTTTTTCTGCAGTCCTAATTATCCTCTGAAGTCTGTGTCTGTCCTGTTGGGTTGCAGAACCAAACCAGACAGTTATAGAGGTGCAGATGATAAACTCAATAATTCCTCTGTAGAACTGTATATATAAATGTCATAAATGGCAGTCATGTGATTACAGGGCACCGCAAACAGCCATATACAGATAGCCCTCGACATACAATAGTTTGCCTAGTGACTGTTCATAGTTACAACGGCATTGAAAAAGGTGACATATGACCATTTTTTGCACTTATGACCATTGCAGCATCCCCATGGTCACATGATTTACATTTGGATGTTTGACAACTGGTTCATATATACGATGGTTGCAGTGTCCTGGGGTGATTATTAGAGTGGGAATTGAAACAGTTCATCAATCAGGAATGGTATGATCCCATTCCTAGCCTTATTATCCTACATGTGGTGTGTGTATGTGTATTGGGTAAGCAGCATTTTATCCTACATGTTGTGTGTTTATGTGTATGTGTGTGTGTCTGTCTCTGTGTGTGTAGGATGAGGAGCGTTTGCCAAAACTACATTGTCCAATTTCAGATATTTTTGGTGGGGCCATTTACTGGACACTCCAAGTCTTGTGCAAAGGTAGTTTTGTGATTATGCATACTGTAGATATATAGGTGGGCTGTAGGAATTGTATAAAAACAACACCACAAAAACATTGGCGTTCCTGAAATTTTTCACACCACTTTGGTGCCAAGTACATGTGACTTAACAGGATGGAGAAAGTTTAAGGAAGAAGCTTCTTTGCAAAGCTCTAAAATTGAATGTACACATTAATAGAGTTGACTTAGGAGTAACAGAAGATGCCATGATTTCTACCCATTCTATAGGAATCCTTGCCCTTTTTAGCAATTTTCCTGTTTTTTCCCCCCAAAATTGTTTTTCTCCCAATAATATATATATTTTAAAAAATATAACAAGACAAAACGTAGGTTACATTCTGTACAGACAATGAAATCATTATGTGGGCTGGGATATACACAGACTATCATGCAGAAGGAAGCAGCATTGGCAAGTTACCTTTGGGCCATCATCACCACGGCTTCCTTTCGGACCTCGGAGACCTGGACCTCCCTATCAAACACATTTAAGATTAAAAGAAATCAAGTAAGTCCTGTTGTTCAAAGTTGCAATGTATATTGTGTATTGTGCACTCGTCACTTCCCGTCTGGACTACTGCAATGCTCTGTACATGGGGCTGCCGTTGAGGACCACCCGGAGGCTTCAACTGGTCCAGAATGCAGCGGCGCGGGTTGTGATGGGAGTGTCCCGATATTCCCATGTTACACCCCTCCTGCGTGCGCTGTACTGGTTACTGGTTGCCCTCTGGGTGAGATTCAAGGTGCTGGTTTTGACCTATAAAGCCCTTCATGGCTTAGGACCGGGATATTTACGGGAGACCCTGCTGCCAGCGACTGTTTCCCATTGTCCTGTGCGCTCTCACAGACAGGGCCTCCTTGGGGTTCCGTCAGCCAGACAATGTCGGCTGGTGACCCCTAGGGGTAGGGCCTTCTCTGTGGGAGCACCCACCCTATGGAACCAACTGCCCCTGGAGCTTCGGGTGGCCCCTGACCTCTGCTCTTTCCACCGGGGCCTAAAAATGTGGTTGTTTCGACTCACTGACCTGGACTGAGGGGTGTGTGTGTGGGGGAGTTTTAATGACTGTTTTTTAGTGTTTTAGATTATAATTGGGTTTCTTATTGGATTTAATCTCTTTTTAATTGTATATTGTATTGTTTTTATTGTATGCCTCCCTGAGTCCTTAGGGAGATGGGGCGGCTTAGAAATCCAATAAATAAATAAATAAATATTTATATCTCCTACTCATTCAGAGTTTTAGTCAAACAGCCATCTTTTAACTTATCTATATTTCTTTTCCTACAGGCAGAATTCAGTACTACTGAAAATAACTTGTTCTCTCAGGGATGCTGTTGTTTTGTAGTACCATATTTCCCGAAAATAAGACCTACAGTAAGACCTAGCACTATTTTCTAAACCTGCCCTAATATGACCTACGAAAATAAGACCTAGTGTAAATCTCCAGTTCCAGGAAGACTTTTCAGGAGCAACGTGCACCTACACCTCACACCCACTATTTGGCACCATAAATATATAAGACCTACCCGAAAATAAGACCTAGTGTGTTTTTGGGAGCCAAAAATATAAGACAGTGTCTTATTTTCACGGTAGTTCTGTTTGGTTCTAAGCCTGGTTGCAGAATTCACCAATACTGAGGCCATCATCGCCTTTCATCAACCATTATCTCCTCCTCTTCCTCTTCCTCTCCTCTTCCTCTTCCTCCTCCTCCTCCTCCTTCATATCACAATTCATATTTCACTATTCTACCCATAACTCTTCCTCATCCCTGAATATCCCTATCTTTCTTAAGGAAAGCACAATCAGAATTCGGTTTTCACAAAGCCAATTGGGAATTTTCCATTAAAAAATGTCATTTTTGATTCATTTTTGCACTTTTCTTCAATTTGGAGACCAACCAGCTATGCAGATTTATTTATTTATTTATTTATTTGACTTGTTTGCCGCCCCCTCTCCAAAAGGACTTGGGGTGGCTAATGACTGACACTTGAGTAAGTGCCCAAGGGTAGATTTCTGTCTTAATCCTGGGACACTTAGTAAGGCTATGCTTGCTTTAAAAGCAATGTAGATGAAATACAAACCCAACATATTTTCAAGGTATTCTATTAGGGAAGAGAGAAATGCTAAGGATGTCTCTAGGCATGGTCATTTTTGCCCAAAGGTCCTACCCAATATCTGATTCACTAATTTGATTGGTGGTCCAATAATGTACCACATTTATTCCATCACTTCTTTTTTCTTTCAACGTATCAAAGATGGAATAGCTTAAGTTTTGACTATCATCAGTAGTAAATGAATATCTGGAAAGTTTCCAGCACTCAAAGTAATGGAACAAGAGCAAGGAAGCCTTACTCTATATTTACTGTTATTTCAAAGCAACACCTAGAAACAGGAAACCTAATATATGGGACACACAAATGTCACATCCTTTGTATCTCAGTGCCTTTCAGATGTATAAAGCACCCAAGCTAGAGGGGAACGACAACTGATCTTCAATACAAATGTACTTCAGAGCAGTAGTAGTCCTTATTTTATTTTATTTTATTTTTAAATAATGCTTTATTGAATTTTTTCCATTTATACACATATACATAAATATGTATATAGTCCTTATTTTAATTCAATGTGTTAAATTCTCAGCCCACAAAGAAGATAGATTTTAGCAGATTGCATCACCAAGCTACGATCTCAATCTATCCAATAAAATTTGATACTTGGCCACCTAGGAGTACTTGAAGGGGGACATTAGTAAAAGACCAATAAAGTAAAATCTTACAGGTGGCCCTGAGGGGCCCGGAGATCCTTTGTTGACTTCAGAGCAGGAGCAAGAATGTGGAAGGGCAGGGCAGCCTTCTTCATCTCTCTAACAACAACAACAACAAAGGTATATCTTCAGTATATTCCAAACTAGCTCAATACCCGTGCTTGGCTACAAAACTATGTGGTCGGAGCTTAGTTTTTGGGGAGGAAAATAAGGGGGTGTGAAATGCTGCCTCTGCCTACCAGCATTCATCGGTATTCATCTGGCTAGCATCCTGTCAGTGTGTGAGAGAGTTGAGGGCTGTTTGGAAACAGTATTTGCTGTGTGAGCAAGAAGGAGACAGCAAGGAGCCTGGGCGTGGCTTAGATCAATTGTTTTGTACTAAAGCTGCTTTGTGCTGTGAAGGTAAAACTGAAACTCCTCTCCTCTGCTTGTGTTTTGCATTTGGAACAGATTTCTTTTCAGGTGGGGAGGGGGAGTAGAACTCCTTAGTATCAGAGCATGTTAATAATAACATATGAAATACTAACACTCTGATGGTCATTTCAAGAAATCCTTTCTTAGTGAGCACCTAGAAACCAAGAGGAAAATACATGCCAAATTTCAAATTTGTAGGTTTTACGATTCTGGAGATTTTGTGAGGATGCGTGAGTGGTATTTTGCTTTTATATATACTGTATAGATTAGGATACTCTGGATGTCGGTTACAGGTTCCTCTTTTGCAGACCTTTCCAGACATAGTTATAATTGAATTGCAAATGACTAAATAAGTATTCTTAATGAGTCACATCTTACCAAAGCTGGAAGTTCACAGCACTTATCTCTATTGGCCCACGAAGTGGAACAAATGATATCAAACATCTGCAGCTGGAACTGGTTAAGAAGGAAAAAATAATTCCAAAATTATTAGGCACCATCAAATAAAAACATAACAAAAACCAAAGGCAATAATCATTCATGAGTTGTTCTTTTAATTACCAAACCATGAACCGAATGCTTGCCTGTGAAATAGAGTTGTATAAAAAGATTTTAAAATCTACTCAAATTTATCCAAAATTTCAACTGAAGGTGACCTCCAAATGAAAGCTTAAAGAAACTCATCTGTCTCTAGAATCATACTTCCAACAACCCATCTTTTACCTTAAAAAGTAAATTATTTCCAGGAAAAATATTTCAGGTCGATACACGTAGTCTTCAGTTTACAACCACAATTGAGCCCAAAATTTATGTGGCTAAGTGTTGTGGTTAGCCTGCAGCAGATGCGGACAGCTGAGGAGAACGAGGACTCAGATGAGGGGCCAGGACCATTAGGGAGTTCAGAGGCCTTCAGAGATTGTGGGGGCTGGCAGCAGCGATGAGGAGGTTCCTGAGGAGCCTGGGCCAAGTGCGCGTGCATGCAGGGTTGCTCACAGGAAAAAGCAGTTGCAGCAGGCGACTCGGGAGTAAGGCTGCAAGGTAATGGCCCCTCCTTCAAGAAGATAAAAGCCAGCTGTGAAGCGAACATTCTTTGCAGGAAGCAAAGACGTTTTGAAACTCAGCCTCATGGACATTACAGTATCTTAAGTTGGTATTTGAAGACTCTTGTGTTGTAAAATATTTCTTATCTGTTATTCTTGGCAGCCTCGCACAGTTTTGGCGAGGTTTGTGCTTATCAAAGTTAATTGCAGCAGCCTTTTAACCAGGGATTTGTAAGAATCATTAAAAGGTTTCTGTTCCCTTTGGTTCATGTTTGTTTTATTGGAAAAGGGTTTGGGTCAGAAACTAAGTGAGATAGGTTGTTAAATGAATTTTGCCCCATTTTATGACCTTTCTTCCCACAGTTGTTAAGTGAATCACTACAATTGTTAAGTTAGTAACACGATTATTAAGTGAATCTGGCTTCCCCATTGATTTTGCTCATCAGAAGACCTCAAAAGGTAATCATGTGATCCCAGGACACTGCAACTGTCATAAATATGAGTCAGTCAGTTGCCAAGTGTCCAAATTTTGATCACATGACATTGGGGATGCTGCAATGGTCATAAGAGTGAAAAATGGTCATCAGTCATTTTTTTCAGTGCTGTTTTAAATTCAAACGGTCACTAAATGAACTGTTGTAATTCGAGGACTACTTGGGCAATCATGCAGATGAAAGCAAATTCATCTTTGTTTTCCAAAACTATTCCTCTTTCACCTCCAGTACCTAATCCTACAAATGTCATAATGTTGTTGTATTGAGAACAACACAATAACTATTGGGCCTTGGTGGTGCAGGCTGTTAATAGCCTAGCACTTAGCTCCAGCTGCCTGTAATTATTGCAGGCTCGAATCCCACCAGGCTCAAGGTTGACTCAGCCTTCCATCCTCTCGGGGTAGGTAAAGTGAGGACCCAAGATTGTTGGGGGCAATAAGCTGACTTTGTAAAAAATGCCGCTTAGTAATAAGCAGGCATATACAATGGAATGAAGGCTATTGCTGAGCGCATTGGGTTGTATCCCAAAAACTGTAAGCCGCCCTGAGTCTCCGGAGAAGGGCGGGATATAAATATGAATTAAAAAAAAAACTATGGCCCATGTTGCTTAAATCAAGTCTAAAATCAGAGTTAAAAGGTATATAAAGATGTAAATATTTGTTGAGAATCCATAGCTCAGCCCACTGGGTTTACATTTAGTTTCCTTCATTCTGAAATAAACAATTCCTCATAAATCTCCAAATGCCAATTCCCCTCTCATGCAACATTTCCAACAGAACAAACACACAGTTTCCTTAAAGATGCCTGAAGGAACAAAATTTCAATTAAGAATATATACTAGCATAATTCATTTTGCCATACCTGCAGAGAGACACGACTCTTCTACAAGGGGAGACATTCAGGTAAATTCAACAGAGGACTTGGTCAAGGAACATAAGTGCATAAGAGCACCAAGGTGCCTACCGTCCCTGTCCTAATGTCCCCTTTTATTTGTACCATTTCATGTACTTATAATCATGTTCCTAATTATATCTGTTATCTAAAACAGGGGTCTCCAACCTTGGCCATTTTAAGATTTGTGGACTTCAACTCCCAGAATTTCTCAGCCAGCAAAGCTGGCTGAGGAATTTGGGAGTTAAAGTCCACAAGTCTTAAAGTGGCTAAGGTTGGAGACCCCTGATCTAAAACATGCTTGACAAAATAAATAAATAAATAAATAAATAAATAAATAAATAAAGTAAATTAATTAATTAAAAATAAATAAATAAACACTGGATATCCCAGGGTGGAATGGGACTTTCAGGCTCCTACCCTTGGCTGTGCCTCCTTTGCCTGCCATCTCCCACCTCCACCCATTTACAGCCAGCTTTCCTCCTCTGCAGGCCTTCCTCCAGCCATTCACCCTGGCCAATGGGCCTCCGCCCCTCCGCTCCATGCCCTTTGGCCCAGCCCATTTGCCGAGACAGCAAATGAGTGTTTGCCACATGGGACAGTTAGCTGCCAGACAATCATGTGGCAGGCAGAAGCCAAGGTGCTGCAGGGATAGCATACGATGGGTGATAGGCAATCACATGGGCTGTGGGGCTATGGGGGAGGTGGGGCAGCCCAATGGCACAGGCTCATGGCCTCAGGCGCTTCTTAGGGTTAGGAAGGAAGGGAAGCAATGATAGTATTTTACTGGTTCTGCCCGGTTCTGCCAAGCTGGTAGCGCCGATGAGCAGCGGAGACTGAACCAGTTGTCACTGACACTCTGCTGTTGGGCCCACCTTTATTTCCTGCTTTTTTTTAAAATTCACATTTATATGCCGCCCTTCTCCAGAGACTCAGGGCGGCTTACAATGTCTGGAGCACAACCCAATGCTCTCAGCAACAGCCTTCATTCTATTGTATATGCCTGCTTATTACTAAGTGGCATTTTTACAAAGTCAGCTTATTGCCCCCAACAATCTTGGGTCCTCAATTTACCTACCCCGAGAGGATGGAAGGCTGAGTCAACCTTGAGCCTGGTGGGATTCGAGCCTGCACTAATTGCAGGCAGCTGGAGCTAAATGCTAGGTGTTTAACAGCCTGCACCACCAACGCTTTTACATTGCATTGCATTGTGGGTGCACACCACAACAAAAATGTTTGTCATCATTGTCCTACACCCTAGGGTGGTATTGAAATGTATATATAGGCCCATTCCAAATAAAGCAAATTTTATATATATATATTTGCTCAAATTTAAAAAAAAACCTCATTTTTTCAGAGGAAACTGAATCATTCTTGATGATTTAGCCTCATGGACCATAAGACAGCATCAAAATACAATTTCCTGAAAAAATACACCGTGCCTAATCAAAAGAACAGACTTTGTTAAAGTTGAATTTGCGAAAAGAATGCTTCTATTTGTTTTAAAATGCATGTTTGTGGACTTACATAACCACCAACCAATTCAGTTGCAGGCAACCGTTTTTTGCTTCCTGTGGGTGTATAGTTCACTTGACCACTTATCATTCATACAACCATGATTTTCCAAACAAAAGCCATCATTTCTTTTCTTTTATTTTCTCACAAAGCACCCTTCAATTGCAATTTTTTACAAGATGGCCTTTGTCATTCCCTGCTGGAACATGGCCACAGGGTTGCTTGGTTCAATTGTCTTAGGGGACTTGATATATTAATTGCCAGGCTTAATTTAGGAGTCTGAAAACACTTCTTTGTACAGAGCACATAATTTTATGTGGAGGGAGGGCAACTATGTACTTCACAGGCCAAACAAACCGAAGTCCATTAGGTTTAAAAACTTCATTTGGTCAAGAGAGTTCAAAGGACATGACCAGATTGTCCAGTTTTGAAAATTAAATCCATCTCTTCTCTCTTATTAAATTCTCCTCTTGCTTAATTAGATAATTGTAATAATGCTCTGGAACAGCTTCTCTTGTTGGGAACTGTCATCTTGAAAAGGAGATCAAAGTACAGGCCAGGTCTCAAGAGTTCAACATGGTCAAGTACTTCCCAGGGAGTGACCCAAATGACCTTTTCCCACTTGAATTTGACCACAACACAAAGATGCCTTGACAAAGTGGTGGAACATACATGAGAGTTAAAATGAATGAAGTAGATAGTGGTATAGATGAATTAATGCTTTGTGTCTAATTACAGAAGGAGTTACATCCAAGGGTGGCCTTCAAAAAATTCAGCAACCAGTTCTCTGTTTGGTTGTTGGGTGGGCGTGACCATGGTGGGCATTGCCTAGTTGGCCGCCTGCACCACGGCAGGGAGGGGCGTTTCCACTTTCCCCAGGCTCTGGAGGCTTTCTTCGAGCCTCTGGGAGGGTGAAAACAGCCTCCCTGGCTCTGGAGGTCCTCCAGAAGCCAGAAACGGGTCTTTCAAAGCCTCCGGGAGGCCCATTTTTCACCCTCCCCAAACCTCCATGCGAGCCCTGCACTTACCTCGCATCCAAAACGGGACGCATGGAGAGTCCTTGGAGGGCCAGGGCGGGATGGGAGGGGCCAGCCAGGAGTGGGATTTGGTGGTTCTCCAAACTGGCTATAACATTAGCTATGGATTCCCCCGAGCCTGGGTGAGCCTGTAGCAGCCCACCCCTGGTTACATCAATCCTTGGATAAATAAACCGAGGAGCCATCTTGCCCCAATATGACTGGCCTGCCCCACTCGTCCTGGCAGAAGAGGCCTTCTGCAAACCCCATCAGCCAAGGAATTTGGGACGGCATGGATTAGGAGAAGACCCTTTTCTGCTGTGGTCTGCAACTTTTGGAACATCATGCTGGAGGGTGGAGATGAATCCACCCTCCAACCTTTTGGCTCTCAGGAAGGACCTGAAAACCTAGCTGTAGGTAGTTGATACAATGACAGAGAAGGCCTTACCTCCTCTCCACCTGGTTTTAGTCTGTATTTGATCTTTTGAAATTTTATCTAGAATTTTAATTTAGAATTATTTTTAATATCTCCATTTTTACTATATTGTAAGCCTCCCAGAGTCGATTTGGACAGCGAGATGGGTTGGCATATCAATTTAATTAATATATAAATCTTGCTGAATAAATCATCCACTTTTATCTCAGCTCCTTTACTTACTGGTGCAGAACTGTCTCTTGGTCCTCTTGATCGAACCATTCTCCCCAGTACTTCAATCCCATTAGAGGTTATATTTCCTGCTGCGTTGATAATCTTCTCAGCCACTTCCTTGCAATCAATCACTACTTTAGCGGTGGTTTTGCTGATAACCATATGCAGCTGGAAGAGGAGAAGGATGTTTTAATACACAACAAAGGAGCCAAATGACTTACATTTTTAAAAAAGAGCTCTTTGTAATCCTTTTAATGCAATTTACAGACATGCTAATGCTTTGTAAAGTTTCTGTAGGCACGGAGAGCTGCACTCTCCTACATTCCTCAAGTAACCTGTTGGCCACTATTTCCATTTTGCAGCTAAGCAGGAATTTGTGTATCACTAATGGCAAAAGTGGCTAAGACGCTGAGCTTGTCACTCAGAAAGGTCGGCAGTTCAGCGGTTCAAATCCCTAGTAACGCATAACGAGTGAGCTCCCATTACTTGTCCCAGCTTCTGCCAACCTAGCTGTTCAAAAGCATGTAAAAATGCAAATAGAAAAATAGTGACCACTTGGATGGGAAGGTAACAGCGTTCCGTGCACCTTTGGCATTTAGTCATGCCGGCCACATGACCACAGAGACGTCTTCGGACAGCGCTGGCTCTTCGGCTTTGAAACGGAGATGAACAACACCCCCTAAAGCCGGAAACGACTAGCACATATATGCGAGGGGAGCCTTTACCTTAACAGCAAAAGAAAGACCTCACTGAAGATTGAGGGTTGAGTGATAAATGGGGCACAGAATGGGCAATATTAGCCTGCTTGACCCATACCTCTGATCAGAGATCCATAACATATGTGGGTTTGTATGGCTTGTCAATGGCCAAATTCCAAAAATAAGGAGATCATGGCATGACCTGAAAGAATGTCTTAAGAGCTTTTGGAGTGGGGGATAGATGGCCTCTTAAGGTTTAAGACCTTCATTTTGACCCTTCAAATGTCCCCAAGCCACTCTAAAAGCAAGAACCACATCAGCTGTCAGCTTTGGAAGCCATATTGACACCAGACGCTTCCACACTGCCACATTCTTGAGCCTGGGAAAATGGGAGGGGGGAATTTTTTGAAGTGTATGTGGTTGGACATAATAGCATTCTTCTTCTAAGTCAAGGTAATGTTATTTCTGCACCTGGGTGAGGGGAAATCACAAGTTGGGATGGATGTGATTGGGGCATGTGATGCAATGATGGGTGCAGGGGGTGGATTTGTAGTTTTTACTTATTGCAAGGAAACCCGGAACTTTCAGATTCGGGATTCCCCAAATGTGCCAGTTTACTATCCAAATAAAACAGATCTTTTGAGAAGAAGTCTGTCTCAGAATTATTTGTTGGAGTGGAGGTTTTCTGGAACGCTGACATCAGCTTTATTCGTCATTCCAGAAACAGAGAAAGTTCTCCAGCAGAATTTTGTTTAGATTTTTTAAAATCTTACCTTTATTATTTTTATAAATCACTCAAGGCAGCAAACATATCTAATACTCTTTCCTTGTCTTATTTTCCCTACAACAACAGCCCTGTAAGGTGTGTTAGGCTAAGAGATAGTGATTGGCCTAAATGCACTCATCTGGCTTTCATGGCTAAGGCGGGACTAGAACTCACGGACTCCTGATTTCTAGCCTGCTGCCTTCCTTCCCCAATAGACCAAACTGGTTTTCATTTGTAGGTGTTTTTTTTTCCAATTTTTTGCACATTGGCAATTTGCAGAGTTATAATAATTTAAAATTAAAGAAAATAAAGTAAAAACAATATATAAATACACAAGAGCTAAAATATGAAATACTGAAGACTAATCCCAGGAGAAAACTACTCTTCTAGAATGTAAAACAGAATGGTATAAAACCGTGTAAACATTTAGACAGCTGCCAAATTTCTCCCCTTCTTTCTAGACAAGTTAAACAACAATTGTCTTATTTCACTCTTGCAATGATATAAGCTCTGAAACAGAATTTGGCAGCTTTAAAAGTGACATCATTTTTAACAGCCTGAGAAGAAATGAAATTAAGAATCTGATTATCAGAGGATTCAGCCAAAAGAAAATTAATTAGTCTACTTATTTGGATATTTCTTGAGGCCACAGAAAGGACACTAATAAACCACATGAAGGCTTGAGATAACTTTTTTTCTTGTATATTTGCTCTATGAGTTTGAGTCCTCATAAATTTGGGAGAATAGAGCGATATTGGGAAGACAGGTTCTTTTGTATTTAAAATATTTTTAAAGATTTTTCCAAAAGCGCTTTTCCAAAAGGCAAATGGACTTTCCTGGGTTCCCCTTTTTTTTTCCTTCTTTTTTCCCCCTTTTCCTTCTTCAGTTCGCTTCTTGGATAAGAAATGAAACATTTTCAAAGGAAAAAAAAAACCCAAGAAATAGTTGCCTTTTGCAAAATCACCTTTGGGAAAACAATGACATGGATGATTAAGAATCTCCATAAGATCTTTTTGAAGCAGATTTCAGCAAGTGTCTCACCTTATGGAAACTTCCATAAAATATTTTCTTTATGTCAGGCCCTTCAAAGGTTACTGTCTGGAATTCCCCTTTGTAGTCATAATTGAAGAAAGTCAAGGTTTTGCCGTCATCTGCACAGTGTATGAGAAAATAAGGCTCAGAGAACTGTATACATTTTTTTAAGGTTATATATTGGCTCGTCATATTTTCAAGCAAAAGTCACGATCAGCCAGCTGGCCAAGGAGACAATGAGAAGCACAGGCTTCTATATTTCATCAAAACTCATTCTCCAAACCAAGCAACCTGTATAGGCAGAAGGGGAGGGAGTTTTGACAGGTGGATAAACTGCTCTTACAGACAAAATGCGGGGATTTAAATTGGTTAAATCTGAGCACCCCACAGGCAAAAAGGAAGCTATTTAAATCCACTTCTTCTTTGCCCATACAAGCCCAATGAGGTTAATGAAATTCCTGGTCTTTTTTGTAAACCAATGAGATATGAAGGACACGCAGATACAAGTGATAAAGGTGGACAGTCCTTATCAAACAATGACATGTAGGGAATCTATAGGTACCTCAGCTTAGATACCTTCCATAAGAAAAGGTGATTTATAAATATTTTATTAGATTTTTAATCCTGCCTTTATTGTTTTATAGGTAACTCGAGGTAATAAACATACATAATACTTGTTCATCCTCCACATTTTCCACAACAACAATCCTGTGAGATGGGCTGAGAGAAAGTGAATGGCCCAAAGTCACCCAGCCAGTTTTCAGGCCTAAACCAGGATGGGAACTCATGGTCTCCTGGTTTCTAGGCCAGCACCTTAATCACACCATACTAGCACTCTCATGTATCATATTATAAATAAGAAATAGCACATACATAAATTAGTAGAAATGCTTATGAAAAATTGGGTAGGAAAAACAGATTCCTTCAAAAAGAAAACAGCAACTATGACTTCTGAAATCTCTTGTTGATAACATGCAAAAAAAAATACAGATGGAAATAATCAATCACAGCACACCCACAAACCACAGACACTTACTATCCAAAATAACTCCGACCAATGGCTCATAACTTTCATTTAAAATCTCCCACAGAGCAAATGGTTCCAGAGGTGTTTCAGGAAGGATGCGGAAGAGAAAAGTTATGGTGTAATCTGACGGGAGACCCTCTGGATGTACATATCTGTGAAAAGAAAGTAAGTTTGCAGAAAGGGATATTAATGCAGAGAAATCCCACATCAGGAATGAACCATTTTCATTGACACAAGGCTACAGGAGGCTGTATCAAGCGCCAAACTCTGTATGTAGATGAAAGCTATAATCCATCTGAGGTTAGAACTGAGGAATAGCAATAGCACTTAGACTTATATACCACTTCATAGCCCTCTCTAAGCAGTTTGTCCCTAACAATCTGGGTTCTCGTTTTACTGACCTTGGAAGGATGGTAGGCTGAGTCAACCTTGAGCCAGTCAGGATTGAACTGCTGGAGTGAGCAGTGAGTTACCCTGCAGTACTGCATTCTATACACCACAGATATCAATAGGTGTCCAATTTTGCCCCTGAGCACCTTCATAATTTTAACTGGGTAGGTGCTCCAACACCACAAGTTTTTAAGAAGAGATTGGACAAGCATTTGTCTGACATGGTATAGGGTTTCCTGCATGAGCAAGGGCTTGGACTAGATGACTTCCAAGGCCCCTTCTAAGTCTATTATTCTGTTATTCTATAAACTTCATTTAAAGGGCTTATTTTTGGCTCATCAATTCTATGAATGCTTGTGCGGTCACAGAAGAGATAATGAACACCCGCAAACAATGATAAGTCTATATCTGTCTTTGCAATACCTGTGCCCTGCAATCCATCAGTTCTATCAGTCATGATAAAATTGCAGCTTCCCCCAAACACCTTATCAATTCTTGCCTCCTTATCCTGTCGTAATTGTAGAGTTTTGAGCCAGCTTTATTGAAAATCTGCCTACATGGATCCCCATATCCTCAAAATCAACATGCTCCATCAAACTGCATACAAGATTCCTGAACAATGAGAGTCACCACCTCTATACACAGCTGGTAAATATATCCCTATGACTAAATGTTTTCAAGTTAATGCTTTTCCTAACTTTGACTCTTGTCCATGAAATTGGTTGTTGGCTGTACGTTTTAATGTTCTTTTTAGGAGTGGAGAATGCTATACACCTATTTATATCTTTTTCCCCAGCCTGCTGCCCTCCAGATGTGTTGCTATGGTATTACCTTGGGAATTCTGGGAATTGTAGTTGCCTCACAGCTGGAAAGCACCAGGTTCAGAGAGGCCATATGACATTATGTTTTAATTGCTGGAATTTTATCATGGAAAGAAGCTAGGAGATCAAATTCTTAAAAACAAATAAAATCAACAAACATATATAATTCCCTTTAATCCTCAGTATATTTGTATGCCTGCTAATTTTTCTGATGGCTGATAACATTGCAATGTAATAGATAAAATGACTTTGCATAAAATAATTCATATGGGATACTACAACCCATGCAATAAAATTGCAGGTTTTATTCCTTATAATAATATTGACTTTGCTGATATTTCTATTCCCTGTTTGTTATTTTAAATAACAGGGAGGTTTGAGTGCACAGACCAAATTTTCCTACTTAAACCATCCTTAAGCTCTTGGAAGATATGTTGCTGATTGTTAATGCAATTAAGTAAGACATTTCTTTCATATTTTATAATTCTCATGAGGAAAGCTCATATATCTTGAAGCAGGTATGCAACTAAGAGTAACCACACTGAAACCAGCAAGCATGTCCTACTGAGGTAATTTTTAAAGTCTGTGATATTCAGCTGAATTTTGGTAATATATACTCATGGCTTAAACTCTCAGTACCATTTGCTCATTGCTCCTGGGAACAGCCCCCACAACCACAATGAGGCAACAGAGCAGGATTTGTGGTGTTCATATTGTGTCCATATTGATGGACAATATTGAACACCATACTAGAATTACAGGTAGCCTTCAACTTACAATTCCAATTGAGCCCCAAATTTCCTTTGCTAAGCAAGACAATTGATAAATGAGTTTTGCCTCATTTTATGACTTTTCTTGCCACAGTCCTTAAATGAATCACTGCAGTTGTTAAGTTAATAATACACAGGGGTGGGGTTCAAATTTTTTAACAACCGGTTCTGTGGGCATGGCTAGGTGGATGTGGCTAGGTGGGCATGGCCATGTAACCAGGTGGGCGTGGCTGCTGCTGCTGCTGCTGCTTCTTCTTCTTCTTCTTCTTCTTCTTCTTCTTCTTCTTCTTCTTCTTCTTCTTCTTCTTCTTTCTTCTTCTTCCTTCCTCCTCCTCCTCCTCCTCCTCCTCCTCCTTTTTGCACTAACCCCCACCCCACACTCCAGGTTTTTTTGCCTCCTGGGCCTCAGGGAAATCTCCTGGGGGGGGGGGTGTTTTTGCTCCCAGGAATCTTCCCTGAGGACCAGGAAGGCAAAAAAGGGAGCAGGGGGTGAGCATGCAGGAACAGCTGATCATCAGGAGGCGAAAAAAAGAAATACTTTAAGGAGTTACTGGGTGGGGAAGAATGCAGTCAGCGATGTCAGGCATGCACGCAATGTCGCACATGCGCAATAAGGACTGACTGGACAGGGAGGGGAGGGGCAGGGCAGGCAGAGAGAGGTGGGGCCAGCCAGTTCTCCAAACTGTGCAGAATTGTAACAACCGGTTCTATAGAACTGGTCCGAACCGGTAGAATCCCACCCCTGGTAAGTGAAAGTGGCTTCCCTGTTGACTTTGCAGAAGACTGAAAAAGATGATCACATATGAGCCGTGGTGGCGCAGTGGTTAAAATGCAGTATTGCAGGCGACCTCATTGTTCACTGCAGGCTCAAGATTGACTCAGCCTTCCATCCTTTCAAGATCAGTAAAATGGGGACCCAGGTTGTTGGAGCAATATGCTGATTCTGTAAAGCACTTAGAGAGGGCTGTAAAAGCACCATGAAGCAATATCTCAGTCTAATTGCTATTGCTAAGTGCTATCACATGAACCTGTGACACTGCGATGACCCAGAGTGTAACACAAATGTAACAAAATCCAAAACATAAATAAATGTCCTTTAATGCCTCCAACTTGGCCCCACTGTTCAATAATTCTCAGTTGGAGATAAAACGTACTCCAAAATAGTCTTCAAAAGAAAGCAATACAGTCCAAACTTAATGAGCAGATAGAGGTAAAATAAAAAACCAAACAAAATACAATGAAGAAATTTCCACAATGGAACAGGATAAGTAATTACCAACTTCAAGGAGATAACAAGGCACAGTCTGTTGGAAGGACACCAACCAAGATAACTGCAGCCCAAAATAAAACATGCTTTGCTTCTAGCAACGCTGTGTTTTAACCATCTTTCTTATATACTAGTCTTCCCAGTTGCAACCAATGAGGGGGATCATGGCCACTTCCTCTCTCATAAGCCAAGTTGCTTCCTTCTCCGTTCCTCCCTGCATATCCTAGGATGCAGAGAGGATGGGCCTGGTTCTTCCTCTGACTGCCCAGCTGGCCTCTGCCCTTCCCCAGCCTCCTCCACAACCTCCAGAGCCACATCTCCACTCCCTGTCGGCTGTTCCTCCTCTCCCTCAGAGTCCGACTCTAACAAGGGCATGACAGACACTGCAAACATCATAAATACAAGCTACTGTAGTTGCCTAACATCCATATTCTGATCACATGGCCATGGGGAAGCTGCAATGATTGCAAGTGTGAAAAACAGCATAAGTAATTTTTTTCAGTGCTGTTGTAACTTTGAATGGTCACTAAACAAATGTTGTAAGCCTAGGACTAACTGTAACCATTACAGTGGAACCATCATAACAGATGATACTATTTTGAATATAGTAGGAGTTGCAATCTGAACACACATTTGAAACACATGTCTAAAGTTTGATTTGTGATAAACATTTCATCAATATTCCGAAATAAAAGGATATTGAGGTGGCGGAGGTGAATAATTAGGAAATATCTGCAGGCAAACAAATGAAAGAGAAATTCTTGAAGATCAAGGGATTGTGTCAAGGGATCATGTACAGTTTAAACTAGGTGGACTTTTACTGGAGGGGGGATGTCCTCAGTTGCAAGCTTGGAATTTCGAAAGAAATCAAAGGAATGTCCATAAGCTTGGGAAAAATGCAGATATCCCTAAATCTGAACAGCTAATGTAATAGAAGGATTATTATAGCTCTGAGCTATAGGATCTTCCTGTAAGACATCCAGCCAATGAGCAAATCAAATACGTGCTCCTAAGTTCTTTTTTCATTTTATTTAAAATACATACATTCAATTCACCTTTCATTAAATGGTGTGTTGACTGGTTACAAATGACTTGTGCCATAACAGTTAAATTTTACAACCATATTCATTGTTTTAATACTAATTCTCTATTCTTATCATATTCATACACAAATTATTTCTATTACTATAACATTCCTCTTCTTAACATATTCAATTTTATTAACATATTTTCTGTATTTCACTGGCCTGATAATTATTTCTAGGCTTCATATTTTTTCTCTAGCCATTGATAAAATAATTCCCATATTTGATAATATTCAGTTTGTTCCTTCTCTTTAATTGCAAGTGTTAATCTGTTCATTTCTGCACATTCTAATATTTTCCTTATCACATTCTCTTCTGTCGGAATCTTTTCATTCTTCCAATTTTGTACAAATACAATTCTAGCTATAGTTACTATATGGATAATTAAATATATCTTATCTGTACTGTAAGTTTCTGGTATAATCCCCAACAAAAATATTTCAGGTTTTAAATCTATGTGTTGTTGTATCATGTTTTCCAACCACGTATGTATTTTTGTCCAATATCTTTTTGCTTCTACACATAGCCACCACATATGATAATATGATCCTGGTGTCTGGTGACATTTCCAGCATTTTGCTGATTTATCTTTCAACATCCTTGCCAACCTATTCCCAGGGCTAGGGCCTTTTCTGTGGGAGCGCCCGCCCTATGGAATCAGCTTCCTGCGGATCTTCATTTGGCCCCTGATCTCCACTCCTTTCGTCAAGACCTGAAGACTTGGCTGTTTCAGCAGGCCGGCCTGGATTGACCATGGAGGCGGGTAGTTTTATAGTATTGTTTATTATTGTATTTTAATTGTTTTTAACTTCTTTCTTGTAATTTAGGCTTGTTTTTATTTAATATTTTTTTATTGTATATATCCTTCTTTTATATGTTCACCACCCTGAGTCCTTTGGGAGAAGGGTGGCATACAAGTCTAATAAAATAATAATAATAATAATAACCTTGCCAGTGCAAAATGCTCCTAAATTCTAATCACTCCCATTTTCACAACTCTGGTTTCTAGGAGATAGCTTTTGTACCACGAGAGACAATTTTATTTAACTGGGAAATGTAACTAAATGCTTATTACTTATACATTATTGACTTGATTTGTTCCAGTTGTACACAAGGGTTTGGTTTGGAAAAATAACACACAATATTCTTAAGGTTTACTCTTCCTTCCTCCATCCATGTTCCTCTAATGCCACGTTACAAATTTGCCTTCCCCTCCCCCTCACTCCAAGTTTTGCTTTCCTAATCCCTAAAATCTGCAAGAATCCACATATGAGCTGAATTAGGTTTATCTCTCCGCTTCACAACATGCTCTTTTTCCAGGCAATACTGTTTTCAGCATTCAGCCCTCATGCCAGATGATGAACCATTTTAACAAATAAGGAGGGATTTTTTTAGCATAAATCTGGCCCCGGGAAAGATTAATCCTGGGAATACGCCAGTGAATGTGTAGGCAGCTTCTCATTAAGAGCTGAGATGGTTACTGTAAATGTTTGAGAGAAAAAGAATCTGTTCATATTTTTTCTTGGAAAGCAAATTAAAATTTCAATCCAAAAATAATACGACAGTGAGATGTCTACCCAGGAATCTCTCCAAAACCAGCACAACTTGTAGACCGTTTTCTTCTTCTTAACAAAAGAATAATTGATTAAAAGCAGAATGATGGATTGTCAAAGATTAAACAAGACCCAGTATGGAAGGATGTCCTACTATGCTAGTTTTGGGGTGTCTTCCATCTCTACAAAACCTTTCGCACACACAGAATAAATTTAAGGCCTGGAGAAACTTAGAGTAATAACCCAAAGTGGGTGTAAGATAGGTATAGTAGCAGAACTTCTTCTGGGTCCCGTTGCATATGCCAAGGGTGGGGATTTGCAATGGTGAAATAGCTCAACATCCACCCTCCATTCCAAATAAAATAGCTTTATTGGAAAGCAATAAAATTGAATCACAAAATCTAGTTTCTGGCTTTTATATAGAAGATACTTTGTACAACTGCTAGATAAGTAATGGCCACTTCCTAGTGCTTTCAAAATAAACCACCTAGAGTTTAACCTGCACAGTGTTGATACTCAACAGATCTAGGTAGTTACTCAACTGCAGTCAAACATTTATGACTTGGCTTTGAAGTTTAAATTAGAAATTTCCTGGTGAGGACAAGCCTATCAAGTTCCAATTTCAGTCTGGGTCCTTACCAGAAATCTATCTATCTACTACAGCTGAAACTTCAGCCTTAGTTCTCTCTGGAGCTTCTCTACAGATGAGATGAAGGCCAGCCCCGTAGGTTTCTTGTCTTAAGTAGCCACATTAAATGGTGCCCCTCCATGTGATTGGCTACTTCTTAGTGATTGTCTCAGCTTCAGCCTCCAGCAACAGTAGATATCTAATCCAGTGTTTCTCAATTTTGGCAACTTTAAGATATGTGGACTTCAATTCCCAGAATTCCCCAGCCAGCAATGTCCATGCATTTTAAAGCATGCTGGCTGGGGAATTCTGGGAGGTGAAGTCCACCCATCTTAAAGTATGCTGGCTCAAGAATTCTGGATGTTGAAGTCCACCTATCTTAAAACAGATTGTCTAGGGAGTTTTGGGAATTGAAGTCCACCCATTTTAAAGCATGCTGGGTCAGGAATTCTGGAAGGTGAAGTCTATTCATCTTAAAGCATGCTGGCTAGAGAATTCTGGGAGGTGAAGTCCACCCATCTTAAAGTTGCCAAGGTTCCAAAACACTGATCTAGTCCATCTGTGTTGGAACTACATAATGCAATTCTGGATAGGAAATTGTCAATTTGTTGCCTTACATGGAATTAACACAACAAAGGTGATAAGAATGAAGTACTGGATTCCAGGCATGTCACTAGAAGGCAAAAATCACAAAACTGCATCTCACTTACTTTGGCCATGTCCTGCAGGGGAGTGCATTGGAGAAAGGAATTATGTTTGGAAGAGTTAACAGTAAAGGAAACAGGTTGCCAAAGAACATGATGGCTGGACACCATCAAACCTGACACCAGCCAGGCCATAGAACTAGTGCAAGATTGGAAGATGTGGACAGACCTGGCTCGTAGACTCAACCAAACGGATAACATCATCATCAAGAACAACTTACAAGCTTAAGATTTGATCATTTCTGAAAGAATATATATCATATTACTCCTTGGCTCCAAAACTATGCATACAGTATGATTGGTTGCTTAGCAAATGTTCGAAAATATAAGTTTCTCCCCAAAAGGTACTTATGACCCAGGTCTGATGGCTGCTCCTCCCCTGTAGTCATGTGACCATATTTTCAATCCTTGACAACCAGCCCACATTTACAGTTGTGTGACAACAATTCACTTTTTTTTTTTGCTGAAAACCAGTATTTACTTTCGGATTTTTGGCAAAACGTCCTGTAGCAAACAATGGGTTTGCCTAACAACCATAGCACTCACTTAACAACAGACACAACAAAAGGTCATAAAATCAGTTGTCAGTTATATGACTTTATGACCGTCACAATTTACAACTCTAATTGGCAATCTCCATTATGTTTGTAGATTGGTTTCCACCTGTGTATGCAGCTGATAGATAGTATTCATATACAATGGATTTAAACCTTTCACTGGTGTTCTCAGATAACTGCTGTTTCTTGTTTAATCTGAATAGGAAAAACTGTGGAGAGTCCAGGCTGATTTGCGCTCATTCAGATGAAATGACATACAGTGGTACCTCAGTCCTCATCGGTAATTCATTCTGGAAGACGTGCTGAATACTAAAACCAACAGGTACCGAGAAAAACCACATGACTTACCACGTGACCTGCTATTTCGGCCTGAAGAAATAGCAAGTCACAAGGCAGTCAAATCAGCAAGTTCTTTGCACATCAACTACTAGGAAAAAGACAAGATTTCTGCTTCAAAACACCTTGAATATCGAATTTGATGAGTTTTGAAGCAGTCAACTGCTGAGTATGATGACTGTACTGGGGTGATACTGAAGGCTGAAGCAAATTTATTTATTTATTTATTTATTTATTTATTTATTTAATCCGACTTATATGCCACCCCCTCTCCAAAAAAGACTCTGGGCAGCTCACAGCTAAAAAATACAACAATAAATAAATTAGCTAAAAACATATTAAACAGATTAAAGCCGAATTAAAGTTAAAGATCCCATAGTTAAAATAAACCAGTTTATTTTATGTTTCTGATTGCCTTCTAGAAGTCACAGTAGAAGAGAAGGAAGAGAAATCTGGACTACAGATGTAACACTAAACTTTGATTTAGTCCTGCATCTCATTGACTCAACCTTGCAAATTAAGCTGAGAGGCATCCATCAGATTTCTGCTTGGAATTCTTTCAAAACCTTTACAAATTAGTGAGAAATCTTTCAGGAAAGAAGGAAACGTCTGAGGGAGAATTTCCAGATGCTGTTTCTTTTTCCCCCACTATCTTTTTCCCTAGGAAAAAGATCTATCTTTTTTTATCAGGGAAACTTTTAAGCCAAAAAGCGTTTTTTGCTTGTTTGTTTTAGTTTTTTTTTCAAATGGAAAACAATTGTCATCAAGTACAAAAATTGCAGGATAGTTTTGTTACTTTATGCAATTTTAGCAATATGTGCAATGTAATCTGTGTGCAAGGCTGTGTGCAAAAAACACATGCACATACCCATATATCAATATTCTGTATTTGCATGTATGTTATTGCATAGAGGTCCCTCTGAGCAAGATGGATGGTTTCTAAATTAAATAAAATAAAATAAATAAATCACCGTAACTCCAAAGTAATCGAACTCCCATTCCTAGATACAAAAATTACATTGATATTACATTGTTAGATTGAATAAGTTCTTTTTTTTAATAGTTGCCTACAACTATAATATTACAGATTGTCCCTAACGTCTGATCACAAATTCTTGTGCAAGCCTCTTCAAGCTTGGCAACTTTAAGATTTGTGGACTTCCATGCTGGCTAGAGAATTCTGAGAGTCCACCAGTCTTAAAGTTGCCACATTGGGAGACCCCTGTTCTTGGATATAAACCTTCTGTGCTTGAACTTAATGAATTATCCTGACTATAGCCTTATCTTCAGTACCTACTTGGTGGGCTGAGAGACCAAAGCATCCTTATGCAGTCCATAACAGTGGTAAGCATTAAACGTTCCGGGTTCCATAGATACTCCTTCCACAGCTGCAAACTCTTTGTCAACCAAGCCAAACATCTCCATCATTTTAAATCCTGGAAACCAAAACAGAGGGATATTGTGTGTTGTTTCTATTTCTTAATCGGAATGGGAAGTTAAATATGAGTTATGTAATGAAGAGTTTAGCAACTCAGGCACTGCAAATTCTTACAATTTCTGACAATTACTTGATAATTGCACAACTAACAAAACATGACCTTGTGCTTTCAATTTCCATTGTACAGGAAGTAGAAGTGAATTAAGGAAAGATGATATAGGTATTCCTACATTTACAACCAGTCGTTTAGTGACCATTCAAAATTACAATGGCACTGAAAAAAGTGACTTATGACCATTTTTCACTCTTACAACCATTGCAGTATCCCCATGGTTACCTGATCAAAATTCAAACATTTGGCAACTGGCATGTATTTACAATGGTTGCAAAATCCCAGAGTTCACGTTAATTTTGCTTAAATGCTCCTTCTTTCTTTCAACACTGGCCTCCAAATATAATTTCCTTACCCTGTTTATGGTGCAGTGAAGGCACCATGCAGAATGTAATATTATTATTGTTAGTTATTTACATGTGGTATAGCCATTCCACCAGACTCTGGGTAGCTTACAAAATCCAAAAGCAGTAAAACAGTTAAAAGCATACAACACACTCCAGGACAAAACAACTAACACAATAATAAAAACCACTCAAATATCTCATAAATAACACTGAATATTAGATGAATCCTTCCCTATAGCTATCATCTTTAAACTGTAACTATTGCAAAGAAATAAACTATGTACATATTACATTATTCACTCACTACTTGTCACATAAAAAATGTACTTGTTTAATAACAACATACCTGCTAAACTATTGCCCTCTTTATACACCAATGGGCAAGCTGTAAAAAGGAAGAAAACAAATTATCTCTGAGAAGAAATATTCATAATGCCAAATGTATTAAATTTTTATGAAAAACTGCATCAACAGCAAGAAATCAAAACATACCAAAACTTCAGAATGTGGCCTGTAAACACAGCATTTTTTAAGTGTCAAAAATCAATCATGCATTCCTTTTGCCACGTTTCTCGCACTATAGTATTTCCTATAAATTTTAGAAAGATCTTGGGGCTATTGATATTTCACCTTACTGAAATAAACAGAGCAATGTTGTCTTTGTTGTGATCAATGGCATTTTTCCATCTATTTTGAAAATCCAGTCCACATTTAGAAAGCTTCACAAACAAAGCCATCACTGCTGTGTGGCTGCAGTTTGAGGGGAAGCAGATGTTTGAAAACTAGCAGACATGTCTTTATTTTGTACAGCTGAGACAGACAAGCAATCACTGCATTGTTGCTCCCTTTGGCATTCAATAGCTCGTGATGACACTGCTATATTAATTGTAGCCATTACAAGTTAGTCCTCCACTTATGACTGTAATGGAACCCAGAATTTCCATTATAAATTGTGAGGGTCATAAGTTGAGATACTCATGTGACCAAATTTGATTTTATGACTTTTTTTGTGGCAGTCATTAAGTGAACATTGGTCACTAAATGAGCATGGCAATCATTAAGCGAACAAATGATGGTTGAGTAAATCAGTATTCCTTTGGGCATTTTTGCTGGAAACTGGCTTAAAAAGGCTGGAAACCAGGAAAATATGTCATAAATCATGGTCATACGACTGCAGAATGCTGCAAATAGCCATAAAGATAATCCAGTTGCCAAGGGCCCCAAATGAATCTATCTGACCACCAGTGTTTGTGCAGTCATCAGAAGTCTGGAATTGGATCGTAAGTAGCTTTTGAGGGGGAGGGGGTTCATATCTTCAAACAGTTTCTAAGTGACAGGTCGTTAATCAAGGACTATCTGTATTATATTGGGTGCTTTATTACTGCAATGTATGGTAGAAACAGAAGTTTCTGGTATTAAGTAGTGTTCAGACATGATGAATACAAAAACGGTTTGTTATTATATTATAACCAAAATAATATAGCTAATATTACATACATACCCATGCCAAAATGAATCAGGATGCCTCCTTTACATTTGCTTTTTTCTAAAATTGTTCAGTTTTTAAAATTATTCTCTTTTTTACTTGCAAATTGACCATCATCATTGTCAAACAGACATATTCCCGCCAATTCTGTCCTCCTAAGTCTTTTTTAAAAGACATTCTCTATAGGTTTCATCTTACAGTAGATAGAAGTAGTCTATCCAACTTGGAGAAGTGGTTTTTAAATGATGGGACCAGTTTCTTTCTATACGTTGTATGTTCTTAATTGACTTAATTATAGTAGTACATTTGAAATTGTTATTAGCTATTTTGAGCACCATCCAAATTGTCTATAAATGCAACACACATTTCTATAATGCCACCATCAAGTGTGCACTTATCTGGGAGAAAACATTAAACTTAATGGGACTGACTTCTAAGTAAACACGAAGAGAAACAGGATGCTGTACACCATCATTCTGAAGACCAAGTTAGCAAAATGCTTTTTCTTTTTAAATTTGGGGCAATAGGCAGGAAGAAGTAAAGAAATAACGGCTAACTTGCAGAGGCTGTTTCACAGACAAAAGTGATCAGTTCATCTTCAATCTTCTTGAAGGCATCAAAGTCATCCACAAAGAACACATGTCTGTCGCTTGGCTTGCTGCCAATGTTAACCAGTTCTGCATAATCAGCATCTGCTACTCCAATGGCAAATATACTGAATCCTGGGGAAGGAAGGAAGGAAGGAAGGGAGGGAGGGAGGGAGGGAGGAGGGAGGAACGAAACAAACATTTCTGGGATCAGTCAATTGGTAAATATATAAATAAAAGTTGAATATATTTTTTATTAATCTAGTTGAGGCTTCCTCAGCCTATCTCTTCCAAATGTGTTAGACTAGATGATTCATCTAAGACATAGTTATCCAATCTTGGCAACTTTAAGACTTGTGGACTTCAACTCCCAGAACTCCCCAGCCAACCCTGGACACCCCTGATCTCAGAGAATGATGTGTATTTATAGCTCAATACATACAGAGGGCAGATTGGAGAAGATTGCTCTAGCTACTTCTTGGGCCAAACCTAGTTTTCTCCAAGGACCAGAACAGGTCATAAATAACCTCCTTTCTCTTATCAACACCATCTGTTTATTCTTTCTGCATATTCAAAAAGGATTGGTTTTGGCATCCTATTTCCTTTGGTTGGCCAAGTTTATTTTAGGAACAGAAATGACCCATGTCTGAGTCAAATGGATAAAGAAGCATATTTCCCTTATTTCTCTCAACACTAATATTTTCCCTGCCAGCATACCACTGTTGTAAAGTGGAGTATTTTAGCAGTGAAATTACAGAGTTACAGCCCCAACTAAACTTGGGTCCACCAGGTTGAAGAAGGCGATTGTAAACACTAATTTGGAAGCTAATTCTCAGGCAGGCTTGCTTCTAAGAAACATGCCATATATGTGTGGCATTTAAGTGTCCAATTAGCTAACAGATATGCAAAAAATTGGGAATCACATATATATTACACCATTATTTGCTCAATCATGATTTATTGAATAAACTATAACTAGCTAAGTTCACAAAATACGTCAACAGAGTAATCTATTTATTGACCATGGAAGGCCAGGCACATTTGTATCAAACGGATGACATTGTAAAGGTGTTCTATGAAAATGAATTCTTACCATCTAGTTGCATCTCTCTGGAAACTTGGTTCACATCATCTTGAGATCGTCCATCTGTGATCACTACTAAAACTTTTGGGATCCCCTTCCTGGTCCCAGACTCCAAAGTAAATAAGATCTGCTGCGCGTGTTTAATTGCTCTGCCTGGGAAGGAAGGAAGGAAGGAAGGAAGGAAGGAAGGAAGGAAGGAAGGAAGGAAGGAAGGAAGGAAGGAAGGAAGGAAGGAAGGAAGGAAAAATTATCATGTAATGTTAAACCACTATTGGTTGTCTAAGAAAAGTTTTAATGAACTCAACTTTGTAAACTAGATCTCTTCTCCTACAACTCTTCCAGCAATTCAACCCACCTGTTTTGGTGTTTCCCCCTTTGTAGGCAATGTGCTGAATGGCATCTAGTAGGGTTTCTTTGCTTCTGTAGGCATTCAATTTAAATTCTGTCCTCGTATCGTCACTGAACTGGCCAATTGCCACCTGAATAAGAAAGATGCCTTAATAATCATTTATGTACACAGTTTAGCAAGAGGAGTTTACTTTTTTAAAAAATCCCAGCCTATGAGTCAGATATGGGAAGGAGCATGAAACAAGAAGGGCATTTCAGAAAAAGATGGCTGGTTATCAAACTAAAGAAAGTGTGAAAATTTCCCCCCTCTCTCAAAACATTAGGGTCATGCAAAGAACTTAATTTGGTGGAGATTTAGAACAGACAAAAGGGTACTTTTTCAACTAGATCTCCAAACTTGGCAACTTTAACACTTGTGGACTTCAATAATTCTCATGGCTAGCTGAGGAATTCTGGGAGTTGAAGTTCACAAGTATTAAAACTGTCAAGTTTGGAGACCCCTGATCTAGATCATGATTAACCCTGATGAAAAAAATAGAGTTTAAAAACTATGGAGAAAGAGTCTTTAGATTGTGTTGGAACAGGAATGTGAAAAATAAACTTCCCCCAGATTAATTCCTTCAGTACCCTATCCACAGTTTCCTCAAGGTGACTATAATTTGATACAACCGAAGACATTTCATATAAAACTTCAAAACGTTCATATACTCCATGAATCTGCTCTCTTGCTCACCTGAGTTCCATCAGGACCAATCTTGTCAAGAGCACCAACAGTGTTATATAGAAAGCCAATTATTTTGTTGAAATTTGCATCTCCAATACTCCAAGATCCATCCACCAAAAAAACCAGGTCGGCCTTTGCAGCTTTGCAAACTACAAAAACACACAAAGTACTTTGAAATAAAAAAAGAAACACCAATTCACTGATCAAGTTCCGGTTCCAACTGTGGTCGAAATTCAAGGACTACCATACTATAGTTAAATAATCTTTAAAAAAAAACTTTTAGTATTCTCTTTACAGAAAGATTACCTTCCTTTGCTGGAGGAATCGTAGGCTGTGGAGTGGTGGTTGAAGGAGTTGGTGGTGGCTCGGTTGGGTATGGCACTGAAAATGGAGAAAAGAAAAGCTAGAAACAATGATGAAGCAATGGTAGTTGATATACTGTTTGTGCCTTACTGAGACATTTGGAGAGCAAGAATAAAGTTTGAAAAAAAAACAAATTGTCCTAAGCACAGCTACCAAGATCCCACTTATACAGAACTGAAGTCCTTCCTCAAATTCAAAATCCCCAGGTAATGGAGCTAATATATAGTCTATTGACCAATCAGAGGCAGAAAAATAAGTTTCCACTAATGATACCAGACCTGACCATACCATCACAAGTGTTTCCTTCAATGTTTGAACAAGAATCTGAAATGTGACTCCCCAAAATTCAAACTAACATAGATATTAATCTCATTTCATGAAGCTCCTAATTCCAAAGTCTCTCTGTATGTATATCAAAATAAACTATAGGAGAAAATCAGAAAATTAGATTGGAAGATGGAATCTCTGTTACTTCTGATATCTAATACATGAACATTAGTCAACATTATAAAGAAATAATCCACTTACGTGTTGCCTCTATTATACTGATGGCAGGCCCTTCTAATTCTTGAATTTGTGAATAAACGCTGATATTGTATTTTGTGTCAGGAAAGAGTTGATAGAAACAATGCCTAGATGCCCCCCAACCTAATGGTTCTTCTTCTATTACACCATCTGAAAATAGAGAACATTAAATGATCAGGACTTTATTGTCATTTTCTAAAATACACAGCAGAATAAAGAACAACACCCTAAACACAAGTATATTTTGAATTGTGATTTCCCACAGGGAGGAGGGATGTATATGAACATGAATTATTTTGTTTATGATATTTCTGCATGAATACACAACCTAATCTACTAATGTCAGCCTTTTAGTAGACCATATGAAGAAACAGAAACTTTTAAGGCTGAGTATGTTTTCTCTTCTCCATCCCAGTGAATCAAAGAGCAGTTAGCCTGATTCTCTTCCAAACACTATTTGGTTTTCACGACTTAAGGAATGCTTCATCCTCTTTGCTTGTACAATGGTTCTTGCCTATTTTCTTCAAGGTCATCTCCCTGATGCTTTACAACAAGTAAGTTACTTCAGACTGTGTGACAGGTGAGCATGTTTGGGATTTTAAGAGTAAACAGTGAGCATGTAAATTGGTGGCCATGGTGGCTTGCCATTTTACAAAATGGGCTGCTAAGATAGGCATGAAAATCGAATAGCCTTATAAACCACCTAGAAATTGGTCATCATCATTTTATGTTTGAAAACACCAAAAACTTCTCTCATATTAACTTTTTAATTCAAAGGAAGAAGGACTCTTTTTTAGCAATGCCACTAAGCTCCAAAGGAGATTGTCCTCAGGTATATTTGGGTCTAATAAGAATGTCAGACTTCTGCCGTATGAATGTTATGTATGCAGGTTTAAAGTCATTGGTTTAGTTTGAACTGTTCTTGTAAAATGTAAGAAATGATTGGTTTAAAAAGTGCGGAAAACCCTGCACTCTGATTGGCTGGCAACGCGGCTGCTGGCTATAAGTAGCAGCTGCAGCCCAGCCAAAGTGGGTTCGTTCTGAGCTGTAGTCACTAATAAACAAAGAGCTTGAAGCACTCCGCGTCTGTCTCTTCATGCAAACTTAACACTGGCGACGAAGGTGGGATCTCCCTGAAGAAGAAGGCAGAGAAGAAGACAGAAGAAGAGAGAGATGGCTGTGCTGAACACCCCCAGCCCGTTTGATCCGACGGCAGAAGACTGGGGACATATGCAGATCGTTTCCAAATGTATCTGGAAGGAAACGATCTTGCCGACATTTCCAAGAAGCGGAGGAAGGGCGGTCTTTCTCACGCACTGCGGTCCGGCAGTTTTCAAGATGCGAAGGCATTGGCGGGAGCTGCAGACGTGAAGGTAATGGAATGGCCTGACTTAGAAAAGTTGTTAAGAGCCCATTACGCCCCACAAGTATCGTGCCTCATTAAGAGACACGAGTTTTACCATCGGGATCAAGGGGAAAGCGAAAACGTAAACGACTTGTGGCAAGTTTAAGAGATTGGGGTGCATGTGAATTTAACAATTTAGAAGAGGCCATGCGCGATCGATTTGTTCTGGGCCTTAAAGACAAGGTGCTTCAGAGCAAGTTATTACTAAGACCTAAGATCACGCTGAAGGAAGCAATAGAAGAGGCCTCTTCAGCAGAAGCTACCAAGTCCTCAGCAGCAGCCATGAAGAAAATTAACAAGGCCACAAGCCATCCTGATGTGGAAAAGTCCACAACAACTCATTGTGAGCAAATAGATTCTGAGTCAGACTGTAGTGAGGTGGAGGAAGGAATTTATAGACTCAGAATGGAGTGGAAAAAGAAAGACCTGGGAAGAAAGAGGCAAGATTTCTACTGCAGAGGTTGGGGGGAAGCCACCCCCGCACTGAATGCAAGTTCCTAGATACCATCTGCCCTGTTGTGAAAAAAGAGGACACCTAGCAAGAGTCTGCAAATCATCCAGAACTCCACCCAACAGAAGGAAGTTTCCTGACAAAGAATTCAAGCCCAACAACCTCAGTGAGAAAATGGGGCGCAGCACAGAAGCAAAGGGAAGAATGAAACTCATCAGACAGTAACTATTGGTCATTCTTCTTCTATCAATAACAGAAAAGTGCATGTCAAGGTACTAATTGAAGGAAGGCCTTGCCAAATGGAAGTGGACTCAGGCTCATATTTATCTATGGTGTCATGGGACACTATTCACAGACTACTCCCAAACATTCAGAAGAAGCATTTCAAGAAGCAAGCACTGACTCTTAAAGACTACCAAGGAACAAGATTCCAGTAGTTGGAACAAGAGAATTCAATGTGAAGTTCAAAGGCCACACCAAACGCTGCCTGACCATCGTGGACAAGGATCGCCCAAGCTTGCTGGGACTTGAGTGGTTCAATCCACTAGGCATCGAGGTGACTGGCATCAATCACGTGAGCAACACTGAATGGGAGGAGGCCTTGAAGTCTGAGTTTCCAGAGGTCTTCAGCGACGATTGGGCAAGTATATGGGGACCCCTATCACTTTCAACCTAGATCCCAAGGTGCCCCCCAATTCGTTTAAAGCCCAGAAGGGTCCCATTTGCCTTAAAGAAAAAAATTGATGCACAATTAGATAAACTAATAGCTCAAGGAGTTTTAGAGCCCACTGACCACTCCAGACGAGAGACACCCATAGTCACACCAGTCAAGACTGATGGGTCAGTGAGAATCTGTGGAGACTATAAGGGGACATTGAACCATGCGCTTCAACAGAGCGCATATCCAGTTCCAGTGGTGCATCATTTATTACATTCACTTGGCAGGGGTACAGTCTTTGGGATCTGACCCAGGCATATCAACAATTAACAGTTGATGATGCCACTGCAGAGGCCCAAACCATTGTGACTCATAGAGGTGCTTTCAAATGTAAAAGGTTACAGTTTGGAGTAAGCGTGCACCAGGCATCTTCCAAAGCCATGTCACAGATCACACTAGTAAGGGCATTGTGGGCAGGAGCTGAAATGACAGGAAGGAAGGAAGGAAAGGGGCAGGGAGGGGAGGAGACAAAACCTAAGCCCCACTATCCTGTCACCAAGAATGCTGAGGTGGACTGAATTTCTTCTGCTGCTTATCACAAATCATCCACAGGCCTGGTAAAGACATGGGCATGCAGATGCTTTGAGTCGCTGCCCACTTCCTTCTCACATAAGGAATTTGTCCTGAGACTGCACATTTCCTAGAACTGTTGCCAAGCTTCCAGTACACGCTGCTGAAATTGCAGAGAGACTGCCAAAGACACTTTATTGGCTCCTGTTATGGCTGGATTAAGAAAGGTTGGCCTCTTCAAGATCACCTCAACTTGCCCAACTTTTAAACCAGGCAAACGACTATCTGTATTAAGAGGATGTATTTTGTGGGGGTAAACAGGGTGGTTATTCCTCAAAACTGCAAAAAAAGAGGTTTTGGAAATGTTACAGAGGGTCATCCAGGTATTGTCAGAATGAGGGATTGGCCAGGAGTTATGTATGGTGGCCAGGTATTGACAACAATGGTTGAAAACTGGTTGTATCTTGCCCAACTGTCAGGTAGTCAGGCCTGCCCCACCTGTAGCCCCCACACCGGAGGGATGTCCTAGGGGCCCATGGTAGTCACTAATAAACAAAGAGCTTGAAGCACTCAGTCTGTCTCTCATGCAAACTTAACACTGAAGACTTCAGATTGCTACCAGAATAGATTATTTAGTCTTCTAAGAGGGCAGTTTCAATAGTTCAGAGGTTTTAACTACATAACTCTTACCTTTCAATAAGGGGGGACTCTTACCTGAATGTCTTCTCATGTCGAATAGGGGTGTTTTGGGTTTCAGGTGTGGCTCAGTGTAAATGAAGACATATTTAATTATCTCAATGAGGTATTTACCTCAATGAGCTTTATGGTTTATTCAGCTGAATAAAGATAAACCCCTCATAGTAAGAGGGAACGCTGAACCCACTTGGACACTCATATTTATATGTTTCCTATATTGTCCACTCCTCCACCCAGAAAGACGGGCGCACACACACACATGCACACACACACACACACACACACACACACACAAAAGCAAACTGGCACACTCTACATAAGATAAAGAAGTTCAGAAATAGACATCCACCTCCCTTGGAGGTCCTTCAAGGATATTTATTGTCACCTCAGGGACATTGGGTGTTTCCTGAGGGACTTTTCATGACCTTGAAGGCCTGCAGAGGCAATGGTGACATCGACAATTAGATTCCTGGTCAACAGGAGCATCTAAATAGTTGAGCGACATATGCATAATGTATTGACTTACCAGTAAGAGATTCTATTACAATTCTGTAAGCAGTCGCGTGTCTGTGGGGCTGCCATTGGGCACATAAGCTTGTCATTCGGGTTTGATAAGGTCCTAAGTTTGTCACACCCAAATACACTGCAACGAAAAATACAAATACAATATTATTCATGCTTTTTTATCAATTCTATCAGACAGGAAAAAGGCGTATTTTGTCATGATTTGGATATCAGAGGAACCATAGTTCTTGCTTTGTGGAATTCCTCTTATAAGCAAGAGGTGAACTTGTAATGTTATGCCAAAATCTGCCTTGCAGATTCTGAAACGTTTTCCACCTCTGGAGTAAAAGAAGGTTTTGTCCTTCTATCACATTGCATCGATGATGCGTTGAGCATAGCTGATAGTTGGAGATAGTGGTGGGGTTTCATATTACAGATCTTTCCATCATTCCAAAGACTCCCTTGCTGTCCACACCTCCTGGTCTGAAAGAATTTGTAGGAGAAATGACCTCATTTTTAAATTGTGAGAAACCTGGAACACTGTGGACTACTGTACCCTAACACCTCTTGGTTACCTGGTCACCCAAACATCAGACTCAAGTTATGAGAATTTCATGAACATTTTATTTTCCTCTGAAATATTGAGAAGAACATACTTTTTTCATCAAACTGCAGAAATAAAATTTCATCCTAACACCAATAATGAGAAACAGGAGACATGACGAGGGGAAGCTGAGATATAACATCTGGAGGGCTTCAAAGGTTTTGGAGAAAGGAACCTCAGAATCATACTTTAGTCTCATTACTCTTCAGTTTCTAGATTGCTGATTCCTTGCTGATCACAATTTAGACAATTTTGCACAACATGCTTAATCAGGAAAGTTAGGAAAAGGGAGATAACATTTACCAGGTTTCAAATATCCATAATGGTACAAGTTTCCAAACTATTCCAAGAATGGAACTGACCACTTCTTAGTAATCAAAAAGAGGTGTATTAAAATGGGTCAGATTTTTAAAAGGTGATCTTCCACTTTCTGTTCCAAATGAAAAATATCCAAGAGAGAGACCTCATTCTTTGTGTCACAACCAGATTATGGCTCTTACTAAAGCAAATGCTAAAGTAATCAGTGAAATATAATCCATAGGGGAAAAAAGGATTTTAAAAAACCAAGTTTCTTACATGTTTTGGCAACACTTGCTAAGGCTTCACTAAATCCTGTAGGGTAAGAAGCAAATACTTTAACATTATACTCTGTTCCACTGAGCAAATTCAAGATAAGGATGGTGTTGACGTCATCACCCACAAAGGTTTCAAGTGCTGGTCCAGAAACTGAAAGAAACAAGAGAGGGATCTGATGAACATGGTTTTTTCCCCCCACATAGTACTGCGTTTAGATTAGAGATGCTGGGAAGTTCCATTATTACTTTCTGATCCATAAAAGTGATCCTTAATTTTTTTTTAAATTCATATTTATATGCTGCCCTTCTCCGGAGACTCAGGGCAGCTTACAATTTTTGGAGCGCAACCCAAGCGCTAGCAATAGCCTTCATTCTATTGTATATGCCTGCTTATTACTAAGCGGCATTTTTACAAAGTCAGCTTATTGCCCCCAACAATCTTGGGTCCTCAATTTACCTACCCCAGAGGGATGGAAGGCTGAGTCAACCTTGAGCCTGGTGGGATTCAATTTTGAGCAGCCGCCCTAATTGCAGGCAGCTGGAACTTAAGTGTAGGCATTTAACAGCCTGCACCACCAAGGCTCTTTGAAAGGAAGAATACCTAGCAAGAGGCCTATTATAATGACACAATAAATAAATCTGATACATAAATTATTTATTCATTTATTTATCTATTTATTTAATATTGATTGTATTTTTATCCTGCCTTTATGGCTACATAAATAATAACAGCAGTGACTCACACAATTATCTTCCTTCTGCTATTTTCCACAACAACAACCCTGTGAGGTGGGTTGAGGTGGAGAGAAAATGACTGGCCCAAGATCACCCAGCTGGCATCCATGCCCAAGGCAGAACTAGAACTCACAATCTCCTGGTAATCGTCCCAAAGTTATTCAGCTGGCTTTATGCCTAACACAGAACTAGGACTCACAGTCTCCTAGTGATTGGCCTAAAGTCCCTCAGCCAGCTTTCATGCTTAAGGCAGTACTAGAACTCACAGTCTCCTGGTTTCTAGGCCAGCATTTAACCATTACAACGAACTGGGTCCTTCATGTTTACTCACAAATCATTTGTTTGTTTTACAGGCTCTAATCTCTGAAGTTCAGGAATAAAAGAAAAACGTTTCTTAAATATTTCTTTGTTTAGGAAAGCTGTGAAAAGCTGGCTCTTCTCCCAAGTTTTTGCTGAGGGTGAGGGAGACCCCTTGCTCCATTATGCTTGAGAGTTTTTGTGTTTTATTTATTTTATTGTAATTTCTTGGATTGATGTGAGTTGTCAGAATCATTGAGAACTGGGCAGCATACAAGTTTAATAAATTATTATTTTCCCTTTTGATCGTTTTTCTGCACCCTCAAAAATCCCCTATTCCAGCAGCTTTTCCCCCCATTACAAGAAGAAAATTTATCTTGTATCTTATCTGTGTACAGAAGAATAATTTGATGAGAATTGGGAAGGAACATTATTTCCACAAAGTATAACTGAGATACACAACGTATAAATAAAGCAGGCAGGCAAATATTTGAAGCACTCACTATTCACAGGTTTATATACAATCCTATACCCCATCGTGGGAGATCGAGGTGCATCCCAGCTGATCCTTAATCGATTATACCATTCATCAGAGACTTTCAGATTTTGTGGAGGAGAAAGAGGCACTAAGGGGAGAAAAAGCACATTATAAGTTGTATTTTTTCTCAAAACATCTCAGAGAAACAGCTTAATTAAATACAAGCACTTGCTTATATTTGAGCCTTCACAACTTTGTACTCACAAGTTTTTCCTGGAGCTGACAAACTGACTCCTTCTCCATCAGCATAGATTGGGGTGACCATAATTTTGTATTCAGTGTCTGAGAGCAAAGGCTGAAGAAGCAAATTGTTTTGCCTTGCAGGGACTGTAACCTGGAGGGAAGAAATATTTAAAAACAAATATTACAACTGCATCGTACGATATCTTTCAGGCTTGACTGTAATAAAAAAACAAAAAACATGCAGAGAACACAAAACAACTTTGTGTTCATGCATGCATCTGTGTATTTTGTTATATGTGAGTTTTTCAGAACTTAATATGCCATAACTTCCAAAGTTTATTTATTTATTATATTTATGTGCTACCCATCATATCCTGATAATGAGATAATTAAGCTTTTATCTAGAAGAATTTCTCTAGGTAAAGATCTAGATTTTCAGATACAAGGATGCATACATTTTTCCCCATTTGTGGGTTTAGCATTCTTAAGAAAACTTCATATATAAAACAAGGCATCGCTGAAAAAGACAACTAAAAGCTTGCTGGCTGGAGAATTCTGGGAGTTGAAGTCCCCATGTCTTTCAAGTTGCCAAGGTTGAGAAATACTGAATTAAGGCTTCCAACTAATATTACCTTCTTGGGAGGTCAGCTGAAATGTATCAGTTTGCTATGTCAAGAGCAGAATTTGTGGATGAATACAGATTCAGCTTTTTGAAACATTGAGCTTTGCCAAATTCTGCTAAGATGTTGAGATGCTGAACAGTTTTGGCTTTTACTTTGATCACATTCCTTGTTACCAATCATTTGCATGAATGATATCAATTAATCCATGCAATAAAATTCTGATCAGAACTTTTCTTCTTGTTTGTTTCTTTCTTTCACAGTCACATGTGATATCCCTTAACCTCCTTCAAAGAGTTGTTTAAAAATCAACAGCTTGCCAAAATCCAGCCAATACTTCCCATATCATCTTAGATGCTGATGTACTTCTTGCTTTGCTACAAATGGTTTTGGACCTGAATCTAGAGAGTAGTTGGCACATTTTTTACCTCAGTCATAAACGTGGCAGTTAACACTTTGGAGAAGCTTAAGGTTCACAGTGTGATAGGAAAATCATGCCGATAGTGGATGATGCTTCCCCTAAGATTGCATGACAGACTTTGGGGAGGGAGGGGGTCTTCTCATTTCAAAATCTGTTAAGCTTGGATTTCTTCTATTGTTTTTTAATGTGCTTCCTGCCTCAGGAAAATGAAAATTTGGACCATCCATTTTCAGTAATATTAGTCAAAGTAACTTCTGGAGACTAAAAAGAAAGAGTTATGCATTGCCAATCTGTGATCCAGGTCAGAAATTCCATTCATGAGAATAGTTGTTTAAAAAGCCCATATGGGAGAGTGGATTCGTATTTACAACAAAGAGATTTGCTTAACAACTGCCATAGAAGAAGAGGGGGGGATGGAAAAGAAATGAAGTTACAAAAGATTGAATCAAGATGTACAGCAACAAGGAAAGTACACAGGATTTAAAGGCATAAATTCAATTTGGCATAGAGATAATGGTTAAAACTTAACTTAAAGAGAGGATTCTGCAAGGGTACATGGTTATATTAGAAATAGAAAGAAGTTAGAAAATGTTTTAGGTGATTAAAGTGATGTGTATTTTTTTTCTTCAGTAAGTAAATGAGGTAAAGAGGATAAGAGAATAAGGCTTTTAATAATTTAAAAAGAAAGTGTTTAAAAAAACTGCCATAAAAAATGGTAGAAAAAGTTGGGTCTGGTCATGTGGTGCCTCAACTTATGACTGCAATGACTTAGGACCGGGATTCCGGTCCCAATTGTGGTCATAAGTCCGGGACTACCTTTAAAAATAAATTGATTCTCCACTGCACATATAGCAATAGCATTAGAACTTAGACTTATATATACCACTTATATACCGCTTCATAGTGCTTTACAGCCCTCTCTAAGCAGTTTACAGAGTCAGTATCTGGGTCTGCATTTTACCGACTTCAGAAGAGTGGAAGTCAACTTTGGGCCGGTGAGGAACGAACTCCTGGCAGTGAGCTGAGTTAGTCTGCAATTCTGCAATCTAACCTTTGTGCCACCATGGCTCTTAGTATAAAAATCATTCATATAAAATTATTATCTCTCATAGAATATACAAACCGCTCTTATACAAAGAGACTCATAAGCATGATGCCCCCACAAAATGTTCCACTTCCTTTGACCAACCGAAACACAAAATGAAAGAAGAAATAGAAAGGATGTAGTAGTAAGGATGTAATAGAAAGAAAGTAGAAGAAGTAGCTGTGCAGGAAGAGAAGGAAAAAGAAAGTCAGAAAGCTGGATGGTGAGAAGGAAAGCAAAATAGCAACAGGGGAAGGGAAGAAAAACTAGAGTAATCTTCTTTAGCTATTACAAAATGGGTGAAAATCCACTGAGAAATGTCTAACTGTCAAAGGCTTTCATGATTTTGAGCAGAGATGTTCACAAGTATTTTGCATATCTGGCCCATTCCACTTATTTCCATAAGTTTCTTATCTTCTGAGCAGTGAATATAACACATCCCTTCCTCCCCCATTCACAAGCAATTATGCTGAGAGGAAAACAGACTGCAATGAAAGCACGCTATGAAATTATCCTGATGTTCACAGGAGGAGAGAAAAATTCACTTTATGCAATGACTTCGTAGGTCATTTATTTATCGAACATACTTCCTAGAGAGTTGACTTGACTTTAACCTGTCTTCTATGCCCCCAAAACCCAAAGATTTGACAAAGGCACCAAGAAAATTCAACTTTTCTTCTTGGCATCAAATAATGGAGGTGGAACTGAGAAAAAGGCCTCTCTCCCAGATTTTGAAACTGGGCAGGTTCTGATGAAACAATGCTTCTTTCAAATAGTTGTAAGAGGGCTTCCCATGTGTAACCTTTTTGAATTGTGTCCAGAAAATAAGTGAGGGACCAGTGAAGCTGCTATAAGACAGAAAGGGCAGGCTGAGAAGATTGAATCAACAGCTTGGCCAGAATTCAAATCATTTTATGGTCCATAGTATCTGTAAATCTTTCAGTCCTTGTTCCTCGTTGTAATTTCCTTCCAGCTTTCTCATGCCCAGCTGCCTGAAATGCTTTCATCTATTTATTTCATGTCTCCATCAGAGAGATTCTCAAGGTGGATAGCAACCATTTGCAAAGTATTAAATCAACAGATGAAAGCAGTCTGGACTCTTCGTTCATAATGATTTCTCCCCTAAGCCGCTAACATTTTTTTCTATCCTCGCTGTCGCTATTTCAAAACAAGTCCCTCTTTTTTTCAGATCTCTTCTTAAAGCCATGGGTTTGGGGTTTAACCCATTAAACACCACCCCTAAATGACTCAGGATTAGTAGGCATAATGTGATGTAATCATATTCATTATGATTGGCCAGGATGGGGCTGCAAACTGGGAATCCTGGAAGTTGAGGTCCACTCATCTTCAAGTGCAAGATTTTTGGAGAACCATGATGGGGATGCAAAATTGGGTCAGGTCTATGATGGGTAGCACAGTTAGTGTTAACCCACCATGCTCTCCATGTGAATGGAGAATCCCCCACCTCCTGTTTGCAAGAAGAAAAGGGGGTTTGTTGAACTTTGTGTTCAGCAAATGGCACAAGATACCACCTCATTGTCCATTTGGAATCTAGCAGAAGAAAAGTCCTCCTCAACTTTTAATATCAACCCTTTGATATTTGCCAAAGCAACATGTCCCCACCTTCTTTATTACAAATAGTCCTCAACTTACTGCACAATCATTTAACAGATTTAACAGATTAACAGACAGTTGGAAGAGACCTTGTAGGTCATCTAGCCCAACACTCCACCCAAGCAGTCCAGTCTCTTCTTGAAAGCTTCCAGTGATGAAGTTCTCACAACTTCTGAAGGCAAGCTGTTCCATCGGTTGATTGTTCTGTCAGAAAATTTATCCTTATTTCCAGGTTGAATCTCTCCTTGATCAGTTTCCATCCATTATTTCTTGTCTGGCCTTCAAGTGCTTTGGAAAATAGTTTGACCCCTTTCTCTCTGTGGCAGCCCCTCAGATATTGGAAGACTGCTATTGTGTCTCCCGTGGTCCTTCTCTTCACTAGACTAGCCATGCTGAGTACTTGCAACTTTTCACTGTATGTTTTAGCCTCCAGTCCCCTAATCATCTTGGTTGCTCTTCTCTGCACTTGTTCTACAGCCTCAACATCTTTTTATAGAATGGTGACCAAAACTGGATGCAGACCACACTCTAGGTGTGGTCTTACTAAGGCCTTATAGAGTGGTATTAGTACCTCATTTGATCTTGATTGTATCCCTCTATCAAGGCAACTTAGAATTTGTTTAGCAACTGTTTGAAAGGTATTGAAAAAGTGACTTCTGACTGGTTCTCCCACCTATGACCATTGCAGCATCCCCACAGCCACATGATCAGAATTTGAGCACTTGGCAACTAGCACGTATTTACGATAGTTGCAGCATCCCAAGGTCATGTGCTTCTCATTTGGGACCTTCCAAGCTAGCTTCCTACAAGCAAAGTCAACATGGGAAAGCCAGATTCAATTAAAATTGATTTAACAACTGCAGTTATTTGCTCAATCACCATGGCAAAAAAAAGGTGATCAAATCACGTGTGATTCACTTAATAACCACCTAACCCCTGCGGTCAACGAATACCAATCGCCTAGTGCACTCCCACAGACAGGGCCTCCTGGGGGTACCATCAGCTAAACACTGTAGGCTGGCGGCCCCTGGGGGAGAGCCTTCTCTGTGGGAGCGCCCACCCTCTGGAACCAGTTACCCCTGGAATTGCGCCTGGCCCCTGATCTCTGCTCCTTCCATCGTGATCTTAAAACATGGTTATTTTTACAATCCGGCCTGGACTGACAGGGGATTGGGGTTTTAATCTGGAATGTTTATTTGGCTGCAATTTAATATTTTTTAAATTGTTTTAATGTTTGTATTGTTCGTTTTTTATGTACGCCGCCCTGAGTCCTTCGGGAGAGAGGGTGGCCTATAAGTCCAAATAAACATAAACATAAACAAACAAACATAACTTAGCAATGAAAACTCTGACCCTAATTACGGTTGTAAATTGAGGACTAACTATATATTCCTATTGATTTTAAATTGTAAGCCCAGGGTCCTAGTTAGTTTTTGGCTTATGAAATTGCAAAATGCATTCAGTATTGGTGGAATATATCATTTTACACAGATAAGTAAATGATACTAGCAAACTGAGGCTTATATTATGTAGGCAATTGATACTTATCAAGTGAAGAATGTTCCCTTTGATTCCAAGTTACGAATAATGCTTTAAAAGTCCAAGCTAAGCTTTCAAACCAGTTATCTGTCAGGCCATCATCCTTACCGTTTCCTCCCCATGACCACCATCAGCCTTCATATATGTCACCCTGAACTGGGAAACACTGAGGTCCATAATGTCCCATTTGACTTTCAAACTTGAGGTAGTTTCATCTTCAACCATGAGATTTTTTATTCCTGTCCGAAAGACTACAAGAATGGCAGACATTTCAAACAGCTTTAAATCTTTTGAAGCATCCAGTCTGGATATCAAAGGATACTAACATTTCTTCCCCACTCCAGTTAACTATTTTACAGCAAATCGTAAAACACAATTGTTCTAAGAATTCTAAGCATCTTTGCTCAGAGTAAATGCAAAGGTTTCTCCTGTCCAGTTGTGTCCAACTGTAAAGAATGGTACTCATCTCCATTTCTTAGCCAAGGGAGCCAGCATTGTCCAAAGACTGTTCCATGGTCATGTGTCCAGCATTACTATATGCCAAGGCACATGGAATACAGTTACTTTCCCACCAAAGTGGTAGCAATAGCAATTTACTTACATGCTGCTTCACAGTGCTTTACAGCCCTCTCTAAGCGATTTATAGAGTCGGCATATTGCCCCCAACAATCTGGGTCCTCATTTTACTGACCTCGGAAGGATGGGAGGCTGAGTCAACCTTGAGCCTGGTGAGATTCAAACTGCTGAACTGCAGGCAGCTGGCAGTCAGCAGAAGTAGCCTGCAGTACTGCATTCTAACCACTGCACAACCACGGCTCTTAAGTGGTACCTATTTATCTACTCACATTTGCATGCTTTCAAACTGTGAGGTGGGCAAGAGCTGGGGTAAGGAACAGGAGCTCACCCCATCGCATGGTGCTCAGGTCTCAAACCAAGACTGGCAGCTTTTCAGGCTGACAATCTCAGCATCTTTAACCACCAAGTCATTGTAACCCCCTGCTCTGAGTAATGTTAACTAATCACTTCTTGACTTACATATGTGCTCATTTTTTTAAATATATTTTGTACCTGCTGTTGTAGGCTGAGTAGTAGTAGTACTTTCTGTAGTAATGGTAGTAACTTCAGTAGTCAGTATTTCAACTGGAAAAAAGCAATACAACAAGCATGATTTCAGACAGAATTCCATACTAACAACAGCTCCTATATGTTTCTTGTGTAGGTTTATCTATATGGCACACTGATGCAGAATATTGAGACCGGAGAAGATAAAGTCAGGTTGAACTGAAATTAAAGCAAAATCTGGATTAACTGGCAGAGTTTTAAAAGAAAGAACCTTGGATGGAGCTATACTAGGAAGGGAGAGTTGAGTTGTTTCCAAGATGATGAAATATCACTAATAAAGGAGAATATTTGTAGCTCAGGATTGACATGAGGGGTCCTAGGTGCTCTCTGAGCTTGCTTGTTTTCTTGCAGATGTTCTATTACCCAAACTAGGTTCTAATGATCAGACTAGTACCCAAACCAGGTAACACCATCAGACCAGACTGATGATGTTCCCTAGTTTGGATAATGAAACATCTACAAGAAAACAAGCAAGCTCAGAGCGCACCAAGGAATCCTCAGATCGAATTTCAACTCAGCATCTCTTCTGAATGTCTAGACCAGTGATGGGATTAAATAATTTTTACTACCGGTTCTGTGGGCATGGTTTGGTGGGCATGGTGTGTAGCTTGGTGGGCGTTGCTTGGTGGGTGTGGCAGGGGAAGGATACTGCAAAATCCCATTCCCCACTAACCCCACTAACCTGCTTTCCAGCTTCGTTCTCCTGTGCAGGGCAACAAAAGAAGACCCAGCCAATCAGCTGGGACTTAAGGCAGAGAATAGATGGGTGGTGGGCCAGTCAGAGGTTGTATCTGCCAGTTCGCTGAACTACTCAAAATTTCTGCTACCGGTTCTCCAGAACTGGTCAGAACCTGCTGAATACCATCTCTGGTCTAGACTAGTATTTCTCAACCTTGGTCCCTTGAAGATAGGTGGACTTCAATACCCAGAATCCCCCAACCAGCCATGAAACATCCCTTCAGACAAAGTAGACTACATTTCAGTAGCCAAAAGATCATAATACGTTGTTCTATACATCAGGACTTCAGGTAAGAAGACGAAGTACCAGATACTTCTGAGCCTTGGCTTTTAAAGTAAAATATATATATTGAGAAATATATAGGAAGGATAAGCATAGTATTTCCCATCTTACGTGTGCTCCCAAGTACAGCAACAACATCGCTTTCACTTTCATCATCAAAGAGGGCCACCAAGGACACCTCATATTCCATATCAGGCAGCAAGCCTTCAATTTCATAGGTGTCCACATCTCCGCTTAAGATGATCTGAAACAGACAGAATGGGAGGTTTAGAAGCAGAGAAGTGAATTATGCTTCTTTTGGAACCTGCCTGGGTATACCTCACTCATTTTCCACATTCGAGAAACATTGAGAAATGTTCTTCACATCTCTTGATGAACGAATTGATCTGCACAGAATATCCATTAAGCATGCTCATTCTTCATTCAGTTCCTTTAGTTGTGGACTCTCTAAATTTGTGGTTATTATTTATTTATTAAACACATATACACAGCTGCCCAATTCACACACAGGTGATTCCAGAATTTTTTTTTACAAAATTTGCCTTATAATAAAAATCAATTTAAAAAGCCCACATCCACAACATCAGAGCAGTAACAGCACAATCAGATCAGTCACTTGATCAGCTCCAGTTCCATTCACAGTCGCCAGGACCACTGAAAAGTCATGTTTTTAGGGCCTTTTGGAAAAGCAACAGGGTGGGAGCCAACCATACTTTGGGAGAAAGTGCAAATACTTGTGCAAATATTCCTTGAGGCATTTTCCTCAAAGAATTTCTGCTTTGGCTTCATAAGGATCCAGGCAGATGAGTTTTTAAATAGAATAGAACAAAAGAGAGCCAGTTGTGTCTTATTGTTGAGATGTCACATTACAAAGTGGGAGACTGTGAATTCTAGTACCACCTTAGGCATGAAGCCAGCAGAATGACTTTTGGCCAATCACCAGGAGACCATGAGTTCTAGTCCCACCACAGGCATGAAAGCCAGATGGGTAACTTTGCACCAATCACAAAGAGAGGCTGAGTTCTGGTCCCACCTCAGGCATGAAAGTCAGCTACATAACTCGGGGCCTGTCACTCTCTCTCAGCCCAAGTAACCTGACAGGGTTGTTGTTACGGGAAAAATAGGAGGAGGAATGTGTGTTGAATACAGTATATTTGTTACCTTGAGTTATTTGTAAAACTAATAAAAACAGGATACAAATCTATATATGTTAAAGCGAAATACCACTCACACATCATCACAAAATCTCCAGAACCGTAAAGCCTACAAAAACTTGAAATTTGGCACGTATGTTCCTCTTGGCTTCTAGGTGCTCACTAAGAAAGGATTTTTCGAAATGACCACCAGAGCATTAGTATTTCGTATATTATTATTAACACGCTCTGATGCTAAGGAGTTCTACTTCCCCTCCCCACCTGAAAAGAAATCTTTTCCAAATGCAGAACACAAGCAGAGGAGAGGAGTTTCAGTTTTAGTTTCACAGCAACAAGCACCTTTAGTACAGAACAGTTGAGCTAAGCCATGCTCAGGCTCCTTGCTGTCTCCTTCTTGTTCACACAGCAAATACTGTTTCAGTTTCCAAACAGCCCTCAACTCTCTCACACATTGACAGGATGCTAGCCATATGAATACCAATGGATGCTGGTAGGCAGAATTTTTTCCCCTTATTTTCCTCCCCAAAAATTAAGCCCGACCACATAGTTTCATAGTGAAGCATGGGTATCAAGCTAGTAAATAAATAAATAGACAATCAATTGCTTGCATGCTTTTCACAAACGTACTCATCTATTTCTATCATACCGTCTACTGAGACTCTGCTTCTTAAAATGGACAAAACACAGTCCGTCACCAGCAGTTCAGCTTGCTGTAAGAAAAAGCATGTAAGGGACAGGAACATGATTACCTCATCAGCTTCTTCGCCAGCCAATGGGATCCATGCTAGACGGTAAAGAGCCACATCAGAGGATGGTGGCTTCCAGCTTACTGTTAAACTTTCAGTAGATACTTCAATAATTTCCAAAAATTCAGGTGATGGTACTTTTTCTGCAAGATAAAAGAAAAAAAACAGAAGGATTCCAAATGTGTCTGGATCAAGTTAACTTTGTTCCCTAAACATGATAGCTGAAATTGTTTCCAACTCTATGGAATATAAACAGATGCAGTAAACTTTCTACAGACTTTTTAAAAGTTGAATTGATTGGCCAATTATAATTGCACATATATATATTACTGTACTAAAAGCAATGTTCATGAAACAATGACCATTTACAGGTCATCCTCAAATTCCAAAATTTTCATTGCTAAGCAAGACAGTTGTTAAGTGAGTTGTGCCCCCATTTTATTACCTATTTTGCTACAGAATCACTGCAGTTGTTCAGTGAATCACATGGTTGTTAAAAGAATCTGGCTTCCCCTGTTGACTTTTGCTTGTCAAAGGCCAGCTGGGAAGATTAGAAATGGTGATCACGTGACCCCGGGACACTGCAACTGTCATAAATACATGCCAGTTGCCAAGTGCCTGAATTTTGATCACATGACCATAGGGATGCTACAAGAGTTGTAAGCGTGAAAAGCTATCATAAGTCACATTTTTCATTGTCGTTGTTGTAAGTTTGAACAGTCACTAAATGAACAGCTGTAAGTCAAGGACTACCTATATAGAAAAAAGTTGAAAATTAGAAACTGACTTGTCTTCTGCAATTGCAACCCTGAATTCTATATATTCTCTTCTGTTGGAATAAGTTATTTGCATTTTTCCCTTTTTTTCTGAAACCAGAAATAAATCAGAGGACGGCAAAATCTTATTCAGCGGCTCTTTTATTTCTTCCTTGAGATGCTTAAAAATTCTAAAAAGTAATCAAATTATATTTGCAATTTTTCTTTTTTAAAAAGCCTCTGCAATCAGAAAGTAAAGTCTGCACTACTATTACTATTAACCTTCTCATCACTCCTTATCACCCATCCCCTCCCACTTGTGACTGTATGACTGTAACTTTGTCACTTGTATCCTTACGATCTACATTGACTGTTTCCTAGTATGATTTGATTGCTTATTGTAACCTATGACTATTATTAAGTACCTTATGATTCTTGACTCTTGACAAATGTATCTTTTCTTTTATGTATACTGAGAGCATTTGCACCAAGACAAATTCCTTGTGTGTCCAATCACACTTGGCCAGTAAAGAATTCTATTTCTATTCTATTCTATTCTATTCTATTCTATTCTATTCTAATATCTTTGTGAAGAACTTATGAAGTGTTTGACTGCATCTATACAATTTGTTCAGGGAACTGGCACAAGATAACTTGACTTCAAACATGCTGTATTCAAATTTCTCTTTCTTCTTCTAGCAGCTCAACTTTAACCAAGATATTGGGCCATGTTTTCATCTGCATTTGTTTTCAATAATATAAGGTTTCCAAGCTGTCAAGTGTATAAATTGAGAGCTATAATCTCCTTTTCTTAAGAAAATATGAATAAAACCAAATGTTCCTTCCAAAAGAGTAGAAGAATATTGGGACTATAGCTAGGCTGCTTTCAAAAATGCAGCAAGACTTATGGTAGCAGTCCCAAGAAGGTCCCATAATCCATCTGCACTCTGATTCAGGTGACCCTGAGGGGGATACAGATAATTCCCCAAGGGGCCTCAACGATTCCCAGTGAACTAATGACCGATCTTCAGAGTGCAAATGACTAGATGACTGCAAAGAATACAAATCCTTCTATTCCCACACCATTCAGTCAGAATAGAAGAAGCTTCTTGGATAAGAAGCAAAATGTTTTCAGGGGGGAAACCTAGAAAATCCAACTGCCTTTTGGAAAAGCACCCTTGGGAGAACCATGACCTGGATGATAGAGACTCTCCATAGACATGCAGTGAGACTTACTTGTGCTAAAGCTGCCCGTGAGTGGCTCAGACTGACCCTCGCTATAGAGGGAGAAAACGGCTACAGTATATTCAGTGAGAGATGTCAAGCTCTTCAAAATATGTGCTGACACTTGATCAACTTCTTCCTACATCCCAGAGGCGACAGGAATGAGAAAAGTGATTACAAATCCACATCTACATGAGGATGGAAAATCCATATCTACATCAAGAATGGAAAAGAGGCTTGGTCTAATTCTTCACCCAGAGACCTCTTCACAACAGAAAAAGAAAACTCAGGTTAGAGACTCCAGGCTGCATCAGTCACTGTCTTGGCAAATTTCCCATCTTACAGAAAGGAACAATCTGTTTGCTCCACTTTAGCTAAATGGAAAGGAGGGGCAGAGAAAACGGGGCAGGTGCCAACAGACTCTTCATCCAGGGATGGATGGAAGCAGAGTGTTATACAAATCACTACCGGTAGTCCTCGATTTACACCCACAGCTAAGCCCCAAATTTCTGTTGCTAACCGAGACAGTTGTTAAGTGAGTTTTTCCCCATTTAGCAACCATTCTTGCCAGAGTTGTTAAGTGAATCACTGCAGCTGTTTCATTAGTAACATGATTGTTAAGTGAGCCTGGCTTCCCCATTGACTTTGCTTGTCAAAAGGTTGCTAAAGGTGATCACATGACATTGGGACACTGCCACCATCATAAATACATTGTGGCTTGGATTGTGACACAAGCCCCCACCATGTTGCATATGTTGACACTCCAAGGGACACCACTGCTAGAAGGGCAAACTTGGCTGAACTTGTCAATTTTATCCAAAAGGAGAAAAGAAAGAAAGGAATTACTCTGCTCAACACCTGAGCATTTACAGACCGGATGCCCTTCCTGATGCCTACACAGAGTTTGCAGCAGATGGATTTTTTTTTCTGTGAGCCCTGGGAGAGAAACATCTGCTGCTACCTAGGCTCAAACTCCCAACCTTCCAAGTGGGAGGCAAGCATCTTTTCCATTAAGGCACCATGCCACTCATTATTATCATTATTCCACACTAAGCCTAAAAAAGAAAAAATGCAAAGATCTTCCACAACAGGCAGTCCAGCAGCTCCGTATGAAATGGACACGAGAAAACAGCAAACAGGGTGGTGATATGTATATGCACTCCCAGCATATACATCAGTTAACTGGAATGAAGGCATTTCTTTAAGAAGACTTGAAGTGCCACAAGTGAACTGGACTGTCCTGTTTATGCTAGCCAAGAGGAAACATGCTATTTCTGATGAAACTCAGATGGTGGTCACCTTCCCAACAGCCATGGGGGTGGGCTAAGGATGACATCATCCACTACACCCAAACTGATTGGTGGTTCATCCTCTCATCAGGGTAACCAGAAAGTGTGGGTTAGCCCTAAAGTTAATTGAGTGGGTGCTGAGATCAGCATGATACAATCACCCTTGGCCCAGTTATTCAAACAGGACCATGATGTCAGAGACCATCAGTCAGCCTAATGGACTGAGGGGGAAAAAAATAAACAGAACAACCCCAGGACATGTGTTTGTTATTTTTGTTTTGTTTTAAAAGTGCCCCAAAAGGAATATATCTGTTTATGAGCCAAACAGCTGTTCCTCAATTTTCTTTTAAAAGGGTTATCCTACTTATCAGCTTCAGCTGATGGGAAGGGGAAAAATGGCTGCATGTTAAGATGGACTCTGGGGAAAAAAACATGCATTGGCTGTTTCTCGAGGGTGACATCCCTGGAATACTTTTAAAGTTCTGGACAGGCCAGATGGAGATCTTATTCCACTGGTCCAGTGGCCCCATGCTTCCAATTCAAGATTCTCTAGTTAAATTTCCTGCTTCATGTAGGCTGGGAGAACCAGCTGCTTCAGTTATTAGAGGTGAAGATAGGTTGAGAGCTAGAAAGAAATCTAGATTTTCTTTTTTATTTTGAAAGCCATTTTTCCCAAGGCAGAAATGCTGGAACTGTCAATAAACAACTCATACCTAGTACCCAAGAACAGTTTTTTCCCTGAACCCCATCACTCTGCTAAACAAATAATTCCCTCAACACTGTCCAACTATTTACAAATACATTTACAAATAGCACTGCTATTACTATTAATCTTCTCATCGTTCCTTATCGCCCATCCCCTCCCACTTGTGACTGTATGACTGTAACTGTGTTGCTTGTATCCTAATGATTTTTATTGACTGTTTCCTAGTATGATTTGATTGCTTATTGTACCCTATGATTGTTATTAAGTGTTGTACCCAGTGGTGGTATTCTACCGGTTCAGCCCGGTTCTGCCAAGCCTATAGCAGTGATGAGCAGCGCAGACTGAACCACTCTGCTGTTGGGCCCACCCACCTGCCCGGACTCCCATGCTCACCTTTATCCTCTGCTTTTGAAGCACAGCTACTTTGCGCGGCACAGCAGAGTGCCACGTGGCAACTGCTGAAGCGACCGGGACAGTGCAGGCTTGCAGGAGGTGAGTTGGAACACCTCTGCGCCTGCGGAAATGCCTGTGCACCTGCGCAAAGTGTGGCGCACATGCACGTAGTGTGTGCACATGCGCAAAACGCACCCACCAAGCCACACCCACCAAACTGGTGGTAAAACTTTTTGAATCCCACCACTGGTTGTACCTTATGATTCTTGACTCTTGACGAATATATCTTTTCTTTTATGTACACTGAGAGAATTTGCACCAAGACAAATTCCTTGTGTGTCTGTTCTATTCTATTCTATTCTATTCTATTCTATTCTATTCTATTCTATTCTATTCTATTCTAAGCACCGGAAGCATAAAGTGAGCCTCTTGTTACACTGTGAAAATGGCCAGAGGAAATGGCATCGTGTTTAAACACACAAGGGTCTAAAACAGGGGCAACAGGCCTGTTGCATCTTGTTACAGCTACAAAGATTCTTTACAAGCTGTGTCATGTCGAAATTCTGGAAAGCCTCAGCCAATTTCTTGCCAGCAGAAGGAGAGAGCCAGACAAGCAGGGAATGGAGAGATGTGTGTGCCAAGGATTATAAAGAAATGCTTATTGAAAAAGATGTAGATCTATATCAGCTCGGGATGAGGAGTTTGCATGGATGGAGTGTTCTCAGAATTGATAGCAGTGAGGACTGCCTTGGGTAGGTGTTGTTCAGCCTCAGCAACCTAAGGATGTGTGGACTTCAATTCCCAGAATTCCCCAGGCAGCCTTGAAGTCCACCTACCTCACGGGTGTCAAACTCGCCACGTGATGTTGCGGTCACGTGATGTATTGTGATGGTTTTTCCCTTCACGGAGCTAGGGTGGGTGTGGCGCATCTGGCCTGTGGGCTGCCAGTTTGACACTCCTGACTTAGTTTAAAGTTGCTAAGGTTGAGCAACATTGAACTAGAGAGTCTAGGACACGGGTGTCAAACTCACCGCATCATGTTGCTGTCATGTGATGCTTCGCAATGTTTTCCCCCTTCACGGAGCTGGGTGGGCATGGCTGGTGTGTGACTCATCCGGCCCGTTGGCCGCCAGTTTGACACCCTCATCTAGATTAATAAGCTTGGGGCCACTGGACCAGGGGAGTAAGATCTCCATTCTGGTCTGCCCAGAACATTATAAATATTTCAGGGATTTCACCCTAGAAAAAGAACCCATGCATATTTTTCCAGAGTCCATTTTGTTTGCTGGCATTTTTCCACCTCATCAGTTGAACCTCTATAACTATTTCTGTCTGTCCATCCATCCATTCATTTATCCCTCCATCCAGCCATTATCCCAGAAGGCAATAGCAAACTAATTCTTTTCGTTTTTTTTAGCAAAGTAAATTTCTTTCTTTCTTTCTTTCTTTCTTTCTTTCTTTCTTTCTTTCTGTATTTATTTATTTATTTATTTATTTATTTATTTATATATTTATTTTGTCAAGCGATTATATGATAACAGGTATAAGTATAAACATAGTTATGAATACATGAAATGGATACATATAAGAAAAATAAAAAGAGACAACAGGACAGGGACGGTAGGCACGTCGGTGCGCTTATGCACGCCCCCTACAGACCTCTTAGGAAAGGGGTGAGGTCAATAGCAGACAGTCTAAGGTTAAAGTTTTGGGGTTTGGGGAAGAAATCACAGAGTCAGGTAGAGTATTCCGGACTGAGAAAAAACATGGGCATGTCCATTTAGACACCAGTAAGTCAAGTTTCATTTGAAGAAGATTGCCTTTTCTTTTGTTAGCATATTATACCATTTACATTGAATAAAACAAATATTTAAAGGAAAGCACCTCACACCCTACATGATGGTTGATTGTAAAGCACAAAATTACTTCACCATGCCATTGCTTGGAAAGAGAATATGAAAAATGGGAGGTAGAAAACTAATGGCTTGAATAATTAAAGAAGATTTTTTTTAATGAGTCATATGCAAAATATAACAAAATATAACAAAAACAATGCATTTATATAGGGAATTCAAATTTCATTGAAGAGGAAGTTACAAATGCTTTATCAAACCTTTGAGATGGACCTGTTTACCCCACTTTGATAACCCTTCCTAACCAAAGAAGTTAATCTAACTGCTATTATATGAGCTATGGGCAGACTGAGGGGAAAATATTGGTTCCACAGAATAGTTCTGTTTTAAAGTTCTTCCTGTTTATTCTTTTAAAAATCTGCTTACCTCATTGGTTTCGGTCCCATCTGTCTTAACGTACATAATGCGATAGCCTTTGACCTTTGCGGAAGCTGGATCCCAAGTTATTTTGGCTGAGCTGTGATCCACATTTGAAAATTTCAAATTTCTTGGTGGACTTAAAGGCACTTGAAAATGGAAATGAATCCGTATTACAAATAATATCTTTCTTTTTCGGTCAGTCAACCTATTGCGATATATGGCTTCCAGTTGACATTAAGCATACAACACAATGAGTTTGCTATAAAATCTGATCATGTTCAATGCAGTGCCCTCACCCAACCAAATTCACATTATATGGCTATTGGCGAGATTTTGTCACGTGTATGGCTTGAGTTATATGGTTTGTTACTTGTGTAAATATGCTAGACTTTACAGCAAACTAAAGCCCAGGGGTGGGCTTCAATAATTTTAGCAATGAGTTCTATGCCCAGTTGCTGGGTGGGTGTGGTCATGGTGGGTGTGGCCTAGACAGCCTCCTACATCATGGCGGCAGGGGGTGTTTTTGTCTTCCCTAGGCTCTGGAGGCTTTCCTTGAGCCTTGGGTGAAAATGGCCTCCCTGGGCTCCGGAGGCTCTCTGGGAGCCGGAAATGGGCTCGTTTCCGGCCTTCCCAAACTTCCAGGAGGCCCGTTTTTCACCCTCCCCATGTTGTGAATGCTCCAACAATGGAACATTAAGAAGAAATTGGACAACTATTTTTCTGAAATGGTATAGGGTTTCCTGAGCCGTGGGACAGCAGGTTTCCTGAGCAGGGAATTTCCTAAGCAGGGAGTTGGACTAGAAGACCTTCAAGGTCCCTTCCAATTCTGTTATTCACTCAGAAACAATGAGAACTTCTTAGATATTTCAAGAAGTTCACTTGGAACGATTCTATATTCTAACACCTTATTTATTTATTTATTTATTTATTTATTTATTTATTTGATTTGTCAATCGCTTACAAGATGACAGGTATAAGTATAAACATAGTTATGAATACATGAAATGGATATATATAAGAAAAATAAAAAGAAACAATAGGACAGGGATGATAGGCACATTGGTAAGCTTATGCACGCTCCCTACAGACCTCTTAGGAAAAGGGTGAGGTCAATAGTAGACAGTCTAAGGTTAAAATTTTTGGGGTTTGGGGAAGAAACCACAGAGTCAGGTAGTGCATTCCAGACATTGACCACTCTGTTGCTGAAGTCGTATTTCCTGCAATCAAGTTTGGTGTGGTTTACCTTGAGTTTGTATCTATTGTGTGCTCTTGTATTGTTAAGGTTGAAGCTGAAGTATTCATTGACCAGAAGGACATTGCAATGTATGATTTTATATACTATACTTAGATCAGACCGAAGGCGGCATAGTTCTAGGTTTTCTAGGTCTAGAATTTCAAGTCTGGTGGCATAAGGTTCTTCTCCATCCCCAATTTGTCCCTACATTGGATTATCTCAAATCCTTCCAAATTCTCCCATTTCCTGCTTTCCATGAAGGCTCAGTTCCTATCCATGCTTTTTTATTCAGGAGGCTGAAATCCATTCTTCTCCATGTTAACTCTATCTCTGTTTCCATGAAGATCAATTTGGTGGCCAATTCAATATCCCAATTTACATTAATAAACATCAAAAGGTAAACTCTCCTATCCCACATGTCACAAAACATTCCAGGGTCAGAGGCAGTGGTGTATTAACCATTAAGCCGACTAAGCATGTGTTTAGGGCACCAGGCCCAAAGGGGATACCACAAAAACTTTTATGTAGCCTAAGCTTGGCTTTGTTTGTACGGTATGTACTAAGGAGGGGGGGCACCAAGATTTGTCAGTGCTTAGGGCACCAGTGAGCCTTAATCCACCACTGGTCAGAGGTAAAAACATCTAAGAAACAAAAAATCTGTCCACAAACATTATACTTCCTGCAATAACTCAGTTTTCTGCTCCTGGACTAAAATGACCTCTATTAGATTCATACATTTAGTTCTTTACAAGACAAACATACAACGCAGTTCTCACAATATGCATCTACATGTGGGGAAACAGTGAACGCATGACAAATTGAATTAAAGGAAACCTAGCCAATATGGAAAAACTCAAATCACTCTCAAACACAGTTTTCCAAAGCTGTTATAAATTATGTTTTAAAAGTGGTACTGACACATGAACACATGTTGTATGCTTAAAGTATGAACTATTTTAATATGGAAAGCTTGGATCCCTTCATAGCATTATAGCCACACACAAAAAAACCCCAATGAAAAGATAGGACAGCCATTTTTTTCCACTGGAATTCAGCAAAGCATGAAGAATTCTATGAATATATATATTTTAGAGAAATTGTACCCATCTTGTGTTAGGCTTCATCTCCAGAATTCCCACTCAGTTATCTGAGAATTCTAGAATTTGAAATCTTACAACTCTTGAAAGTATCATGATATGAAAACTAACATTAAACTTTAAAACATTAAAGATTGGGATGTAAAGAACAGGCTGCAGTTAAAATTCAATGGAATTAAAATAGATGTTATCTCACATCTATTTTAGGTGGGAAGCAAAGAAGGTATTTTAAAGGAAAATAAACTTCAAGAAACTTAAAAACCTACTGTTGGACTTCAAAACTCTAAGGAAAAATAGTCCATTGAAGTCCCTTTCTATACATGATAATAATCAGATAATAACAAGTTGTCAAAGGAAATCACAAGTACCATGCTAAAGGGACACAGTTGATCTTCATGTTCTTTCCTAAACAATGCTCTAGTGTCTAAGGTTGTGTCTGATTCCAAGGTATGGTGTTTATCTCTGTTTCTTGGCCAAGGGACCCAGCGTTGTCCAAAGGCAATTTCCATGGTCATGTGGCCAGCATACTTCAAAGGTGCATTGAATGCCATTACCTTCCCACCAAAGTGGTACCTATTTATCTACTTGCATTTGCATGCTTTCAAACTGCTAGGTGGGCAGGAGCTGAGGCAGATAACGGGACCTCCCATTGAGTGGCGCTCGGGTCAAAGTGAAGTGGCTCAGGCTGTTAATTGCCTGCACTTAAGTTCCAGCTGCCTACAACTGCTGTAGGCTCGAATCCCACCAGGCTCAAGGTTGACTCAGCCTTCCATCCTCTCGGGGTAGGTAAATTGAGGACCCAAGATTGTTGGGGGCAATTAGCTGACCTTGTAAAAATGCCGCTTAGTAATAAGCAGGCATGTACAATGGAATGAAGGCTATGGGTTGTATCCCCCCAAAAATTGTAAGCCGCCCTGAGTCTTCAGAGAAGGGCGGCATATAAATGTAATTAAAAAAAAAGTTGCTGTTCATGTTGCTGTTCCTAAACAATGGCTCTAGGGATTATTATTCTACTAAAGTTTAAAGGCGTTGTTTTTCGCTCTCAGAAAGCCTTTCCAGAATTTACTCCTGGGACAAATAGAAACACACAAAAACCACTTACATGTTGTTTCTTGTCCTGTAAGAGGATCACTGGCTTCTTCTCCAAACATTGCATAAACGGTGACCGTATAGTCTGTGTTGGGTAGTAGACCCTCAAGTTCAACATGTGTGGAGCTCACTCCAATTTTCATCTATAAAAAATAGCAATAAAAAAACACTTAGACTTATATATCACTCCATAGTGCTTTACAACATTCTCTGGGTGGTTTACAATCTCAGCATATTGCCCCCTACAATCTGTGTCCTCATTGTACTGACCTCAGAAGGATGGAAGCTGATTCAACCTTGAGTTGGTCAGGATCGAACTCCTGGCTGTGAGCAGAGTTAGCCTGCAATACTGCATTCTAACCCCTGTGCCACCACAGTGATTAGAATGCAGTATTTTAATTCGAGTTCATTATTTTTAAAAAATGAAATAGTAGCATATGTGAGTAGAAGATGAACTTTTTCAGGACACAGAATAATTTCTGTCAAAGTAAGAAAAACAGGATTTGTGATATTAACAAGGGATTGATTCATACCACTGTGTCCTGCCTGAGGATCATTTTCACAAATTAGTCCTATAATGGCTTGATGGGCAGCTGTCCAATTTGTGAGAAATTCTAGAATATCAAAAACCACCAACTGAAACCTAGCCCAAAAGGCAGAAATGTAGAACTGAGATTGCCACAATTACACAAGTCCCTTTGTACTTTCATATCATCTTCTCCATAACATTTGATCAGCTATCCTTAAAAGATATAATACTGTAAATGTCACTTTTACTATTACTAATTACTGTTAATAATTTTGAGTCAGAAAAGTTCCAGATCTATAAAAAGAAAAGACACAATTGACTTTTATCACCCTTACTATATATGTTTTCTGTAGAGCGTCTATTATAGAAAATCTAGAATGACACAACAATTGCAAGTCAATAGATTCTTATAAAGTTAAAATCCAACTCTTCAAGTCATTTATAAATATATTGAACAGTACATTGACTAGGTTTACTTGAAATCTGTCTCTTGAATCTGTCTTTAGACAGAGGATCTTAAAAAAAAATTTCAATTAATTCTTTGCAAGGGATATATGCTACAAAAAATGAACATGTTTATATATTCAGTATTTCCTGATTCTCTTCTAGAATCTTACATGCCTTTTTAATGCTACTAAGAGTTCTCCCACTTGAACAAACATGAACATAATTTCACACTAGAAATCAAAAGATAGACTAGGTCCATTGCTTAATATGGCAGGGTTTTTAGCCAGTTCATACTAAATACAATTTCTGTCCACACCTTAAGGCAAAACTGATTTTAATTTTACTTAGGAATGTAGGACAGACTTTCTGCATGCAAACATATTATATTCCACACTTGAAGCAAAGTGTAGTTGTCATTCCAAATTACACTTCTCAGAATGGTACACTGCAGTTTGACAACATTTTAAAAATCTCTATTAGTTAAAACTCTGTTTAAGAACTCATACACGTATTGTACAAAAATGCACCAAATTAGAAAAACTAATTTGCAAAAATGGTAGATTAGGCCAAATCACAAACAAAAATGTCCAGGTTTGAACAGATATGCAGAAAAATGCATTTTAAATAGAATATAAATCTTAGTACAGAACTTTTCTTTTTAAAATCACATTCAGTGCTGTGGACTTGAATGTATATTCATAGAAAAGAGCAAGCAAGAAAAAATTAAAAACCTTTAGGTGGAAAAACACTGAAATTGGCTCTGATGTCCATCTTAAAGTCTGTATCAGCCTTTTATAAAATATATCTTGCCAAGAAATTCATAAGCAAATAATAGCTTCCTGACTTGGAGTCAATTAAACTTCCTGGGATTTTTTTTTGTCTGCTTGGTTTTGAAAAAGTGAAAGGAAAGTATTTAGCAGAAAAATGAAATTGCATTTACCTCAATGGAGTACTATTGATATGATAGGCCATTTTTTATAGAGCACCTTCCATTTCGTAAGTGATTAGCAGCTATCAAAAAGGCATAACATTATGTAGAATTGATGGGGACACTTGGATTTGAATAAACGATACTTCAGTGATGTTCATAGGATGATCTTTGATTCATCACTAATCTCTAATCCTGACCTAATTCAATGTCAGACCAACCACAAGGGTTCTCAGCTTCTATCAATCCCCAGCTGGTTCTGATTCCTGCATCTTTCCAATTAATTGGTTCATTGTTACTTCCCAAGTGTCATTAACCCAAATTCTGGACAAGCTCCTCCATGAGATTGTGATATTCTGACACAAGAGAGGAGCCACTGTCTGGGGAAGCTACTGGGGCAACTACTCATTATGTTACATGAGATTGTTGGGTTGGTTGGGTTCATACTCAATTCAAACCAAGAAGATTGAGTTATACTGTGGAATGTATAGGCCCTTCACAACAAAATAATCTTATTTTCTTCTACATCTTAGAATACTCTGTGAGTTGGGTCTGTATCAGGAAATTCCATGCCTAATTGTGAAGAGTCTATACATTCCACAGTCCACATTAGTCTTCTTTGTTTGAATGGAGTATGGGACCCAACCCAACCCAACAATCTTATGTAATATAAGATCTTTAGCAAATGTAATGAATGAAAAGAAGAGTTTCACATGATTTTTGGGGTCTTCTCTCTCTCTTCTGAAATATTTGTCACTCTTCATAGTTTTGGGTCCTCTACAAATGTGATCATCATTACCCTCAAATCCTCAATCCAGGCCATTAACCAACTTCTTCAACAACAGGACAGAGGCCTATGACACTCCATTGGTGGGGTGTCTATACTTTCACAGGGATAATTATTTAACTGAAAATAGGGACTTCTTAGTTTTTCAAGAATCTCAACCCACTCTTTGAAACAGGATCCCAAGACCTAATTGATGCTATGTTCTCTCACCTCCTTTTCCTCTGCTGCTAAGCCATCAATGAGGGGCGCATACAGAATCATATAGCCAGTGGCACCAGCTACTGCCTTCCACTTTACTTTCATACTGTTGTGCGAGACATTATACAACTCCAAATCAGATGCCATTGGTAACGCAACTGCAGAGGAACAATACAAGAGTTACCGCCTGATTTCTGCAATCTGGTCATTTTGGATAGCTAGATAATTGCTCTTCAGCTGCAATAAATAAAATTACAAGTCTTGTTAATCTGCACAACAGCTCTCAGAGATTGGAGATGACTATTTCCAAAACACAAAATAGCAAATTAAACCATCCTTCTCCTCTGTTTGGGATGTGACTGGAATCAACGTAGATAGCAAATCTGTGAGGTGTTAGATACTTAGATCTCAAAGTTATAAAGTCAAAGCCAAGTCTTGTACAGCTTTATAAAATTATAGCAGCACCTTGAATTTAGTGACATTTACTCTCCCCTGGTGTAACAGAACGTATGGATGACCTTGAGGGGACAAATGAAAGAGACGATGCCTAGGAAACAATCAGACAGAAGCAGGGGAAGACCCCAAAGACTTAGCTATCAAAGGAAGAAACTTAGGAAAGGCCAGCCCTAATTGATCAGATGGTTCAAATTGATGGTAGGATGTTTGTACCTTCAAACTTGCAAGTTTCTATTAACATAGCCTTACAATAAAGTAGATTTAGTTTGTCTAGTTTTGTTTCCTGTCTGATTGACTTGGGAGGGCTGATACCAAAGACCCTGGGAGAATAGCCAGGTTTTTAATAGCTTCCTGAACGTCATGAGGATGGAAGTGCATTTACACAGAGATATTCTACTAATCAATGGACAATGACAATATGGGTGTGTACCTCTGTTGAAACAGATTCATCCCGCAGAACTCAGACACACTATAAACAAAAGGATGGGGGCTATTTTGGAGATATTATTGAGCCCATTCTCTGAATTCTGATAAAAAATGCATTCAGCTTTATCCTTTTCCCTGTTTCTCACACCCAAGGCTTCCGTGTATTTACTTCAGCTGCTAACTGCTGCATTCTCTCAAAACTACACTTCATGCCTGAATCCATGGTCTTTTCATTTTCATTGTATTATCTGCCAGCAAGGTCAAATATAGTATATTTTTCCATCCTCACTCCGTGACAGCATAATTTTTCCCCTTGAAATGTTACCTGGAGTGATTAATATTTACTTATTTCAGAGCACGGCTTTATGACACTTGAGCAAAGATTAAATAAAAACTCTGCTTGGAGAGGTAGGTGCTGCCTTAGGCAGTAGTGGAATCAGAAACACCTACAGCTGTACTGAATCAGAACTTGACTTCAATAGAGCACCAGGTGCTGTGGGAAATGATGTTACTGGGACAGTATGTGCTTTGGACCATGGAATTCATCATTAACCAATTCCTAACCACCTCTGATCAATCAAAGGCTAGGCTAGACTTTTAATTCTTCTACAATGCAACCCCACCCAAGTTTGCCCGGAAAATGGGGCCATGATGGGTAAGCACTTCCTAGATAGACCAGACCTGGAAACCAATTCCAAAAATGGCTAAGCCATTGATTGATAAAACAGATAACAGATAATCAGAATTGGAAGGGACCTTGTAGGTCATCTAGTCCAACCCACCGCCCAAGCGGGAAACCCTACACCATTTCTGACAAATGGCAGTCCAATCTCTTTTTGAAAGTCTCAAGTGATGGCGCTCCCACAACTTCTGAGGGCAAGCTGTTCCATTGGTTGATTGTGCTCACTGTCAGAAAGTTTCTCCTTATTTCCAGATTAAATCTCTCCTTCACCAGTTTCCATCCATTATTCCTTGTCTGGCCTACAGGCGCTTTAGAAAATAGCTTGATTCCTTCCTCCTCTCTGTGGCAGCCCCTCAAATATTGGAAGACCGCTATTATGTCTCCCTGGATCCAATTGAGATTGTCTAATAATAACAGAATCCTGCAAGTCTGATTCTCATCCTCCTCCTTATACTTCTGTGAATTAGGGAGGCCTCTGCCTGAGCCACTTCCAAATGTTATCATGTTGCTCTGGACTTAACAAAAAAAAATTCAGCCTATTTTCCTTAGGAAATAGGTTCTTTTTTCTCTACATCAGGGGTGTCAAACTCAAGGCCCGGGGGTCAAATCCGGCCCACAGAGTGCTTAGATCTGGCCCACAGGGGCACTCTGGAAACAGTGAAGGACCGGCCCACGGTGCTGGTGTGGTCCTCACGAGCTCCGTTTTTGCTGGCAGAGGGTAGCAGGAGGCCATCACAGCCAAAAATGGAGCAGAGCACTCGTGCCACCACAGGTACTCCCAACATGAGTGATGTCGAGTGGGTCACGCCTGAGGTCAAACACAACCCTGAAGCGGCCCTCAATGAAATCAAGTTTGATATCCCTGCTCTACATGATGGTAAATATATCACAACATCAGAGTCTCTGATTGTAAGGCAAATAGTCAGCAGGCTGCTAGAAAAACACTGGGATTGGAGACAGCCATGGAGCCAGGGAAACAGTTCTAGGATGATTTTGATACTGAGAACTGTATCACCTTTGTAAGAATATTTCAGGATACCCATTCAGTTGCCCCTGGAAAAGAAGGAAATATTTCCCCCTGACATGAGCAGATTTTTTTTTAGATACACTGAGGGAGCAGAGAAAATAAATATCTATGGAGATTCTCTGTCATCCAGATCATGGTTATCCCAAAGGTGCTTTTTCAAATAGAAGAGAGTTGGAAGAGATCTTGGAGGTGATCTAGTCCAGGGGTCGCCAACCTTTTGGACTTCAGGGACAACCAAACTCATAGTATTAAATCCCAAGGACCACTAACCGGTTCTGTGGGTGTGGCCTAATTTGTGAGTGTGGCTTGGTGGTCATGTGACTGGCTGGGCATGGCTTGTATGTAAATATTATAAATATTTATATAAATATTGAATTTTTTATTAAAAAAAGAGCAACTTTTACCCAAAATCAGGCAAAGCAGGCAGGCAGATTGAGTTGCTCACAGAATCATTCAATCATCTATCTATCTGCCATCAGCTAGCTCAGTCTCTCAAATTTGCTTGTGGTGAGTCTGCACTGAATAATAGAACCTTCAGTCCTAAGGGAGGTTTGGCTGTGGTTAAAAGCAGAGCTGAAGATCTAAAGACTAGCTAGAAAGCAAGAAATCCAACCATTTCCTGCTTCATAGCTAATCTAAAGCTCTGGGCACAACAGAACAGATGATGGTTGGAATAAGGAAAAATAGCAATTTAGCAGGCAAGTTTGTCGGGTAAGGAGTGAGTGGGCAGGGAGGGTTCCCACAGGCAATGTGGGCTGCGCAGCCTTGTGTTTCTGCACAGCCTGGATTAATTGGTTTGAGTGGGGTGCTCTGGGGTGAATTTCCTGCAGCCCACCAAAGTTTTCTCACGGCCCACCAGTGAGCCACGGCCCACCGGTTGGCGACAGCTATTCTAGTCCAACCCCCTGCTCAGGCAGGAAAACTGATACCATTTCAGACAAATTGTTATCCAATCTCTTCTTTAAAACACCCAGTGTTGGAGCATTCACAACTTCTGGAGGGAAGTTGTTCCACTGATTAATTGTTCTAACTGTCAGGAAATTCCTTCTTAGTTCTAAGTTGTTTCTCTCCCTGATTAGTTTCCATCCATTACTTCTTTTCCTGCCCTCAAGTGCTTTGGAGAATAGCTTGACTCCCTCTTCTCTGTGGAAGCCCCTTAGCTATTGGAACATTGCTATTATGTCACCAAGTCCAGTTGCCTTTTTAAAAAGCACCTTTGAAACAAAGGAAGAGTAGGGTGTTTATTTTTGAGCTCTCCCGTAACTCAGAAATATGAATGAAAACCGGGTGATTTCATCTGCACCATTCCTAAAAATGCAATGCTTAGATAGCAGGTAAAGGTTTTCATGCCGCCAGGTCCAAATGTAAAACAATTCAAACCCATATGGACTTCAAGAAACCCTATCCATATCATTGGCAGCATTTAATTGATTCTGCTGAAAGGATACGTAGGAGTTGCCCAAGCTGAGCCCAAGGGAGGGGTCAAGCACATCATCAGTCTGGAGTCTCTTTATGTCTAAAAAGGTTTTATGTCCAGCTCAGCTTGAATTCCATTGACTCTTATCTATCGCCAATTTGCCTTGACCATTAGAAGATCAGATTCTTGTTTAGAAGATGAATCCGACAGAACTTGTTAAACTTGTACTCATTTCAACCACCCTGGTTCCTGATTTCTTGTGTCTGACAGGATAGCTGATAGCTGACACCAAATAGGAAAACACAGCTAAATTGCTGTCAAGCCTATTCAGGCACAACTCCGATTCAGCAATACAGAGTGAGGAGTGAAGACTCTTATCAAAAGGCCTGCTGTTCTGCCTAGGGAATTTATCATCACAACTTGCAACAAGAACTGCTGGCAAGTTCTACCAAAATAGAAGCAGGAAAAGGCTGACCTTAAAGGAAAGAGGTCATTTTAAAGTATGGATGTCAAGAGGAACTCTGATGCTTGGAAGTAAGTGGCAGAACCTATCTTGAAATCAGAACTATATTTTTATGTGCATTGACTTGATGGCAAACCCTACCAGCTCACTACATCTGGACCAGCAGTGGGATACTACCTGTTTCACTACTGGTTCGGTGATTGTGCATGTGCACATACGCACCTAACACATGCACACAGCTTTCCACACACCAGCTGAGGCCTGCAGTCCCAGTCAGCTGAGAGGATAAAGAAGAGAAATGCGCAGGGGCAGGTGGGAGGGCCAATCCTGGGCTTTTCTCTTCTTTCTCCTCTCAGCTGATCTTTGGAGGCTTTTAAACTACCGGTTCGGGTGAACCGGGCCAAACTGGTAGCATACCACCACTGATCTGGACAGAATTTGACTGTTCAAGTGAGGGCTTGAATTGAATTTTTTCCAGTACATCAGGGATCCCTTAGAAAATCCTCCTCATATTTACAAATTCAGACAAAATTTAGGAAGGACTAAGAAGAACAAGGGATAGAAAAGGACTTAGAACAACTGGACCAAATTTTGATAGGCAAGGAGATAAAATTTATAACAAGAATATATAACTAGTTGTTGGAAGTAGAATTAGAAGAAGAAATAGTAAAGGGATCAATGATTGTTTGGGCAAAAAATGTAGGGCATAATATAAATTTGGAGGATTGGGAAAAAGTGTGGATTGATAACTGTAAATTGACATTGTCAACAGCATTTAAAGAAAATCAATATAAAATGTTTTGTAGGTGGCATCTAGCCCTAGCAAGATTGGCCAAAATGTATCCAAATACAAAAGCAGAATGTTGGAAGTGTAAACACAAAGAAGGAATGTTCTTCCATATGTGGTGGCAGTGTCCAGAGGTTAAAAAATATTGGATGAGGGTACAAAGATGGTTATTAGAAATTACAGAGCACAAATTAGAACTCAAACCAGAAACATTCTTATTAGGAATAATCAAGGGAAAATTGAGCAAGGTCATCCAATACATCATTATACATATCATAACTGCAGCAAGAATAGCCTTCGCACAGGGGTGGAAGAAGGAAAAGATACCATCTGAAGAAGAATTGACACAAAAAATAATGGATTGTGCAGAACTGGATAAGCTCACAATGGAATTAAGAGGCAAAGATGATTCAGACTATTATGCGGTTTGGAATAGGTGCTACAAATGGGTGGAAGATAGAAATAAGAGCTGATATTTATGTATAAAAGGAGAGGTATGTATCAACAACGACACAAACACTGTTAATGTGAATAGACATTTGTATTTTTGTTTTTAAAAAATAAAAAAGTTAAAAGAAAAAAAGAAAAAAGAAAAAAAAGAAAATCCTCCTGCTTTTCTAATTGACCTTAGGAGGAAAAGTTTCTCATTGATGCTAATAGAACAGAATTCTTTATTGGCCAAGTGTGATTGAACACACAAGGAATTTGTCTTTGGTGCAGATGCTCTCAGTGTACATAAAGAAAAAATATAATATGTTCATCAAGAATCATAAGATACAACACTTAGTGATAGTCATAGGTTACTAATAAGCAATCAAATCATACTAGGAAACAATATTTATATTATTTATTAATTTGACTTGTATGCCGCCCCTCTCCCGAACGGACTCAGGGTGGCTCACAGTTAAAATCAGTACAATAAATAATTACCTAAAATAGAATTAAACCCACAAGCCAAATTACTAAAACAAATTATAAAACAACCCCCAAGAGGAGTCAGCACAGTGCAGCCTGCTCAAATAGCCAAGTTTTCAAGTCGTGGTGGAAGGTGCGGAGGTCAGGGGCCAGGCGGAGCCCCAGAGGTAGTTGATTCCATAGGGCAGGAGCCGCCACAGAATAGGCTCTCCCCCGCATCACCGCCAAGCGACATTGAGTCGCAGACGGCACGCTGAGGAGCCCCTGCCTGTGCGCTCGTACAGGGTGGTTGGTATTCGATGCCGGCAGTAGATGTTCCCGTAGATAGCCCAGACCCATGTCTCGTAGGACTTTGAATGTCAATACCAAAACCTTGAATCTCATTTGGAGGGCAACCGGCAACCAATGCAGACCACGCAGGAGGGGCATAACATGGGAGAACCGGGAAACTCCCATCACAACCCGCGCGGCAGCATTTTGCACCAGTTGAAGCCTCCAGATGGTATGCAAGGGCAGTCCTAGATAGAGAGCGTTGCAGTAGTCGAGCTGAGAGGTGACAAGTGCCTGAGTGACCATGCGCAGGGCATCTCGGTCCAGATATGGGCGTAACTGGCGAACCAGCCGGACCTGGACAAAGGCCCCCTGGCCACGGCTCCCACCTGCTCCTCCAACCTGAGCCGTGAGTCCAGGAGGACCCCAGATTCCGTGCCCTGTCCATGGGGGTAACACCTCTCCCCCATGACCAAAGATGGAATCTCTTGACTGGGCCGAGATGTCTGTACGCACAGCCACTCTGTCTTAGCAGGATTGAGTTGAAGCATGTTACTGTCCATCCAGATCCGTACCGCATCCAAACAGCGGGACATCACGGAGAGGGCATCACTGATGTGGCCTGAGGTGGAGATGTATAACTGTGTATCATCAGCGTACTGATGATACTTCACCCCAAAGCCGCGGATGATCTTACCCAGTGGTTTCATATAGATGTTGAACAGGAGGGGTGAGATAACATGTAAAGATACAAACAAAGTTATAGTCATAAGTGGGAAGAGATAGGTACTAGGAAGGGTGAGAAGAGTAATAGTAATATAGTCTTAGTAAATAATTTGACAGTGTTGTGGGAATTAGTTGTTTAGCAGAGTGATGGCATTCAGGGAAAAACTGTCCTTGTGTGTAGTTGTTCTGGTGTACAGAGCCCTATAGCATCATTTTGAGGGTAGAATTGAAACTATTAATATCCAGGGTGTGAGGGGTCTGTTGATATTTTCACAGCCCTCTTTTTGACTCATGCAGTCATAATAGCAGCTAAGGCAGAAGGAAGAGTTATTTTTAAATAGATTGTGGCTGAGAAGGAAAGAATTTTTTTTTAATTCGCATTTATATGCCGCCCTTCTCCGGAGACTCAGGGCTTACAATTTTTTGGAGCACAACCCAATGCGCTCAGCAATAGCCTTCATTCCATTGTATATGCCTGCTTATTACCAGGGCTTTTTGCCCCCCTCCCCCTAAGTGGCATTTTTACAAAGTCAGCTTATTGCCCCCAACAATCTTGGGTCCTCAATTTACCTACCCCGAGAGGATGGAAGGCTGAGTCAACCTTGAGCCTGGTGGGATTCGAGCCTGCACTAATTGCAGGCAGCTGGAACTAAGTGCTAGGCGTTTAACAGGCTGCACCACCAAGGCTCAAGGAATTGTTTTCTTTGTTTTCTAGGTGTTTCCTTGTTTTCTAGGTGTTCTGATTCCAGCCAAAAATCAACACAGAATAATGTTAAATGAACCTTTTCTTCCCTTGTCCAACAGTTTTCATCAGGGGTAGGTTTATATCTAGAACCAGCAGATACACACTTGCAATGCAAAATTAGATCATTCTAACATAAACTTAAAATACTTAAAACACATTCTTTTTTGTCACTTACGTGTCGTCTCAGTACCCCGGAGACCTTCACTGGCAGAACTAACATAGATGGCAAACACAGCAATCTGATACTCAGTTAAAGACATCAAATTTTTCAGTATTGCTGTTGAAACTGTTCCATCTACCACCACCTATACGAAAGACAAGATACATTTAAACAGAGTTTTAAAATGACCACAAAGCAGGCTTTCTCCTGGATCTGAAAACAGATTGTCATTCAATTCCCAAAGAAAAAAAATTTGAACCTGGATTAGAGAGGTGCAGGAGTAATTGGTCACTGCTTCTAATAGTGATTATCAATGTATTTTGCTTAACACAATCATGGGATCTTATAGTTTCATAGAATCATCGAATCATAGAGTTGGAAGGAATCTCAGAGGTCTTCTAGACCAACCCCCTCTGAAGTTAGGATTCTTATACCATCCCAGTTAAGTGGATGTCCAAACTTTCCTTGAAAACCTCCAGTGATGGAGCACTTACATCCAGTGGTGTGATTCAACCAGTATAACAACCGGTTTGGTGAGCTTGCATATGCGCACAGCATTTAGAAAAGACCATTTTTAGCTATAATACTTATCTTCTGCTGCAGCCCCGGTGAATAAAACAGCTGATGCGGCGAATCAGCTGTGCTCAAAAACAAGGAAATAAAGCACAGGAAAAGGGTAGGGGTAGATGGGCAGGGCCAAATGATCACCAGGTTCGCCCAAACCTGTTTGAGCCAGTAGAATCCCACCCCTGCTTACATCTCCAGGATGCAAGCTGTTCCATTGGTTAATTGCTCTCACCGTCAAACGATTTTTCCTTACTTCTAGAGGTTGCATCTTTCTTTGACGTGCTTCCACCCATTATTTTTGACTTGCCCTCAGGACAAACAGTGTTTGTTACTTCATTACCTCTTCTGGTTGCCCTCCTTTGGTGGGATAATAGACCACTCGGTACTTTTCCACTTTGCCTGGTGCATGAGTCCAATTTACACGGAATCCTCTGGCTGTCACTTCAGATGTGACCAAATCTGTAGGTGCTCCAAGTGTGGCAACCAATGACCCTAAAGTTTTAGACACAGAATATAGAATTATGGGGCTGGAAGGGACCTTCGAGGTCTTTTAGTCAAACCTCTTGCCCAAAGCAGGAGTTCTCATACCATCCCGGGTCGCCTTCAAGGTATTAGTTACAACTTATAAAGCCCTTAATGGCTTGGGTCCAGGGTACTTGGGAACTCCTGCCAGCATCACTTTCCGATCGCCCTGTTCGCTCCCATAGGAGGGGCCTCCTTGGGGTGCCGTCAGTCAGACACTGTCGGCTGGCGGTCCCCAGGGCTAGGCCTTCTCTGTGGGAGCACCTGGAATCAGCTCCCGTGGATCTCCGTTTGGCCCCTGACCTCCGCTCCTTCCGCCGGGACCTGAAGACTTGGTTGTTTCAACGGGCCGGCCTGGAATGACCGGGGTTGGGTTTTATTTTAACTCCATTCGCTTGTTTAGTTGTTTAATTCTGTTTTATTGTAAATTTTTCTCTGTTTTAATGTTCGCCACCCTGAGTCCTTAGGGAGTAGGGCGGCATACAAGTCGAATAAATAAATAAATAAAATAAATCCTGGATAAATGGATGTCCAATCTTTCCTTGAAAACTTTTCCAGTGATGCAGCACCCACATATCCAGGAGACAAGCTGCTCTCACTATCAAGACATTTCTCCTTAGTACTAGGTAGGACCTCTCTTTAGTGAGTTTCACCCATTTCTTCTTATCCTGCCCCCAGGTGCTTTGGAGAATAAGTCAATTCCCTCATCTCTGTGATAGTCCATCAAATATTGGAAGATAGCTATAATGTCAACCTAATCCTTTTCTTTGCTATGCTAGACATACCTGGTTATGTCTAGTTAGTTAGGCTAAACATACCCAGACATCAGAGAAACCATTATTTCAGCCAACCCAAAATGATTATCTTGTTTAATTCTTAACTTTTCTAGATCTTGTAGCCAATCTATTGCAGACAACTCTATAATAATTCAGATCAATGCCAGAAGAAACAAATTTTAGAGAAATTAAGTGGAAGAAGTTTTTTACCCAGCACATAAAATTTGTTCGAATGAGATGTAATGATGGCTACCATGTTCACATTCCAGAATTATTCATGAAGAAAATAATGGCTGCTAGTCACTATGGCCATAATGTGTTGGCCATGTAGCAAGAGAAAGGTGGATGAGATGAGACCTACAGCATTCATTACATGTCCTTTGAAAAGAGTATCCTCCTGGCTATTCTTACCTTTGATTTCTTTCTCTTGTTCTTCAACTCTCATGCATACAGTCTTTGTAAGTTCTTCCACAATGGAGTTCATTAAACTGAAGTCAGCAACATTGTAGACATGAGTGCTGTGTGGTTCAGAAGCAATTTCCTTCAGTTCATTTTCATCAGCATTCTTTACACCTGGTATCAGAGGAAGAAACAACAAAGTGCAATTTTACATAATAAAATAGCTTAGCTTAGTTATTTTATTAGCAAATCCGCAAACTCCGGCTGACAGTCAAATGCCACGATACCAAATCCTCATTCTCTATGCACACCGATACCAAACAGCACCAGTTTGATTGGAGCAACACAAAAATCATTGGCCACCTGCCATGCTTGTGAGTTCATCAAAGCCTGGCACTCCACAAGTATTTCCATCAACAGACACATTGACCTACAACCAGCCTACGAACCCCTCAGAATCCAAAACAACTGCACAGCCAATCAGAGAAAGCACTGACCCTCAGCCAACCCACGCAATCCCCCCATCAGCAGTTCATCTACCAATGACCCCGACCTCCTTATCACAACACCCATCACAAGACCCCCCCTTGACACCCCACACAGAAAGCCTTATAAACAGAAGAACACTGACATCCCCTAAACCTCACTGAAGATGTTACCTAGCCTGGTACTGAAATGTTCAGAAACCAACCCACAAACTTGGAGAATGAATCTTCACCCTCAAAATAGCTTGGCTTGGACATAATTTTGTAAACAAATCTTTGATTTGGGTTAGCAAAGCCACTGTGATTATAAGCCAGCATTTATGATCTAGCATGGTATGTGAATTAATCTACTATGGCTTATTTTTTTAAAAAAATGGATTTGTGAACCAATCTGAGGACATTGTCAATATATACAAAGGATTTGTTCATGGTGGACATCACTTCAGCTTTGATAAATATGCTCAGGAAAACAATTTGCCTGAAAACGGTATGTGTGGGTTTTCTAGAGGTATATCAGCAAAAGGTAGATGCTTATTAACCATTATTAGCAAGGTTGTAGCTCTTATGGTTCAGGACCACAACTTTCAGCTTTCTGGACACAAGGAGCCAACCAAGGCAAGTGATGCCACTGAAAAGGTCTTGGTTAGCTTAATAGTCCCTTCTCCAAGATTTGGTGAGGTTAAAGATGTGATTGGGAATGGAGCTAAGTTTGAAACACTCAATTAAAACAATGCTTTGTTTGGCACAACTCCATTCCAAACTCAAAACTGTCCTGTTTCATGATCAAAACCTATGTTCTAAACTTGAAAAAAAATTCTTTTGAAACCATTCAATTTTGAAACAATTTGCACATCTCTACTTTAATTGTCCTAGACCCCCTAAAATACACTGAATTCATACACAATTCAACTACTTTACTGCTGAGTTTAGACAGCTGGGAACCACAGGTTTCCTGCAGTAAGTACATCTATAGTGTAAATCCTGCATTGGACTAGGCACATTCTAGAACCTCAATTCTATGACTTATTTCTGCAACACATACCTATGGCAAACAGTTCGATACCAGCATCTCTCAGGTTTTTTGCAGGTGGAATGACATCGTCTTGGGATTTCCCATCAGTGATCAATATGCCAATTTTGGGGACTCCAGGTCTTGAACCTGCATCTGGCTTAAAGTTGTTTTCCAAAATAAAAGTTAAGGCGAGACCTGTGCATACAGAAGGAAGGACAGAGAAGGTGAAGGAGGTTGACCAAAGATATTTGTATTGCTATGACTGCAAGACTATCAAATCTTTTATTACTTATATTGACAGTTCTCATAATGGTTAGTTGACTGCTTCCTCCTGGTTAACAGATTAAAAAGATCCTCTTAATTCTTTTAAATATGGAATTTATTCGTCAACAAAGACTGAGAAAATGATACCCACAGATCTCAGAGGGTATGTGTCATGGATGCATGAAGCAACAGTTTCCCATGGGGAAAAGATTAAAAGTTCTCTAGAAACCCAAAGCTTAAGAGGACCCAATATAAATCTAGACACACAAGTAGGTGATAAGAAGAGTAGCAAACAAGCTTAAGGCACTTCTATCAAAAGATTTTGTATCAGATCAAAATCAGCTCTGGGCTTCTATAAGGCCAACACTGTTGATTATGTTCAAAAGTTGAGTGAGCTTATTTCTGGGACAACTGCAGCGAAGCAAACATAAAGTTACTCTTATCTTTCAAGGATGGGTGTGAATGTAACTTATGAGCATCCTATTAAACCATTTGCATGTCTTTCTATTTCATCATACCTCCTGGCTTTTGGGCTTCAATTCCTTTAAGAGGAATGATGGCTTCACGTTGTTGTAGCTACCCTTTCCCCAATTGAAACTATTCAATTGTTTGGGGAGATTTAGGGTGGGTTTTTTCATATAACCAGACAAATGCACATAATATAAAGATGCTGATGGAGTGGGGATCCAAATATTTTATTTTAAATATTAATTTTGAAGTGAGAGGTGGGAATGTCTATTTCTGCAAGACCCAACCAGTGGATTCTGGTTCGAGGCAGTGATTTTTGGGTTCTGTACTCCATGTTCCTAAATTAAAGGAAGAGAGGAAAATGCAGAGCATCCCTCAAGGTGTTTGGGGGAACTGAGACCTGTGGACAATGGCAGGACAGCAATATTTCCACTATTCCCAAGCACGCTTTCTTAGCTTTGAAAACAGGCTACAGTTAAATGTAAGAACCAGTTTAATGTTGTTGTTAAAGGTGCTGGTCTGTAAACGGAGGCCATGGTTTGTAGCCCTGCCTTAGGCATGAAGCCAGCTGGGAGATATTGAGCCAATCCCTCTATCTCAGCCCTAGGAAGCAGGCAAGGACAAACCACTTCCCAAAATGTCGCCAAGAAAATTTTACAAGGACTTGCCCAGACAGTCACAGAAGTCATGATTAACTCAAAGGCAGGGAGGGGGAACAATTAAGGGTAGCTAAGGAAGCCCGTAGATGCTTGTTTTTACTTGAACATACATTATTCTTTTTCTGCAATAAATAATCTGCTTCCTAATTAGCGGGCATTCAAAGATGGCCACAACCATCACAGCAGGGAAACTAATTTTGAGATAGCAAGCAAGACAGATTGCTTCAATTACAGCTTCTGGGGACTATTTATTTATTTATCACATTTTTTTATACCACCCTTCTTACCTAAGTGACTCTTATTTACAATAAATGAACATACCATGGTATAAAAGCGTAAATTAAACACAGAGTTAAAACAGACTAAAAAAACACAGAATTAAAAACAGGGCTATTAAGATACAGAGGCAGAGGGAGCACTGTCATGCTATCAATTACCCAGGGATTCTACCCGTTCAGCCCGGTTCAGGTGAACTGGTATCTCCAAAAATCAGCTGTGAGCGAACTGGTTTGCTCCGATGATCAGCTATTGGGCCCACTCGTTCACCCCGGCTCTAGTCTGTGCTTTATTTCCAGGTTTTCCAACTCAGTTGATTCGCATGGCACAACGGATTGCACGCATCAGCTGTTTTACACACAGGGCTTGCAGCAGAAGGAGAGTTGATGCTGCACGCACACAAAGCACATGCTCACCAAACCGGTTATTACACTGGTTGAATCCCACCCCTGCAGTTACTTCCAGGGTGGCATACCATTCTTCAACCCCAATACCAATTGGCAGTACCAGGTCTTAACATTCTTTCAGAAGGCCATGAAAGTGGGGAGAGGAAACACCTCACCTCTGGGGGTAAGGTGTTCAAAGGATGGGAGCAATGGCAGAGAAGTCTCTCTTCCTGATTCCCACCAGTTGTAATTCTCAAACCAATGGGGTAGCAATAACACTTAGCACTTAGACTTAATACCACTCTATAGTGTTTCACAACACTTTCTGGGTAGTTTACATAGTTAGCATATCGCCCCCAACAATCTGGATCCTCCCTTTACCGATCTTGGAAGGATGAAAAGTTGAGTCAACCTCGAGCCCCCTCAGGATTGAACTCCAGGGTGTGGGCAGAGTTTGTCTGCAATACTGCATTCTAACACTGTGCCACCAGAAGTCTACAACATAACCTCCTACTTGACCAGGTGGAATGGAATGATGGAATTGAGATGAGATGTCCATCAGGTAACCTGGTCCCGTGCCATGAAGGACTTTAAAGGTGATAACTGACAACTTGAATTAGACCCAGAAATAAACCAGCACCTGATGTAGCTCCCATAACAGAGGTGTTACATGTGCAACCCTAGAAGAGATGCCCAAACCTGTTCACACTGCCATGTTATGCACTAGTTGTGGTTTCCAGATACTCTTCAAGGGTAGCCCCATAGTGGAGAATAGCTGGTGTCTGTATGCCCGTGCAGGTTGCTTGCCGTTATCTTCCCTGTCAGCAGGGTTGTTATTGGGGTATCAGCAGCTGGGACTGCTCCGTCTGCACTGATCACATCTCCTCTCCCCTCACCAAGCCCTTGGATCAGGAGGGGATGGTTCTGGCTCTGTCCCTCATGTTCCTCCTGCCTCTGTTCCTCCCTGCCTGCAGGCCTTACTACTTCAGAAAAACCTTGTCTGGACTGACTCTGCCCTTCCCCAGTTTCCTCCAAGGCCAACGTCTCAATGTCTGGCATTTCTTGTTCCAGCTCATCTTCCCCCACGCTCAGATTCAGATTCCGAGGGGGGCATGACAGGCTATGGGAAAAGAGTTATACTACTATTGAAGAATTGGTGGCATAGAATCATTAAAGAAAGGATGCAAAAGGAGGGACAAAATGAAATGTGAATGGTTTAAAATTAAAATATTTTTAAAAAATTATTTTAAATAATTAAATTGAATTGTTGAATTGTCCCGCAGCAAGATGGCTGTGGTGATTAGGCCACAGCAAGATGGCAGCAACAAGTTACCCCCATTCCATCATCAATGTGTACACACATAGAGCAGGCACTGATTGTTTGATCATGACCACTATTGAATTTATATCCTGTCTTTGTTAGTTTTACAAATAACTCAAGGTGATGAACATGCTGAAGATATTTTCCCCCTCTTATTTTCCCCACAACAACAACCCTGTGAGTGGCTTGGGCTGAGAGAGAGAGAGAGAGACTGGCCCAGTATGACCCAGCTGGCTTTCCTGGCTAAGTCTGGACTTGAACTCATGTTCTCCCACTTTCCAACCTAGTACCTTAACCATTAAACTAAGGATGGGCAACTATGACTCCTTTTGACCTATGGACTTCAATTCCCAAAATTCCTGAGCCAGCCATGTTATCTCAGGAATTATGGGAGCTGAAGTCCACAAAAGTCATAAACAGGCCACAGTTGCCCATCCACCACACTAGATTAAACCAACTTCCCACCTCCTACATCCCATAGCAGAGACTCCTACCTGTTAACTCTCCTTTTTCTGTCTTTTTCTTTTTTTAAGAATTGCTTTGTTGACTCAAGCTAAACTCCAGAGTTCAGCCCTGGATGGAAAGGTCCTTCAGTCAGAGTATCCTGCTCAGGAACTCATTATTTCTTCTCTCAGATAAATAGCACTGCAATAAATCACCTAGGAGTACATTCCTCTCGCAAAGCATAATTCAAAGGCATCCATTTGCAATAAATCCTCCCCTTTGCCTTATCAGAACAAGGTTTGTGTCACCTTCCTTCCTTCTCTTCTCTTGATGATAAAGAATATTCTTTTAATGATATTCCCTAAACTCTGCTAGAGGTTAGCCTTTAAATACTGGGCACCCTGAAGGCCAGAGTGAAAAGAGAATCAGAAATATAATACGGAAGGAAGCAAGATACATCTGTGTTATTTACAGAGTATGAACCAGGTAAATGGCAAATACTTTTTAAAAAATCCATTTCAAAGCAGCCACATACAACTCTGTACCTGTTAAGGTATTTCCACCCTTGTAGGGGAGGTTTCTCACTGCTTCTAAGACAGTCTCTTTTGTGTTGTAGGAATTCAGATGCCATTCTATCCTGGGGTCACCACTGTATTGTGCCAAGCCTTGGGGAGAAAGGAAAGTATATTTATAATACAAAATAAAATGACTTGTGAAAGATGATATGAACATGGAGAGGAATTGGTTGCATGCACCAATATAACAATGGTTTTGCTTTTATAGGCAGTCCTCATTGATTTAGTGTGCGACATATCATACATGGACTAGCAATATATATTCACATTTCATCTAGATTAGTAAAACACAATAAAATATGAATGTTAAAAAGATCCAGATTTAGATGCCATTGTCTATGAGAAGGCCGACATAAGGAAGATGGCACTTCACAAACCAGGATCCAATCCACAAAACCTAATGGACTGCATTAACAAAACATTAAGCAGGCCAGCTAAGGACTGAAAGGTTGCATCCACAAAACTTGCTAAGCCAGGATGAGTCTAACCATTATCATATATTTTGTGCCTTACCATAGTCTACAAACTCAGTCAGTTTGATTAGGAGCCATTGGTATGAAACTAAAAAAATTGACCAATGTAATAACCAAGTTAAATGTGATATGATGTTTGAGATATCACACTAGAACTTGGTTCAAGTCCATCAACACACCTGGGATGACATATATGTAGAAAAATATTTTATTAGGTCCATTAGGGTTTTCAGGAATTCCTTCCTATAGAAACACTCAGATCAATCTTTTCAGAAAGAATTTGACACTATAGCATTGTGGCTGGCTAAATATTCTCCCAAAAGAAGGGATCATATTAATATAAAGAGTGAGGAAACCAAAACAGACTAATTTGGATTGTTGAAAGATTACCTATTCTTGTTTTTTCAGAATCCACGTTGAAGGCAATAACCAGATTTTCCAAGAAAAGACGCACCAGCCTGAAGTTGAATCTGCCAATACTCCAGGACCCATCAATCAAGATAACAATGTCTGCGAAGGCTGGAGTTTTGCACTTAAATTGGTTCTCTGTTTAGAATAAAATAACAAGGAAGATAGTTTGCTCAACGAACTTTTTCCAGTGTAGATTGGGCTTTCCTTTAAAAAACAAGAGTTATAGAAATAGGAAGTAACCCAGATAACATATGATAACTTAGATTCAAAAGAAAAGAAAATGTACGGGTAGTCCTTGACTTACAACAGTTCATTTAGTGACCTTTTAAAGTTACAACAGCATTGAAAAAAGTGACTTATGATCGTTTTTCATAGTTATGACCTTTGTAGCATCTTCATGGTCAGATGATCAAAATTCAGATGCTTAGCAACTGATTCATACTTATGACCATTGCAGTGTCCCAAGGTTATGTGATCTCCTTTTGTGACCTTCTGACAAGCAAAGTCAATGGGGAAGCCAGATTCACTTAACAACCAGATTACTAACTTATCAACTGCAGTGATTCGCTTAACAGCTGTGGCAAGAAAGGTCATAAAATGGGGCTAAAACTCACTTAACCAATGTCTCCCTTAGCAACAGAAATTTTGGGCTCAATTGTGGTCATACAACAAGGGCTACTTGTACCGTGCTCTTTTATTGATGTTTTCAATTGTTGTGAGGCACTTTTGTGGGATGGATGGCTACACAAATCGAATAAATAAAATAAACATAAGATAAATGACAGCTGCCCATCTATCTTAAGATAGGACATGTCGATATTTGATTCAGAACTTTATTTCAAAATTTATTTGATCAAACACCTGAATTAAATCAACTTTCCCAAGATCTAGCAATGCTTGTTATCCTGCACCAGGCACTGAGGAGTCTTAATATCATTAGCTCCAGTTACACCACAGAGTAAGCAGCCCTGAGGAATTTAGATGTTGCCCCAAGCCCAGTGTATCTTCCTCTTCCATGTACATTTCTGGCATTCATTCTTTAAATGATTAAAAGAACCCCCACATATTCATTCTGGCTTTAATTAAAGCACAGTTTGTCGATTGATTAATTTATGAACACAGTACTAAGGTTGGAAATGCTGAGATCAGAGACAGCCAGATTGGAGAAGTGTCTTTTAACAGGCTTTGCTAAAATTAACGGTACGTCTGACCTTTTGTGGACTTTCCTAAAGCTTGTACAACGATGGAGTGAGCCAATGCCAGAAAGAGGAGGAATTAAAACTATATAAAAGTCACTTGTGTGCCTCAAATATGCAGCATGAAAAATTTACCAAACGAACGGACTGATCTAGTAAACTGACAACTTCCTAGGTTTACTCTACCATTGGTTTAAATAAATGAACCTGCACACTTAAGTCATCTGATTTAATTTTACATGATGTGTATTTATTGATTTGCAAGACTAATAATGCCTCTCCAACTAAAAATGACTCTGAGTGACTTAAGTACCTATTTAATTAAAAAGCACAATATATAAATCGTAAATAACAGAGCAGCAGATTCTCTCCGCATTACTGAAGGGAGCAGCTGACAACATGCCCAGTGAGGAAACATCCCCTTGTAGGAAAAAGAAGATTTCACTGGCCTCTCTGAAACACAGCATGGTGGATCCATCCAAATCCCAGGGGAATACCATTTCACCCCTGCAAAAGGCAATCTCTTAAGTGAAGAGACTTGATGTGAACTAGATGGTTTCAAACTGTACTTTACTGCCCTAAAACAACCTTTGGTTTACCCTTTGGTTTGGTCTGCATTTCATACTAAGTTTATCTTTTTAAAAAATGCTAGTGTACGCATGCCCCAAAAACCCAGCTAGTATTTTCATATTCATCTCTCGATATTTGCATTTATGACAATAAAGTAGCATGCTCAGCTTACATTGAGCAGCAAAGCTTCAGGGAGATGAGTGGTCCAGAAATGAAGGAAGGAAGGAAGGAAGGAAGGAAGGAAGGAAGGAAGGAAGGAAGGAAGGAAGGAAGGAAGGAAGGAAGACAGACAGACAGACAGACAGACAGACAGACAAGGAAGCTACCGTGGAATTAAACATCATAGAATCATAGATTCATTGGAAGGGACCTTGATGGTCTTCTAGCCCAACCCCTGCTCAGGGCAGGAGTTCTAATACCATCTTGGACAAATGATTGTCAATCTTTTCTTGAAAACTTCAAGTGATGCAACATTCACAACTCCTGGAAGCTTAATAGTTCTCACTGTCAGGAAATTCCTCTGTATTTCCACATTTCCACCCTGCTTCTTGTCCTGCCTACCTGTATGGAGTAATGTCCTCTTCTCTGAGGCCCCCTTCAAGTAATGGAAGACTGTTACCGTGTTTCCCCTCAGTCTTTTCTTCTTTAAACTAAACATACCTAGTTCCTTTAGCCATTCTTCATGGGTTTTAACCTCCAGACATTTTATCATCTCTGATGATAAAGCAATCTTTCTAGGGCTACTGTTGATAATAAAAGCTCGGTAGACATTCATCCCCTATAGCCGTGATGGTGAACTTATGGCATGCGTGTCGGAAGTGGCATGCAGAGCCATTTTTGCCGCCACATGAGCCATCACCCCAGATCAGGTCCACTGCGCATGCATGCACGCCTCCCGCCAGCCAGCTGATTGTTGGGTATCTGCCACAATGCGCAGAGGCACAAGCTGCATGGGGGGCACGTGCAAATGCACAGGGGAGCAGGGGGAGCGGAGGGGCGTGCATGTGCAGGGGCATGGGGGGGTTGCACACACATTGAATTATGGGTGCAGGCGTGTGCACTTTCAGCACGCAACAACGAAAAGGTTAGCCATCACTGCCCTATAGGAAGAATTCCAAAGGCATGAAAATCTGTTTACAGATTGACTTGAATCTTTAATACTCCTAGGAAATCATTGCAGTTAGTTCCATGTATTCCAAGTCTGGAATTTTCTAAGCAGCAAATAATGCCATAGAAGAAGTAGTGTGTAGTAACAAAAAAGATCCTGTAGATGGCACATGCAGCAAACTGCTGTGTCTAATAAAGGGGCCTCTTTGCATGATCTCACTCCCTGTCCTGGGCTGGAAAGTCCCGTACCTGGTACAGTGATCTCACCTTACTAACATCACCACTATTCTTAAGGATTGGTAGGGGGGGTTTCACCAATCCAAATGCTGTATCTATGTTACCTTTGTCTTCTTGTAAAACCCTATAAAAGTAATAAATGCTGCCCAGGCAGTCAGACATCTTGGCACCCTGCACAATGATTGGTCTTTGAACTCCATCAGTAGTGTCTTGTTGGTTTGTGTTGCATGGAACACTTTAAGTGAACATTGGAGGGAACAGCTGGCACACCACATCTCCAAGTGCTGGATCTCCCAACACAGTGGCTAGATATAAAAACTGGTCAAAGGGACCAAAATAGGTAACAGAATAAGAAACTTTCAACTACTGAAAAATACAAGAATGCTTGTTTTCCGCTCTTCCTTAATTCAAGCTGGAGGAGTTACTGGTCAGCAGAAAAATATAAATATGTTGAGTCCTGTAGCATCCCGACATCTTGCATACAGAATAAGAACAACCTAATCAAGACCTAATGGACGCGGAGCTCAGTGTCTAAGACGCTGAGCTTGTCGATCAGAAAGGTCGGCAGTTTGGCAGTTCGAATCCCTAGCATGGCGTAATGGGGTGAGCTCCCATTACTTGTTCCAGCTTCTGCCAACCTAGCAGTTCGAAAGCATGTAAAAATGCAAGTAGAAAAATAGGGACCATTTTGGTGGGAAGGTAACAGTGTTCCATGTGCCTTTGGCATTTATTCATGCTGGCCACATGACCACAGAAATGTCTTCGGACAGCACTGGCTCTTTGGCTTTGTAACAGAGATGAGCACTGCCCCCTAAGAGCTGGAAACGACTAGCACTTATGTGCGAGGGGAACCTTTACCTTTACCTTCAATCAAGACCTGCATTGTTTTAATTCTGAAATCATAAGGCTTGGATAATATCTGAATGGACAGTCTAGAACAGTTGGCCTTCCCCAGCCAATTCCCACCATTCCCAGACATTGTGAGCTAGGTGGGAACCACGGGAGTTCAAAACAAAGCACCTGGAGGACACCAGGTCAGGAAAGACTTCCCTAAGTTGAAAAGCCAGCTTGCTTCTTGTACTTTTAATGGTATTTTCTTATCTATCATGGCCCTGCCAATAGAAATCCTACTAAATTATCTGATGTGTCTCTTTCTTGGTCATAATTAAAAGCAAAGCTTTTCTTGGAACATAAGAAGCCAGGCCTGCGTTTTGCAAATGGTGCTTCCTGTTGTGCTGTTGTTTTGATTAACAATTCCCTTTCCCAGATTTCTGTTAAATGGCAGTGAATGTTCTATAGCTTTAATCATCCATATTTGGAAAAAGAGGACTCTTTAACATGAAGTAGAACAGCTGAAAGAAATGAGGAGACATGAAGCCTTTGAGTCAAACTAGGCTAGCGGTAAAAATTCTATAACTAAATAGCCAGCGTGTGTCTGTTTGTGTATCTGTCTGTCTGCCTGTCTGTCTATGTTCCTGTCTGTGTGTGTGTGTGTGTGTGTGTATTTAAGAAAAATGTTGTTTCTGTACAAATGCCTCTCTGAGTTTTTAAAATGCAATAGCTTTGGGGGCAATCTGTCTTTATAATTATTAAGACCCTGAGTGATGTCTTGCATTGCTTTTGTCCTGACCGATGGGTGGAGAAGACAATTAAGATCAATTTGGCACTTTGCTACCTGACAACATGGCACATCAGCTCCTGGAGGGGAGGACTTGCAAACCAGTAGAGAAAATTAAGAGAAAGAAGGGAAAGCATGAAGTCACTGGACCTCACCTAACACCCTACGGGAAAGTTGAAGCTTCTAGAGCTTTTGATTTCATTACTGGGGCAGGGGGAATCTCTAATCTTTAATTTGCATGCCTTAAGTCTGGATTAATGTGTCCTCAGGGTGGATTTCTTATTATCTGAGAAGAGAAAACTAGGTGTTTTTTTTCAGATAATGAGAAATCCACACCGAAGACACCTTAATCCGGACTTAAGGTGTGCAAATTAAAGATTAGGGAAGCATTCCAGAGCTGCTGTCATCCACTTGCATAGAAAGGCTCTTTATTAAAAATAATAATAATAACAATTGAATTAAGGAAAAGTTATCTGACATCCCAGTAACAGACATTCGCAAAGAGAGCTGTGAAAATATTTACAGATCCCTCACATCCTGGACATAAACTGTTTCAACTCTTTCCCTCAAAACAACGTTATAGAGCACTGCACACCAGAACAACTAGACACAAGGACAGTTTTTTCCTGAAAGCCATCACTCTGCTAAACAAATAATTCCCTCAACACTGTTCAACTATTTACAAAGTCTGCATTACTATTACTGTTAATCTTCTCATCACTCCTTATCACCCATCCCCTCCCACTTGTGACTGTAGTACTGTAACTTTGTCACTTGTATCCTTACAATTTATGTTGATTGTTTCCTAGTATGATTTGATTGCTTATTTGTACCCTATGACTATCATTAAATGTTGTACCTTATGATTCCTGACGAATGTATCTTTTCTTTTATGTATACTGAGAGTATTTGCACCAAGACAAATTTTCTTGTGTGTCCAACCACACTTGGCCAATAAAGAATTCTATTCTATTCTATTCTATTCTATTCTATGGGAATGACTCAAAAAGTCAAAATAAAAATTTAAAACAATGCTCTCTCCCCATTGTTTTTATTTTTATAGGAGTCACAGATGTACTGGCATTGGTAATGTTATCTAATTGGGTAATGAAATGTCTGCAAGCAAACAACCAAGCTTGATGCTCAGAGAGCATCAAGGACTCCGGATGGATGGATGGATGGATGGAGGTTGTATGTGTGATTGTGTGAAAACTGCATTCAAGATGCAACAGCTTCAATCAAACCTTGAATTTTTTTTCACTACTGGTATTAATCTTGAATTTTTATTTCCTTAGTTTTACCTATCATTCTGCTAAATTCAGGAATAATATTTTGTGGTACATCTTTGTTTGACAATCTTTGTTTCTGAGGAACCTAGGGAAGATAAATCCTGCCCAGTGCAAGAACAAACTAGTTAGTTGATCTTGTATACCCTTCTCTCCCCCTGCCCCAATTCAAATTCCTGTCAGGGGATGGTAAGCAGGTAATGTCAAAACTATGGAAGATTATTTTGTCTTTAAGAGTCTCAGAATTTATCGCATCACTGACCTTCCAAAAAAGCCAAACTGCATCTCTTCGTGTTTATAAAGGAGACATATTACACTATTTACATTAACCTTTTTCATTGGTACTGATCTGATTTCTTTTCAAGAACAATGGTGAGGGAATCTCAATACTTAGTCTCACCCCCTGTAGTCTGACAGCTCAAGGGACTTCATGATGTGCAGAGAAATTAATTAAGCCTGACAACATTCTTACGAGACAAGTATTACCATGCGCTTAAACACAATAGTGAACTGACCTCAGGGATTTAGCTGTTCCTTCTAAGCTGGCAACCAAAATTAAGTACTCAGTTTAGATAAATGTTTAAAAAGAGAGATGCATTTTGTTCCCTTTCCCTTCATTTATGTCATTAAGGAGAAAAATTAATTAACAGAGGGAGTGAGATATAGATAGATAGATAGATAGATAGATAGATAGATAGATAGATAGATAGATAGATAGATATATGCAGGTCTTGGCATGTTCAGGTCTTTTCCCATGTAAGATTGAGAGTATCTTGGTGACATTTCGATGAGGTCCCACTCGCCATCTTCAGGCTGGTGCTTTCGGCTTCGTGCTCGTGCGAGCAAAGTGTGATCGGAGCTGCCGTCTCTCTATAAATACTGGTGGGGAGGTGTGGTGTGCTGGCTTTTTTGTAAGAGGGTTGGTTGGCTGTGTTGTTACTTCTTGATTGGGTGATGGAGTTGATGTTTGCAGATTGGTTGGCTTTTTCATAAGAACCTGCGTGGCTGAAGTACTGGCTGTGTGTCTATCAGCCTTTTGTGTTGTAACGACCTGGGTAATGGGCTGTGTGATGACCTTCTGAGTTCTATTGTTGTGACATCCTGGGTCTTGTGCTGTAATCTCCTGGGTTGTTAGCTGTGTTGTAACATCCTGAGGTTTTGTGTTCTAATCTCCTGAGTTCTGTGATATAATATCCTGAGCAGATACACACACACATACACACACACACACCTCTATCATGCTAAATTATATGTTTGTAATTGGACTTATTTTATGATTATGTAAGCACCCTACATTGTGAGGGAAGGCCCCCAGAAGAATTTGAAGAATATTTTAAAAAGGCAGAATATTATATTTCCCTAAATGAGAAATGGAGAAACATGTTTCTTTTAGAGGCAGGAAGCAGACTCAGTCTTTCTTAATAGCCTCCCCCCGTAGCAGATATTTTGTGCCCATTAAGAAAGACTGGGCCATCCTATCAACAAAACAAAAGACCCTTCCCCCTCAACACCAAATTATCCCTCTCCCCATTTCCATGGCAGCCAGCAAGAGTCAAGCAGTGAAAGATGTCAGGAAAAGTTCTTGGAGGCTGACACCTTCAGTTTCAGAATGATGGGATTAAGAAGAGAACATGATCCTTCAGGACATAATAGGATTAACCCACCAGAGGTGGTATTCAGCAGGTTCTGACCAGTTCTGGAGAACCGTTAGCAGAAATTTGGAGTAGTTTGGAGAACCGGCAAATACCACCTCTGACTGGCCCTACCTCCATCTATTCTCTGCCTCCCGAGTCCCAGCTGATCGGCTGGGTCTTCTTTTGTTGCCCTGCACAGGAGAACGGAACTAGAAAGCAGGTTAATGGGGTGGGGAGGGAATGGGATTTTGCAGTAAACTTCCCCTGCCACGCCCATCAAGCCACACCACGGCCACCAAGCCACGCCCACAGAACCAGTAGTAAAATAATTTGATCCCACCACTGTAAGCCACTACCATTTAGCAGAAGACCCAGAGCTCACTACCCTGCACAATCTGCTAAGGACATTTCAAACATTGCACAACCCCCTCCATCCAGTAGCCTCTCTGAAACTTATAAAAATCCATGTACTCATCAAACCAATTGGTCAGCTGCACCAGAACCATAAATGCTGCTGCTTCTGCTTCATTATGTAGGAAGTTAGCACCCACCCCTCTCCTAGAAAAATGAAATATCCTAGGAAATATTAAAAAGGCAGAATATTTCCCTAAAAGGGAAGTAGAAACTCAGAAGCAGAAACTCACTTCAGAAGCAGAAGCTCACCCCCACCTTTGTTAATGGGTGGGCCATTAAGGCTTGGGCCAGAATGCTCTACATAACAAAGATCTCCAAGTAGAGCTATAGGAATTGCCTAAAGCCCTTTCATTACATCATCATCCAGCAAGGCTCAACCAAGCCTAGAACTCAGGTGAAGCCATGTGGTCCAGACAAAGCCTACAAAGTTAGTTAAGACCCCCTTCCCTGGGAGTCTGACAGCCAATGGGATACATTTCTTACACAGGAACCGGAAACACTAAGGTGGGGCCCAACAGAGGTTATAAAACTAAGGGTCTCTCAGCATCTCAGCCCTTTTCCTTCTTTTTTCATCCAGGGCATGTGATCCTGTCCACCATTAAATCGTCTTTCCAAACAGCCTCCATGTTTCCAGTGTCTTTCTCCCAGCTTGGAACTGAATCAGATGGATATTTTCTTCCAACAATTGTAAGTCACTGCATTACAATATCCATCTCTTTCTGTCTCGAAATGACTGGAAACGATCACTGCCAGTTGCAAAAATGGAAAAGTTGGGTTACCTGAAGCCTTAGGAAGCAGGTTAGCACCCTTTTATTGAAGTGAAGGAGGCTTTCAGACAGAAAACGATGAGAGAATGAAACTTGCTCGTACTTGTTCTGCATGTCATAAAAGTTTACCAATGAGAATGTAATTGCTTTGGAATGATAGGCTATTAAATGGGGAGGGGGAAGATCAATTCTAAAATAGCACAGGGAGGTTTCTCGCAGGCTATTTAAGTACAAAGCATAGTTCAATATAAACAGATTTTATACTAGCTTGTTCCTCTAATAGTGACATCATACCCATCCTCAGATTACAGGTGCCTTCTTGCACGAGATTCATGGATAAAGAATTCAGGAAGCATTTCCTCAAGTACACTTATGTGCATATCCCAGTATGAAGGACAATCACAATCCTAACCCAACTATCTCCAACATAGTGCCCTCCATATCCCACAAGGATTGACCATGCTGGCTGGAGATTCTGTAAGTTCAGGTTCTGTATGAGAAGAGCAGGCAGAGCCTAAGGGTGGAGTCAAGAGAGGATTCAGCCTAGAATTGTTACATGTCCAAAAACATCTCAGGTCCAGCTTCCCTTGAATTCCATTAATCTAGTGTCCCAAAGGTGCTTTTTCAGACAACCATACACCTGGATGACTGAGAATCTCTACAGACTTTTAGCTATACAATTGGGGATGAACACCTTTTGAATGGTGTGGGAGTAGGAATGGATTTCCAGAGAAAAAATTGCAGGCTACAGGAACCATTTGCACTACTCAGGTGACCCTGAGGACACAGATATTACCTCCAAGTGCTTCAATGACCAATTCAATTGAGGGCAACTTTTCCCAACCTTGTCAACTTTAAGATGTCTGGATTTCAACTCCCAGAATTTCCCAACCAACATTATCTTAAAGTTGACACGGTTGAGAAATACTGACCTAAGGGATCCTGCAGTAAGGTATAGATTCTCCATCTCTATAATTTTGTCATCCTAAATTTACAGGTCATCACATGTACAGGACAAAAAATTCTAAGGGCAATTTCTTCCAATCTTCTCCTGAGGAATGAGAAATTCTTCAACAATTTCTCCAAGAGCAGGAGATCCCTTCATCTTATTTCTTGAAAAAGTGGCATGGAGAAATTTACTCATAAATTCTCTAGTTGAGTTTCAATGGAAAATAGGAAGCTGCAAGGGGGATTCAGGTAACTTGAGTGACCACTGAATAATGAGAGACAGCAGGTTTGCACAACTACTACATTCCTCTGTTCGCAACAGAATACCCTACACCACCAGACTTGAGATTCTAGGCTTAGACAACCTTGAACGACGCCGGCTAAGATTGGACTTAAACATAGTACATAAAATCATATGTTACAATGTCTTACCAGTTAATGAATATTTCAGCTTGAACCACAACAACATAAGAGCACACAACAGATATAAATTTAATGTGAACCACTCCAAACATGATTGCAGGAAGTACGATTTCAGCAACAGAGCGGTCAATGTCTGGAATTCGCTACCTGATTCTGTTGTCACCTGCTCAAACCCCCACTCCTTTACCCTCAGACTAACCTCTATTGACCTCACCCCATTCCTAAGCGGTCTGTAAGGGGCGTGCATAAGCGCACAATCGTGCCTACCATCCCTGTCCTATTGTCCCCAATTATTAGTTCCTATTTCTTGTATTTAAATTTATGTTTATTCTTATTTCTGTTGTACTGTAAGCTTTTGACAAATAAATAAATAAATAATAAAATAAACAAACAAATAAACAAACTTTGGTAGCCCCATAACTAAATTAGGACAAAAACACTAAAGTCCACCCGAGTTATTGTTATGAAATTCCAATCTCTGAAAGGCCTTCGAAAAGCAAATTCACTTTCATGAAAAGGAACAGAAAGACAAATCCAAGACAACCACAATAAAGAAGCGATGAAAGGCCAAAACGTCATAATTAAGTTACCCCTACACCTCTTTTAATAAATTCTCACCTTCTGGTTTTGGAAGAGGCATCAGTTCTGTATCTTCTGTTGGCACAGCAGGCTTCAGTTTGCCCACATCTTTTGGTTTGGGTTTGCCCAAAGTGTCCTTCTTTTTCTCTAGATCTTTAACTGCAAAACAAGAAGTGCAATTAGTTCTTTAAAAAAACAGAATAATGACTCTTCATCTCTAAAAATCAAATTGGCATCTCAAGATGGCCACGCTTATGCAGGCAGCCGTCAACCTACCACCAGAATTAAAATCAGAGTTTCCATTGCTAAGTAACCAAGATTGTTAAGTGAGTCAGGGAAGAAGATGGACATTGCCTGTGGCCTTACAAGGGAGACCTAGCAGGAAATGGGTTCCATGAGGAACAAGTTGTGTGCATGCACAGAGATTAGAAAAGGATGAAGACTGCCTGTAAGAATACCAACATTAGCATTGCTTCATGAGTAATATTATTATTAAGAATAATACTGAACTCTTCTCTGGCCCTTTTCCACTTGTCACATTTATTATTATTTTTCCAGGCAGGTTTCAGATACAAATCTATTGAAAACTGAGAGGGAACGGAAAGGATCAGGACTCTAAAATATATACATTCCAGACACTGAAAGCACAGATGAAGGTTTTTTATATGGGTCCAGGAAACATGTTAAAATGGATGGAATGGTAGGACAACAGGCATAAAGTGGAACTTGTCCCAGGCCAGCTCAGAGATCTGGCCAGGGGTGGGCTTCAAAAATTTTAGAAATGGGTTCTCTGTCCGGTTGCTGGTTGTGTATGGCCATGGTGGGTGTGGCCTAGTCAGCCTCCTGCACCATGGTGGGTGGGGAGTGTTTTTGCCTTCCCTGGGCTCCAGAGACTTTCCTTGAGCCTCCGGAAGGGTGAAAACAGCCTCCCCAGACTCCAGAGGCTCTCTGGAAGCCAGAAACAGGCCCGTTTCCAGCCTTCCCAAACTTCCGGGAGGCTCGTTTTTCACCCTTCCCGAACCTCTGGGCACGCTCTGCACTTTACCTGCATCCAAATGGACCCCCCAGGCTCTGGAGGCTCTCTGGAAGCCAGAAATGGGCCTGTTTCCAGCCTTCCTGAACTTCCGGGAGGCCTGTTTTTCACCCTCCCCGAGACTCCAGGCACACCCTGCACTTACCTGCATCCAGGCTGCGTGGGGACTCCTGGGAGAGGAGGGTTGGCGGGGCCAGCCAGGAGTAGGGTTTGGGGGTTCTCCGAACTGTGCAGAATCTTAGCTAGGGGGTCTCCCGAACCCCTGCGAATCCCCAGCAGCCCACCCCTGCCTATGGGTCCAGGAAACATGTTAAAATGGATGGGATGGTAAGATGACAGGCATAAAGTGGAACTTGTCCCAGGCCAACTGGGAGATAACGGTCCCCCTAACATATAAGCCCAGTCTTGTGAAGCAGACAGACAGAAAGAGAGGACATACTTCGGAACTGGCCTTGTGCTGCTTTGCTCTCCTGGTCTTGAGCAAAGGCCACTATCTGAACGATGTAACTCTGATCGGGGATAAGACCTTGAATAATCGCCTTGTTTGCATTGTTCTGAAGCATCAGCTCATTTGTCTTCCCTCCTGCAAAAGAGAAACATGATCAGCATTGTACTTTCCATTTAATAATTACAGTATCACGTATAACCTATTTGTTTGTGTACATGTGCAAGATAAAGCCATGAAGTTGCCAAATTTTAATTATTTCCTCATTTCTACTCCAGTTCTGCAGCCCTCCCTGAGGAAGCTTTCTTGGACTTCTTTCTTATCCTTCCTCTTTAAATTCCTAAGGGAAGTCTTGGCTAGGATATTTAAGTGGGCGTCTAATGAAATATAATCATTGCAAGAAGTCACTCCTTTGGCATACCCTGACATGATCTAGCTTTCAGTCATGTTTCTACATGGGGAATTACCTCTCCTTAATCATTTATCCTTGCAGGCAACTATGCAAACATGCCTGAGCATTGGGATTTCTGCCTATAAGGCCACTAAAGTAAGGTGTCTTCAAGCCAAGTTCAATTTCTGGTGACTTTACTGACACATCTACTGTATGTAGATTCCTTTGTAACAACCCAGGAAACAGGTTGAGATTTCGTTCTTCCAGGCTGATTTTTAAAAATTTCCCAGTGTAGTCTGTACTCTGGGGTCCCAAGTGGTCTCTTATACAAATATTAACCAGGCTTAATCCTGCTTAGCTTCCAAGTGCAGTCAGGCTAACCAAGAGATACCATCTATCAGGGCATTGGCCACCCAGAGTCGCTTGACATGAAATGAGAAGCAAATAAAATGAGAAGAGAAGAGAAGAGAAGAGAAGAGAAGAGAAGAGAAGAGAAGAGAAGAGAAGGAAGGAAGGAAGGAAGGAAAGAAGGAAAGAGGGAAGTGAAAGGAAAGGAACAAGAAAGGAAAAAGAAAGTAAAGTAAAATAGCTATTCTGCAAAGGGTAGAGTAATATATCTGATTTTGGGACCACTCCCCAACAAATTAGTAACGTCATGTAGAAACATAACATACTAAAAACAAAATATCTTAGGGGTGAGTTCAGACATGATCCTTCCATTTGCATTTGGAAGGATTTGTTTATTTTGTAAGCAGCACTTCATCCTGTAATCCCAGAACAATGTATATTTTTATTTATTATATCAATTGATCTAGCCTCCCATCTCAGATTCATGATTCTGGGCAGTTTGCATGCAATTAAAACAATATAAAAACACCAAAACAATCTAAGAATAATAAAACATATTTTAATACCATGCACCAACAATTTAAGGCACCACAATAAAAACTGTGAGTATACGAAGGGCGCATTTTCTTAACTACGATTTGCTGAATAAGCCACAACTGGAAGGTTTGCTAGGCATCTGCTACAAAACTTTCAAAACTTGCAGAAGTTTCTAAAATGTGCAGGAAACCATTCTATATCTAGAGAAAGCAGCTTTTAAAAATTTAAAAGTTTTGGGACAATATCCTCAATGAATTCCAGTTGGGATGCACTGGAACCTATTAAAAAGTGAACGTAATATTAAAATGGGTAATGATAGGGTTGTGCAGACTTTTATTGTACAGTATATTTTCAAAACTGTTTCTTTTGGTTGTTATTTTATAATCTGTTCCAGCTTTTCTGTTATAACTGTTTTATTGCTTCCATTTGCTTTATTCGTCCCCCGAGCTCACAGAAACCAAAATCTCATTAATAATCAAACATCTTTTAATCATTACATCAGAAGGAGACAATTTTGGTCACTGAAGAAAAACAGACACCACAGAATAGAGCTGAATTTAAAATGGATTAGGTAGATCATCTTCATGGGTGAGATGAGGATTACCTAGTAGATCAGTTTTAGGCAGCTGAAATTTTTTTAAAGGCTTTTCAGTTAAGAAAAGCACCCCACACACCTTACACACCATTTGTTTCCTATAAACAGGGTTTATTCAATGATACACCTGATGGGGAAATACGCTTCTTGTTCCATGAAAGTTCTGTGCATTTCCTTCCCCAAAAACTGATGATACTACCTAGTCGGGTAATGAAATATCTGCAAGAAAGTTCAGAGAGCACCAAGAATCTCATAGCTCAACCCTGTGCTGATAGGAAAGTAAATTCTTCATTGTCAATAAAAAGACAGGGAGAGGATTTTTAAAAAGCTTCTTTCTGCACTGTGTTGTCTCTCATTGATGTTTCATTGATGATTGCTTATAGTAACCTATGACAGTGATGGCTAACCTTTTCCACATTGTGTGCCAAAAGTGTGCACGTGCGTGCACATGTGCCAGCACCCACAATGCAATTAGCCCTGCCCCCTTGCGCATGCAACACCCCTGCCCCGTCCCCTTACCTGCAGTGCACATGTGTGTGCCTCCCAGCTGATTTTTGGCCCATTTGAAGCCGTTTTTGCCCTTCCAGAGGCTTGAGGGAAGCCTCTGGAGCCTCGGGAGGCTGAAAACGGGCCCGTTTCGGCACTTCCGGTATTTCCACAAGACCCATTTTTCTCCCATGCTGCAGAGGCTTCCTTCGAGCCTCGGGAAGGGCAAAAATGGCTTCAAATGGGCCGAAAATCAACTGGGAGGCGCATGGCATGGGCAGTGCAGGTAAGTTTGGCTAGGGCTCGCATGTAGGTTTGCCATTACGGACCTATGACTATTACTAAGTGTTGTATCTTATGATTCTTAATGAATGTATTTTATTTTTTCTTATGTACACTGAGAGCATATGCATCAAAGACAAATTCCTTGTGGGTCCAATCACACTTGGCCAATAAAGAATTCTATTCTATTCTATGTTTTGGGTGCTATTTTTCAGAAATCGGGCAATGAACTGGTAAATTAGCTAGAAGAATAATTAGAGGTGTTTATTATAATAATTGCATTACCCATGCTTTTCATAACTTTCTCCTGTTACCTTCTGAAGAACAACTCAGCAATACAGGCAGTCCCCAACATACAACAGTTCATTGAGTGACTGTTCAAAGTTACAACGGCACCAAAAAGTGACTTATGACCATTGTAGCATCCCCATGGTCAGGTGATCAAAATTCAGACACTTGGCAACTGGTTCATGTTTATGACAATTGCAGTGTCCCAGGGTCATGCAATTAACCTTTTGCAATCTTCTAACAAGCAAACTCAATGGGGAAGCCAGATTCACTGAACAACTGTGTTACTAACAGGGACGCGATGGCTCAGTGGCTCAGTAGCTAAGACACTGAGCTTGTTGATCAGAAAGGTCGGCAGTTTGGCAGTTCGAATCCCTAGCGCCGCGTAACGGAGTGAGCTCCCATTACTTGTCCCAGCTTCTGCCAACCTAGCAGTTTGAAAGCATGTAAAAATGCAAGTAGAAAAATAGGGACCACTTTGGTAGGAAGGTAACAGCGTTCCGTGCGCCTTCGGCATTTAGTCATGCCGGCCACATGACCACGGAGATGTCTTCAGACAGCACTGGCTCTTCGGTTTTGTAATGGAGATGAGCACCGCCCCCTAGAGCCAGAAACGACTAGCACATATGTGCGAGGGGAGCCTTTAGATAACAACAGGAGAGAATAGTTGTAGCTCAGGGCTGAACGATGGGATCCTTGGTGCTCTTCTGAACTGGGTTGTTTTCTTGCAGATGTTTTATTACCCAGTATAACCAGGTAACATCATCAATGCCAGAAGGGAGTGGGGAAGAGCATTCCCTTGCAGCACTGATGATGTTACCTCGTTGGGTAATGAAATGTCTGCAAGAAAACAAACAAGCTACAAGAGCACCAAGGATCTCACAGGTATAGATAAGTTTTTCTTTGCATTGAGTTCAACTCTGGAGATAACAGGAACACACCTGGACACCTTTCTTAGAAACAACAGAGAAATAATTTGCATTTGCCTTCTTCAGGGACTTTTCCAACTTTCTTTCCAACCTAAACCTGGGGTTTTCTAGTGACCTCTCACCCAACTCCCAATTAGGCCTGTCCCCTGCTTAGTTTTGGAAGCCTTGAAAACATTTTTAAAAATAGCTAAGGAAAACATTCAAGTCATACTTATGGCATTCAAGTCATACTCTGCAGAGTGTTTGCTTTGATAAGCAAAAGTTATTATAAAATCTGACCAGTTCTTCTTGGTGAACTGCTACGGCTGGTCTTCAAGTTACGACCATAATGGAGCTTGTCCACCCTGGTCATAAATCTTAAAGTTGCAAAATAGGTCCGTCAAGTTACCAACCCAATTGTATGACTTTTTTTTTTCACCGTGATCGTTAAGCGAACATGGCAGCAAATGTGATGGTCGTTATGCAAGTCCATTGTTTGTGATGGCGTGGTTTTTCTAAAAACCAGACGTAAGGGTTGGTTTTCAGCAAAACTGCTGTAAAACACAGTCACATGACTGTGGGGCACTGCAAATGGCCGTAAAGAAGATCATAACTTTGTAGTTAATTTTGCAACTTTGCAGTTAACCTAATTTTGCAAAGCTTCTTCACCGGTAACACTGTACTGCAAACCAGGGCATACAAAACCTTCGCCAGACCAATTCTCGAATACAGCTCACCTGCCTGGAATCCACACTGTCTAACAGACATGAATACAATTGAGTGAGTCCAGAGTTATTTCACAAGAAGAGTACTCCACTCCTCTGCTTGCAGTAGAGTATCTTATGCTACCAGGTTTGAAATTTTGAACCTGGACAACCTGGAACTATGCCACCTATGGTCTGATCTAAACTTAGTACACAAAATTGTCTGCTACAACGTCCTACCTGCCAATGACTACTTCAGCTTCAACCAGAATTAACACATGGGCAAACAATAGATACAATCTCAAAGTAAACCACTCCAAACTCGATTGTAGAAAATACAACTTCAGCAATAGAGTGGCCAATGCCTGGAACTCACTACCTGACTATGTGGATACATCCTCAAACTCTCAAAACTTTAACCTTAAACTGTCTACCATGGACCTCACTCCATTCCTAAGAGGTCTGTAAGGGGGCGTGCATAAGTGCACCAGCGTGTCTACCGTCCCTGTCCTATGGTTCCCATTTATTTGTACTCATTTATTATACTTATACCTGTTTATACTTATATGTTTATATGTTATGTTCATACTTACATTTTTTTTCTCATACATGCTTGACAAAATAAATAAATGAATGAATGAATGAATGCTGCCATGTTGCTAAGTACCCAAAGTGCAGTCATGTAACCATGGGGCAAGGGGCTCAACTGACGAAACTTCTGATCTGGGCCATAAGTTCCCTTTTTCAGGTCAGTCATAACTTGAAGACTACCTGTACACTTTAAGCTTAAGATGCTTCAGCCAAATCATTGGATCGAGGAAAATTGGACAGATAAAAAGCCGTATTCACACAAAAATAATAAGGAGACCTTGTCAGTTTCTAAAGAACTCTGGAAAGCCCCAAAGACTTGTTCTACAAGCTATCCTGTTACCCTCACGCCACATGTTGGGTGCAATCCAACTTGCATTTAACTTCAATAACCAATATATTATCAGGTGTGGAAAAAACAGGACCCACATACAAGGTCTAATTAAACTGATTTATTGCTAATCATGGTATGCACAAGAATGAGTGGTGCAGTGGCCTAGAGATGGAGCTATCACCTCACAATCAGGAGGCTGTGAGTTTGATCCTAGGTAGCGGCAGATACTTCTCTCTCTGGGCATGTTGAGAATATATCTGCTGAATGTAATTTGTATTGGCGACAGGAAGGATATCTGGCAGTAAACACTCAGCTCCACTCAGTTGCCCAGACTCCACCCCACAAGGAATTATGGGGTCATTAAAAGAAGATGATGCACAAGAATCTTCTCAGCTAACATTTAACACTTGCTTGGGGTTAGATAAGGGTCAACAGAATTAAAGGAAAGTTGACTCAGTCCTCTTGTGGCTTGGCAGGGATTCTTGGCAGAACCCTCTTTTAACTCCTCCCCCAGATTCCCCAACTCCTTCTCTGACATATACCCAGTTTCTATGGGTGTAACACAATGGGGTATGTGCTGTTTTGTTCCCTCCTTGAAGTATGCACTTGGGCCAGGTGTGAACTTTGGTATTCAGGTGGAAAAATTCCCTTCCCAATTCTCCTTACCTGAACTAGGAGTGATGAGAAGTTTATATCCATCAAATCTCCCTTTAGGGGCTTTCCATGAAATCTGAATACTGTCAGGACCAATAACAGTATATCTTAATCTTGATGGTGGAGCCACTGAAAGGGAATATTTAAAAAAAACACTGTTAATATTAACATGGCTTATCATATTTTATTAAAAAATGCAGAACCTACAGGCATCCCAATTCATCATACATTTTATAGACAAAGCAAAGGATAACAAATATCAAAAGTGTCATATGATCCAAACTTCTAACATGATATATTATGATAAATGATATTATATGCACCCCTGCAAAAATGTATATAATGACGAAGGAACAGAAAACTTACAGACTAAAAGCAAGCTGAGCCATATGCTTTTTTCATATAATTTCTTTATTAGATATGTGGGCAGGAGTTATATTAAGTAAATATTCTAAATTTTTTAGGTTTCTTATGAGGACAGTAGAGATGATTTATAGCCATACTTTCAGTCATGCCTAGGGCATGAAGTAAGTATATTCTATGTTTCACAAGGCTTCAGGAAATATCATGGTTTTCAAAAGAAAATGATGATGCTGGGTATGTATTAAATTAATAGTATGAAAGGAGCTATTTGGCTGGAATGCCTGAAATTTCAAGCAATTAAAGTTGTTAGATATCCCCTAGCCTAAAAGCAGAATGTCACTTAGGACAGTGTGAAGCTAATCTTTCTTGCCCTCCAGATAAGTTGCATTAGGGTTTGATCATTGTCAGTAACTATAACTATGCTAGGCTGGCTGGGATAAGTGGAGATTTTTATCCTACACATCTGAAGAGTACCAGATATGGGATGGTTGATCTTTTGTTCTGAGAAGCAGAAGACAAATATGATCAAAAAAACAATCATAAATTCATCTAACCCTCATGGTTTCCTGTTAAGGAATCCTCAAAAGTATAGAGGCATAGACTCCATGCAGCATTCCCTGCCCGTCTGTATACCTGCACATATAATGCTGAGCTTGCATATACCAATAGTTCTCAGTGTTGTGGCCTGTTGGCCGCCAGCCCCTCCAACAGCCAAATCAGATGAGGAGGCAGCGTGGGAGTCAGGGTCATCAAGGCAAGAGGGGAAAGAGGGAATGGAGCTGGCAGAGAGAGAGACAGAGGCAGAGCCTTAGCCATCCATCAGCCCCCAGATGGAGTGTCAACAGCCCTCAGGTCTGGAGGTGGCTGATAAGGAAGAGGAGGAACAGCTGGGCCCAGTGTCTGACACATGGATACACAGAAGGCAGAGGAGAGCAGAGCAGTGGAAATCTATGGGCCGATTCTTGGGACAGAAGAGCCACTGCTGCTAGCGAAGCCCCACCCTAGCTCTGGGGATAAAAGGCAGGGGCGAGATGAATAGATGTGGCAGAGAACTATTCATCTCCCTGCCGGACAGATTCCTTAGCCTGCATTGAGAGAGAAATGCTTTGCAAGGACTGCTGGCGCTCCTAATAAAGGAATCATTGATTTAAATACAGAGGGTTTGTCGTGTTTGGAGAGCTGGTCAGAACACTTGGCTTACGACTGGACACTTATGACCTGGTTTCAAAGTTCCAATGTTCAGGGGACACACACACACACACACACACACACACACACACACTGATCATATGACTGCATTTATGGTCATTTGCAGTACCCCACAGTCACATGAGCACAATTCACAACTATTGCCATAAAGCAGCAGTTACTTCCAGTTTCTAGCAAAATTTATTTATTTATTTATTTGATTCGTCAATCACTTACAAGATAATAAGTATAAAGGTAAACATAGTTATGAATACATGAAATGAATACATATAAGAAAAATAAAAGAAACAATAGGACAGGGACAGTAGGCACATTGGTGTGCTTATGCATGCCCCCTACAGACCTCTTAGGAAAGGGGTGAGGTCAATAGTAGAAAGTCTAAAGTTAAAGTTTTTGGGGTTTGGGGAAGAAACCACAGAGCCAGGTAGAGTATTCCAGACATTGACCATTCTGTTGCTGAAGTCGTATTTCCTGCAATCAAGATTGGTGCGGTTAACCTTGAGTTTGTATCTATTGTGTGCTCTTGTATTGTTATGGTTGAAGCTGAAGTATTCATTGACTGGTAGGACATTGCAATGTATGATTTTATATACTATACTTAGATCGGACCGAAGATGGCATAGTTCTAGGTTTTCTAGGTCTAGAATTTCAAGTCTGGTGGCATAAGGTATTCTGCAACAAGTAGAGGAGTGTAGAACTCTTCTTGTGAAGTATTTCTGGACTTTCTCAACTGTGTTAACATCAGATACGTGATGTGGGTTCCAGACTGATGAGCTGTATTCGAGTATTGGTCTAGCAAATGTTTTGTATGCCATAGTTAGTAGTGTGATATTACCAGAGAAAAAGCTACGTAGGATTAGGTTAAGAACTCTTAATGCCTTTTTGGCTATGTAGATACAGTGGGCTTTAGCACTTAGATCATTAGAGATGAGTATTCCAAGGTCCTTGACGGAGTTTGGATCATCAACAAGGTCTGACCCAAAGCAAGCAATGGGTTTCCTTGATTACTGCAGTGTTTGCTTAACAACTATAGTATTCACTTTAAGCTATCCTGTTCACTTAATAACCACCACCAAAAAAAGTCATAAAATCAGGTTCAGTCACGTGGTTTATTTTACAGCCATCAGGAGTTGCAACCATAACTACAGGCTCAATTATGGCTATCACTCAAGGGCTGCATACAAAGTATTTTGAGATTTGCACAATACGCCTGATGCACCTTTCTACAATTTGCCAAAGATCAGCACGTCTGCACAAGACCTTTATCCAAATCTGCATGATCGATGACTTGTCACATCAAAGGCATCACCCCATATTCTTTTGTACAAATCTACTTCTGCTCTCTGTCCAGAGCCAAAACAAACAGGGACTTGAACTTTCTTTGAGGCAAGGCAATGGCATGATACAAATTGTATTGGTTTGCCTTAGGCTCAAAAAAGAAGCAAAATGTAAGTTTACTGCATGAGATGGATTGCATATGAGTTGATTTGATTTAATTTGATTTATTTGGATTTATATGCTGCCCCATCTCCAGGGGGACTCGGGGCGACTCACACAAGAATATAACATAACATATACTAGTTGAAAAATATTAATCCAATCCAAATGACCAGTAAAATTACACGGTAAAATGCCCGATTAAAAGCCCCAATCTCCCTCAATCCAGGCCGGCCTGTAAAAACAGCAGGTCTTTAGATCGCGGCTGAAGGAATGCAGGTCGGAAGCCAACCGCAACCCCAGGGGCAGCTGGTTCCACAGGGTGGCCGCTCCCACAGAGAAGGCCCTCCCCCGGGGGGCCACCAACCAACATTGTCTGGTCGACGGCACCCCAAGGAGGCCCTACCGTGGAAGCGCACTGGGCGATTGGAACTTGATGGTGGAAGGAGACACTCCTGCAAATACCCTGGACCCAAGCCATGAAGGGCTTTATAGGTTATCTTTCTCTTCCACCCATCTCTCTCCCCTCATCAAACTAACAAAGGCTCCAAGGGTTTTTGAGCTGAAGCTCAAACACTTTGGACACCAAATGAGAAGACAGGACTCATTGGGGAAAAAAAAACCTTGATATTGGGAAAGATTGAAGGGAAAAGGTTTAGATTTAACATCTAAATGACTCTAAATAAACTTTCAAGGTTTCTTAAAAAAGAAAATGGGAATCCTTTTTTGTACCCCCGAGTCTCCTCACAAAATAATTGCCATATTTACCTTGACTTAAGACAGGATCACTCAGTTGAAGAGACACAGCTATGAAACCTAAGAGGAACCAGCTCGGGGCCTTTGATTGATGGATGTCCATTCTTCCCATGGTTTACATATAGCATCAACAAACCTGGAAATGTATAAACAAAGGATCAGAACTTCAGGGAAAAGGCCTAGGAAGCAAGGTTCTTACCAAAGCTAAAAGGATTGTCCTAGGGATTAAGTTGCAAAACAATAATACTTTTAACAAACCAGGAATAATTGTTTTAAAAATTTGTTTTGCAGCGCACCTTAGTAATCCCATGACCTGGGGACACTGCAACTGTTATAAATGCATGCCAGTTGCCAAGCATCCAAATTTTGTTTACATGTCCATGGGGATGCTGCAACGGTGGTGAGAAATGGTCATGCAGCACAGTGTCCATGGTGGAAATGCCAGCAGCAGATACAGAATAACAGAGTTGGAAGCCCTTCTTCCTTGCTCAGGCAGGAAACCCTATAGCATTTCAGGCAAATGGTTTTCCCAATCTTTTCTTTAAATCCCACAACTGTTGGGGGTAAGTTATTCCACTGATTAATTGCTCTAACAATCAGGAAATTTCTTCTTAGTTCTAGGCTGCTTCTCTCCTTGATTAGTTTCCATCCATTGCTTTTTTTAAAAAAGATTTTTTTTAAGACAAACAATTACAGACAAAACATAAACAACATAAAACCATCTTCCATTTCATATACATACAGTGTGTCAGTTGGTTACAAATCTTTTGTGCTATCCTTTCTTAGTCATCACTCACAGTTTATATAAATTGTCACATTGTTAATCTAAGATATGCTTATATATTTATCAGTTGTTAATCATTCATGACTAAACTATTTATTCCATCATTTATACAAGATATTCTCCAATTTTGTTATAAAGTTTATATTACACTTTCATCCAATGGTTATATATTTGTATTATATTTTATATCAATCTATTAAATTTCTATTATAAGCTTTCCTAATGTATTACATTACCATATCTTTTTATCCAGCCATTGATAGAACAAATCCCATATCATGCGGGATATGATACCAGTGCGAACCCACAGAGTTGGCCTTCTCAGGGTGCCGTCGGTCAAACAATGTCAGCTGGTGGCCCCCAGGGGGAGGGCCTTCTCTGTGGCAGCCCCTGCCCTCTGGAATGAGCTACCGTTAGAGATCCGGATTGTCCCCAACCTGAGAGCCTTTCGCCGCGCCCTTAAAACATGGCTATTTGAGCAAGCCGATCTATCCCCATGAGAAATATTTTTAATTTTCTGATTGGAATTATTATTTTTAAACTATCATTTTTAAATTTTCAAAATGTAATGTTAGTGGGGCTTAATTCGAGTTTAATGTTTATTTTAATTTTTGATTTGTATGTTTTTATTGCCCTGTAAACCGCCCTGAGTCCCTCTTGGGAGAAGGGCGGTATATAAAACTAACTAACTAACTAACTAACTAACTAACTAACTAAATAAATAAATAAATAAATAAATAAATGTAAAATTGTTTATCTTCATGTTCTCTAATTTCAAAGGTCAATTTACTCATTTCAGCACAGTCCATGATTTTCTTAATAACTTCCTCCTGCACAGGTATTTTTTCATTTTTCCGATTCTTAGCAAATACAATCCTAGCCGCTATCAACACATTTACAATCAAATGTTTCAGTTTTTAATTGTAAATTTCCGGTATAATCCATCCATTGCTTCTTGTCCTACCTTCAGATGCTTTGGAGAATAGATTGACCCACTGTTCTTTGTGGCAGCCCCTAAGATATTGGAACACTGCTATCATGTCATCCCCTAGTTCTTTTCATTAAATTAAACATAACCAATTCTGCAACCATTTTGGGGGGGTTTAGCCTCCAGCCCCCTAATCAACTTTGTCGCTCTTCTCTACACTCTTTCTAGAGTCTCAACATCTTTTTTTATATCGTGGTGACTAAAACTGGATGTAATATTCCAAGTGTGACCTTACCCAGGGATTATAAAACCTGAGCAATAAGAATTTCAGGTTAAATGAACTGACTGTCAGAATGAAGACAGTGAGAATATCTGGACAACAAAGTAATGATTAGAGGTCAAAAACTTTAAGAATGACACCTCCACTCTATCAACTTTCTTGTCAGAACATGAGTTCTTCCACTGACCCATTCTCTAATATGATTTTGAAGCTAATTTAGAATTCAGCTCAAAAACTTTTAAGAATTACATTATTAGACTATCAGCTTCCTGTCAGAACATGAGGAATTTTAACATTGAAGCAAGCACTAATGCAATTTTGAAGCTAATTTAGAATTCAAACATTTTGTCTTTGGGAGAACTGACCCAAAGAGAGACTTATGTGACTTACTCACCAGGGTCATTTCAAGTTAATGTGAATTCCACAAGACTTCCACAAGTCACTAAGCGAATGCAGCAGTCATAAAGTGAACACGGCAGTCATTGAGCAAACCAATGGTTCACTATGGGCAAAAACTGGCAATAAGTGCCAGTTTTGGGCAAAACAGTAATAAAAGCTGGTCATGTGACCGTGGAATGCTGCAAACAGCTGTAAATGCAGCTGTGTTGCCACACACCCAAAGTTCAGTCATGTCACCATGGTCTAAGACCAACTGTAGGAAGTTTGGATCCACATCCTAAGTTCACTGTTTTTTTGTCTGTTGTAGCTTCGAAAGGTTGCTAAGCAACCAATCAAAGCTCCAGGACTACCTATATATCTTTAAAGAATATTTAAAGCCATGGGTTTTATTTATTTATTTTTTCTCTTTGATTACACTTATACAAATATAGATATTAAATTCCTAGGCCTATAATGTGCTCACCCTGTTTAAAAATACTGGCTACTTAGTACTGGCATTAAGCCTTTGCTGAAAAGCAAGTTACATATTTGTGCTTATATGTCATTGATGTCACGTTCTCACTCTTTAAGAACTCTTGGATGGATAGATGTCCTCAAAACTGGTAATCGGTAACTATGCAGTTCCTGAAGATGTTGCAGATTGGTCAACCGTAGCCATTTTAAGATGTGTGGACTTCAACTTCCAGAATACCCCAGCCAGCATTGCTGGCAGGAGTATATCCAGATCTATAAAGGGCAGAATTGTGCAGGGAATGGTCTTCCTTGAGATGCTCTATGGGGGCAAATCTTAGACTTTGAAAAAGCGGGATATAAAGAATAAAGTATTGATTCTTCCAAAATTTAATGTTGGAGAAGAATCCTGAGTAAACCATGGATAGCCAAGAGTACAAAACAAAGGATCTTCAGACACACCAACTTAAGAATTCTCACTCACTCTTATCTTATTTTGAATCCATTATGCAAAGATTCAACTCCTTTGAGAAGTCATAATGAGAGTTGGTTTGGTCTAATGGTTAAAGCACCAGGCTAAAACATGGAAGATTGGGAGTTCTAGTCCCGTTTTAGGTGTGAAAGACAGCTGGGTGACTTTGGGTCAATCATCAGGAGGCTATGGATTCTAATCCTGCCTTAGGCATGAAAGTTGCCGGGGTGACCTTGGACCAGTCACTTTCTCTCAGCCAACCCACCTCAAAGAGTTGTTATTGTGGGGAAAATAGGAGGAGGAAGGAATTATTAGATATGTTCACCACCTTGAGTTTTTTTTATAAAAAGAATGAATGAAAGAATGAATGAATGCATGCATGAGTCAGTAAGTGAATGAGTGAGTGAATGAATGAATGGATGGATGAATGAATGAATGAATGAATGAATGAATGAATGAATGAGTGAGTGAGTCAGTAAGTGAATGAGTGAGTGAGTGAATGAGTGAATAAATGAATGAATGAATGAGTCACTAAGTGAATGAGTGAGTGAGTGAGTGAATGAATGAATGAATGAATGAATGAGTGAATGAGTGAGTGAATGAATGAATGGATGGATAAATGAATGAATGAATGAGTGAGTGAGTCAGTAAGTGAATGAGTGAGTGAGTGAATGAATGAGTGAGTGAATGAGTGAATAAATGAATGAATGAATGAATGAATGAATGGTGGAAAGAAAAAGAACAGGATGACCAGTAGCTATGTGGATGGATCTAGTTACAGTGGTGATGAATGGACCATTGGAAGACCTGAAGGCCCAGGTTGGAGACAGATCTTCCTGAAGAAAATCTATCTGGGCATTCCTTAAAAATAGACCAAGGATCTTCAAACTTGACAGCTTTAAGACTTGTGGACTTCAACTCCCAGAATTCCTCCTCCAGTCATGTTAGCTCAGGAATTCTAGGAGTTGAAGTCCACAAGTCTTAAACTTGCCAAGTTTGAAGACCTTTGGAATAGACACTGACTTGATGGCACATGATTGATGATTAACATCTTTTCTCTACACCTTTCCTCCTCTCTTGTTAGTACGCTATCCATCCTTTGAAGGAATTTTACTGAGAGCCATGAGGTTCCTTTAGTGCTCAGGAGCTAATCCACGATTTCCATAATCTTCACAGAAGCAAAGGCAGAGACTACCTTTCTCCTAGCACAGAATAAATAAATCACCAGAAAGCAAATTCTCATAATTTTATAATCTTTTATGTATACTGAGAGTATTTGCACCAAGACAAATTCCTTGTGTGTACAATCACACTTGGCCAATAAAGAATTCTATTCTATTCTATAAATGTCAGGAAAAATGCTTGACCAATAGCAATTCAACAGTGGAACCAATCCCCAAGAAAGATAATGGACTCCCTTCCCTGAAATATTCAGGAAGAGTGTGAATCTATGGTGGATTCTTTAATATGGATTCCCACATTGAGAGAAAGCTGTTTTAAATGGTTCTTTTCCATTATTTGTATGAATAGGTTAAGTCCTAAATCACGAATGGCAGTTCTGCATGGGAGGTTCAAGGAAGGCAAGATGGATGCTGCTACGTACGAATCTCAAGGGCCGAGTTCACAAACTGCTGAGCCAAAACCACACAAATCACATTATGACTTAGCAAAAAATCCTTCCATGTGCAATGTCAAAGCAGCTTGTGCACTGATCACACGTGGTTTGTATTTCAGTGTAATTCTGCACCAGCATTCTCTCCCTGGGATTAACCAGATGTGCTGGAACTGAGCTCGTTGAATTACTAGTCTGCTTTGGAACTCTCCATCCATTCAATGAGCTTCCTTTTTCAGATTCAGTCAGATTCATAGATAGATAGATAGATAGATAGATAGATAGATAGATAGATAGATAGGGATGGATGGATGGATGGATGGATGGACGGATGATAGATAGATAGATAGATAGATAGATAGATAGATAGATAGATAGATGATAGATAGATGATAGAGAGAGATGATAGATAGATGATAGATGATAGAGATAGAGATGATAGATGAGAGAGAGAGAGAGATAGTAGATAGATGATAGATGACAGATATATATATATATATATGATAGATAGATGATAGATGATAGAGAGAGAGGGGGGGATAGATGATAGAGATAGATAGATAGAAAGAAAGAAAAGAAGAGAGAAAAGAAAGAAAGAAAGAAAGAAAGAAAGAAAGAAAGAAAGAAAGAAAGAAAGAAAGAAAGAATTCTATTGGCCAAGTGTGATTGAACACACAAGGAATTTGTCTTGGTGCAAATGCTCTCAGTGTACATAAAAGAAAAGAGTCAAGAGTCAAGAATCATAAGGTACAACACTTAATGATAGTCACAAGCAATCAAACCATACTAGCAAACAGTCAATATATTTCTCAACTTACAACTGTTCGTTTAGCGACTGTTCAAAGTTACAACAGCACTGGAAAAAAGTGATGCATGACCATTTATGGCCGGTACAGCATCTCCATGGTGATATGATCCAAATTCAGATGTTTGACAACTGACTTGTATTTATTTATGACGGTCGCAATGTGACACACATACACCACACACACACACACATAATGGATTGAAACTGAACAAGGAGAGATTCAACCTGGAAATAAGGAGAATTTTTTTGACAATGAGAACAATCAACCAATGGAACAGAAGTTGCCCTCGGAAGTTGTGGGAGCGCCATCACTTGAGACTTTCAAGAAGAGATTGGACTCCCATCTGTCAGTAATGGTGTAGGGCAATGGTGGCTAACCTTTTTTGGCTCCCGTGCCAATAATTGTGCATGAGCTTGCCTGCTCATGCTCACATGCCATCACCCATGCCTCCTGCGCATGGGCGCGCAACCCGCATGACTTGCACAACTCACGTGACCCGTGCTTATGCGCATGCATGTGTGACCCCCCCACATGTGCCATGTGCTTCTGCACATGCACAAGTGTCTCCTGCACACCCCCGCACATGTGCGCCAGATACCTGACAATCAGCTGTTGGGTGTGCAGCGTGCGTGCATGCGCACGACACCTTTTCTGCATGAGTGCTCGCGTGCCGGCAGTAATGGCTCTGTGTGCCACTTCTGGCAAGGCGTGCTATAGGTTCGCCACCACGGGTGTAGGGTCTCCTGCTTGGGCAGGGGGTTGGACTAGATGACCTACAAGGTCCCTTCCAACTCTGATTATATGTTATCCGTTATGTCAAAATTGAACAGCCCTCTCTCAACAGAAGGGGAGGGATATGACATCATCTATAAGCCACCTATATGGCTTAGGGCAGGGTATTTGCAGGACCATCTACTGCCAGCAACAGCGTCCCATGGCCCCATGCGCTCTCACAGACAGGGCCTCCTCAGGGTGCCGTCAGCCAGACAGTGTCAGCTGGTGACCCCCAGGGGGAGAGCCTTCTCTGTTGGTGCGCCCACCCTGTGGAATCAACTGCCCTTGGAGTTGCGGGTGGCTCCTGACCTTTGATCCTTCCATTGCGACCTGAAGACATGGCTCTTCCAACAGGTTGACCTGGACTGAGGGGGGGGGTTAATGGTTTTTATTGGTTACTGTCAGTTTTTAATTATAATTATTGGGATTCTTGTTTAATATTTTTTTAAAATTTTAAACTTCTGTATTGTATGTTTTTACTGTTGTGAGCCGCCCTGAGTCCTTTGGGAGATAGGGCGGCATATAAATCCCAGTATTAAATTAAATTAAATCTATCTCCAGTCTACAACACAGTCCTTTCAACAGTCCTAAGAAGGCTCCACACCCATTAGCACCACTCAGGTGACCCTAAGGACACAGCTCCAGGTGGCCTCAATGACTCTCTATAAAGAACGCCAATGACCAGCTGTCTGCAAGGAGTATAAATCTTTCCATTCCCTTAGAGCTGAAGGTGCTTCTTGGATGAGAAGCGAAACATCTTCAAAGAAAAACAAAACCCAGAAAGTCCAGTTGCCTCTTGAAAAAAAGCACCTTTGGGTCTTGACTTCATTGTTCCTGCACATCAGGGATGAATTCCTGAAGCTCAAAAGAGATGTGGGAGAGACACCTGAAGCCCCGAGAATTGCAATGACAGGCAACTGGCGCTCTGGACATGCTCAGTGACACTCTCCTTTGGGACTATAGGTAGTCCTCGACTTACGTCTGCGACTGAGCCCCACATTTCCATTGCTAAGTCAAGACATTTCCTAAGTGACTTTTGTCCCATTTCACGACCTTTCTTGCCGCAATTCCTAAGGGGATCCCCGCAGTTGTTCAGTTAGTCAGACGGTTGTTAAGTGAATCTGGCTCCCCGCATCGACTTTGCTGGCCAGAAGGTCGCATAAGGGGATCAAAGACACAGCAACCCGTCATAAATACAAGTCAGCTGCCAAGCGTCCAAAGTTTGTGTTGTAAGCATGAAAAACCTTCCTAAGTCACTTTTTTTTCAGTGCCGTTGTAACTTTGAACGGCCACTAAATGAACTGTTGTAAGACGAGGACTACCTATACTTCCCTGATGGGGATAGGGGGGAGAAGACAGAACAGGCTCCAAGGGCTCAGCCAAGCGGGCAACTTCTCCAACCGGAAAATTAAAGGCAAATCCTGCCGTATCCCCGGGGAGAAGAAGCGAAGACCAGCACGCACCAGTCACATACCATGCGTGTCTCCCGAATGAACGCAAAGAAAGATAAACGCGTTTAACCAAAAAAAAGCAAAACAATCCAGCCCACGGGCCGATCTTTATCTCCACCGCATCGTTAAACCTTCTTTTGTTCAGGGGTGAAACTCGCGAGTCCTTCAAAGTTACAGATCGGCCAATATTGAGCATTCCACGAAGCGCGGCGCCCTGCCAGCCTGCTTTGATTTAATGCATGGTTAAGGAAAGGAAAGGAAAGGAAAGGAAAGGAAAGGAAAGGAAAGGAAAGGAAAGGAGAGGAGAGGAGGAAGGAGGAAGAGGAAAGGAAAGGAAAAGAAGGAAAGAGGAAAGGAAAGGAAAAGAGAAGAAAGGAAAAGAGAGGAGAGGAAAGGAAAGGAATCTTATTCTCCGCGGCTATTTTCACACACAGAGAGAGAGAGAGAGAGAGAGAACACATGTGCAATACCCAAAAAGAAGAAAAGGCGTGTTGTTGTTGTTGTTTTAAGAGTGAGAAAGAGAGAAAGAGAATTAAACGAACTGTTGGAACTGGGGATATTGTTCTTAAAAAGTTCATTGGGAAATATAGGAAGACTTGCCTGCAAGGAAAAGGCGGACGCGCGCAACGCTGGGCAAGCGCGAGCAGCAGCAGCAGCAGCAGCAGCGCAGCAGCAGAAGAAGAAGCGGCGTTTCCAAGCGAAACTTTTTCCCCAAAGTTTTTTTTTTCCTCCCCCCTTCTTTTCCGCTCCTCTGCAGCGGCTCGTCTCTCCCCGGCGCTGAAGCAGCAGCAGGGGAAGAGAAAGGAGACACCCAGTTGAGGCTGGAAGGTGGGAAGCGGGGGGGGGGGCGCGGGGAGGAGAGGAAAGGGGAAAGTGGGTGGGGGGAGAAATCCAGACACATCATCAGCAAAGAGGAACATTCATTCTCTTTTCCCCCCCTCCCGCTTTTCTCCCCCCATCTTGCTGGACCCACCCTCTTCTACTCCCTTCCTTACTAATGTTGGAAAGGGGAACCTCGGAGTTGCCAGGTGGCCCCCAAGGTAAAATTTAAAAGAGAGAGCGCGAGAGAGAGATACACGGGGGGAGAGAGAGACAGACAGACAGACAGAGACAGAGAGAGACACAGAGAGAGACAGAGAGACAGAGAGAGACAGAGAGGATTCCACAGAATGTAAAATACTTTCTCCAAGTTTGAAAAGTCAAGAAATAAAAGAAGAAGACTAGAGAATGATAGAAAATGTGTTAAAATAGAGATGTAAACAATACGATGGTTGTAATTGATACGACTATTCAGCTCACCCTGTTTAATATTATCACTATATTTATTCTAGAAGATATGTTAAGAGGGAGGAATGGAAAGTTTTATTATATACCATATCGTGACCGTAAGATTAGAAAGTCAGTATCAAAGTAATGTATATTGCTGTAAATGTTGATGGTTATTGCACCAGAGATATTTATAACCAGATGACACACTGTTTAATGGAAGATGGAACGTTTATATTTAAAAAAAAAGAAAATAAAGAAAATAAAAGTCAAGTGCCAAACCCACCTTAGGATCAGGGAAGAGGGGAGGGGTCTTTATTTGGCATTGCAACAGCTTCCAAAGGGTGGGGGATTTATCAGATTTGTTTTTTAGCTGTTCAAGCTGGAAATATCTCCTTGTGAAAGCAGAGAAGAGATAGGTCCCCAATTGTCCAGGAAAAAATCTTATTTTCCCAACCACAAGAATTAGGTTTAAATGTAGGTAGGTATGTGTTTGAAGCAGTGGTGCTGATTCCTTAAGGATTTTTTGTGCAGCAATTTAACCTTTTAAGAAGAAATTTGGATTTAAATGTATTTCAAAGGCTGCCACTATACTAACTTTCCAAGGAACTTTCTTTGGAAGTGCTAAAAGATTGCCAATGTTCTGTCTGTGTAATTGGAAGTAAAGCTCATTAAATTCAATGAAGCATGCATAGGATGAAAAAAGAAGACACGTTTGCTTAAAACTTAGGGGAAAGAATACATGTTCTGGATCAAGTTATGACAACCTCAAGAAATATTTTATTTAGCTGTACAGCAGTTTCCCATCCATAAGTGGTCTTTTTTAAAAGACTCCAAGCAGTGGTGGGATGCAAATTTTTTTTACTACCGTTTCTGTGGGCTTGGCTTGGTGGGCATGGCAGGGAAGGATACTGTTAAATCTCCAGTCAGAGGTGGTGTTTGCCGGTTCTCCGAACTACTCAAAATTTCCGCTACCGGTTCTCCAGAACTGGTCAGAACCTGCTGAATACCACCTCTGACTTCAATACTTATACTACAAAAAAAAGTCTCTATACAATCAAAAAAATTTTACCACCAACAGTGGGCATGGCTTGGTGGGTGTACTTTGCGTGCGCACCTACACTTTGTGCAGGCGCAGAGGCGTTCCAACTCACCTCCTGCAAGCCTGCATTCTCCCAGTCACTTCAGCAGCTGCCGCATGACACTGTTGTGCCACGCAAAGCAGCTGTGCTCCGAAAGCAGGACATAAAGGTGAGTATGGGAGCCCGGGCAGGCAGACGGGTGGGCCCAACAGCAGAGCATTGGAGACAACCGGTTTGGTCTCCTCTGCTCATCAGCACTACCGGCTCGGTAGAACCGGGCCAAACCGGTAGAATGCCACCACTGGTTTGAAGCATTTTGTATTTGTTTGGAAACTTTTATGTATATTCATGCAGCGCCTTCAATTACAATCCTAGTAGATGCTCCATTTGGGCAAACCCAGCCTGTGGGGTTAGTTTGGGGTGCCATAAATACGCCAAACAGAGCATTGGCTTGAATAAAGCATGGTTATGTTCAGCATGGGTTTGTGTGAGCCATGTGTGCTGTGTGAGACCCATTGTTAATTGGCGTAGATGATGGATGGTGCAAATGACGGGCTTTTCTTCACCCAAATCACATGGTTGATACAGGAAGACGCCAGCCTTCCAGCTACAGAGAAATCTTCAGCCAATAAAATATCAGTAGTTCTCAACTTACATCAACTCATTTAGTGACCATTCAAAGTTACCCTGGTTCTGTTTTACACCCTTGCAACCATTGCAGCATCCCCATGGTCAGGTGATCAAAATTCAGGCATTGGGCAACTGACCCCTATTATTTATGACAGGGGCAGTGTCCTGGGGTCCTGTGATCCCTTTTTGCGACCTTCGGACAAGCAAAGTCAATGGGGAAGCCAGATCCGCTTAACAACCTCATGATTAACTTAAGAACTGCAGGCACTCACTTAACAGCTGTGGCAAGGAAGGTCATACAATGAGGCAAAATTCACTTAACAAGGGTTTCACTTAGCAACAGAAAATTTGGGCTCAGTTGTGGTCATAAGTCAAGGACTACCTGAACTTCATGCAGAGGTGGTATTCAGCAGGTTCTGACCGGTTCTGGAGAACCAGTAGTGGAAATTTTGAGTAGTTCGGAGAACTAGCAAATACCACCTCTGATTGGGCCTGCCCCCCATCTATTCGCTGGCTCTCAAGTCCAAGCTGATTGGCTGGGTCTTCTTTTGTTGCCCTGCACAGGAGAACAGAGCTGGAAAGCAGGTTAGCGGGGTGGGGAGGGAATGGGGATTTTGCAGTATCCTTCTGTGATGACCCAGGGCATGGCACAAAGTCAACACAGTCAAATAAGCAAGAAGGGTCCCTTTTTATTATCTCCAACTTTGCCCCCAGTGTCCAGGTTACCTTCAGCTGGAGAAAAACTCTCCCAGGAACGGTTTTTAAGTGGAGGAAATTCAGTCCGAAAGCAAAGCACATACAAACTGTAAGTAAAAATCCAAACAAACCAAGCTGCAGTAATTAACTTGACATGGCAGGAGAAGGAATTGCACACTTGAAAGCACAGCCAAACACACACAGTTGGGAAGACACCAGGAGCACAGATAAGCTTTGACAATACCAGATAATTCACGATTTGCTCCCAACAACTTGCTGTACGCAGCTTCCCTTTTTAAACACTGTGTTCCCAGCTGCAGCTAATGAAGGGAATCAGGGCCCTTTCCTCCCCTGTAAGCCATGCAACTCATGTTGCTCCCTTCTCCGTTCCTCCTGCATGCCCTAGGATGAAGAGCCACCTGGATATTCCTCAGAATTCCTTTTCCCTTGCTCTACCTCTCCCTTGCTCTGCCCAGCTGGACTTTGCCCTTCCCCAGTTTCTTCCACAGCCAACAGAGCCACACTCCCACTCCCTGTCAGCTGCTCGGCCTCCCCCTCCAAATCAGATTCTGACAGGGACATGACACCTTCCCCTGCCATGCCCACCAAGCCACACCCACAGAACCAGTAGTAAAAGTTTTTGAATCCTACCACTGACTTCATGGATTGGTTTTTGAAGTGTGTGGAGCTATAGCAGTGTTTTTGTAAACTTAGCAACTTTTAAGATGTGTGGATTTCAACTCTCATGCTGACTGGAATTCTGGGAGTTGAAGTCCACACATCTTAAAAGTTGCCAAGGTTTTAAAAACACCAACCTACAGTTTAAACTATGCAAGTTCAATGAACGGAGAGGAATGAAGACGTCTGTGAACAAAATTTAAGTCTGGCTCACCTTTTGGCATATTTTCCCCAGCTTAGAACTTCACATACAGGTAGTCCTCATCTTACAGCCACCAACTGTGCCCAAAATGTATGTTGTTAAGCGAGAATTTGTTAAGGGAGTTTTGCCCCATTTTATGACCTTGCTTGCCACAGTTGTTCAGTGAAACACTGCAGATGATCAGTTATTGTAACCTGGTTGTTAAGCGAATCTGGCTTCCCCATTGACTTTGCTTGTCAGAAAGTTGTGAAGAAGTGATCACATTGACCCTGGGATGCTGCAATAAATATGAACCAGTTGCCAAGCATCTGAATTTTGATCACAGGATCATGGGGAGGTTGCAAAGGTTGCAACTGTGAAACACTTTTTTCAGTGACGTAACTTTGAACAGTCACTAAGTGAAGTGTTGCAAGTTGAGAACTATCTGTACTTTCTGTTCTTCACAGATTTTTGGGTTGGTGCATGTTTTAGGTTCAGAAGATTTGCTACTGGCTCATTTCCTCCTAAGAAAGCAAAATATCTACACACTGCTCTTGGGTGTATTTGATTATTTGTAACATCTAATAGAGCAGTATGGTACATCATTGGGCAACAATTTTTGAATCCACATTCCTCAAATGGGCTAACTTGCAGAATACATCCAAAATCTGGGACCCTTGACTCCTTGTCAACTTTGAAGTTGGCCTGAGTGAGGCCATTTTCTAGCTTCAGCATTGCCACACTGGAGCTGAGGGCAAGGGAGGGGGGAGTAGACATAGAAGGGTAGCCAAAACAAAATACTTTCTCTTGGGAACCAAGGACATTCCCATAGGTGGTCAGAGAGAGGCAGAGTGACGTTACCAAGCAACCAAAACCTTTTACTTTTAACTTGGTGAAAACCATGGGAATATTCAGTCGGTTTTCACCAGCCTGTACCAATATATTTCCAATAAATCAGTTCTTTGAGGAATCTGCCTACCTCGGAGTCCTATTTATTATGGGAGTATTACTTGGAACCATGACACTCCTGAGAGATTGAAATTTGGAAAAGTTGTGGCTGCTTCAGTGTTGCTGAGCCACCAGATTCACCAGTGTTCATCATTTTCAACCTCCCTTCTAGCTTCCTACAAGGGAAATCATTGGGGAAGCTGGCAGGAAGTTAAATGTGATTCTTGTTTCCTCTGAGTTAAACTCTTATTCTCCTGCACTGCAATCTCAATTAAAAATATAGGAAATGGGGAACTAATTTCAGTTAATACTCTGCTTAGGACAAAAAGAGAGAAATCAATGCTTTCATTCAACAACATGTTTAAGGCTCATCTGGCTTGGCCCAAAATGTATATGGAAAATGCTACATCATCCATGATTTTTGTGGGAAAAATCCTAGACAACCTCATCACATATTAAAATATGGCAATAATACACAGATATTTCTTTTACTGCACTCTACGTTTCCAAGAAGTTGTAAAAGAACTTAACAGCTGTCTCTTTTTCCCCTGATGTTCACAGCTGTTTTCCAGTTATGGAGATGACCAGTATGGAGCAGATGGCAAGGATGGGAGATTTAAGCTTCCTTTGTCTCCTTCATCACATTGTGCAATAGAGCACCAGAAATACCTGAGGAGTAAAATATGGTGGCCCTAGTCTATGGAATGCCCTCAGTGGAAATGTTCCAGTTTTTGCAAATAAGCCACTTCCATTTGCTCTTGTTTTTCTCTTTTCTTCTTAGGATCAAGACTTTAAGGCAGGGGTATCAAACTCAATTTCATTGAGGGCCCCATCAGGGTTGTGTTTGACCTCGGGAAGGGCGGGGGGCATGGCCAGCTCGATGTCACTCATCATCAAGTCTTTGTTTTCAGCCACGATGGCCTCCTGCAGCCCTCTGTCTATAGAAATGGAGCTTGGGAGGACAGTGTACAGCAGGCCCAGGCTCTGTTTTCACTGGCAGAGGTCTGCAGGAGACCATTGTGGCCAAAACCGGAGGCTGGGTGGGCCGTGTGTGACCCTCCCGAGCTCCGTTTTCACTGGCAGAGGCACCGTGGGCTGGTTCTTCACTGTTTCCAGGGTGGAGCAGCGAGGCAGATCTAAACATCTGGCCCCTGGGCCTTGAGTTTGACAACCCTGCTTTAAGGCATAGAGGCAGGAGTAGGTTTCTACCAACCAGTTCAGACCGGTTCGGGCGAACTGGATGTTAAAGTTACAGCTGGTTCGCCGAACCAGTATTTCAACTGACAGGCTGGCTCCGCCCCTCCTGCCCCTCCCCTTCCAGGAGTCCCCATGTGGACCATTTTCGATGGAGGTAAGTGCAGAGTCCATGCGGAGACTCTAGGAGGGGGAAAATGGGCCTTCTGGAAGTTTGGGAACAGGCCTGTTTCCAGCTTCCAGTGGGCCTCCAGAGGCCAGGGGAGGCTGTTTTCGCCCTCAGAGAGGCCCAGGGGAGGCCTCTGGACCCTTGGGAGGGCAAAAAATGGCCTTCCCAAAAAACCGAAAGTGGCAAAACGGGCCTATTTCTGGCTTCCAGTTGGCCTCCAGAGGGTGGTGGAAGCTGTTTTTGCTCTCCCAGAAACAATTGGAAGGTGAAAACAGCCTCCCCAGGCTCTGGAGGCCCACCGGAAGCTGGAAACAGAAGTTCTGATAGGTCCCGCCCACCATGGCCACGCCCATCCAGCAATCGGGCAGCGAACCGGTTGCTGGGATTTTTGAATCCCACCCCTGCATAGAGGACCTGTAGACTTGCAGAAATTGGTTTTGAGGAAGAAAAAAGAAGGTGCTATTTAGATCCAGATGAATAATTTGGCATGAATTCAGTTTGGAATGGTCGCCATCACAAGTGGGAGAAAATGTGTGTTGTGTCCTCACAAGTCTCTCCAGTAATAGTCATTTGCCTGTCGTTTACCTTGAGATGAAAACTGTGATTAGAAAGCATAGTACTTTGGTTGTTGCTTGTTCTGTAATATTTATATCTGTGGCCCTAATATAGAAGGAAATTCTTAAATGCCAGCAAGTATTAACAAGTTTTGTTTAATGCAGATCAATTTGTCATCCTTACAAACTTTCCTTTGTTTATTCATTGGTAGAATATCCACCCAAAATGCCTACAAGCTGTTTTCCAATTTTCGCTCTGCAAACCTGTACAGAGTAGGTCCCCCAGCGATCAGCAAATTTTAGTGTTTTTAATAATTGGGGTGGTTAAATTTACTGGGGGGAAAATGCAAAAGCTGTTCCAAAATGGCAAATATAGATCAGGGTAACCAGTTGCAAATGTACTTACATTTCATTTGTATATTTATTATCGCTATAATCTTGGATTCCCAGCTGTTTTGGCTCTATAAAAATGTATATAAAATACACATCATAATAAGAAATATGAAACGTAATATAAAATGCAAGAATAATTAAAAAGCACAAATGGTAAGTGCAGATGGAAATCACTGTTCAGTCTCCAAATACCCTCTGGAACAATTCCATTTTTAGCCATTTTTGAAAGGCCAATAAAGAGAGTACTATGCTGAGTGGAAAAGAGAGGGCTGTCCCAAAGAGTAGAAGCCAAAATTGCAAACCATCAACTGCAGATATTGTCTTCTTCATTTCACAAAATGAAGAGACAATCGAAAGATTTTTTTTTAAATGCACTACATCAGTGTTTCTCATCCATTTTAAGATGTGTGGACCAACTCCCAGAATTCCCTATTTACATTTCTGGGAGTTGAAGTCTATACATCTTAAAATGGTCAAGATTGACACATAGCTCGGGTGGATTGCTTCTATGTGGAGGTGATACTCTTATGAGTTGAGTCTCTAAGTTTTGAACTATGTAGGGCCTTATAGATGAAAACATCACATCACTGAAAACGTGTTGCCATGCTCTACAGCAACCACTATGGGAATCAGAATATAGCAATTCCATTTGTCAAGATGCTGACCACTTTATTTTGAATCAATTGCAATTTCCAAGTGGCCTCCAAAGGCAGCCCCATGTTGAGTGTACTGCAGTAATCCAAACAGTTGTTAATAAGTTCATGATTCACTGTTGCCAGAGCTTCCTGCTTCAGGTTGGCTGTCCAGAATCATCTGCCAAGATTGAATCGCTTATTGCCTTCTAGGTCCTATCATTTTTCAACTTGCCGATGATAAGGGGGGAGGGGTGGAAAGTGTAGGGAGGAAACAGGATGCTAAGATGTCGTTCAGAGACCGTGAGAGCCTGCAACACACCAAGGTCACTACCACAGATGCTCAATGGAGAAGTGGACTGTTCCCATAACAAAAAGAAGTTCTACTATTGGACCATGTGAACACTTGAGGGGTGGGAGAAAGGGAATCTATTGTTTCAGTAAGCAAGCTTTCGCGCGGGAAAAGCACAGCTGGTTTTGCTTCTTCAATTCCAGAGATGGTGTAGTCCAAGGGTCTTCAAACTTGGCAAGTTTTTTTAATTACATTTATATGCCGCCTTCTCCAAGACTCAGCTTACAATTTTGGAGCACAACCCAATAAGCTCAGCAATAGCCTTCATTCCATTGTATATGCCTGCTTATTACTAAGCAGCATTTTTACAAGGTCAGCTAATTGCCCCCAACAATCTTGGGTCCTCAATTTACCTACCCCGAGAGGATGGAAGGCTGAGTCAACCTTGAGCCTGGTGGGATTCGAGCCTACAGTAATTGTAGACAGCTGGATCTTAAGAGCAGGCATTTAACAGCCTGAGCCACCAAAGCTCAGTTTAAGTTTAAGACTTGTGGACTTCAACTCCCAGAATTCCAGAGCTAATATGACTGGAGGAGGAATTCTGGAAGTTGAAGTCCACAAGTCTTAAAGCTGTCAAGTTTGAAGACCCCTGGTGTAGTCGATATAGTTTTACTTTTCAGGATTCAAAGACCCCGAGAGTTCCTTTTGTTGGTTGGGTTCGCTAGTCAGACCATTGGCATTATCACTGAAGCTGGGAAGAGTACTCATCTGCATAAATAGTTGCTCCATCTTGGTGAGATTCAGCCTCAATCTATTTTGTCTCATCCGTACTTCACAATTTCTAAGGATGGAGTCAATGATTCCACAGAATCTGTCTCAGCCTGGGATAGCCTTGTGCATCATTAGTGCCTTAGTATCTCACCACAAGCAACAAATTACTGCCCCAGCTATTTCATGTAGATGTTGATCAATAGCAGAGTTAAGACTGAATCTTAATAATTTGACCAATCTCATTCCCCACTGCTACTGATGTTCACTCAAAAAGGAGTAGAACCTCCCACTCACCCAATGCCTAGCAGGCAGACCAGGAAGATGCTATGATGGTCACAAGGCCTGCTGAAAAGTCTCAGGACCAAGACATACATATTCCTTTCATCCAGGTCTCAGCGAAGATAATCAACCAATGCAATACCCAGCCCTCGATCCAGACTGAAAGTGGTCCAGCTAATTTACTTATTCAACAACACTAGATAGTTGGTTCCCCATCAACTTCTGAACAACTTTCCCTACAGACTGAAGGTTGGTGGCTTCTATAATTGCCAGATTAAAGAGGGCTTCTTGAAAGGGGCCACTATTGCCTGCTGCAAGGTAGGAAGCCACTCTCCTTCAGAAAAGCATTGGCCATCTCCCAGACTCAGCACATCACACTCCCCCATCAGCCCAAAAAGTTTGAAGGGCATGAGACAAACTCGAAAAACAGCCTATTCTGAACCTGGATCTCACAAAGACATCCCACCAAACAAGAGTGAAGCTGGTATGCAACTTGTTGTATTGCCCATTCCTAAGCCACACAAGACACCATGTGTCTCACAATAATTGCAACTCCAATGTCCACTCTTGGGGTCATGGGTGTTGAAGAACCTGAAACCCATAAGGACAGATCTCCAAGGAGGCCATATCACTTCTCTCACATGATCCATGCCATGTCCTATCACTTATCCACCATTAAATCATGAATGAACATCTTCTAGATGCACTTGGACCTGATATTCACCATCAGTTAGGTCAAGGTCAAGATTATCCCCTATCCTCAGATGGTAGCCTTCTAGAAGACAGATGGAGAATTTTCATGAGGTTTTTGTTTCATGCTGTACATTCCCCAGAATACTTTGAGACAGGGATGGGTTATGAGTGCTATAAAATAAATATGAATTAATGGCTCCGGTGCAGAGGTGGGATTCTACTGGTTCGGCCCGATTCTATAGAACCAGTAGTTCTGAAGAGCAGCTGACACCAAACCAGTTCACTGTGACAATCTTCTGGTCATCTATTTGGCCCACCAGTCCACCTGGGCTCTTACCTGTCCTTTATTTCCTGCTTTTTCCTCCTCAGCTGCTCTGTGTGGTGCAGCACAGTGGAGTCCTGCTCATCAGCTGGAGCAGGTGAATGCTTGCCGGACCCAGTAATTTGTAGGTAGTGTGCATGCATGCATTTGCACGCATGCATGAAGCCAACCAGTTGTTATGCCAGTAAAATCCTACCCCTGCTCAGGTATAGTAATCGACAATTTTGATTTGTGGTCTATTACCTCCTAAATCACAAAAAGCGTACCTTCATTATCAGCTGCTGGGGAATTACAATATAAGAGGGAGACCATTCATCTGTTCCTGTGGGTGGACTTCCTGAATGAATCTGGTTGACAGCATGCTGGACTAGATGACTTCAGTTTGATCCAGGAGAACAGTCATTATTCATTCATTCATTCATTCATTCAAATTTTAGTAAGCTTACATGTTGCTTCAATTATGTCTGTGTGGCTTCCAGGCCTCCAAAACGGAAATAGATTCAAAACTGCAATATATCAGAGCACACAAAAATAACCATAACTACAATCATCCCCCAGAAAAATAAAAATAACCGTCAACCCCCACAGGGCTGACAGAAGCCAGCTAGGAAGGTTGCAAATGGTGACCACATTACCCAGGGACAGTGTAACTGTCATAAATACAAGCCAGTTGCCAAGCATGTGAATTTTGATCACTTGACCATAGGGATGCTTCAATGGTTCGAAGTGTGAAACACTTGTTATAAGTCAGAGCCATTGTAATTTCAAACGGCCACTAAAGGAATTACTGTAAATCAAGGACTATCTGTATATTACTATGGACGGTGTGTTTTTGTGGAAATGTGACACAAGTGCCACCATGTGGCAAATTCCAACATTTGTCTGCAGTTGGAATATTCAAGTCAAACACTGAGTCACAAACACAGTAACCGCGAGTGTACAGATTAGCCCAGTGTTTCTCAACCTTGACAACTTTACATTTGCTGGCTGGAGAATTCTGGGAGTTGAAGTCCACACACCTTAAAGTTTCCAAGGTTGAGCAACACTGCAAGAGTTCTCAAGAGTTCTTGCAGTTGTTTAGTGAATCATTTGATCATTAAGCGAATCTGAGTTCCCCTGTTGACTTTGCTTGCCAAAAACCAGCTGGGAAGGCATAAATACATGGCTTTTATAAAGGACAAACACCTTTTGACCAAACACTATTGACCTCTGATGAAAAACTAATTAAGAAGGTATATAACTTCTTACTGAATTTGAAAATAGAAAACAAACAAATAAAAGATACAATGGTACAATGGGGAAAATTGGGGGGGGGAGCTATAACATACAACTAGAGAAATGGCAAAACCTATGGGGAAGAAACTATAAATTAATAATGGCAAGCTCTTACAAAGAAAATTTGTATAAAATGTTTATAGATGGCATTTACCGTCTGCCAGGTTAGCTGAAACATTTAAAAATATGTCTGGCAAATGCTGGAAATGTAATCAAAAACCGGGCACATTTTATCATATGTGGTGGATTTGCGCAATAGCAAAAAACAATTGGGCAAAAGATACAGAGGTGGCTAGGAAAGATGATAGGGAAACAGGTAGATTTTAAACCTGAATTGTTTTTACTAGGTATAATATCAGAAAAAATTGATAAGAAAAGTATGTACTTAATATTATATGTCTTAACAGCAGCGAGGATTATTTTCGCATAGTACTGGAAAAATGAAGATATACCGTGAAGAGATAGTCAGGAAGATACTAGATTGCACAAAAATGGGTAGATTGACACTGAAAATTAAACGGAAAGATGTAGAATATTATCAAACATGGAATCCATTTTATCAATGGTTGGAAAAAAGGGTGGAGATTAAGAATGTAAATTTGTAATGTCAAGCAAATTCATTTCCCAGACAACATGATGTTTATTAAGCACCAAGAAATGAATTGAATAGAAAATCAATAAATAAATACATGCCAGTTGCTAAGTGTCCCAATTTGTGGCCATAGGGATGCTACAACAGTCAACAGCATGAAAATCAGTCGTATGTGACTTTTCAGAGCTGTTGTAACGAACTGCCAACAAATAAATTGCCAAATTAACTGTAAAAGCCAAATGGAGTACAAAGTCCCCACAGAGCTTTAAGGTTTAATCCAAACAGAGCAAACAAAGTTGCTTCCTGCAAAGGTTCCTGTCCCATTTCTCCTCCTTTATGTCTTATGGGAGGGGTCAATTATCTCCAAGCCTTATTCCCGAGTTGCCCTTTTGTTTTAACTGTTCTTGCCTTCTGGCAGCTCTGTGTACACGCGCATTGGGAAAAGGCTTCCCTTGTTCCTCTGCCTTGCTGCTGCCAGATTCTGGAGTCTCCAGAGTCAGCACATAACTCCCAGATGGCCCTGACCCCAACTCAGTATCAGATGCAGGACCCTTGTTCTAGTCCTCCCCACACTACCGGACTGGCCCATGTTCCTCCCCACTGTCTGGCTCTGCTGCCATTGGACCACAACACTGTCTTGCTTTTTTATTCAAGTTTTTAAAAAGATTTAATGCATAACCACTTTAAAAATGCTGGAGAATAATTGTTTAATGTGATTTTTACAAGCCTAAGGACAATATTAGCCTAGAGAACATAACAAACCCAGCGTTGTAGTCTAAATTACGTCCTTTAATTTACAGTTATTTTAAAAGACATCAGAGATGCTAGAAAACAACAGGGCAGCATTGTATAAAATGTGACAGCAATATTGCATAAAATAAGAGCAACAATTTCCGAGTGCTTTAGCTACTTTGTTGAAGATACATACAACAAAAATGCAACCATTTTTTCAATTAAGGAATGAATATATATTTACTGTATTCTTTTCCTTTAAATGTTACTTGTTTTTGTTGAAATGGCAGGGAATCCAGCGGTAAAATATTAAAAAGTTGCCCTGGAAATATAAAATCGTTAACAAACTTTAGCAGAAATCTAATCTAGACAGTTGCCAGGACTAAATAATACAGTTTTATGTTTCAATAACATATGTAGTATATGAGAAGCAAAACTATTCTTCATTTAAACAGAGTCCCAAAATCAGAGAATGGGTAACACTTTTCAGATTAGCAGAAGTTATTTAAAACAATGAGTTTTCCTGAGCTATGCTGCTGTTTAATTTTACTGCAAGCCATAAAGGCAGGTTGCAGTTACAAAAGAAAAGTTGGAAAGCACTTTTTTTCAAATTCTGCTCTGCTTACATATGTGCTGGGGCCCCATTCCTCTATAGCTTCTGACTGCCACAAATGTAAATTTGGCCCTGAGTTTGCTCTTATCTATAATTAAGATTTAATTCATAGTTTCTAAACATCATTGCCTAGATTCTCCTAAGATAACTCCTCTATTTCCTCCTCCTCCTCCTCTTCTTCCTCCTCCTCCTCCTTCCTCCTTCCTCCTTCCCTTTTACAGCTTCAGGCTGAAGGAGATACAAAATTCTGGTTCTTGCTCTTCTGGTAGCCTCAGCCATTGTTGTTAGACGCTGTTCTAATTTTGTCTTTGATGTTGTCTCTCCATCATCTTTGGGTCTGCCTCATGTTCTTTGAATAAGATAGCAAAATACATAAAAATAATGAAAATCAACTAGCCATAGGTTCTCTATCAGCCTTCTTCCTTTCCAAGGTACAGGTAGTATGACTGGTCGCTTAGTAACCCTTTGAAGTCACAAACTACCCAGAGGTGGTATTCAGCAGGTTCTGACAAGTTCTGGAGAACCGGTAGCAGAAATTTTGAGTAGTTTGGAGAACTGGCAAATACCACCTCTGACTGGCCCTGCCCCATCTATTCTCTGCCTCCGAGTCCCAGCTGATCGGCTTCTTTTGTTGTCCTGCACAGGAGAATGGAGCTGGAAAGCAGGTTAGTGGGGTGGGAGGGAATGGAGATTTTCCAGGAGTGGGGAAGGAATGGAGATTTTACAGTATCCTTCCTTGTCATGCCCACCAAGCCACGCCCACCAAGCCACGCCCACAGAACCAGTAGTAAAAAAATTTGAATCCCACCACTGGAACTACAAGAAGAAGGGGACTTATAATCCAGATGTGAAGTTCCAATGCTTGCTCTCCCAGTGGTCATGTGGCCACATTTTAGGCACTTAGCAACACATTCCCATTTATGACCATTTGCAGTGTCATGACATGACTGTGTTTTTTTGACGGTTTTGCTAAAAACTGGCATTTCTGGTTTTCAGCAAAAATCTGCCGAAGAACAATGGGTTTGCTTAAGAACTGTGGCATTCACTTAATGACTGCCACAACCACCAGATTCACTTAATGACCACTGCAAACAATGTTTTCAAATTGGGTCAGTCACTGGCTCCATTACAGTCATAACTCAAGGACTACTTGTATAGCCATTCTTTCTCCTCAGATGTAAAGCAAAGGAAAAACTTCTTGCACCTTTTGTACCATTAAAAATGCCTTGCATTTTGTATATCCTATCAGAAGTGTTCCTAGATGATGTCTTGCAGAGGGAGGATATTTTAGCCCTAGACAAATATTTAATATTGAATCAAGCAATTTCTGGACATGATACATAATTTGTCATGAGGAGCAAGGATTTTTTTTTTAACTCAGGCTAAGCCAGCATCTTAATTTTAATATATTGGCTTCATCTAGCTGTCCTGAATATAAGAAACCAGAACAAACACATTTCTAAGAAAGCAATAACATACAAACAATAATACTAGCACATTTTAGCAATTTTCTAGGGGAAAAACACCTTAAGTGTTGATGGAGATTCTCAATTATCTAGGTCACAGTTGTCTCAAAATGCTTTTCCAAAGGTGATTTTCTTTGTTTTTTTCCCCTCTTGAAAACATCTTGCTTCTCATCCAAGAAGTTCTTCAGAACTGAAGAAGCTTCTTGGATGAGAAGCGAAATGTTTTCAAAGGAAAACTAACCAACCAATCAATCAGTCAAGAAAATCTAGTTGCCTTTTGGAAAAGCACCTTTGGGAAACCAAATGTTACCATATTCACACTGCTAGTTTATCTCAAAGGTGCTTTTTTCAGAAGCAACTAGACTTTCTGGTGGATTTTTTTTGGGGAGATGTTTCACACACACAACATGGGCTAGATTCAGCAGTCCATCTGCATTTAAAAGTCAAATGCCACTTTTGAAGAAAGCAAAATCCACATTTTGGACAGAGGACCACTGGTTTTAAAAAGGGGTCAAAGAGACATTTATGTCAAAATAGAACAGCCCTCTCTCAACAGAGGGGAGAGATACAACATCATCTATCTCCAGTCTACAACACAGTCCTTTCAACTGTTCTGAAAAGGCTCAACACCCTTTTGCACCACTCAGGTGACTCTGATGACACAAACTTATTTATTTTATTTATTTATTTTTATTTTAATTATTATATATGCCTTCTCCAAGACTCAGGGCTTACAATTTTGGGATACAACCCAAATAAACCTCCAAGTGGCCTCAATGATCTCTAAGAGGATGCAAATGACCAGCTGTCTGCAAGAAGTATAAATCCTTCTTATTCCCCACCATCCAGTCAAAGCTGAAGAAACTTCTTGGATGAGAAGAAACGCTTCAAAGAAAAAAGCAGAAAGTCCAATTGCCTCTTGAAAAAGCACCTTTGAGACAACCATGACCTGGATGACTGAGACTCTGCCTTCAATTGAAGACCTGCACGAAGTCAAAAGGGCTGTGAAAATATTTACAGACCCCTCACATCCTGGACATAAACTATTTCAGCTCCTATCCTCAAAATGATGCTATAGAGCACTGCACACCAAAATAACTAGACACAAGGAGAGTTTTTCCCAGATGCCATCACTCTGCTAAACAAATAATTCCCTCAACACTGTCCAACTATTTGCAAAGTCTACACTACTATTACTGTTAGCCTTCTCATCACTCCTTATCACCCATCCCCTCCCACTTGTGACTGCATGACTGTAACTTTGTGACTTATATCCTTACGATTTATATTGACTGTTTCCTAGTATGATTTGATTGCTTATTGTACCCTATGACTATTATTTGTTGATTCTTGACTCTTAACGTGTATCTTTTCTTTTATGTACACTGAGAGCATTTGCACCAAAGACAAATTCCTTGTGTGTCCAATCACACTGGCCAATAAAGAATTCTATTCTGTTCTGTTCTGTTCTGTTCTGTTCTGTTCTGTTCTGCTCCATTCCATTCCATTCCATTCCATTCTATTCTATTCTCTCCATAGACATTGCTAGCTTATATTAATTTATTCATTTTGTATTTAGGGGATACAGCATATCAGGATTCAGAGACATCTTTCAGTTCTAATAGTAATGGGAAAAAAAAGCTAAGAAATATTAAGATATCATTTGAAAGAAACCAGCGGAATATGTCATCGTCCATTGATTTAGGAGAATATACAATGAAGGATAATCATCATTCTGTTGGATATGCAGATAAAGATGTACAAAGAGTTGAAGTGCAGAGAATGTTTTTTCTTGTTTCCAGATCGGTTGGCAACCCACGCAGAAACCCCAAGGAAGCAATTTGACTAAGATGAAAGCAGCTGAGGTTATCAAGTTTCAGAAGTGATCTTCTGCCAGAAATAGATGGAGCCGCTCTTCTCCTTTGTTTATTTTAGATAATGTCTCTTAAGTAGAGAAGAAGGACTCCCCTGCAGATGACATTCAGGTCAAGAGGCACTGGAGTGTACACTCGGTGGCCTGTAATTAGAACCAATCATAAGTGATCTAAGAGAGAAAACTGATAAGATGCCAACCCAGCTTGAGAAATTAGAGAGCTGTGTGTTCAGATTAACTCTACCTTCTTGGGTTGTTTAAACTCACCCTGATCCCTCAGGGAGGAATGGCCATGCAGGTATTTTGCATGCAAGAAATATTTCTAAAAGGATCTGGAAGAAATGTTTAAAATTTGGGGTCATTGCGGTGGCAGCCAAAAAAAGCCAATGCAGTCCTAAATTGCATTAACAGAGGGATTCAATCAAGACCAAGTGAGGTACTAATTCTACTCTATAAAGCCTTAGTACGACCACACTTGGAATACTGAATCCAGTTTTGGTCACCACACTATAAAAAAAGATGTTTAGACTCTAGAAAGAGTGCAGAGAAGAGCAACCAGGATGATTAGGGGACTGGAGACTAAAACATATGAAGAATGGTTACATGCCTAGGAATTGGGCATTGCTAGTCTAGTGAAGAGAAGGACCAGGGGAGACAGGATAGCAGTCTTCCAATATTTGAGGGCTGCCACAGAGGAAGGGTCAAAGCTGCTGTAGGCCAGGCAAGGAATAATGGATGGAAACTGAACAAGGAGAGATTTAACCTGGAAATAAGGAGAAACTTTCTGACAGTGAGAACAATCAACCAATGGAACAGAAGTTGCCTCGAAGTGTGGGAGCACCATCACTTGAGACTTCAAGAAGAGATTGGACTGCCATTTGTCAGAAATTTATTTTTATTGATTGATTGATTGATTTGATTTGTCAACGCTACAAGATAATAGATATTGATGAATAGATTACAGTTAATCTGCTGCCAATAGTAGGGCCTTTCCCCAACTGTTGAATATCTAACCTAAAATGGCAGAAAATTTATACTGGCATAGACTTTTCTACCTTCCCTTCCAATTATCCTGGAACCTTATCCTTTTCTATTACCTTTGTTTAAAAACCTGCAGACACCTGATCTCCATCCCAAGGAAACCTAACGATTTTATACAAGTAGTCCTCAACTTAAAACAGTCCATGACCGCTGCAATGCCTCTGTTGCGCATCCTCACCATTCAGAATTTGTTTCTTCTGTTGTTGCATTATGAAACAATGATGCAGCTTCATTACAGGGAGTCCTCAACTTACAACAACAGTTCATTTAGCGACCATTCGGTTAACGGGATTGAAAAAGTGACTTCAGAACCCTTTCACACTTCTGACCATTGCAGCATCGTCTTGGTCGCGATCAAAATTTGGACGCTTGATCTCACATTTATGACGGTTGCAGTGTCCTGGGCTCCTATTGATCCCCTTTGCAACCTTCTGACAAGCAAAGTAGGAAGTCAGATTCATTTAACGGTGTTACTAATGTCAAAAGTAAAAAGCTGCAATGATGAAATGGGGCAAAACTCACTTAGCTAATTTTTCACTTAGCAACGTAAATTTTGGGCTCGATTGTGGTCATAGGTTTGAGGATTACCTGTGTTTCATTCATACGCCAGTATGCAGTGCTTAGGCCAGCCTGGCAAACTACAGCCCGGGGCTGGATCCGCCCGCTCGGGCTGTTCTATCCGGCCTCATGAGCCGAAAGAGGAGGTTCTCTTGCTCTCCCAGAAGGCTAATTAGTAATTAATTTGTATTAGTTCATCACAAACACTCCATCCATGCTTTTGTTCCCGCCCTCCGGTCCAGTTTAAGAACCCATTGTGGCCCTCGAGTCAAAAAAGTTTGCCCACCCTGGCTTAGGCCTCTAAAGTTAATTAGCTTTGAAGGTGCTACCAAATTTCCTGCCTCTTTTGATGAAAGCTCATATTTTACGAGGGTGAGCACTGTATTTAATCTTTAAACCCACCCACGACACTCCAGACACACACCCCTCAGGCTAAAGACATTTCACTTACTAGCATGCCAGAGTTGGATTGCAAACAAAATAATCTTTCACACTAGTGAAATATTGCAAGACACAGGAGGCCCTGTGTATTGACGCCACCCTCTCCTCTGCCTCCTCGGCTTGCCTTGCTGTAGCCTTCAGGTATGGTGGAGGAAGGTTGGAAGTAAATTGCCTGGTTTCCAAAACTAGAACAGCAGAGGCAACGATTCAGTCTTTTGCATTAGGTAACAAACATGAGAACTAGGCGCCTTGGGGAAGGCAGGAGCACAGCACTGCATAATGGGAGAAGAAATGCTGTGATGGGCTGTATCAGTGGTGGCTAACCTTTGGGGCTCCTGTGCCAAAATTGTCGCGACGCGACTTGCATGCCAGCACCCAGAAGGCAATGCGTGGGGCCTCCACCCCCTGCACATGTGCACACAACCTCCGCGATGCCCCATGCGCTCTGTGCATGCGCAGTGTGACCCCGATGTCGGATGGTCATGATGTGCACTCGACCCCTCCACGCGATGCTGCATGTCTCTGTGCATGCAGGCACATCTCCCGCACACCCTGCCCCCGGCATGCATGCCAGATACCCGCCAATCAACTGTCGGGCAGGTGCACACTCATGCTAGTAGACCTGCTCTGGCGGCTCTGATGCCAGCAGTAATGGCTCTGCATGCCACTCCGGCATGCGTGCCATAGGTTCGCCATCACGGGTCTGTATGATTACAAGATGTTGTTTAGAGACTGTTCTGTCTGGGGAAATCAGGAGATTCAGGCAGTTCCAATGAGTATAAAGATTTATTGCAAGCTTAAGCTCTCTGCAAGAATCTGAACTACTAACAGTCAAGGGAAATGAGCAGGAGATAAGAAAGGCATTGAAGGTGGGCTGGTGTCAGTTCTGCCAAGCTTTGTCTCCAAGCCTCATTGGCATCCTGCCATCAATAGCTGGTGGGAGGGGAACAAATGGCAATAAACATGTATTAGCCGAGTGCTGGGAAACTGGGAGCTGAGGAAGACCAGGGATGCTTTGAACCAGATTGTGCCAGTCTTCAAGGACAAGGAGGAGCTGGAGATGCTTGAGAATGGAAGTGTTGTGGCCTGTTGGCTGCTGGCCCTGCAGCAGCCGAATCAGAGGAGGAGGAGGAGGAGAGGCGGGGAGTCAGGGTCAGCATCAAGGCAACCTGAGAGGTCCAAGGGAGAAGAGGAATGGAGCTGGCAGAGAGAGAGAGACAGAGGTGGAGCCTGGGCCATCTGTCAGCTCTCAGAGGGAGAGTCAACAGCCCCAAGTCTGGAGGTGGCTGAGGAGGAAGAAGAGGAACAGCTGAGTCCAGTGCCTGACCGCAGCTGCCCAGAAGGCAGAGAAGAAGAAAGCAGGAAAGCTGTGGGCGATCCTAGGGAAGAAAGAGCCACCACTGCTAGTGAGGCCCCATTCTAGCTCTGGGGATAAAAGGCAGGGGGTGTATATGAATAGGTGTGGCAAACATCTATTCATCTTCCGGCCAGACAGACTTGTTAGCCTGTGAAAGAATCCTTTTGCCAGGGCTGCCGGCACTCCTAACAAAGGAATCTTTTGAGTTCACATCAGAGGATTTGTCTTGTTTGCGGAGCTGGGTCAGAACAGGAATGTCAAACACCGCACGTTCCCCAAACCCCTAGATCAGTGGTGGCTAACCTTTTTGGGCTCCTGTGCCAAAAAAATGTGTGCGCACCAGCACGCATGCACTCACGTGCCAGCACCCAGAATGCAATGCACACACCCCCTCCCCACACCCCTGTGCAAGGCAATCCCACCCCACCTTACCTGCACTGCACCTCACAGTCTGCTGGTTTGAGGCCAGAGGTCCCAGGTCGTGAAGCAGGCTCGCTTAGGCTACCTCCGACTTACAGGAAGTGATGAAACGGCATATAATTCAGCCTGAGTACTGCAGGCTTTTCCCAAGCTTCTGGGAGGTGGAAAAGGCCTCAAATAATAAAAATCAGCTGTGAGGAGCACTTGCGAGTGAGGTAAGTTGCCTGTGCTTGTGTGCCAGCACAAATGGCCACAAGTGGCATGCGTGCCATAGGTTCACCATCACAGCCCTAAATGTCCACCCATTGGTTGGAAATGGACTGGTCAGAGCGGGAAGGTTGAATCGAGGGGAAAGCCTGTATGCTTTCCACATGGGAAATGTAGTTCTAGCCTGACTTTACTGCAACCAGCACCCTTTAGTAAAAGAACCTATCACTTCAACTCAAATGACGTTGAGGGTTTTTCTTTCCTAAGGGGATGATCTGGCTGGGGCAGGCCTGACAGCTGGACTTAGATCTCTTGTGGGACTGAAGGGATTTGTGACTTATGATGCCTTTGACCCTCCCCCTCAGGCTCAGCCTGCTTTCTTCCTACACACTCAATTCAATGGCACTGAAAAAAGTGACTTAGGCCCAGTTCTCACACTTATAACCATCCATTCAACATTGAGGCACTAGGCAAAGGGCATGCATATTCAGCAGGTAGGATCATGGGATCACCATTTGCAATCTTCCTGCCAGTTTCTAACAAGCAAGATCAATGGGGAAATCTGGATTCAGTTAATGACCACATTTAACAACTTCAGGATTTGCTTAAGAACCGCAGAGCAAAAATAGGCGGGGGTCATAGCATTGGGTGTGACTCAACTGCTCTTGGTTTGCAATGAAAATTCTGGTCTCAGTTGTGAGGACTACCTACAACTGGGTTCCTCTTCTCTGAAGGTATGAAATGTTGAGGGCTATATGCATGGAGTCACACCGAGTTGTGTTCACACAACACTGTCAGGTCTGGAAAAGATTTGGATCATTCTGAGAAATCATTAAGTATAAATGGCACAGGTAACCCTCAGCGAATCCCTCAACAACTGAGACTGGAAATCTGGTCATAAATTGAGGCACCCATTTGACCAGAACTGTTTTGTTTTTGTTTTTTTTTTTACATTCTGTATGGTTGTTAAGTAAAGCAGCACAGTCATTAAGTGAATCCATTATTCTGAAGATTTTTGTGTGTTTTTTTGTCAGAAACTACCAAGAGTTCGATACTGACTGGCACAAGATTGACTCAGCCTTCCAACCTTCGAGGTCAGTAAAATGAGGACCCAGATTGTTGGGGCAATAGGCCGACTCTATAAACGGCTTAGTGAGGGCTGTAAAGCACTGTGAAGCAGTATATCAGTCTAAGTTCTATTGCTATTGCTACCGTGCTCAAATAAGACACTGTCTTATATTTTTGGCTCCCAAACACACCAGGTCTTATTTTGGGGTAGGTCTTATATATATTTATGGTGCCAAATAGTGGGTGTGAGGGGGTGTTGCTGGTGCAGGTTGCTCCTGAAAAGTCTTCCTGGAACTGGAGATTTACACTAGGTCTTATTTCGGTAGGTCTTATATTAGGGCAGGTTTAGAAAATAGTGCTAGGTCTTACTTTCGTAGGTCTTTTATTGGGAAACACGGTATGTGCTACATATTTCTGGTATTATAGAGTAAGCCATCAGCTTACACTATAATTTGGCTAACAAGCACTTTGTGACACTTTAGATCCTTTTTTAAAATAAATAAGGTGAGTAAATATAGATGCCACAATTTTAAGACATCCAAGATTCCAAGATATTGTTTTGAATACATCCATGATATTGCAAAAAGCAAACCAATCTACTCTACGTGCTACATATTCCATCCTATGTGCATGGAATGGATAAAGCAAGCCATTTCCCCCCACAAATTGCGGCCTGCTTATTTGTTTTGCTGAAAGTCTGCAGAGTGGAAACAAGGGTGGTTAACCAGAGTAGAAGATCGTTTTCCCACCCACAAGCCTGCCAGTTTGGCTCCAAGCCCACATTCTGGAGACTGAATGAGAGTATCTGTTTTCTCTTTATCTTCTAATAAAATGCCAAGCTAAGGAAGAAGAAGAAGAGGAGGAGGAGGAGGAGGAGGAGGAGGAGGAGGAGGAGAGGAGGAGGAAGAAGAAGAAGAAGAAGAAGAAGAAGAAGAAGAAGAAGAAGAAGAAGAAGAAGAAGAAGAAGAAGAAGAAGAAGAAGAAGAAGAAGAAGAAGACGTCTTGCTGCAATAGTTCTGTGCAATCTCGGGTTCATCCTGGAGGGCTATTTTAAAAAAAAATCAAACTAAGCAAACATCCCATTGTTGATCAGAGGATGTGTAAGATAGCAAACAATATGCCACGGCTTTGCAAACATGTAACACTTGAGTGCATAGGAGCTCTGTGATAAAATGTGTATTTTGCCCAGATCCCTGATTCTCAAAGGGGGCTTAATTGTTTGGCAGGAACATTTTAGAAAGCTCCCATTTAATTTAAAAAAGCTTTATTTACTTGTTTCAATTGTCTGACCCTTCCACTGTGATCATTAAGTTCACAGATGATATTACCATATTGGGTCTCATTACAGGTGGAGGCAAACAGCTGCACAGGGAGGAGGTTCAAAATTATCTTCATGGTGCCTAGAAAACAACCTGCACCTAAACATCAGCAAGACAAAGGAGATGGTGTTAGACTTCCAGAAGAAGAGAGAGGAACCCACCCCACTTTACATCGAGGGGGGCTGTGTGGAGAGAGTTTCCTCCTTTAAATTCCTGGGAGTCCACCTCAGAAGATCACACCTGGAAAATCAACACAACCCAGGTGGCCAGAAAGGTAGAGAGACTCCATTTCCTTAGGGTCTTGTGAAAAATAAAGTGGAACAATGACTGATGACCCCCTTTACCGGTCCACAATAGAAAGCGTCCTCACAATATTGTATTACGGTGTGGTATGCTGGGTTGACAGCCGTGGATAGAAAGACATTACAGAGGGTGGTGAGCATAGCACAAAACATTGTGGGCTGTTCCCTGATACCACTAGATGACATCGCTAGGGCTCGCTGCCTTAGAAGAGTGAGGAAAATTCTCAGGGACGACTCACACCCCGGTCAGCACTTCTTCACTCTCCTACCATCGGGTAGGAGATATAGAAGCATAGCCAGCCACACCAACAGGCTGAAGAACAGTTTCTACCCATGGGCTGTCAGACTTCTGAACAGAAAATAACTTCATGTCAACGTAGTATGATAGACTTGTGGGGCCAGTGCGTTGTGCAACAAGGTCACATAGTATAATAAGATTGGGATTGGGTTAGGGACTTCTGTCCTCACTGTGAGTTGTATTGGGAGGGGGGGTGCATGAAGGGAGACTCAGCCAATCTCATTGTACACATGTTGTACTCTGACAATAAAGGTAATAAATAATAAAGGGGCAAATCTAAAGATACAGCATCATCTTTTGGTCACCTGATGAGAGACAACCACTATGGGCTGCAAAACTTCAGATGACCACTAGAGAGCAACAAAGAGCAGAGATTTTCTGTATCATCTGCTGTCATTTTGTGGTAATTTTTGCAGTCCAGAAGCCCAAATTGTTAATATTTATTCCTCATAATCACATAAATGTCCTGGCTTTGTTCCACTATACACACATTGCTGTGGGTTGTTCGGATGGTTGGTTTATGCCACCTCAAACACCAAGGCTCTCTAGTTCTTGGGAGGACTTTTTCCATTTCTCAGGACATCCATCCGATCTAATCGATTTGAGAACCGTAGTCAGTTTCACAACGTCAATTTAAAACTCCGCAGCTGGATTTGCCTAGCTTCCTTCAATAATATTTTGCAAGTCAAATCCCACACAACTGCAGTTTTGAAATAGGTTACACTTGGCAGAACATAGAAACCACAAGTTCCCCAAAGAACAGTCAAGAGAAAAAGTGGATCTGAGGGAAAAACCACATGAGGAAAATGTGTGGAAGCACTTATCCTACTATATGTTCCCTGAATGTGGTGCTTGTCGCATTGATGTGACAGAAGTCATGGGTAGTTGAAGCTCTATATTTACATATAGGAAAACTGTATGTCCTGCAGTTGCCTCTGTGTCAGTTGGAATCTGATTCTGAGGGAGAGGTGGAACAGCTGACAGGGAGTGGGAGTGTGGCTCCATGGCTGTGGAGGAACCGGGAAGGGCACAGTCCGGCTGGGCATTCAGAGGAAGACTCAGGCCCACCCCCTCTTCATCCTAGCACACAGGAGGAACGGATAAGGAGCAACGTGAGTTGTTTACGGGAGGAAAGGGCCCTGATCTTCTTCATTGGATGCAGCTGGGAAGATTGTTTAAAAGGGCAAACAGCTCACAGCAAAGTTGCTGGAAGCAAAGTGTGAAATTATTCTGGTTTGTCATCTGAGTTCTGGCGTCCTCCCAAGTGTGTGTGGTTCATTATCTTTTGATGTCTTCAATCCCTTATCCTGCCCTGTCTCGTTAATTGCTACAGTGTGGTTTGTGTTGATTTTTGTTCATAATTTATTTGTACTTTAGAGTTTGGATGGAATTTCTTACTTTAAAAACTGTTTTTGAAAGAGTTTTTTTTCTCCAGCTGATGATAACTGGACATTGGGGCCAAGTTGGCGGTATTCAAGGGACTTTATTTTTTGTGGCTTTTGTTGCTTTGTGCCATGCCCGGTCATCACACTCTGTCACTATGCAACTATTATTATAATACAGGTAGTCATGACTTATTATCACAATGGGAACCCAACATTTTTGTTGCTAAGGAAACATTTGTTAAGTGAATTTTGCCCCATTTTACAACCTTTCTTGCCACAGTTGTTATGTGAATCAATGCTGTTAAGTCAGTTAACATGGTTGTTAAGTGAATCTGGCTTCCCTTTGCTTGTCAGAAGGTTGCAAAAGGGGATTAAATAACCCGGGACACTGCAATCGCCATAAATATGAGTCAGTTGCCAAGCATCCAAATTTTGATCACATGGCCAAGACGAATGGGTCGAAAGAAGTGTGTGAAAATGGTCCATAAGTCACATTTTTCAATGCCGTAGGTAACTTCAAACAGTCACTAAATGAACTGTTGCTGTAACTCGAGGACTCCCTGTAATGAAGCTGCATAATTGTTTCATAATGCAACAACAGAAGAAACAAATTCTGATAGTGAGGATGAGGCACCAGAGACATGTGAGGATCAGTCTAAATCATTTTTTTCAGTGACAGTAACTTCAAATGGTCACTAAATGAATGGTTGTAAGTGGAGAAACCACTGCACTACCTACAGACCCTCACATCCTGGACATAAACTGTTTCAACTCCTACCTCAAACGACGCTATAGAGACTGCACACCAGAACTACTAGACACAAGGACAGTTTTTCCTGAACCATCACTCTGCTAAACAAATAATTCCCTCAACACTGTCCAACTATTACAAAAGTCTGCACTACTATTACTATTAATCTTTTCATCACTCCTTATCACCCATCCCTTCCCACTTGTGATGTATGACTGTAACTTTGTCGCTTGTATTCTACGATTTATACTGACTGTTTCCTAGTATGATTTGATTGCCTATTGTACCCATGACTATCATTAAGTGCACCTTATGATTCTTGACTTAATGTTATTTTTGTTTTATGTACACTGAGAGCATTTACACCAAGACAAATTCCTTGTGTGTCCAATACACTTGGCAATAAAGTATTCTATTCTATTCTATTCTATTCTATTCTATTCTATTCTATTCTATTCCATTCCATTCTATTATTATTATTCTATTCATTCTGTTCATTCTTGTTATTCTATTCTATTCTATTCTATTCTATTCCATTCCATTCTATTATTATTCTATTCTATTCTATTCTATTCTGTTCTGTTCTGTTGTTCTATTCTATTCTATTCTATTCTATTCTATTCTATTCTATTCAACCAAAAGTGAGACAGGTTGTTACCAATTTTATGCATAAAGAAAAGTTTCCATCTTTTTTAGCTGCTAGTCAACAGAAGTACTGTTAGATTGATTTTAGCATCAAATGTTCTTACATGTCCTGGTGACTTCACCACGTAACCTTGTGTAATTGAGATAAATTAGTATTCCTGATAACGTGGGGATATAATCTTTGAATATCCACACTATGGGTGCATACCTTGATCACACACAATAAATTCTGATTGTAGTTGAGAATGTCCTATTGTACAGTAATGTCCATCGGGCGGATCTTCAAACACTTTGCAATTTTTAAAAAAGTTTTATTTTAAAAATGTGATCAGTTTATATATAGTACCAGTACCAGTCCAGAATACTTGTTTTGTACAGCTTACATGCTTTTGTAGAAAGTATATAAATAGATATACATTCAAATAAAATTTAATGGAATTTGAGGACGTAATTGAACAAATGCAAATTTATCTGTTCACCTTCAACACTAACCACATTTCTCCTGCAACTTACTCAAACGTTATGTATTTGTTCATTTTTAAATTGCTGACCATTATCAAATTGTCCTCCCTCCATTCTCCACAAGATTCATTTTGAAACCATGGACCCGTAACTCTGATAATTTCCAGTTTCCTTCCAGTGCCTTGGGTCAAGTTCAGTTTGTTCATTGATACAGGTAGTCCTCAACTTACAAAAACTATTTGTTTAGTGATCGTTTGAAATTATAACCATCTCTCGAAAAGTGGCTTATGGCCATTTTTCACATTATGACAGTTGCATTATCTTCATGGTCACATGATCAAAAATGGGGATATTTATGACACCTGGCGTCCCGGGGTCATATGATCATTTTTGTGACCTTCTGACAAGCCACATCAAAGGGAAGCCAGATTCACTTAACAGCCATGTTATTAGCTTAATAACTGCAATGATTCACTTAAGAACTATGGCAAGAAAAAGTGTTGTGGTTATGGGCAGAAGGTGGACAGCTGAGGAAAGCGAAGACTCAGATGAGGGGCCAGGACCATTGGGAAGTGACTGCTGCCTTCAGAGATTGTGGGGCTGGCAGCAGCGATGAGGAGGTTCCTGAGGAGCCTGTGCCGCGCGCTGCTCATAGGAAAGAACAG
>CM019150.1:204719245-204811152 GCA_009733165.1 Naja naja | reverse complement strand
ATGCCCAAGATGGCGGTCGGCGGATTAGGCATTCTTGGCATCGGAGGTTTTGTTGGTTTTCTTGGAGGAGGCTTTTCTACTGCTCGTTTCGTGTTTCTGCTCCTAGGGGTGCAGGATGCGCTGGAGCCATTCGGCAAAAATTGAGCGGTGGCTCAGCGTTGCTGGGCTTCCCCGTGACTGCTGACTGTCGGCTGCTGGCTTGCGGAGTGGGAGGCGGCAAAGCCGTTTGTTCTATTCTGACCTCGTGGAGCCGGTGCCGGAGATTTCGGCGCCGGAGATGCTGGCAGTCTGCTGGAGTTGCTGGAGTTGCTGGAGCTGCTGGAGTTGCTGAGGACCTGTTGGCTGGGGACCCGTTGCTGGCGTTGCTGGTCATGGTCGCCAGCTGTTTTTGCTGACGACAAGCGCGGCGCAGGAGTTTGGTGGTGATAAACCCGCGATCCTGTTGCGGGGGCTGGCTATATGGACAACAGTGGGACGATAGTGGTCGGCGGTCTTTGGTGCCAGGGTCACCATGGGGGTGACCGTGGAGTCTATGAAGAACAGTTCTACCGGCCTGTGGGTTCTCCCCCCTTTCCTTTGTTTGTGGCTGGGGAAGTGTCCTTGTGGGGAATGGGGTTTTTCACCCCGAAGGCCTCCCTCCCTTCCCCAGAAATGTAAGCTCTGGGGGAAAGATCTATGGGGAGGGTTGGGAGGCCTACAGGCCTGGAGATTCGGGAGGAGGCACTCACGGCCATAGCCCGGGCGGGTGGGCGGGCTCTATCCCGTTGGGGGTGGGTCAGTCTTGGCGAAGACCCCCTCCTGAGGTTGGTGCGATGGCCCTGGGCCGTGGCTGTGGTATGTGAGTGCTGTACCTTGCCTGGACTGCTACGGACGTTGCTACCCCACATGGACTATGGGGTTTATCATTGTCCGTTGTTCTTTTCTTTTAATGTCATCTTGCCATCTTGTTATTTTGTCCCTATCATCATCATTGAGGGCGTTTGGCTCATTTGCACCATTCACCTGGACTTGGACTTTGCCTCCTCTTTGGGACTGGCCTCCTCCCTTGCAGTGAGAGCAATGGGAGGATTAATTCCCCTGCAGTGAGAGTGCAGTGGGTTATCAGGACTCTGTCCCAAGTCACTGTGGTGGCAGAACAGTGACTGGTCCATTTACCTGGATCATCGACAGTGGTGAGAGAACTGCCGATTGTGGACTTTTCCTGACTTTAACATCGCCTGTCCCTAATTATATTTCCATCTCCCTTTGTTTCATCTTCCAACTACCTCTTGTACTGTTTTGCGAGATATTTTACTATGCTTGCCTATTCCTCATCGGAGTTATGGGCCCTCCAGGCGTTCCCCTGTCTGGGATGTGGCCCTCGCTGTCAGAGCTTACCTTAATGGCGGATCCTGGGATCCCGAGGTGGCATGCCAAGAAGAAGGGGCTAAATTCTAAATTTGATAGGAAGGAAACTTTTAAAATTTTAATTGATTGTCTTAAGGGGTTAGGAAGGGGATAAATGGGTCTTTGTCCAACCCGGTTCGTGGTGGGGGGCGGGGAGGCGGGGGCGGTCGGGACTCGGGGCCTGAGGTGGGGGCAGCGATTCCCAGGGTGGTTGGTGTTGGCAGGAAGCGAGAGGCATAGGGCCATATCATGTGTTGGGAGCACGCACCGCCATCTTTGTCTCGGTTGCTCGCTCGACCCTATGGCCTCCTCCCAGGGGGCATGGGAACTGGGACCCCTGGGCTTAGGCTGGTGTATTTTAATGCCAGGTCCGTGGCTAATAAGTCCACCCTCCTCCGTGAGAGTAGTGAGGAGGCTGCGGACCTGGCCTGCATCACCGAGACCTGGTTGGGCCCAGAGGCGGTGTCCCTCTGGTAGATTTGTGCCCTCCAGGTTTTGGGTTTTGCACCGGCCCCGGGCCCAGGAAGGGTGGTGGGGTGGCGTGGTTATTCGGGGACCTTGTTTCCAAGGGAGGTCACTGTTCCAGAGATGGGAGTGAGACACTCCTCCTCTGAGGTGGGGGCCCAATGGTCGGTGGGCTTGCTGCTGCATACCTTTCACCCAGCTGTGTGACAGCGGCCCTACCTGGGCTTCTCGATGTTCTCGGGGGTGGCGGTGGAGTTCGGGGCTTATAGTCCTGGGGGACTTCAATCTGCCCTCCCTGGGCGTCGGGTTTAGCCCAGGAATTCATGGCTTCTATGGAGGCCATGGGCCTGACCAATTAATTCAGGGCCCGACCCATGAGGGGGAACACTCTTGACCTAATTTTGTCTCTGAACAGTGGCGTAGTGACAGAGGGCAGGCCATTTTTCGGCTGTGCCCGTTCCATGGTCTGATCACTATCTCCTACGGCTGGTCTTCCAACAGGCTGCCCCCACTGCTGGGATGAGGAGCGCTTAGATGGTTCCGCCCAAGCCTTATATGGACCGGGCGGTTCTCGGCGGAGCTGGGGTTTCTTCCCTCTTCTCTTGCCCACAGCTCTGTTGAGGACCTGGCTGCTTGGCAGCAGGCAGCGTCAGAGGCTCTCGACAGGGTTGTCCCCATGCGACCCCTCACCGTCGTGGATCCCGGATGGCTCCTTGGTACTTTCGGAGCTCCGGGAGATGGCGCCGTCGGAGGGGCTTAGAAAGGTGGAGGTCCACCCGTTCCCAGTCGATCGAGCCCAGCTAAGAGCCTATATTAGGACTTACCTGGTAGCTGTGAGGCGAGAAGGTCTTATCTCTCCGCCCTCATAGCGTCCGCGAATAACCGCCCTGTTTGGGTAACCCGTTCTCTCCTTAGTGTAGGGAGGCGGACCCACTGCGAGGCAGGGCTGAGGAGTTTGGTCAACATCTGTCGGATAAGATGCCGGATTGAGGCGGGTTGCCCTCTGATTTGCAGTGGTCTGAGGAGCGGGATGTAGGCAGTCTGGCCAGTACGATCTGGGATGAGTTCGATTCTGTTTCCGAGGATGAAGTGGGCGGGATTATCGGCGTCTGAGTTCCACCACATGTTTGTTGGACCCGTGCCCTTCCTGGCTGGCTTATGCGCCAGGGAGGTCACCTGACTGGCTCGGGCAGTTGTCAGCGCTTCATTAAGGGAGGTGTCTTTCCCTGCCTTGAAGGAGGCGGTGGTGAGACCCTTCTGAAGAAGCCTGCCCTGGACCCTACCGTGTTAGACAACTTCGTCCAGTCTCCAACCGTTTTTAGCGAAGGTTGTTGAAAGTGTGGTGGCTCAGCAGTTTCCGCTTTTCCTGGATGAAGCTGACTACCTGGATCCGTATCAATCGGGCTTCGGCCTGGTTTCAGCAGGCGGCATTGGTGCACTGATGGATGATCTCTGGAGGGCTCGGGACAGGGTTTTCCTCTGTCCTGGTCCTATTAGACCTCTCAGCGGCTTTCGATACCATCGACCATGGTATCCTCCTCGGCCTCGGGGGTTGGGTATAGGGGCACTGTGCTTGGTGGTTCACCTCCTACCTCTCAGGCGTCGCATGGTCGGTGGCGGGGGGCAGAGGTCTACCTCGAGGGTGCTCTCTTGTGGGGTCCCTCAGGGTGGTCCTCTCCCCTGCTATTTAACATCTACATGAAACAGCTGGGTGAGATCATCCGTGGTTTTGGGGTGAGTTTCCATCAATGCTGATGATACTCAGCTGTACATTTCCACCCGAACCAGATCGGTGATGCCCTCTCCTGATGACCCAGTGTCTGGATGCGGTGCGGATTTGGATGAGCGGAAACATGCCGTCTCAACCCGGCCAAGACTGAGTGGCTGTGCGTGGCATCTCGGTCCAGTTTGGAGTGTCCATCTTTGGCCATAGAGTGGTATTACCCCCTGTGGATAGGGCGGAATCTGGGGGTCCTCCTGGATGCTCGGCTCGGTTGGAGGAGCAGGTGGGGGCCGTCGCCAGGGGCCTTTGCCCAGCTTCGTGGTTCGCCAGCTGCCCTTTTCTGGACCGGGATGCCCTGCGCCGGTTACTCATGCCCTTGTTACCTCCAGACTTCGACTACTGCAGCGCTCTCTATTTAGGACTGCCCTTGCATACCATCCGGAGATTGCAGCTGGTGCAGAATCTTGGCCGTGGTGGTGATGGGAGTTTCCGGTTCTCCCATGTTACCCCCTCCTGCGCTGCCTTCATTGGCTACGGTTGCGCTCCGGTGAGATTCAAGGTTTTAGTGTTAACATTCAAAGTCCTTCATGACATGGGTCCCCAATATTTAAGGGGCGGCTCCTGCCGACATCAAATGCCAACCGCCCTGTCGAGCACATAGGCAAGGACTCCTTGGGGTCCCATCGGCTGGCCAATGCCGGCTGGCGGTCCCCGACAGCGAGCCTATTCTATAGCGGCCCCAGACCTCTGGAACCAACTTCCCTGGAGCTCCGTCTGGCCCCTGACCTCCGCACCTTCGCCATGACTTGAAGACCTGGTTGTTTAACCAATCGGGTTGTGATTTTCTGGGGCGGGATGGTTTTATGGGATAGTTTTAAGGGATTTTATGGTGTACTGTAATTGTAATGGGGCTTATTTTAGTTTAATTTGCTTTTAAATTATTTATTGTTGCTGTTGTTTTATTTGTAAGCCTTGAGTCTTGAGGAGATGGGGCTGACATATAAATCCCATTAATAAATAAATAAATAAATAAATAAATTAGTGCCTTAGTATCTCTACAAGCAACAAATTACTGCCCCAACTATTTCATGTAGATGTTGATCAATAGCAGAGTTAAGACTGAATCTTAATAATTTGACCAATCTCATTCCCCACTGATGTTCCTCAAAGGAGTGAACCTCCCACTCACCCAATGCCTAGCAGGCAGACCAGGAAAGATGCTATGATGGTCACAAGGCCTGCTGAAAAGTCTCAGGACCAAGACATACATATTCCTTTCATCAGGTCTCAGTAGAATGTCAACCAATGCAATACCCAGCCCTCGATCCAGACTGAAAGTGGTCCAGCTAATTTACTTATTCAACAACACTAGATAGTTGGTTCCCCATCAACTTCTGAACAACTTTCCCTACAGACTGAAGGTTGGTGGCTTCTATAATTGCCAGATTAAAGAGGGCTTCTTGAGAAGGGGCCACTATTGCCTGCTGCAAGGTAGGCAGCCACATCTCTCCTTCAGAAAAGCATTGGCCATCTCCCAGACTCAGCACATCACACTCCCCCATCAGCCCAAAAAAGTTTGGAAGGGCATGAGACAAACTCGAAAAACAGCCTATTCTGAACCTGGACCTCACAAAGACATCCCACCAAACAAGAGTGAAGCTGGTATGCAACTTGTTGTATTGACCATTCCTAAGCCACACAAGACACCATGTGTCTCACAATAATTGCAACTCCAATGTCCACTCTTGGGGTCATGGGTGTTGAAGAACCTGAAACCCATAAGGACAGATCTCCAAGGAGGCCATATCACTTCTCTCACATGATCCATGCCATGTCCTATCACTTATCCACCATTAAATCATGAATGAACATCTTCTAGATGCACATGGACCTGGTATTCACCATCAGTTAGGTCAAGGTCAAGATTATCCCCTATCCTCAGATGGTAGCCTTCTAGAAGACAGATGGAGAATTTTCATGAGGTTTTTGTTTCATGCTGTACATTCCCCAGAATACTTTGAGACAGGGATGGGTTATGAGTGCTATAAAATAAATATGAATTAATGGCTCCGGTGCAGAGGTGGGATTCTACTGGTTCGGCCCGATTCTATAGAACCAGTAGCTCTGAAGAGCAGCTGACACCGAACCAGTTCGCTGTGACAATCTTCTGGTCATCTGTTTGGCCCACCAGTCCGCCTGGGCTCTTACCTGTCCTTTATTTCCTGCTTTTTCCTCCTCAGCTGCTCTGTGTGGTGCAGCACAGTGGAGTCCCGCTCATCAGCTGGAGCAGGTGAATGCTTGCCGGACCCAGTAATTTGTAGGTAGTGTGCATGCATGCATTTGGCACGCATGCGCATGAAGCCAACCAGTTGTTATGCCAGTAAAATCCTACCCCTGCTCAGGTATAGTAATCGACAATTTTGATTTGTGGTCTATTACCTCCTAAATCACAAAAAGCATACCTTCATTATCAGCTGCTGGGGAATTACAATATAAGAGGGAGAGCATTCATCTGTTCCTGTGGGTGGACTTCCTGAATGAATCTGGTTGACAGCATGCTGGACTAGATGACTTCAGTTTGATCCAGGAGAACAGTCATTATTCATTCATTCATTCATTCATTCAAATTTTAGTAAGCTTACATGTTGCTTCAATTATGTCTGTGTGGCTTCCAGGCCTCCAAAACGGAAATAGATTCAAAACTGCAATATATCAGAGCACACAAAAATAACCATAACTACAATCATCCCCAGAAAAATAAAATAACCGTCAACCCCACAGGGCTGACAGAAGCCAGCTAGGAAGGTTGCAAATGGTGACCACATTACCCAGGGACAGTGTAACTGTCATAAATACAAGCCAGTTGCCAAGCATGTGAATTTTGATCACTTGACCATAGGGATGCTTCAATGGTTCGAAGTGTGAAACACTTCTTATAAGTCAGAGCCATTGTAATTTCAAACGGCCACTAAAGGAATTACTGTAAATCAAGGACTATCTGTATATTACTATGGACCGTGTGTTTTGTGGAAATGTGACACAAGTGCCACCATGTGGCAAATTCCAACATTTGTCTGAAGTTGGAATATTCAAGTCAAACACTGAGTCACAAACACAGTAACCGCGAGTGTACAGATTAGCCCAGTGTTTCTCAACCTTGACAACTTTACATTTGCTGGCTGGAGAATTCTGGGAGTTGAAGTCCACACACCTTAAAGTTTCCAAGGTTGAGCAACACTGCAAGAGTTCTCAAGAGTTCTTGCAGTTGTTTAGTGAATCGTTTGATCATTAAGCGAATCTGAGTTCCCCTGTTGACTTTGCTTGCCAAAACCAGCTGGGAAGGCATAAATACATGGCTTTTATAAAGGACAAACACCTTTTGACCAAACACTATTGACCTCTGATGAAAAACTAATTAAGAAGGTATATAACTTCTTACTGAATTTGAAAATAGAAAACAAATAAAAGATACAATGGTACAATGGGGAAAATTGGGGAGCTATAACATACAACTAGAGAAATGGCAAAACCTATGGGGAAGAAACTATAAATTAATAATGGCAAGCTCTTACAAAGAAAATTTGTATAAAATGTTTATAGATGGCATTTACCGTCTGCTAGGTTAGCTGAAACATTTAAAAATATGTCTGGCAAATGCTGGAAATGTAATAAAAACCGGGCACATTTTATCATATGTGGTGGATTTAATAGCAAAAACAATTGGGCAAAAGATACAGAGGTGGCTAGGAAAGATGATAGGGAAACAGGTAGATTTTAAACCTGAATTGTTTTTACTAGGTATAATATCAGAAAAAATTGATAAGAAAAGTATGTACTTAATATTATATGTCTTAACAGCAGCGAGGATTATTTTCGCATAGTACTGGAAAAATGAAGATATACCGTGAAGAGATAGTCAGGAAGATACTAGATTGCACAAAAATGGGTAGATTGACACTGAAAATTAAACGGAAAGATGTAGAATATTATCAAACATGGAATCCATTTTATCAATGGTTGGAAAAAAAGGGGTGGAGATTAAGAATGTAAATTTGTAACGTCAAGCAAATTCAATTCCCAGACAACATGATGTTTATTAAGCACCAAGAAATGAATTGAATAGAAAATCAATAATAAATAAATAAATACATGCCAGTTGCTAAGTGTCCCAAATTTGATCACGTGGCCATAGGGATGCTACAACAGTCAACAGCATGAAAATCAGTCGTATGTGACTTTTCAGAGCTGTTGTAACTTCGAACTGCCAACAAATAAATTGCCAAATTAACTGTAAAAGCCAAATGGAGTACAAAGTCCCCACAGAGCTTTAAGGTTTAATCCAAACAGAGCAAACAAAGTTGCTTCCTGCAAAGGTTCCTGTCCCATTTCTCCTCCTTTATGTCTTATGGGAGGGGTCAATTATCTCCAAGCCTTATTCCCGAGTTGCCCCTTTTGTTTTAACTGTTCTTGCCTTCTGGCAGCTCTGTGTACACGCATTGGGAAAAGGCTTCCTTGTTCCTCTGCCTTGCTGCTGCCAGATTCTGGAGTCTCCAGAGTCAGCACATAACTCCCAGATGGCCCTGACCCCAACTCAGTATCAGATGCAGGACCCTTGTTCTAGTCCTCCCCACACTACCGGACTGGCCCATGTTCCTCCCCACTGTCTGGCTCTGCTGCCATTGGACCACAACACTGTCTTGCTTTTTTATTCAAGTTTTTAAAAAGATTTAATGCATAACCACTTTAAAAATGCTGGAGAATAATTGTTTAATGTGATTTTTACAAGCCTAAGGACAATATTAGCCTAGAGAACATAACAAACCCAGCGTTGTAGTCTAAATTACGTCCTTTAATTTACAGTTATTTTAAAAGACATCAGAGATGCTAGAAAACAACAGAGGGCAGCATTGTATAAAATGTGACAGCAATATTGCATAAAATAAGAGCAACAATTTCCGAGTGCTTTAGCTACTTTGTTGAAGATACATACAACAAAAATGCAACCATTTTTTCAATTAAGGAATGAATATATATTTACTGTATTCTTTTCCTTTAAATGTTACTTGTTTTTGTTGAAATGGCAGGGAATCCAGCGGTAAAATATTAAAAGTTGCCCTGGAAATATAAAATCGTTAACAAACTTTAGCAGAAATCTAATCTTGACAGTTGACTAAATAATACAGTTTTATGTTTCAATAACATATGTAGTATATGAGAAGCAAAAACTATTCTTCATTTAAACAGAGTCCCAAAATCAGAGAATGGGGTAACACTTTTCAGATTAGCAGAAGTTATTTAAAACAATGAGTTTTCCTGAGCTATGCTGCTGTTTAATTTTACTGCAAGCCATAAAGGCAGGTTGCAGTTACAAAAGAAAAGTTGGAGAGCATTTTTTCAAATTCTGCTCTGCTTACATATGTGCTGGGGCCCCATTCCTCTATAGCTTCTGACTGCCACAAATGTAAATTTGGCCCTGAGTTTGCTCTTATCTATAATTAAGATTTAATTCATAGTTTCTAAACATCATTGCCTAGATTCTCCTAAGATAACTCCTTTATTTCCTCCTCCTCCTCCTCTTCTTCCTCCTCCTCCTCCTTCCTCCTTCCTCCTTCCCTTTTACAGCTTCAGGCGTTGAAGGAGATACAAAATTCTGGTTCTTGCTCTTCTGGTAGCCTCAGCCATTGTTGTTAGACGCTGTTCTAATTTTGTCTTTGATGTTGTCTCTCCATCATCTTTGGGTCTGCCTCATGTTCTTTGAATAAGATAGCAAAATACATAAAAATAATGAAAATCAACTAGCCATAGGTTCTCTATCAGCCTTCTTCCTTTCCAAGGTACAGGTAGTATGACTGTTCGCTTAGTAACCCTTTGAAGTCACAAACTACCCAGAGGTGGTATTCAGCAGGTTCTGACAAGTTCTGGAGAACCGGTAGCAGAAATTTTGAGTAGTTTGGAGAACTGGCAAATACCACCTCTGACTGGCCCTGCCCCCATCTATTCTCTGCCTCCTGAGTCCCAGCTGATCGGCTGGGTCTTCTTTTGTTGTCCTGCACAGGAGAATGGAGCTGGAAAGCAGGTTAGTGGGGTTGGGAGGGAATGGAGATTTTGCAGTAACCTTCCTCCAGGAGTGGGGAAGGAATGGAGATTTTACAGTATCCTTCCCTTGTCATGCCCACCAAGCCACGCCCACCAAGCCACGCCCACAGAACCAGTAGTAAAAAAATTTGAATCCCACCACTGGAACTACAAGAAGAAGGGGACTTATAATCCAGATGTGAAGTTCCAATGCTTGCTCTCCCCAGTGGTCATGTGGCCACATTTTAGGCACTTAGCAACACATTCCCATTTATGACCATTTGCAGTGTCATGACATGACTGTGTTTTTTTACAACGGTTTTGCTAAAAACTGGCATTTCTGGTTTTCAGCAAAAATCTGCCGTAGCGAACAATGGGTTTGCTTAAGAACTGTGGCATTCACTTAATGACTGCCACAACCACCAGATTCACTTAATGACCACTGCAAACAATGTTTTCAAATTGGGTCAGTCACTGGCTCCATTACAGTCATAACTCAAGGACTACTTGTATAGCCATTCTTTCTCCTCAGATGTAAAGCAAAGGAAAAAACTTCTTGCACCTTTTGTACCATTAAAAATGCCTTGCATTTTGTATATCCTATCAGAAGTGTTCCTAGATGATGTCTTGCAGAGGGAGGATATTTTTAGCCCTAGACAAATATTTAATATTGAATCAAGCAATTTCTGGACATGATACATAATTTGTCATGAGGAGCAAGGATTTTTTTTTTTAACTCAGGCTAAGCCAGCATCTTAATTTTAATATATTGCCTTCATCTAGCTGTCCTGAATATAAGAAACCAGAACAAACACATTTCTAAGAAAGCAATAACATACAAACAATAATACTAGCACATTTTAGCAATTTTCTAGGGGGGAAAAACACCCTTAAGTGTTGATGGAGATTCTCAATTATCTAGGTCACAGTTGTCTCAAAAATGCTTTTCCAAAAGGTGATTTTCTTTGTTTTTTTCCCCCTCTTGAAAACATCTTGCTTCTCATCCAAGAAGCTTCTTCAGAACTGAAGAAGCTTCTTGGATGAGAAGCGAAATGTTTTCAAAGGAAAAACTAACCAACCAATCAATCAGTCAAGAAAATCTAGTTGCCTTTTGGAAAAGCACCTTTTGGGAAACCAAATGTTACCATATTCACACTGCTAGTTTATCTCAAAGGTGCTTTTTTCAAGAAGCAACTAGACTTTCTGGTGGGGTTTTTTTTGGGGGGGAGATGTTTCACACGGCACAACATGGGCTAGATTCAGCAGTCCATCTGCATTTAAAAGTCAAATGCCACTCTTTTGAAGAAAGCAAAATCCACATTTTGGACAGAGAGGACCACTGGTTTTAAAAAGGGGTCAAAGAGACCATTTATGTCAAAATAGAACAGCCCTCTCTCAACAGAGGGTGAAGGATACAACATCATCTATCTCCAGTCTACAACACAGTCCTTTCAACCGTTCTGAAAAGGCTCAACACCCTTTTGCACCACCCAGGTGACTCTGATGACACAAATTTATTTATTTTATTTATTTATTTTTATTTTAATTACATTTATATGCCGCCCTTCTCCGAAGACTCAGGGCGGCTTACAATTTTTGGGATACAACCCAAATAAACCTCCAAGTGGCCTCAATGATCTCTAAGAGGATGCAAATGACCAGCTGTCTGCAAGAAGTATAAATCCTTCTTATTCCCCACCATCCAGTCAAAGCTGAAGAAACTTCTTGGATGAGAAGCGAAACGTCTTCAAAGAAAAAGCAGAAAGTCCAATTGCCTCTTGAAAAAGCACCTTTGAGACAGCCATGACCTGGACGACTGAGACTCTGCCTTCAATCGAAGACCTGTATACTGCACGAGTCAAAAAGCGGGCTGTGAAAATATTTACAGACCCCTCACATCCTGGACATAAACTATTTCAGCTCCTATCCTCAAAATGATGCTATAGAGCACTGCACACCAAAATAACTAGACACAAGGACAGTTTTTTCCCAGATGCCATCACTCTGCTAAACAAATAATTCCCTCAACACTGTCCAACTATTTGCAAAGTCTGCACTACTATTACTGTTAGCCTTCTCATCACTCCTTATCACCCATCCCCTCCCACTTGTGACTGCATGACTGTGACTTATATCCTTACGATTTATATTGACTGTTTCCTAGTATGATTTGATTGCTTATTGTACCCTATGACTATTATTAAGTGTTGTACCTTAAGATTCTTGGCTCTTGACGAATGTATCTTTTCTTTTATGTACACTGAGAGCATTTGCACCAAAGACAAATTCCTTGTGTGTCCAATCACACTTGGCCAATAAAGAATTCTATTCTGTTCTGTTCTGTTCTGTTCTGTTCTGTTCTGTTCTGTTCCGTTCCATTCCATTCCATTCCATTCCATTCTATTCTATTCTCTCCATAGACATTGCTAGCTTATATTAATTTATTCATTTTGTATTTAGGGGATACAGCATATCAGGATTCAGAGACATCTTTCAGTTCTAATAGTAATGGGAAAATTAAAAAGCTAAGAAATATTAAGATATCATTTGAAAGAAACCAGTGGAATATGTCATTGTCCATTGATTTAGGAGAATATACAATGAAGGATAACCATCATTCTGTTGGATATGCAGATAAAGATGTACAAAGAGTTGAAGTGCAGAGAATGTTTTTTCTTGTTTCCAGATCGGTTGGCAACCCACGCAGAAACCCCAAGGAAGCAATTTGACTAAGATGAAAGCAGCTGAGGTTATCAAGTTTCAGAAGTGATCTTCTGCCAGAAATAGATGGAGCCGCCAGGGCTCTTCTCCTTTGTTTATTTTAGATAATGTCTCTCTTAAGTAGAGAAGAAGGACTCCCCTGCAGATGACATTCAGGTCAAGAGGCACTGGAGTGTACACTCGGTGGCCTGTAATTAGAACCAATCATAAGTGATCTAAGAGAGAAAACCTGGATAAGATGCCAACCCAGCTTGAGAAATTAGAGAGCTGTGTGTTCAGATTAACTCTACCTTCTTGGGTTGTTTAAACCCACCCTGATCCCTCAGGGAGGAATGGCCATGCAGGTATTTTGCATGCAAGAAATATTTCTAAAAGGATCTGGAAGAAATGTTTAAAATTCTGGGGTCATTGCGGTGGCAGCCAAAAAAAGCCAATGCAATCCTAAATTGCATTAACAGAGGGATTCAATCAAGACCAAGTGAGGTACTAATTCTACTCTATAAAGCCTTAGTACGACCACACTTGGAATACTGAATCCAGTTTTGGTCACCACACTATAAAAAAAGATGTTTAGACTCTAGAAAGAGTGCAGAGAAGAGCAACCAAGATTATTAGGGACTGGAGACTAAAACATATGAAGAATGGTTACATGCCTAGGAACTTTGCATGGCTAGTCTAGTGAAGAGAAGGACCAGGGGAGACATGATAGCAGTCTTCCAATATTTGAGGGGCTGCCACAGAGAGGAGGGGGTCAAGCTATTTTCTAAAGCGCCTGTAGGCCAGGCAAGGAATAATGGATGGAAACTGAACAAGGAGAGATTTAACCTGGAAATAAGGAGAAACTTTCTGACAGTGAGAACAATCAACCAATGGAACAGAAGTTGCCCTTGGAAGTTGTGGGAACACCATCACTTGAGACTTCAAGAAGAGATTGGACTGCCATTTGTCAGAAATTTATTTTTATTGATTGATTGATTGATTTGATTTGTCAATCGCTTACAAGATAATAGATAAAAGTATAAACATGAGTAAGAATACAGAAAATAGGTACGGATAAATGAGAAGAATAGGACAGGGACGGTAGGCTTTCCCGCTTGGGTGGGTGTGGGAAGTTGGGCTAGATGACCTACAAGGTCCCTTCCAACTTTACTAATCTGTTAATCTGCTGCCAATAGTAGGGCCTTTCCCCAACTGTTGAATATCTAACCTTAAAATGGCAGAAAATTTATACTGGCATAGACTTTTCTACCTTCCCTTCCAATTATCCTGGAATAAGCCAACCCTTATCCTTTCTCTATTACCTTTGTTTAAAAAACCTGCGGACACCTGATCTCCATCCCAAGGAAACCTAACGGATTTTATACAAGTAGTCCTCAACTTAAAACAGTCCGCGTAGCGACCGTTGGCACATGCCTCTGTTGCCGCATCCTCACCATTCAGAATTTGTTTCTTCTGTTGTTGCATTATGAAACAATGATGCAGCTTCATTACAGGGAGTCCTCAACTTACAACAACAGTTCATTTAGCGACCATTCGAAGTTACAACGGGATTGAAAAAAGTGACTTCAGAACCCTTTTTCACACTTACTTACAACCATTGCAGCATCGTCTTGGTCGTGCGATCAAAATTTGGACGCTTGACTCACATTTATGACGGTTGCAGTGTCCTGGGCTCCTATTGATCCCCTTTTGCAACCTTCTGACAAGCAAAGTCAACGAGGAAGTCAGATTCACTTAACAACGGTGTTACTAATGTCAAAAGTAAAAAGCTGCAATGATGTAAAATGGGGCAAAACTCACTTAGCTAATTTTTCACTTAGCAACGTAAATTTTGGGCTCGATTGTGGTCAAAGGTTTGAGGACTACCTGTGTTTCATTCATACGCCAGTATGCAGTGCGCTTAGGCCAGCCGTGGGCAAACTACAGCCCGGGGACTGGATCCGGCCCGTTCGGCTGTTCTATCCGGCCTGCGGAGCCGAAAGAACGGAGGGTTCTCTTGCTCTCCCAGAAGGCTACGTGAAGTAATCTAACTTTGAATTTATATTAGTTCATACAAACACTCCATCCATGCTTTTGTTCCGGCCCTCCGGTCCAGTTTAAGAACCCATTGTGGCCCTCGAGTCAAAAAGTTTGCCCACCCCTGGCTTAGGCCCTAATAAAGTTAATTAGCTTTGAAGGTGCTACCAAATTTCCTGCCTCTTTTGATGAAAGCTCATATTTTACGAGGGTGAGCACTGTATTTAATCTTTAAAACCCACCCACGCACACTCCAGACACACCCCTCAGGCTAAAGACATTTCACTTACTAGCATGCCAGAGTTGGATTGCAAACAAAATAATCTTTCACACTAGTGAAATATTGCAAGACACAGGGAGGCTCCTAGTGTATTGACGCTTACCACTCCCTCCTCTGCCTCCTCGGCTTGCCTTGCTGTAGCCTTCAGGTATGGTGGAGGAAGGTTGGAAGTAAAATTGCCTGGTTTCCAAAACTAGAACAGCAGAGGCAACGTATTCAGTCTTTTGCATTAGGTAACAAAACATGAGAACGCAGCGTGCCTTGGGGAAGGCAGGAGCTTACAGCACTGCATAATGGGAGAAGAAATGCTGTGATGGGCTGTATCAGTGGTGGCTAACCTTTTGGGGCTCCTGTGCCAAAAATTGTGCGTACGCACTTGCATGCCAGCACCCAGAAGGCAATGCGTGTGGGGCCTCCCCTACCCCCTGCACATGTGTACACAACCTCCCCGCATGCCCCATGCGTCTCTGTGCATGCGTGTGTGACCCCCCGCATGCCGCATGGCTCTGCGCATGTGCACTCGACCCCTCCCACGCACGCTGCATGTCTCTGTGCATGCAGGCACATCTCCTGCACACCCCTGCCCCCTGCGCATGCATGCCAGATACCCGCCAATCAACTGTCGGGCAGGCGGTGCACACTCATGCGCAGTAGACCTGCTCTGGGCGTCGGGCTCGCATGCCAGCAGTAATGGCTCTGCATGCCACTTCCGGCATGCATGCCATAGGTTCGCCATCACGGGTCTGTATGATTACAAGCATGATGTTTAGAGACTGTTCTGTCTGGGGAAATCAGGAGATTCAGGCAGTTCCAATGAGTATAAAGATTTATTGCAAGCTTAAGCTCTCTGCAAGAATCTGAACTACTAACAGTCAAGGGAAATGAGCGGGAGATAAGAAAGGCATTGAAGGTGGGCTGGTGTCAGTTCTGCCAAGCTTTGTCTCCAAGCCTCATTGGCATCCTGCCATCAATAGCTGGTGGGAGGGGGAACAAATGGCAATAAACATGTATTAGCCGAGTGCTGGGAAACTGGGAGCTGAGGAAGACCAGGGATGCTTTGAACCAGATTGTGCCAGTCTTCAAGGACAAGGAGGAGCTGGAGATGCTTGAGAATGGAAGTGTTGTGGCCTGTTGGCTGCTGGCCCCTGCAGCAGCCGAATCAGAGGAGGAGGAGGAGGAGCAGGCGTGGGAGTCAGGGTCAGCATCAAGGCAACCTGAGAGGTCCAAGGGAGAAGAGGGAATGGAGCTGGCAGAGAGAGAGAGACAGAGGTGGAGCCTGGGCCATCTGTCAGCTCTCAGAGGGAGAGTCAACAGCCCCCAAGTCTGGAGGTGGCTGAGGAGGAAGAAGAGGAACAGCTGAGTCCAGTGCCTGACGCGCAGCTGCCCAGAAGGCAGAGAAGAAGAAAGCAGTGGAAAGCTGTGGGCCGATCCTAGGGAAGAAAGAGCCACCACTGCTAGTGAGGCCCCATTCTAGCTCTGGGGATAAAAGGCAGGGGGTGTATATGAATAGGTGTGGCAAACATCTATTCATCTTCCGGCCAGACAGACTTGTTAGCCTGTGAAAGAATCCTTTTGCCAGGGCTGCCGGCACTCCTAACAAAGGAATCTTTTGAGTTCACATCAGAGGATTTGTCTTGTTTGCGGAGCTGGGTCAGAACAGGAATGTCAAACACCGCACGTTCCCCAAACCCCTAGATCAGTGGTGGCTAACCTTTTTGGGCTCCTGTGCCAAAAAAATGTGTGCGCACCAGCACTCACGTGCATGCAATGCACACACCCCTCCCCACCCCCTGTGCATGCGCGCTCCCCACCCCATTTTCTGCTGGTTTGAAGGCCTCTGCAAAGCTCTTTTCAGGCCGAATTATAGGCCCATTTCGTCACTTCCGATATTACAGGAAGTGATGAAACGGGCATATAATTCAGCCTGAAAAGCCTTGCAGAGGCTTTTCCCAAGCTTCTGGGAGGCGGAAAAAGGCCTCAAACCAATCGAAAAAAAATCAGCTGTGAGGTGCGCACATGCGCAGTGAGGTAAGTTTGCCTGTGGCTTGTGTGCCAGCACAAATGGTCACAAGTGGCACACATGCCATAGGTTCACCATCACAGCCCTAAATGTCCACCCATTGGTTGGAAATGGACTGGTCAAGGGCGGGGAAGGTTGAATCGAGGGGGAAAGCCTGTATGCTTTCCACATGGGAAATGTAGTTCTAGCCTGACTTTACTGCAACCAGCACCCTTTAGTAAAAGAACCTATCACTTCAACTCAAATGACGTTGAGGGTTTTTCTTTCCTAAGGGGATGATCTGGCTGGGGCAGGCCTGACAGCTGGACTTAGATCTCTTGTGGGACTGAAGGGATTTGTGACTTATGATGCCTTTGACCCCTCCCTCAGGCTCAGCCTGCTTTCTTCCTACACACTCAATTCAATGGCACTGAAAAAAGTGACTTAGGCCCAGTTCTCACACTTATAACCATCCATTCAACATTGAGGCACTAGGCAAAGGGCATGCATATTCAGCAGCTGCAGTATCTACGGGATCATGGGATCACCATTTGCAATCTTCCCAGCCAGTTTCTAACAAGCAAGATCAATGGGGAAATCTGGATTCAGTTAATGACCACATTTAACAACTTCAGGGATTTGCTTAAGAACCGTAGCAAAAAAATAGGCGGGGGTCATAGCATTGGGTGTGACTCAACTGCTCTTGGTGTGCAATGAAAATTCTGGTCTCAGTTGTGAGGACTACCTACAACTGGGTTCCTCTTCTCTGAAGGTAAGAAATGTTGAGGGCTATATGCATGGAGTCACACACGAGTTGTGTTCACACAACACTGTCAGGTCTGGAAAAGATTTGGATCATTCTGAGAAATCATTAAGTATAAATGGCACAGGTAACCCTCAACGAATCCCCTCAACAACTGAGACTGGAAATCTGGTCATAAATTGAGGCACCCATTTGACCAGAACTGTTTTTGTTTTTGTTTTGTTTTTTACATTCTGTGGCGTGGTTGTTAAGTAAAGCAGCACAGTCATTAAGTGAATCCATTATTCTGAAGATTTTTGTGTGTGTTTTTTTTTGTCAGAAACTACCAAGAGTTCGATACTGACTGGCACAAGATTGACTCAGCCTTCCAACCTTCCGAGGTCAGTAAAATGAGGACCCAGATTGTTGGGGGCAATAGGCCGACTCTATAAACGGCTTAGTGAGGGCTGTAAAGCACTGTGAAGCAGTATATCAGTCTAAGTTCTATTGCTATTGCTATGTGCTACATATTTCTGGTATTATAGAGTAAGCCATCAGCTTACACTATAATTTGCTAACAAGCACTTTGTGACCACAATTTTAAGACATCCAAGATTCCAAGATATTGTTTTGAATACATCTATGATATTGCAAAAAGCAAACCAATCTACTCTACGTGCTACATATTCCATCCTATGTGCATGGAATGGATAAAGCAAGCCATTTCCCCCCACAAATTGCGGCCTGCTTATTTGTTTTGCTGAAAGTCTGCAGAGTGGAAACAAGGGTGGTTAACCAGAGTAGAAGATCGTTTTCCCCCACCCACGCAAGCCTGCCAGTTTTGGCTCCAAGCCCACATTCTGGAGACTGAATGAGAGTATCTGTTTTCTCTTTATCTTCTAATAAAATGCCAAGCTAAGGAAGAAGAAGAGGAGGAGGAGGAGGAGGAGGAGGAGGAGAAGAAGAAGGAAAGAAAGAAGAAGAAGAAGAAGAAGAAGAAGAAGAAGAAGAAGAAGAAGAAGAAGAAGAAGAAGAAGAAGAAGAAGAAGAAGAAGACGTCTTGCTGCAATAGTTCTGTGCAATCTCGGGTTCATCCTGAAGGGCTATTTTTAAAAAAAATCAAACTAAGCAAACATCCCATTGTTGATCAGAGGATGTGTAAGATAGCAAACAATATGCCACGGCTTTGCAAACATGTAACACTTGAGTGCATAGGAGCTCTGTGATAAAATGTGTATTTTGCCCAGATCCCTGACTCTCAAAGGGGGCTTAATTGTTTGGCAGGAACATTTTAGAAAGCTCCCATTTAATTTAAAAAAAAAGCTTTATTTACTTGTTTCAATTGTCTGACCCTTCCACTGTGATCATTAAGTTCACAGATGATACTACCATATTGGGTCTCATTACAGGTGGAGGCGAAACAGCGTACAGGGAGGAGGTTCAAAAATTATCCTCATGGTGCCTAGAAAACAACCTGCACCTAAACATCAGCAAGACAAAGGAGATGGTGTTAGACTTCCAGAAGAAGAGAGAGGAACCCACCCCACTTTACATCGAGGGGGGCTGTGTGGAGAGAGTTTCCTCCTTTAAATTCCTGGGAGTCCACCTCAGCGAAGATCACACCTGGAAAATCAACACAACCCAGGTGGCCAGAAAGGCCTCAGGGAGACTCCATTTCCTTAGGGTCTTGTGAAAAAATAAAGTGGAACAATGACTGATGACCCCCTTTTACCGGTCCACAATAGAAAGCGTCCTCACAATATTGTATTACGGTGTGGTATGCTGGGTTGACAGCCGTGGATAGAAAGACATTACAGAGGGTGGTGAGCATAGCACAAAACATTGTGGGCTGTTCCCTGATACCACTAGATGACATCGCTAGGGCTCGCTGCCTTAGAAGAGTGAGGAAAATTCTCAGGGACGACTCACACCCCGGTCAGCACTTCTTCACTCTCCTACCATCGGGTAGGAGATATAGAAGCATAGCCAGCCACACCAACAGGCTGAAGAACAGTTTCTACCCATGGGCTGTCAGACTTCTGAACAGAAAATAACTTCATGTCAACATAGTATGATAGACTTGTGGGGCCAGTGCATTGTGCAACAAGGTCACATAGTATAATAAGATTGGCACTGGGTTAGGGACTTCTGTCCTCACTGTGAGTTGTATTGGGAGGGGGGGTGCATGAAGGGAGACTCAGCCAATCTCATTGTACACATGTTGTACTCTGACAATAAAGGTAATAAATAATAAAGGGGCAAATCTAAAGATACAGCATCATCTTTTTGGTCACCCTGATGAGAGACAACCACTATGGGCTGCAAAACTTCAGATGACCACTAGAGAGCAACAAAGAGCAGAGATTTTCTGTATCATCTGCTGTCATTTTGTGGTAATTTTTGCAGTCCAGAAGCCCAAATTGTTAATATTTATTCCCTCATAATCACATAAATGTCCTGGCTTTGTTCCACCATACACACATTGCTGTGGGTTGTTCGGATGGTTGGTTTATGCCACCTCAAACACCAAGGCTCTCTAGTTCTTGGGAGGACTTTTTCCATTTCTCAGGACATCCATCCGATCTAATCGATTTGAGAACCGTAGTCAGTTTCACAACGTCAATTTAAAAACTCCGCAGCTGGATTTGCCTAGCTTCCTTCAATAATATTTTGCAAGTCAAATCCCACACAACTGCAGTTTTGAAATAGGTTACACTTGGCAGAACATAGAAACCACAAGTTCCCCAAAGAACAATCAAGAGAAAAAGTGGATCTGAGGGAAAAACCACATGAGGAAAATGTGTTGAAGCACTTATCCTACTATATGTTCCCTGAATGTGGTGCTTGTCGCATTGATGTGACAGAAGTCATGGGTAGTTGAAGCTCTATATTTACACATAGGAAAACTGTATGTCCTGCAGTTGCCTCTGTGTCATGCACCAGTTGGAATCTGATTCTGAGGGAGAGGTGGAACAGCTGACAGGGAATGGGAGTGTGGCTCCGATGGCTGTGGAGGAAACTCGGGAAGGGCACAGTCCGGCTGGGCATTCAAGGAAGACTCAGGCCCACCCCCTCTTCATCCTAGGGCACACAGAGAGGAACGGATAAGGGAGCAACGTGAGTTGCGTGGTTTACAGGGGAGGAAAGGGCCCTGATCTTCTTCATTGGCTGCAGCTGGGAAGATTGTTTAAAAGGACAAACAGCTCACAGCAAAGTTGCTGGAAGCAAAGTGTGAAATTATTCTGGTTTGTCATCTGAGTTCTGGCATCCTCCCAAGTGTGTGTGGTTCATTATCTTTTGATGTCTTCAATCCCTTATCCTGCCCTGTCTCGTTAATTGCTGCAGTGTGGTTTGTGTTGATTTTTGTTCATAATTTATTTGTACTTTAGAGTTTGGATGGAATTTCTTACTTTAAAAACTGTTTTTGAAAGAGTTTTTTTTTCTCCAGCTGATGATAACTGGACATTGGGGGCCAAGTTGGCGGTATTCAAGGGACTTTACTTATTTTTGTGGCTTTGTTGCTTTTGTGCCATGCCCCGGGTCATCACACTCTGTCACTATGCAACTATTATTATAATACAGGTAGTCAATGACTTATTATCACAATGGGAACCCAACATTTTTGTTGCTAAGTGAAACATTTGTTAAGTGAATTTTGCCCCATTTTACAACCTTTCTTGCCACAGTTGTTATGTGAATCAATGCTGTTAAGTCAGTTAACATGGTTGTTAAGTGAATCTGGCTTCCCCCTTGACTTTGCTTGTCAGAAGGTTGCAAAAGGGGATTAAATAACCCGGGGACACTGCAATCGTCATAAATATGAGTCAGTTGCCAAGCATCCAAATTTTGATCACATGGCCAAGACGATGCTGCAATGGTCGTAAGTGTGAAAAATGGTCCATAAGTCACATTTTTCAATGCCGTTGTAACTTCAAACAGTCACTAAATGAACTGTTGCTGTAACTCGAGGACTCCCTGTAATGAAGCTGCATAATTGTTTCATAATGCAACAACAGAAGAAACAAATTCTGATAGTGAGGATGAGGCACCAGAGGCATGTGTGAGGATCAGTCATAAATCATTTTTTTTCAGTGACAGTGTAACTTCAAATGGTCACTAAATGAATGGTTGTAAGTGGAGAACCACTGCACTACCTACAGACCCCCTCACATCCTGGACATAAACTGTTTCAACTCCTACCCTCAAAACGACGCTATAGAGACCTGCACACCAGAACTACTAGACACAAGGACAGTTTTTTCCTGAACGCCATCACTCTGCTAAACAAATAATTCCCTCAACACTGTCCAACTATTACAAAATCTGCACTACTATTACCATTAATCTTCTCATCACTCCTTATCACCCATCCCTTCCCACTTGTGACGGTATGACTGTAACTTTGTCGCTTGTATCCTTACGATTTATACTGACTGTTTCCTAGTATGATTTGATTGCCTATTGTACCCGATGACTATCATTAAGTGCACCTTATGATTCTTGACTCTTGACGAATGTATTTTTGTTTTATGTACACTGAGAGTATTTACACCAAGACAAATTCCTTGTGTGTCCAATTACACTTGGCAATAAAGTATTCTATTCTATTCTATTCTATTCTATTCTATTCTATTCTATTCTATTCTATCCTATTCTATTCCATTCCATTCCATTCCATTATTATTCTATTCTATTCTGTTCTGTTGTTCTATTCTATTCTATTCTATTCCATTCTATTCTTATTCTGTTCTGTTCTGTTCTATTCTGTTATTCTATTCTATTCTATTCTATTCTATTCTATTCTATTCTATTCTAATTCAACCAAAAGTGAGACAGGTTGTTACCAATTTTATGCATAAAGAAAAAGTTTCCATCTTTTTTTAGCTGCTAGTTAACAGAAGTACTGTTAGGATTGATTTTTAGCATCAAATGTTCTTACATGTCCTGGTGACTTCACCACGTAACCTTGTGTAATTGAGATAAATTAGTATTCCTGATAACGTGGGGATATAATCTTTGAATATCCACACTATGGGTGCATACCTTGATCACACAATAAATTTCTGATTGTAGTTGAGAATGTCCTATTGTACAGTAATGTCCATCGGCGTGGATCTTCAAACACTTTGCAATTTTTTAAAAAAAGTTTTATTTTAAAAATGTGATCAGTTTATATATAGTACCAGTACCAGTCCAGAATACTTGTTTTGTACAGCTTACATGCTTTTGTAGAAAGTATATAAATAGATATACATTCAAATAAAATTTATGGCATGTTTGTCAAAATGGAATTGAGACGTAATTGAACAAATGCAAATTTATCTGTTCACCTTCAACACTAACCACATTTCTCCTGCAACTTACTCAAACGTTATGTATTTGTTCATTTTTTAAATTGCTGACCATTATCAAATTGTCCTCCCCTCCATTCTCCACAAGATTCATTTTGAAACCATGGACCCGTAACTCTGATAATTTCCAGTTTCCTTCCAGTGCCTTGGGTCAAGTTCAGTTTGTTCATTGATACAGGTAGTCCTCAACTTACAAAAACTATTTGTTTAGTGATCGTTTGAAATTATAACCATCTCGAAAAAAGTGGCTTATGGCCATTTTTCACACTTATGACAGTTGCATTATCTTCATGGTCACATGATCAAAATGGGGATGCTTGGCAACTGGCATGTATTTATGACAATTGTATGTCCCGGGGTCATATGATCATTTTTTGTGACCTTCTGACAAGCCACATCAAAGGGGAAGCCAGATTCACTTAACAGCCATGTTATTAGCTTAATAACTGCAATGATTCACTTAAGAACTATGGCAAGAAAAGTGTTGTGGTTAGCCGGCAGAAGGTGTGGACAGCTGAGGAAAGCGAAGACTCAGATGAGGGGCCAGGACCATTAGGAATGGACTGCTGCCTTCAGAGATTGTGGGGGCTGGCAGCAGCGATGAGGAGGTTCCTGAGGAGCCTGTGCCAAGTGCGCTGCTCATAGGAAAGAACAGCTGCAGCAGCAAGGGCGACTCAGGATTAAGGCTGCAAGGTAATGGCCCCTCCTTCAAGGAGATAAAAACCAGCTGTGAAGCTAACGTTCTTTGTAGGAAGCAAAGACGTTTTGAAACTCAGCCTCGTGGACATTACAGTATCTTAAGTTGGTATTTGAAGACTCTTGTGTTGTGAAATATTTCTTATCTGTTATTCTTGGCAGACTAGCAGAGTTTTGGTGAGGTTTGTGCTTATCAAAGTTAATTAGTTTGCAGCAGCCTTTTAACCAGGGATTCGTAAGAATCATTAAAAGGTTTCTGTTCCCTTTGGTTTGTATTTGTTTTATTGGAAAAGGGTTTGGGTCAGAACAAAAGGTCACAAAATGGGACAAAACCAACTTAATCATTTGTGCTCAATTGTGGTCACAAGTCAAGAACTACCTGTATTTTCAAAAAGCTAATAGCAAGACTTGAGTGAATTTACGTCGACATTTCTTCAAAACCTTGTTATTTTTCTTTGCAATTTTGCTAATGTCAGCACTTTCTGCAAGTAATTTTCCATCAGTCAATGTATCTATGAGCTTTACTGTTTTATATGCACTTTGCATAGACTTCCCTTAATAACCTTTTTTTTAAATGTTGCATTGCAAACATTGGAAAGGTGCCCATTCAGAATGTTAGCCAAGTTTCAGTTCTTTCCTAATTTCCAACTAAAGACTTAGGAAAGTTCATATTAAAATGCAAACTAAATGGATTCTTCCTTTCTCCTTGCCAGAAACAAGGTTTAAAACCTGAGGTTTTAATTGTTCAATCTAACAGCTACATAGCTCATGAATTTAAACACCAACTTTAAACAAAAAAAAGGCAATAGATTTTTCCAAGCTAAAAGAGATTAAAGAAAAGCTTCATCTTTCTTCTGTCTAACAGGTGCAGCTTGATCAAACAGATCTGCAGTGAAGCCACTGGAGGAATATAAAGATTAGATCAAATCATTCCTTTTTCAACCCAAATATTGGGAGAGGGCTGGAGAGAAGGACCCACCTCTACTTCATTTTATAATATCAGTTCTCCAATAAACTTCAGATTTTTGTTTCACCTTTTTCACAACCATGTCTGAAAAGAAAGGATGAAAAAAGTTCAAAAAAGCAAATTGTGCTCCTTTAAAAGCAACCGTCTATCCCACCATGTGAAGAGACACATTTGAAGGCAATTATGCTTGCAGCGTTCTCTGTTTCAAGTGCTTCCGAAATGCTGCCAACTAAACCTTGGCAAATCCATTCCTTTTTATCCAAACTGTACAAAAGTCCTTTTGAGTTAATGAATGTCTGCCCATCACCAAAGATTACCGCTTTAAATTCCGTTTCCCCCCCCCAAAGGCTTCCACTGATTTTAGCATCTAGGCGGAGAAAAATGTACGCTAAAGGACTCCCTTGAAAGACACAACTTCAATTAAAACGGGGTTTAAATCAAGATACAGTGTGGGATCTTGCTGCCCCAAAATATTAAGACTTTGCGTGGCCTTCTTAAGCAGCTGTACTGAAAATCAAGAATTATTGTGGTCTCACAGGTTTGGCGAAGAGGCACCTTACAGCAGTGGTGGGATTCAAATTTTTTTACTACTGGTTCTGCGGGTGTGGGTTGGTGGGTGGGATGTGGCTTGGTGGGCGTGGCACAGGAAGGATACTGTAAAATCTCAATTCCATCCCCACTCCACTAACCTGCTTTCCAGCTCTGTTCTCCTGTGCAGGGCAACAAAAGAAGACCCAGCTGATCAGCTGGGACTCAGGAGGCAGAGAATAGATGGGGGCGGAGCCAGTCAGAGGTGGCATTTGCTGGTTCTCCGAACTACTCAAAATTTCCACTACCGGTTCTCCAGAACTGGTCAGAACCTGCTGACTACTCCCTCTGCCTTACAGCCTCACTTCTTGAGAAAGTATTTAAACTTGGGGCTGCAAGAGCATTTGTTATGGCTGGATCACTAGGAAGCTACCTTTCATATGCAAACTTAGCTGGCATGGATGCTACGGCCTTGCACAGACAGGGGACATTTCAGTGTTTAACACTGCAAATTATATCACATTGGAGATGGTACAATTTTGTGGAAGGACTGTACCACAAGTGATTGGACATCTTCAGCTGACTTCAATGACCACTGACGACTTAATGCAAGATTAATTATTAGAAGTCAGCTATGTTCACCTGAGTTCAGAATTAAACATTGTTTTCTGGATACCCATAATAAACCGAATCAGAAAACAACTAAAAAGGCTGGATTCACACAATTCACAAAGCCATAGGAAACGAATTAAGGTTAATATAGGTAGTCCTCAACTTATGTCTGGTCAATTTAGGACTGTTTCCACAACCTTGGAATCAGTGCTTGCATCCTTGTAGTCACAAACCTGCATTTTAGGCACTTGGCAATAGGTTTGGCTGGCTTTTGTCATTTTTGCCAGTTTCTGACAAACAAGCCCATTCAGAAGCATGGATTCACTTAATGACCGAGCTGTTTGTTTAACAACCACTCCACAGAATATTAAAAAAAAACCAGTAACAGTTCCGGTCACATGATGGGTGCCTTAATTTATGACTGTGACTGCCTCTCGGGGGGGGGGATGGGATGGTTTTAATTAATTTAAATTTGGTATATTGGGCTTGTGTCTGTTTAATTCTTTTTAGCTATTTATTGTCAATGTATGTTTTAGTTGTGAGCCGCCCCGAGTCTTCGGAGATGGGGCGGCATACAAGTCCAATAAATAAATAAATAAGATTTCCAGTCTTAGTTGTGGGATTTGGTTGAGGATTACCTGTGCTACTTACACTTAATGATTTCTGGGAGTGATCCAAATCTTTACCAGACCTGATAGTGTTGTGTGAACACAACCCATGTGTGACTCAGTTGAAATATGGAGGCCAGATTTCCTTCACCTTTCTGCCCTAAGTCTTCCTTCCCCAATAAATACTGTAAGACAGCCTACATTCACTGCAGCTAAATTAGAGCTGAGAGCTTTGCTGCCTGAGGAAGTCTGGGAGTTGAAATCCACTGTTCTTAAAGGTGTCAAGGTTGAAGACCCCTGTTCTAAACCAGGGGCCCATGGCCTATTCAAAACCAGGCTGCTACTCACGTAAGTTGAGCTGCCAGCCAGGGGTGGTATTCTACTGGTTCGGATCAGTTCGCGTGAACCGGTAGTTCTGGTGGGCATTTGGCCCCACCCGCCCACCCACCCCTCCTCTTTCCTGTACTTTATTTCCTGGTTTATTCAGGAACAGCTTATTCACGTGGCAGAGCGGTTTGCCGTGCCTTGGCTGTTTTAGTCCCAGGGGCTGCAGTAGAAGGTAAGTAATTGAGTTGAAAATGGGCTTTTTAAAATGTAGAGCATGGGTGCAAAGCGCAGGTGTGTGGGCTCACCCAACCGATCGTTATACTGGTTGAATTGGACCACTGCTGCCACCCCTCCACTTGCACCAGCCCCCCCTCGCCCCCTCCACTGGGCCGCCAATCTGCAAAGTCTGGGGCTCACTGTTCTAAACCATAGAAGCTCTGAAAGTATTTAGTGAGAAGAGTTGAATTCTTCCTTTCTGCTTGCCATGTTCCCGATATCAACTTTTCCCTGTGGCTATTATGTGTCAAGTAAATTGCATTTGATAAGTGCATTCACACAATTAATTTCAGGTCTAGGTTGGCCACTGGGGATCTTATTAGGGACAGTTGAAATGTGTGAATCACAGCTTCCCTGTGGCAAGTTGATCAGGACCCAAAAGAATATCAGTGGGCGGTCTTTACCCCTGGCAGGGGCATAATTAACAGAAAGATTAAAGAATGGTAAGCAACCGTGATTAATGTACATTTATCTGCATGGCTTGTAAGACTCCACTTTTATTTGCTTAGGCTTCTGCAACTGACAAACAAGAGTAGATTGGTTTGCTTTTTGCAATATCATAGATGTATTCAAAACAGTATTTTGGAATCTTGGGTGTCTTAAAATTGTGGCATCTATATTTACCCACCTTATTTATTTAAAAAAAGGATCTAAATTGTAACAAAGTGCTTGTTAGCCAAATTCTAACGTAAACTGATGGCTTACACTATAATATCAGAAATATGTAGCACATAGCAATAGCACTTAGACTTATATACCACTTTACAGTGCTTTACAGCCCTCACTAAGTGGTTTACAGAGTCAGCCTATTGCCCTCGACAATCTGGGACCTCATTTTACCGACCTCGGAAGGATGGAAGGCTGAGTCAACCTTGAGCCAGTCAGTATCGAACTCCCAACAGTGAGCAGTGAGTTAGCCTGCAATACTGTATTCTAACCACTGCACCGCGACAGCTCATACTAAACAAGAAGTAATGGATGGAAACTAATCAAGGAGAGATCCAACTTAGAAATAAGGAGAAATTTCCTGACCGAACAATTAATCAGTGAAATGGCTTGTCTTTGCCTGAGTTTTTAAGAAGACACTGGACAATCACTTGTCTGAAATGGTATAGGGCCTCCAATTTGAGTAGGGGGTTGAACTAGAAGATTTCCAAGGTACCTTCCAATTCTGATATTCTTTATGAACAAGACTAGACTGTGTGGTGTGTAGTAGGGAGTGAATTCTGTCCGCTCTTCTGTATACTTAAGTGAGACTTTCGTCAAGATGATGGCAGGGTTGTAACCGATAAAGTTTCTTCTCCATCTTCATAGATAAAAAGATAAAGATTCCCTTGAATTGAGCCCGAGCCCTGATAGATTTACATGGATACAACCACATCATTTGTTGGCAACAATATGAAAGTAATTTACCATCATTTTCTTTTGAGATAGTTTCTCAATTTCCCAATCTAAATTTTAGACCCAGGATTTGTTAGTGGTCTCCCATTAAAGAACTAACCAGATCTGACTGGTTTAGCTTATCAAAATTAGCCAAGTTACAGAACAGACATAATTATGCAAAGCTGGCATGTTTAAAATGTCCACTTGCTTCCTGTTCCATAACTTGTCCAAGAAGTAGAACTGGGTCTTTCCTTGGTACCAAATTTGTAATAATCCTTATTTAAAAATAAAAGTGTACATCTAGATGTACATTTGAACTGAAAATTGTTACCAGATCCTTAAAATCAAAGCTAGTATCTGGACATGCTCCAAACAAATTGGACACCAACTTCTTGAATTCTCAGTCAATTCAGTTGTTGTTTCTGCTGGCTAGGAATTCTAGAAGTTGTGGTCATAATATGTCTGGAGACATTATACTGGAAAAACTGGGCTTGTTCGATACAATCATGAATGAAAACATGAATTAAAAGAAAAAACAAGACAACATTGAAGAGATTGGCACAAACATGATTCCTAATAAGAGATTTCACAGCTGCATCAGATCTTGCCCATCCATAAGATTGACCATCTAAGCTTGCCATTACTTGGATATGCAACAGTTCCTTTATGTAGTACAAGCTGATTTGTGCTTCTCTAGTTTAGAACTCACCAATGCATACCCATGGTCTTAGACTACATCCATTGAAAAACCCAATTATTAAAGAGGAGACAAAAGTACTTAGAAGGCAAAATTGATCTCTGAGATAAAGTGTGTTTTTATCCCCTTCTATAATGTTGCTTGTGTTTGCACAGGGGCTGAATCCATAACGGTGGTGCAGCAGGTCAAGCATCCATCTCAGGGCTCAATTTCTTCCATCACTTCCATGACGATGGTCCGAGGACCAGTTAAGATGAGGTTGCTCACAGTCCTGTAATCCGCATGGAGAACGTTGAGCCCATTCACTGAAATCACAAACTGGCAAACCTAAGAGGAAAAAGAAGAAGCAAGCAAAGAAATTCAAATCATGGAGCAAAGCAACAACTTTTTGCTCTGAGCCTGAAAGCAAACTGGGTAGGAAGCCCCCATTAACTTTCGGCAGCCCAAAGACACACTATGCCAGCAAAGCATCTGTTTTAATAGGACAGTTCCCAGTGCTTTTAGAGTTATCCATTAACATTTGAATGCCACCCTTAATGATAAAGATTCTAATAAAGATCTTTCTGAATTTAACAAGGGCTGTCTGCTAAACTGGAAAGACGGTTTACAGAGGCAGGAGGACAACAGAGGAAAAGCAAAGAATGTGACAGCTCTTGGCAGGAAGAGGCAAGATTGCACAATCTGGCTGGAAAAAAAATCCCAAGAGCGCTGCTTTAATTTTGCAGAACTTTGGGAGCAAGTCTTAACCCAAATAAGAGCTACCAGGAATGTTAACAGGGAAGGCACTCAGCATTTTCCTGTACTGCAAAATATTTTTTTAAAAAATAAAATCTGACATGATTCCAATGTTTTTGGAACGTTAATTAACTTCCTTAAAGTTACTGTTGACTATGCCGTCTGTGCAGCAAAGTTGCAATTCCCACTGCCCAAGCTATTCTCAAGTTTCCTTATTACAGCTGGCTTTCCAAATCTTCAGACTGAAAAATTGCCTATTTTTGAGACTCTTCCTTGGGGTGCCTTATAATTAGCGAGTGCGCAATGGGGTAGGCTGCATTTCCTTTGCACTGCTTTAATGATTAGATCTTTTCCTGCCTTTTCCTTTGTGAATCTGTTCACCCCAGATTTTCTCCACCGACTCTGGGGCAGAATTAGAGTCCCCCTATTTAAAAGAAGATGAAAGCTTTGTGTGAATATAGTCTTCCTTTGAGCAGTGCCTTAAAATACAACGGAAACTGCTGGGGGCGGGCACGGCAATTTCCTGACAGCTTTCAGTCATACAGTTCTGATTTTCTGCAGCTCATTTTGATAAACATGTGGATGACTAGAAATAATACGGGGAAAGCCTTGACATTTTAAAGCAATGAATAAAATTTTCTGCAGCATCTGTCTGCAGTCCCATCTGTCAAACTTTGAGGATCCGGGATGTTTCTAAAATCATAGCCCTCTTTGCACGTAGCTTTTCCAAATCTATCTTCCTGTCTTGGTTGTGTACATTTTCTGCAAACATTCCAATCTCTCCATTCAGTGTTCCAGTTGCTGGAACTGGGAATGTCTACTCTAACAAAGAGTCTTCCAATATTTGAGGGGCTGCCACAAGGAAGAGAGAGTCAATCTATTCTCCACAGCACTGAGGGCAAGACAGGAAGTAAGGGATGAAAGCTTAACAAAGAGAGACCCAACCTAGAACTAAAGGAGAAATTTCCTGACAGAACAATTGATCAGTGAAACGGCATGCTTCTAGTCTAGAAATTGTGGGTGCTTCATCACTGATTAAATGCTATGGTTTCTTTAAGAAAACATTGGACAGCAATTTGTCTGGAATGGTATAGGGTCTTCTGCTTGATCAGGGGTTTGGATAGAAGACTGCCAAGTTTCTTTCCAAGTCAGTTATTCTGTATGATTCAGCAAACATCTTAGCCCCAGGGACATAACGTAAGAGGCAGGGGGTGTTTAAAAAGGCAAGCCCCCAATTCACCCTGGCTCAAAGAATAGAAATAGAAATAGAAATAGAAATAAATAGAAATAGAAATAGAATTCTTTATTGGCCAAGTGTGATTGGACACACAAGGAATTTGCCTTTGGTGCAAATGCTCTCAGTGTACATAAAGAAAAAATAAAATACATTCATCAAGAATCATAAGATACAACACTTAGTGATAGTCATAGGTTACTAATAAGCAATCAGATCATACTAGGAAACAAATAGAACAATATAAATTGTAAAGATACAAGCAACACGATTATAGTTATAAGTTGGAAGTGATAGGTAATAGGAAGGGTGAGAAGAATAATAGTAATACAGTCTTACTAAATAGTTTGACAGTGTTATGGGAATTACAATTATTAATTAATTGTAAGGGATTAATTAATTAAGGGGATTACAATTAGTTCGGGGCCAAATCCACTGCTTAAGGTCCATTGTTTTTTAATTCCAGTCTGTGTTACCTGTCATCTGAATTTTTAAATAGGCAAGGCTCTAGCTTATTTAATTATAGTGAACGTCCCCAGTATGTCAGCATTATCAGACTAAAAGTATTTTAGGCAGGAACCGCGTGTTGTGCCTTCCATCAGAACATCTTTTGTTTCACACCCATCCCCAGGAAGAGTCTTTCAGCACACACCGCATTTGTGTGAATGTCTCTCACTGCCATCTCATTGGCTGAGGAGTGGGTGGTGTGTGAGAGGGCAACAATCCAGCTCTGGCATAAACAGCAGATTGCAACGCCAGAGAATAAATATTAATTGCTTTCCACCAGCAGGAGCTCAAAGCCCACCGGTGTCACATTGCTGTAGAAACTTTCTAGGAAGTGTTTACTAGAAGCTACGATTCCATTTGCAGAAGTGAGAAAAACAATGCTGTTTATCTTCTGCAGGATTCTCTGCCTATGTGGCAATGCTCTTTGTGTAGCTAAAGCAAGTGGTGAATCTTAAACAAGTTAACAACAATGAGACAAAGAGAGGATTCAGTCATTTATGAAGGTTTACACACAGAGAAAGTAAAACCCCTTTGAGTCAAATGTGATCCCTTCACCAGTGGTACAGAAATGGGTTGCCACCAGAGGTGGTATTCAGCAGATTCTGACCAGTGCTGGAGAACCGGTAGCGGAAATTTTGAGTAGTTCATAGAACCAGCAAATACCACTCTGACTGGCCCCACCCCCATCTATTCTCTGCCTCCCAAGTCCCAGCTGATTGGCTGGGTCTTCTTTTGTTGCCCTGCACAGGAGAACGGAGCTGGAAAGCAGGTTAGTGGGGTGGGGAGGGAATGGGATTTTGCAGTATCCTTCCCCAGGAGTGGGGAGGGAATGGAGATTTTACAGTATCCTTCCCCTGCCACACCCACCAAGCCACACCCCACCCACCAAGCCACACCCACAGAACTGGTAGTAAAAAAAAAATTGAATCCCACCACTGGTTGCCACGTCTTTCTTTTAGTCTATAGTCAATGGATCCCCTGGAGATCTCACTATCAAGCAGGAGCCACATCTGAATTCTGCTCAATTCCCAAGATGAAGGCTTTCAAAAAGGAAGTCTGTTGAGATTCTTAGCCATCCAGGTCATGGTTGTCCCAAAGGTGCTTTTTCAAGAGGCAACTGGACTTTCTTGTTTTTTCTTTGAAGACATTTCGTTTCTCATCCAAGAAACTTCTTCAGCTCTGACAGGATGGTGGGGATTTATATTCCTTAAAGACTTGCAATATAAATCCTTCCATTTACCACTATCCTATCAGAGCTGAAGAAGCTTCTGGATGAGAAACGAAATGTCTTCAAAGAAAAAACAAGAAAGTCCAGTAGGGGTGACTTGATAGCTGTCTTCTAGTACTTGGGGTTTGTCCCAAGAGAAGAGGTGGGCAATTTATTCTCCAAAGCACCAGAGGGTAAGACAAGAAGCAATGAGTGGAAACTTGTTAAAGAGAGATCCAGCCTGGAACTAAGAAGAATTTTCCTGACTGTGAGAGAAATTAATCAATGGAACAGTTTGCCTCCCAGGGTTCTAGGTTCTCCATCACTGGAGGTCTTCTAGAACAAAGCTGGCTGAGGAAAGCTGGCTGAGGAATTCTGGGAGTTGAAGTCCACAAGTCTTAAAGTTGCCAAGGTTGGAGACCCCTGTAAAGACCAGGCAGCCATTTGTCTGGGATACAATAAGGTCTCCTCCTTTGGGGAAGGGGTTGGATTAGAAGACCTCCAAGGATCCTTCCAACCCTATGATGAACCAACTCAGCACCATCCACAAGTTAAAAAACAATGTAGAGATCCTTCTCTTTCTTCCCTTTCCATCTCCCAATGAGTGGCATGGAGGGGGTGTGGAAATGGCAACTGACCCCAAGCAGGTGGCACTAATTGTGCTGTCCAGCCAGTTTAGAGTTAATGGGATTTGGGATAGGTAGTTAGGAATTGAGAGCTGTCCCCTTAAGGAATGCATCATGGTAAATGTAGTTAAGGTATCCTGGGAAATGTAGTCCATGTCATATGGTCACATCTGTAATCCTGATTGGTCACTAAATTGACCCTTGTTGGGTTGGGGGAGGCTCCCACACTCTAGCCTGAATCCTATACCATGCAGTCACTACAATTATTATCATGGTTATCATCATAGGGATGAGAGTTTAATATCTTTCTACATCACAATTCAGAAATTCAAAGAATTGGACATTAAGAAGAACCTCATCATAACTGTGAGTTGACAGGATGCCTGATACCAATAAAAAGACTTTGTATAGATGCTTTGTGGAGTTGCTCTGTCTGCTTTATACCCATCCAGAGCGTAATAAGCAGAGCACTAATCAATGCAAATTCCCATTTTGTATGTGAATTGTGACCTCACACCTGCACATAGAAAAGAACTGGAACTTTGGTTGCAGCAATGAAACAAAAGGCTAAAAAGTTGTACTTATGTAGTTACCTGCCAAGCACGTCTAAATTACATTAAGGTAACCAAAAATATCTTTACATCCCCAAGGCATGTCACAACATTTGAGCACCCCTAACGTTTGGAAATGGAAAGCTGAAAAATTCGACACGCCCTAACTGCAGCAGCATGTCAGGAACAATGTGGAGTGTGTGACTTTTGCAGCATGATATTGCAATGTTGTTTTCATCCTGTATGGTGACTACTAGACACAACTGCCGGAACCTCAAATAATTGGACACCGTCCTGTTGAGGAAGGCTAGCTTAAATGGATCAGGATTGGTTTAGTTCCAACATAAGACACAGAGCCTGCATTGTGCCTTAGAGCTCCTGAGATGGGAACACCTACAAAGCCGGTGGAGATGCCATATTTGTTGGCAGCTCATTATCCTCACGGCGGAAGGGGGGGGAAAGGAGACTCCAAAACCGATTAACCTCTAAGGCAGGCTGAATTTCAGCCTCCAAATTCCCACCAAGAGCTGCTGAACTTTAAAGGCTATTTTAAGTTGCCAGCAAATGCTCTGAAGGGGGAAGAGGTCACAGCTGTGCGGTCTGGCAGTGGGTGCACACACACTGCAACAGGAATTGGGCTTCTGCCCAGGCTGGAATTTGCAAGCTAAATCAACACACAAGCCAAACCTTGTTGCTCTGCTGGCAGCCCAGGCTGAAGCAGCCTCACCATTACTTAAATGGGCCCAGCTGCTGGGGCTCGGCACTCCTCTCCCAGGCCTTTCCATCCAATACTTTTATTCTAGGTGCCCGTTGAGCACCTTCAGCAAAACAGGCTGCTAGACCTTTTATTGGAAAATATTCATCTCTCTGAATAATAAGAGTTAGAAGGGACCTTGGAGGTCTTCTAGTCCAACCTCCTGCTCAGGCAGGAAACCCTACACGATTTCAGACAAATCATTATCCAATCTCTTCTTAAAAATCTCTAGTGATGGAGCAACCACAACTTCTGAAGGCAAGTTGTTCCAGTGATTAACTGTCAGGAAATCTCTCCTTAGTTCTAGATTGCTTCTCTCCTTGATGGCTTTCCATCCATTCCTTCTTGTCCTGCCTTCTGGTGCTTTGGAGAATAGGTTGATTCCCTCTTCATTGTGGAAGCCCCTTACATATTGGAACACTGCTATCATGTCACCCATAGACCTTCTTTTCATTAAACTAGACATACCCAATTCCTGCAACTGTTCTTCATAGGTTTTATCCTCTAATCCCCTAATCATCTTTGCTGTTCTTCTTTGCACTCTATCTACAGTCTCAGCAACTTTTTTATATTGTGGTGACCAAACCTGGATGCAACATTTCAAGTGTGGTTTTACCAAGGCATCATAAAGTGGTACTAACACTTCACGTGATCTTGATTCTATCCCTCTGTTAATGCAACCTAGGATTGTGTTGGCTTTTTTGGCAGCTGCAGCACATTTACTCATTGAAAGAAGCCTGCTTTTTAGTTATCTCTCCCTCTAAACTTGGTGGTGCAGGCTGTTAAACACCTAGCACTTAATTCCAGCTGCCTGCAATTAGTGCAGGCTCGAATCCCACCAGGCTCAAGGTTGACTCAGCCTTCCATCCTCTCAGGGTAGGTAAATTGAGGACCCAAGATTGTTGGGGGCAATAAGCTGACTTTGTAAAATGCCACCCTAGTAATAAGCAGGCATATACAGTGGAATGAAGGCTATTGCTGAGCTCATTGGGTTGTGCTCCAAAAAATTCTAAGCCACCCTGAGTCTCCGGAGAAGAGCGGCATATAAATAGGAATAAAAATAAAATAAAAATAAACTAAAACGAGTTGTTTTGATATAGAAATGCCAGCTGTGACCTATGAATTATTTGCAGTCTTCAGGGGTGGTTTGTAAAGTGCAGTCAAGAAAAGTCAAGTTGGGAGTCATAATGTGATCAAAGATCTCCCTGTTTTCCTTTGTGGACACCCCTGTCCTAACCCTACACATTATGACTTTGCAGTGCTTGGTGGCAAAACCATGCCCTTCTCTGATTTACATTTTATAATTGACAGCAGCATGGGTTTGGTAGTCCCAATACAACTAAAAGGGAAAAAGCGGCTTCCTCGTTCTCCCATCTGCTATTGCTTCCCCTGCTTTCTTGGGTTCTGTGTATATCAATGGTAGCAAATACTTGGCTGGAAAATCCATTTGGACAAAACAGTGTGGGAAAGGTCTTGTTGACAGAATTGAATTCGAAAACCAATTTTCCCCTTTTCTGGCTGAGTCCACACACTCCAAACTAAACCAAACTAATAAACCACAGCTTAGCATACTGAATCTAAGTACTGTGGCTTGTACAGAATGTTCTCTAGGTTAGTGTGTTGTGTGAATCCAGCCAATTTATTATATTCAGCCAATCATGGTTGTGCAAGATGAGAAGGTCTGTATATTCAACAGGACAAATCCATCACACAACCAATTTGAGCAGCCAGGCTTAAGCTCCCCCACCTTACACACACACACACACACACAGAGAGAGAGAGAGAGAGAGAGAGAGAGAGAGAGAGAGAGAGAGAGAGATGTAAATCAGATATCAGAAAAGAAAATCCTGTGCACATGAGATTTACATATGCTAGCCTCTCATTACAATGTGTGAAGTCTTTACTCTGCTGACATGGATATTTTGAGATAGTTACATCAATGAACCATGATTTTTTTAAAATGAATATTTATATATCGCCCTTCTCCAGAGACTCAGGGCGGCTTACAATTTTTGGGAGCACAACCCAATGCGCTCAGCAATAGCCTTCATTCCATTGTATATGCCTGCTTATTATTAAGCGGCATTTTTATTTTTACAAAGTCAGCTTATTGCCCCCAACAATCTTGGGTCCTCAATTTACCTACCCCAAGAGGATGGAAGGCTGAGTCAACCTTTAGCCTGGTGGGATTCGAGCCTGCAGTAATTGCAGGCAGCTGGAACTAAGTGCTAGGCGTTTAATAGCCTGCACCACCAAAGCTCTTGATCAGGGTGCAGGGGGTACTGATAGTCCTGGACTTATGCCCCAAACATCAAAACCTGGAGAAGTGATTCCAGAAGCCAGCACTACTATTTGCACTGAGTGGCTAATGCCCTTATCGCAATTGGCAGTGGGTTAAGTGAAAACCAAGCCAACTCCTGAGAGCACTTGAGGACGGGACAAAAAGTAACAGATGGAAGATTATTAAAGAGAAACCCAACCTAGAACTAAGAAGAAATTTCTTGAAAATGAGAACAATTCATCAGTGGAATGGTTTCCCTCCAGAAATGGTAGGTTCCAGAAACCTCACTAGAGGATTTCCAGAAGAGATTGGACAACCATTTATCCAGAATGGTATGGAGCAGTGATGGCTAAACTTTTTGTCGTTGTGTGCCGAAAGTGCACGCATGCGCACGAATGCATGCATGCCTGCATCTATAATTCAATGTGTGCATGAGCCCCCGCCCCTGTGTATGTGTGCGTGACCCCACCACGCGCCCCCTGCCTCCCATGCATGCACGGCAGATACCTGGCAATCAGGTGGCACGCGCGTATGCGCAGTATACCTGATCTGGAGCGACGGCTCGCATGCCGGCAGAGATGGCTCTGCGCGCCACTTCCAGCACATGTGCCATAGGTTTGCCATCACAGGTATAGAGTCTCCGGCTGTTTGAGAGGGGGAGAAGACCTCCAAACTCCCTTCTAACCCTATTATTCTATGTTCTGTGTTCTAGCTTCCAGCTGGATCCAGAAGGCCTTACTGCAATGGTTTGTTGGAAAGAGACGCAAATGTTTGCCAATTTTTATCTCTGGGTCAATATTGACTCCACTTCGTTTCAAGTCTTGAGATACAAAGCCCAACTCTGTTAAGTTCTCTGTCAAGAAAATTGTCACTTCCCATCAAACTGATTTCACGCTCCTGTAAATGTGGTAGCAAACAGCCAGAGGATCTTTCCAAATTCTTTAAACAAAGAATGATCTCCAAAACCCAAGAAAAATACAGTTATTCTAAGCAGATTCCTTTATTGTCATTCACCTACAGACAGAAATCTTGCCAAAACTAAAGCAACTACTTGCATCATTGGAGATTCTGAGAATTGCTAGGGAGGAGCCCCCTTAACTCTCTTTCACCCAATCAAAACTATCTAAATTTCGCTGTCCCTTGGTCCTCTGGAATGCAGTCCCTCCCTCCTGGGAATCCAGACTATGTTCCACACAAATGAACTGTGTGCTGATTATTTTGCTCCAACAGAATTTATTGATTTGTTATATTCCCTTCTTCCTTCAGAATCTCACAGAGACTTGCACAAAGATTTTCTCTCATTAGTTCGCACACCCATCTGCAAGTCAGGTTGGGTTGAAAGAAAATGACCAGCCCAACATCAGCTATTCAATTTCCTAAGAATGGATTCCAATTTGGTCCATCCATTTAACGCCAGGGGCATCTGCGGAGGGAGGGAGTGCAAAAAGTCAAGGTGGGGACCTTGGAGGTGAAGTCCTGTGAGGGATTGCTTTCCCCTTCGCCCAGTGGGCTTCCCACAGTGAGCCAATTCCACACAAAACCTCTCCAGTTCTGTCATGGGGTGAGAGAGCCCTGAAAGGTGGACTCAGCCCCTTTTATTAGGTTTTCTCTAAGCAAGCAGTTACAGTACAAAGAAGTTCATTCTTATTGGTTACATGTAATGAAGAAAAGAAAAGCAGCTGTAACAGGCATGTAACTTTTGCTGATATGTACCTATCATGTTAGCCACCTTATCAGTGGTGGGTGCAAAGCTATCTAGCTACTGGTGAAATGCAGAACATCAAACAAGGTTGCTACAAAATGTGTGGAGCAAGGCTGTGTGCGAGAAGCAAGCAAGTTGTTACATTTTACGGCCACATGGTTGGAAAAACAGACAGACAGTGTGGCTTTGATCTTTGCTGCTAACTCAGCTTTTACAAAAGCCTGCATAATGGCTGATACAAAGGCAATTAATGATCTTATAGCAACAGTCCTGCCCCTTTTTAATGGCCCATATCACAAGGGGGTGTGGCTTCAATCACATGCTCACAGCTGCCATCTTGACATTTTACTGTCTACCCACAGATGCCTTGTTAACCACTTTACCAGTTCAATTCGATTGACTCTTGAAAGCTATTTCAACACAATCTTCATAATCTTTTCCAATATTTCAAGCAGCAGGTAATTTAAAGGTTTTGTGCCCTTGGGAACTTTAGGATCCAAATCTTAAAAGACATTTAAGATTAAGATGTACCATTGCTTTTCAAGTTATTAAGGAGTATAATCCTTCTTTGAACTTGGGAGATAGGAACGCTATAAGTACAACAAGCAGCTTTAATGGATTGCCATCTGCATAAATTCGACATTTTATTGTTCTGCAATTCTCTTTTGATAGTGCATTTCAAAATTATTATTATTATTATGGGGTAACACTCAAAGTAAATTACTGATAACAAGCAACCTTGAATGCAGTGAAATAATCAGTTGGTGTTGGTTAACCAAATCAGATTGGGACGTTGTGACTTCTAAAAACAATTTGCTTCCGAGAGCTGGCATCAATTTAATTTAATTAACAGTTAAGAAAATAATTAACACTGCTGGAAAGGTAGAAGGTCATGTGGGATCTATTCCATAAGAAGCCAAAATGACCCTGTATAAAATAACGCTTTTGCCCAGAATGTTTTCTGGAGGTAAAGGGGAAAATGTGTGTGTGAGATAAATCAGCAACAGCTAGGAACAAAAAAATAATTTAGAAGGCATATATTTTCTGCCAAGGTGCCTGCCCTCTGGAATAACATCCTCCTATCAGACATTGTACAGCTCCCATCCTGCAGCTGTTCTGCAGGTTTTTAAAACTTGGCTCTGCTCCCAGGCCTGGTCTTAAGTGGCTGTGTCAAGACTCTGATAATTTGTTCTGGATGTACCCGTCTTTCTTCTTTCATTTACTGTTTCCTAGTTTTAGGACATATTAAGTTACCAAGATTTCTTGGGAGTTAGGCAGCCTCTACATCAGGAGTGTCAAACTCAAGGCCTGGGGGGCTGGATCCAGCCCATGGGGTGCTTAGATCTGGCCCATGGGGCTGCCCTGGAAACAGCAAAGGACCGGCCTGTGGTGCCTCTGCCAGTGAAAATGGAGCTTGGGAGGGCTGCATGCTGGGGTTGACTTCAAAAATTTTAGCAGAGGGATCTCTGCCCAGTTGCTGGGTGGGCCTGGCCATGGTGGGCGTGGCGTAGTCAGCCTCCTGCACCTCCTTGCCCTCCACGGGCTCTGGAGGCTCTTTGGAAGCTGGAAATGGGCCATTTCCAGCCTTCCTAAACTTCAGGGAGACCTGTTTTTTGCCCTCCCTGAGCCTCCATGCACACCCTGCATTTACCTGCATCCAAAATGGGCCGTGTGGGGACTCCTGGGAATGGAGCCAGCCAGTAGTGGGATTTGGGGGTTCTCTGAACCACACAGAATCTTAGCTAGGGGCTCTCCTGAACCCCCAGCAGCCCACCTCAGGGCTGCATGAGGCCCTCCCAAGCTCTGTTTTCACTGGCAGAGGTTGCAAGAGGCCGTCGCAACCAAAAACGGAGTTCGGGAGCCCGTTTTTGCTGGCAGAGCATTTTAGCCGCCACAGGCACCACCAACCAGAGTGATGTTGAGCTGGTCATCCCCTGGTCACACACCCCCGAGGTCAAACAGAACCCTGATGCGGCCCTCAACGAAATTGAGTTTGGCACCCCTGCTCTAAAATGCCAAAAATGCATAAATATAGAAGGAGAGAGTCAGGGTGGAAGGAAGCTGGTGATACCCTTTACAAGAAAAGGATGAGAAGATTTAAGAACTAAAAGCAATGGCAAAAGTGATGAATGGGTTTGGGAGAAGTGAGAAGGACAAGATGCGAGGAGAGAAAGGTTTTGGAGAAGCAGCATGGGGAAAAGAGGCTGATCTTGCTGAAAATGTTCTGGAAGCTGTGCTAACACAGAGCACCATTTGCTTCCTTTAAATATGGCAATTACATGAGGCAATTACATGAGGCCATTACAGGTAGTCCCGACTTACAACTGCAATTGAGCCCAAATTTTCTGCTGCTAAGTGCGACACTTGTTAAATGAACTTTGCCTCACTTTATGACCTTTCTTGCCACAGTTCACTGCATCCCTGCAGTGGTTAAGTTAGTGACACGGTTGTTAAGTTCATCTGGCTTCCCCATTGACTTTGATCGACAGAAGATCGCAAAAGGTGGTCACATCACCCCAGGACACTGAAAACCATCATAAATATGAGTCAGTTGCCAAGTGGCTGAATTTTGATCACGTGACCATGGCGATGTTGCAACGGTCATAAGTGTGAAAAACAGTCATAAGTCACTTTTTCCTGTGTTGTTGTAACTAAATGAATTGTTTTAAGTCTAGGACAAGCTGTACACAAATAACATAACTGGATGGAAAGAATGGAATTTGCGTCATTCGAATAATGATGTCATCTCACATGTTACCCAATTTTCTCCATAATGTAAAGACATTTTAGAACGAGCAATTTTTTTAAAAAAAAAATCAGTTTTCTTGCCACTTTGTAAAATGCAAAACGCAGCCCTGACTTTCTCACGTCTCTGTTCTTGCCACTTTACATAGCAACAATTTTTAAAATCTGTCTGCTGAGTTGTAGGGCAAACTCTTCCCTTAGGTGTTTGTTCTACATGATGCAAACCACAGGAGTGCAAGGTGTGAGCTGCTGGTGAGGAGAATGAAGATTGCAATTTTCCCTAACAAAGGTTGCAGGAATTGAGTTTGTCTAGTCCGGTGATGGCTATAGCACCTTTTCATTGTTGTGTGCCAGAAGTGTGCACTTGCGTGTGCCTGCGTGCCTGCACCCATAATGCAATGCGCACGTGACCTCCTGCCCCCTGTGCATGCACGCACAACCCCTCCATAGGCGTCCCGCCCCCGCACGGCTAATACCCGGCAATCATCTGGCTGGCGGGAGGCGTGCACGCATGCGCAGTGGACCTGTTCTGGGGCAACGGCTTGCGTGCTGGCAGAAATGGCTCTGTGTGCCACTTCCGGCATGTGTGCCACAGGTTTGCCATGACGGGCCAATTAATGAAAAGAAGAACCAGGGATGACATGGTAGCAGTGTTCCAATATCTAAGGGGCTTCCACAACAAACCTATTCTCCAAAACACCTGAAGGCAGGACAAGAAGCAGTTGATGGAGACTAATCAAGGAGAGAAGCAACCTAGAACTAAGGAGAACTTTCCTGACAGTTAAGAACAATTATTTAGCGGAACTACTTATCTTGAGAAGTTCTGGATGCTCCAACACTTAAGAAGAGATTGGACAATCGTTTGTCTGAAATGTATAGGACCTCCTGCTAGAGCAGGAGGTTGGACTAGATCAGTGGTCGCCAACCAGCAGGCCGTGGCCCACTGGTGGTCCGCGAGAAAATTTTGGTGGTCTGCAGAGGAATGTCAGCCCCCGAGTACTCCCCAAAGCAATTAATCTAGGCTGCACAGGAACACAAGGCTGTGCCAACCACATGGACCTCCCTCCCTGCCCACTCACTCCTTACCTGGCAAACTTGCCCAATAAGCTTCTATTTTTTCTTTTTCTGACCATCAGCTGTTCTGCTGTGTCGGGAGACAATCTCTAGATCTTCGGCTCTGCTTTTAAGCAGAACCGAACCTCCCTTAGGACTGAAGCAGTGCAGACTCACTTAGCCGATGGCAGAAACACAGATCTCTAAGTGAATCTGTGATTCTGTGAGCAACTCAATCTGCCTGACTGCTCTGCCTGATTTTGGGTAAACGTTGCTCTTTCTTTTATAAAAAAATCAATATTTACATACATGGTGTGTTGTGAGTTAATTTTGTGAGTTTGCTTGCTAGCAAATTTTATGGGTTTGCTTGCAAGCAAATTTTATGTGACAGACTCAGCTAGCCGATGGCAGAAAGATAGATCTCTGAATGAATCTGTGATTCTGTGAGCAAGTCAATCTGCCTGCCTGCTTTGCCTGATTTTGGGTAAAAGTTGCTCTTTTTTTATAAAAAATTCAACATTTATATAAATATTTATAATATTTACATACAAGCCATGCCCAGCCAGTCACATGACCACCAAGCCACACCCACAAATTAGCCCATGCCCACAGAACCAGTTGTTAAGAAATTTGAATCCTACCCCTACCTCTGTGTTTGTGTTTGCGTGTGTGTGTGTGAGAGAGGGGGGGCAGAGAGAGAGGTTACATCAGATCTCTCTCTCTCTCTCTCTCCCACCAACATCAGCAAGCCACCATCAGTCAAAATTCATATTAGTGGTCTCTGGGATTTAAAATTATGAGTTTGGTGGTCCCTGAGGTCCAAAAGGTTGGCGACCCCTGGACTAGATTACAGTGGCCCTGTTAAGGTAAAATGCCAAACTGCTTTATTCGTATAAGAAAAAATGTTCATTGTTGTTCCTAATATTAAGCATACAAGTTCCATGATGCATCACTGCATATTCCCCTCCCACTAAGTATAAAAAGGTACTGATTTCTAGTTTTTAGCTCTCTCTCCTCCCTCTCCTGAAAGAATGATATACCTAAGAGAAAACATAGACATGATGTAAGTTTATATTTCTACAATAAAAGGATTATTCTGATCATAAATATTTTTGAAGATTAATTTTGGCTAGATCCATTAAAAGTTATCAACAGGCCCTCAAACATTTGGGCACCACGGACCAGTTCTCTGGAGAGAGGTTTTTCTGTGGACCAGAGTGGGTATGGTTTCATGTGCTGCCTGAATTCTGAGGATGGGGCTTCACTTGTTTGCATGGCCTGATTTCTGGCATGCCACGGCCCAGGACTGGTCCACAGGCTGGTGGTTGGGAACCCCTGGACTAGAAGAGCTCTGAGATTCCTTCCAACTCTGTTATGCTGTTATAAGGCTGCAAGCAAAAATCCTGCAGAAATATGCCAGCCTCAGAGGGCATCTCAAAGCAGAGCAGACAAGCCGGTCTCAGTGCCAAGGGCACTTGCAGAATACAAAGGTTAAATGTGGGCTGTGGTCAAATTTTTGCCCTTTTCATTCTCACCAACTTTTCTCCGTCTTGTCTTTTGGTGAGAGGTTCCAGGATAATCTAGCAGGAGCATTTGATTAATCTGAGCAGCTGTTGCCAACTGTCCAGTTGGCGTATCCAGAAAAAGACACTCCTGGGACATTATTTTATTGAGTATAAAGTTTACACAATAAACCAGATTGCCACAGAAGAAGCGAAACCAGCTCTGGGTTTCCCACGAAAAAGCAAGCATAGTTAATTCCCTCTTACCCTATGGGCCACCCACAATCCATTATGTCCACCAATCACTTCTGTTCTTTTTGTTATGGGAACCGGCCAACCACGCTGGCCCAGGGTGTCTTTGAGGTGGGAGCAATGTCTCACAGGAAGCGACGATGCTTAAATTCCATGCCCCCCACCCTTGCATTCCATTCCAACCCCCTCCCTTTTCTTTGTCAAGCTGTGAGCGAAGCTGTGATGACCTGAGGTGTGGCACAAAGGCAACACAGTCAAATAAGCAAGAGGAGTCCCTTTATTATCTCTAACTTTGCCCCCAATGTCCAGGTTACCTTTGGGCTGGAGGAAAACTTTCCCAGGAACAGCCTTTAACTGTAGAAAATTCAGTCCAAAACAAGGTACATACAAACTGTAACTAAAACTCCAAACAAACCAAACTGAAGTAATTAGCCTGACAGGGCAGGAGAAGGAATTTCAGACTTGAAAGCATGGCAAAACTCACACAGTTGAGAAGATGCCAGGAACACAGATAAGACACGACGATACAAGATAAATTCATGTTTTCTCCCAATAACTTGCTGTGCGCAGCTTCCTTTTTTATACACTGTGTTCCCAGCTGCAGCTAATGAAGAGAATCAGGGCCCTTTCCTCCCCTGTAAGCCATGCAACTTACGTTGCTCCCTTCTCTGTTCCTCCCTGCATGCCCTAGGATGAAGAGGGGTGGGCCTGGATCTTCCTCTGAATTCCCTCTCTCTTGCTCTACCTCTTCCCTGCTCTGCCCAGCTGGACTTTGCCCTTCCCCAGTTTCTTCCACAGTGAGCGGAGCCACATTCCCACTCCTTAGCTGTTCAGCTTCCCCCTCCGAGTCAGATTCCGACAGGGGCATGACAGAAGCGGAATGTAATTGAAAGTGCGAGTCAGTCTTGACAGCTGTCATATAGGGCTATTTTCATACCAGTGATATGGAAATTTGGGGCTGGGTTTTTTTCCCAGATGAAAGTGGTCCAAAAAAACCTGTCCCTCCCCAGCCCCAACACCGCACCTTATTAAAAAGTTTAACTGCATTGCTAAAAGTCTATAGAGATTCTCAGTCACCTGGGTCATGGTTGTTCCAAGGGTGCTTTTTCAAGAGGCAGCTGGATATTCTTGGGTTTTTTTTAAGAGGTTTCGCTTTTCATCCAAGAAGCTTCTTCAGCTCTGACTGAATCCTTCCATTCCCCCACCATCCAGTCACAGCTGAAGAAGCTTCTTGGATGAGAAGCGAAACCTCTTCAAAGAAAAAACAAGCAAGCCCAGCTGCCTCTTGAAAAAGCAACCTTTGGGTTTAACTGCATTCATTCCTTCATGTTACCTTCATTCCGATGCAGCTGCCGGCCCACTGGGATCCACGGCTTGCACATGGCAGGGCTTGTTCCCTCGGACCACAAATCCCCATCCAACAGCATCACCTACAATCTTAAAGGAAAAGAAGAAGACGGCCACACTGAATCTTGTTAATCATCTCTGTCTCTCTCTTCTTTCTTTAAGCAAAGAAATGGCATTTGATGTTCGGTACAGTGATGTTTATCCACTGTATACAGTTGATACAGTGGATAAAATCTACAGCCTCACTTAACTCCTCTCTAAAAATGGTTAAAGCTCTTGGTAAAGCAGGTTATTCTGGAACAGATTTTTAGATACAACTACATTCCTCTGTACATGAAATCAGGAGATGGGGAGTTTTAGTCCTGCCTTAGGCATGAAAGCCGACTGGGTGACTTTGGGCCAATCACCAGGAGACAATGAGTTCTAGTCCCATCTTAGGCACTTCAATCACCAGGAGACAATGAGTTCTAGTCCCGCCTTAGGTTCAAAAGCTGGCTGGGTGTCTTTGGGCCAATCACTCTCATTCAAACAAAACCACTGAACAGGGTTGTTGTGGGGAAAATAGGTGGAAGGAATATTATGTATAGTCACCATTTTGAATTATTCATAAAGTAATAAAGGCAGGATAAAAATAGGGAGGGAGATTTGGTGAATATGAAGATGTTCCAATTCTTATTTTGATGAGTAATCACAATTAACATCTTAAAAACAGAGTAAACATAGTTCATTTTTTTATCCCCTGCTTTCTTCAAACACTACATTCATCTACCTTAAAAAACAAATACCCACCCACCCAGCTTTCAGTGTATCTGCTGGAAATTATCCAAGACATTTACCTACAGACTCAACTTGTCTTTACACTGTGGAGTAATGCTTCCACCCCCACTTTTGGGCTAGCAAAATGACAACAATGTAAGGTGAACAGTTTGCAAAGAAGCCCTTATTAACTTATCTATAGTGTTTTCTCAATCTGCATTCCAAGTAGTGTCAAGAAAGCACAGCTTAATTGTAGGCAATTTTCCTCCGGAGAGACCAAAAAGCAGAACTAATCTGAAGCATTTATTCTGTTATCGACTATAAGTTAGTTTATACACTATCTTTGCTCAGAAAATAGCAATAGCACTTAGACTTATATACTGCTTCACTGTGCTTCACAGCCCTCTCTAAGCGGTTTAAAGAGTCAGCCTATTGCCCCCAACAATCTGGGTCCTCATTTTACCAACCTGGGAAGGATAGAAGGTTGAGTCAATCTTGAGCCAGCGAGAATTGAACTGCAGTCAGCCGGCAGTCAGCAGAAGTACTGCATTCTAACCACTGCGCCACCATGGCTCATATAAAGCATTTTCATATAAAATGCATATAAAGTGTTTCTTCTAAGTTGCAAAGTATCCCATGTTCAAAATGTTTCTATACATATGTGTTTGCATGCACATGGGTACATGTACAGTATAATATATGTGCATATATGTATCTACCTACACAACTGTACATGTATCGACTGTAACTATAGGTAGTCCTCAAGTTACGACTATAATTGAGTCTAGCAAAACTGTCATAAATCATGGTCACACAACTATAAGCAACAGCAATAGCACTTAAGATTTATATACCACTTCACAGTGCTTTACAGTCCTCTCTAAGCGGTTTACAGAGTCAGCCTATTGCCCCCAACAATCTGAGTCCACATTTTACCCACCTCAGAAAGATGGAAGGCTGAGTCAACCTTCAGCCAGTTAGGATCGAACTCTTGGAGTGAGCAGTGAGTTAGCCCTGCAGTACTGCATTCTAACCACTGCGCCACCATGGCTCTTATGACTATGGGCCATAAATAGGGCTGGCTGTTGAGCGCCAAAAATGTTCTCACAGAACCATGATGTGGGGTGACATTGGAACTATAAAACCAGGTTGTAAGTCCCTTTTGGAGGGCCTGTCGTATTTCTGAACGGGTGTTAAGTGACCGTTCATAAGTCAAGGACTATCTGTATATCTGTCCAGCTCATTTCTTGGCAAATGCATGTCTGTGTTCATGTAGTTTTCATTGGCAGTGATATTGAAGCAGCTTGCTATTGTCTTTTCCTAGTCTACTCCCTTGACATTTTCTGCCAGTGTCCATTCAAGTCCCAACCCATTCCAACCCTGTTTAGCTTTCTGACACCCCACCTCCATCTCCAGCTGGGCACATAAAAACACATTATTGCCCTAATCCAATTAATCATATTTATAAGATGACTTCAAAATCGTTGTATTATTTCTATACCACTGAACGAAAATAGCTTTACACCATGTCTATGGAGATTCTCAGTCATCCAGGTCATGGTTATCCCAAAAACTTTCTGTTTTTTTTTTTGCTTTTTTTTTGGAAGACGTTTTGCTTCTTGGATCAAAGTTTCTTGGATGAGAATCGAAACGTCTTTAAAGAAAAACTAGAACGTCCAGTTGCCTCTTGAAAAAGCACCTTTGGGACAGCTTTACACCATGGTCAAATTCAGCACCTGTAATTTAATAGCTAAAATTCTAAGCAGTGGTCGTCACACTGCATAAACCTTTGAGGATAATAAATAAATAATCGAATGCAATAAACATCAGGGGAAAAAAGGGTGAAACACAAACTTACAGTGAAAGTTTTCCGGGCATAGGGAGCCCCTGGCCTCAGAAGTTCTTCAGGAGTCACTGTTCTTTTTAGTACTAGGGGAGAAAAATGGAAGGAAAGACACCTAAATAAGATTTGTTTCTCATTATTCTTCAGAGATTGAAGCTGCTTCCAAATTAGGAGTCTAGTCTGGAATTGTCCGGCTTCAATCAGTCATTTTTTTTACAAAGGTTATATTGCAACTTCTGCTTTTTTTCATCTCCTAAAAATGACCTTTTCTGAGAATAGAACAATTACTGTGTACCTGCCTTAAGAAGGAAACCACTGGGCATTTTTTCACAACCATCAAGGACATCAAATGTTCATTGACAACAAAGTGATGTATGGAGCAGGGGTCTCCAACCTTGGCAATTTGAAGACTTGTGGACTTCAACTCCCAGAATTCCTCAGCCAGCTTTGCACCCAGAATGACCCAGATGTGCTCAAGCTGTGAACTTCTAAGGGAATTCCTCTTGCCTCAGAAAACGTAAAATAAAAGTTAAGCTGGCTGCTGATTTGTGCTTCTCCTTTTCATAAAGTCCCCATAAAGACATTTGTGCACCTGCCCAGGAAATGCCTGGTTTCCGAGCATTTAAATCCAAAGAAACAAAATACAGGTAATAACCGTGTACAGGTAGTCTTTGACTTCTGATCATACTTGAGCCCAAAATTTCTGTTGCTAACATTTGTTAATGGAATTTTGCCCCATTTTATGACCTTTCTTGCCGCAGTTGTTCAGTGAATCACTGCGGTTGTTAAGTTAGTAACACAATTGTTAAGCGAATCTGGCTTCCCCACTGATTTTGCCTGTGAGAAGGTCTCAAAAGGGGATGACCTCACAAAAGAGGACCTTGCAACCGTCACAAATATGAGGCGGTTGCCAAGCGGCTGAGTTTTGATCACGTGACCATGGGAATGCTGCAATTGTAAGTTGTCAAAAATGTTCGTAAGTCATTTTTCAGTGCCATTGTAACCTTGAACAGTCACTAAATGAACTGTTGTAAGTCAAGGACTACCTGTATAGCTACAGGGAAGAAGAGAGAAATGATGCTTTTTAAAATTATTTATTTATTTATCTATTCATTCATTCATTCATTCATTCATTCATTCATTCATTTATCTATTTACTCATTCATTCTTTCTTTCTTTCTTTCATTTACTTACTTACTTCAAGGTTTTGGTAACAACTTATAAAGCCCTGCATGGCTTGGGTCCGGGGTACTTGCAAGAACGTCTCCTTCCACTGACAAATACCAATCGCCTGTGCGCTCCCCAGGGGCCTCCTGGGGATACTGTCAGCTAAACAGTGTAGGCTGGAGGCCCCTAGGGGTAGGGCCTTCTCTGTGGGGCACCCACCCTCTGGAATCAACTACCCCTTGAGTTGCGCTTGGCCCCTGATCTCCGCTCCTTCCACCGCGACCTCAAAACATGGCTATTTTTGCAATCCGGCCTGGACTGACAGGGGATCGGGGGTTTTAATTTGATTGTTTATTTGGCATAATTTAATATCTTTTTAATTTTTTTTTAACTTTTGTACTTTCTGTCTTTTATGTACGCCGCCCTGAGTCCTTCGGGAGAGAGGGTGGCTTATAAGTCCAAATAAAACAAACAAACAAAACAAACTTTTACTTACTTATTTACTTACTTATTTTTATATCTTGCCTTTATTATTTTCATAAATAACTCAAGGTGGTGAAACATATCTAGTACACCTTTTTCCTCTTATTTTCCCCACAACAACAACAACCCTGTGGGGTAGGTTGGACTGAGAGAGAGAGACTGGCCCAAAGTCACTCAGCTTAGTGCCTAAGACAGGAGTAGAATTCACTGTTTCCTTGTTTCTAGGTCATTACTTTAACTAAGGAAACGGTCTGGTCCTGGGTTAAAGTTGTGAACAGTGGATACAGATAAACTCCTAATCAGATTTTACCCTTTGAATCCAGATCGCTCCACAGTCCTAATCTTGTTACATGCTTGTGGAGGAATTAATTAAATATATTGTATAGTTGAATGCACTTTCCAGCCTTGTGTCTTAACCTTTTCTGAATGACATCACAAGCACTGTTCAATAAACCCCCAAAATGCTTTTTATTGCTTTGTCCTTTGAAATCCAGCATCAGTTCTATGAACGGAAGTCAATGCAACTACTGTCAATCCTGAGATGAACCTGGCCGACGCCATCTTGGAGGCTTCAGGGTTGCCACACCAACAGTGGGAGCGGGGAATAGTTAGATGGGGTGTTGTAGCCAAAACAATAAAGTTTTCCTGTGGGAACCAAGGACATTCTCACAGGTGGCTGGCCAGAGGAGGAGCAAGTAACCAGGCAACCAGCCAGCACCTGGATTGGACAGTGTGACCAATGACTTGGGGGGAAAGGGAAATGTTTACTTTTAACCAGGCAAAAGGTGCAGGAAAATTCAGAGTTGGCTTTCACCAGTTGTGCCAATATGAAGAATCCAATAAACTGTTCACTGAGGAGTTCTGTTTTCTATGGATGCATTACTTGGAATGCTGACAAGTTCCTTTTAATTATCATGGATAGAAGAAGCATATAACTTTATTACGGTCTTAGACCAGCAATAGACATCACTATTTACAATATATATAAAAACAGTACTGAAACATTATAGTACATTAAAAGTGGGTAATAACATCCCTGTTAGGAAAATACCTGTTCTCGAACAATTAGGATCACTCCCTGGTTTATATGAGTGGAGAGCCAATAAGTATGTGTGTAAATAGCATTTTCCAAAGATTGTTATATCTCCAAAAATTAGCATAAATTGACAGCTATAATTCTGAAACCATTTTTTTTCTTGTAGACATTGCAGCAACACAGAATTTTGCCATTAATAATAGCTGGGTTTGAGTTCTGGAGGAGAAAGCCTACATAAAAATTGCCTGCCCTCCCTTGCAATCTCTCTAGTAAGGGGAGAATATACACTGACCTATAAACTCTGTACAATAAAACATGTGAGATATCTTCGACTTCTCCTTTACCACATATACATACCCATTTTGCTATTGGTGTTTTCTTATACCTGCCCTGAAGGAGTGAACTATCACGGATAAGGACAGTCTGATAGCCACTGCCAGTGAAACTGATGTGAAGAAGTCAAGGGAAGGAATAAATGCAACTCAGCATTTATACTTTGCGAATAAGCTTAATCCGCATACAGACAGGAGGTTATACAACTTGCCTCATGGTGTAACCGGAACAATTTGGAACTGAACACACTCAAAACCGTAGAAATGGTGGTAGACTTTAGGAGAAACCCCCCCATACTACCACCTCTTACAATACTTGACAACACAGTATCAACAGTAGAGACCTTCAAATTTCTAGGTTCTACTATATCACATGACCTAAAATGGACACCTAACATCAAAAACGTCATCAAAAAAAGCACAACATAGAATGTTCTTTCTGCACCAACTCAGAAAGCTCAAACTGCCCAGGGAGCTGCTGATCCAGTTCTATGGAGGAATTATTGAGTCTGTCACCTGCACCTCTATAACTGTCTGGTTTGGTTCTGCAACCCAACAGGACAGACACAGACTTCAGAGGATAATTAGGACTGCAGAAAAAACAATTACTACCAACCTGCCTTCCATCGAGGACCTGTATACTGCACAAGTCAAAAAGAGGGCTGTGAAAATATTTACAAACCCCTCATATCCCGGACATAAACTGTTTCAATTCCTTATCTCAAAATGACGCTATAGAGCACTGCACACCAGAACAACTAGACACAAGGACAGTTTTTCCCCCGAAGGCCATCATTCTGCTAAACAAATAATTCCCTCAACACTGTCCAATTATTTACAAAGTCTGCACTACTATTACTACTAATCTTCTCATCACTCCTTATCACCCATCCCCTCCCACTTGTGACTGTATGACTGTAACTTTGTCACTTGTATCCTTATGATTTATATTGACTGTTTCCTAGTATGATTCGAGTGCTTATTGTACCCTATGACTATCATTAAGTGTTGTACCTTATGATTCTTGATGAATGTATCTTTTCTTTTATGTACACTGAGGGCATTTGCACCAAGACAAATTCCTTGTGTGTCCAATCACACTTGGCCAATAAAGAATTCTATTCTACTCTATTAATGTCCAGAACAGGAGAGGAAATTACAGGTAATCCTCGCTTTACCACCACAATTGGAATCAACATTTCTGTTGCTAAGCAAGGTGATTTTAGGTGAGTTGCACCTGATTTTACAAACTTCTTTTGTTACAATTCTTAAGTGAATCAACTGCAGTTAAGCAAATTGTGTGGTTGCTACGTAAATCTATCTTCCCTTAATGACTTTGCAATCATGATAAACATATGCCATTGCCAGGTTCCTGTATTGTGACTGTGTGGTCATGGGAATGCCGTGACGGTCATAATTATGAGGACTGGTTGTAAGTCACTTTTTTCAGTGCTGTTATAATTTTGAACATTTGTCACTAAACAAATGGTTTGTAAGTCAAGGACTACCTATTGAAGAAAAATATATCTAGAATCACAAAATCAAACATGAGTAAGGCTTTCTTTTTAATTTTTTTTTAAAGATTTTAATATTCTTATAAGTTTTAATTCATAAATATTTTTGAATAACAGTGCATTGACAGCATTATTTACAAATAGAACATGACCAACATACATTGGTAATAAATCTCAACATACAAACTATTAGCAATCGTAATGGTATATTAACAATACTAATTTCTTCTTTCGCTAGATTAATTACATTTTTATCAATTACATTTATATTTATCTACCTCTTTACTTTCAACACATATAATATTAACCTTCATAATCTTACCTTCTCTAATTTCTACCTCTTTTCTCTATCCATTCATAAAATTTATTCCATGTCCAATAGTTTTCTGAATCATCTTTGTCTTTAATTTTTAAAGTTAATCTACCCATTTCAGCACAGTCCCAAATTTTCCTAATTACAACCTCATGATTAAGGCACTTTCTATTGCACAGCCTGAAAAGAGCTATTATGGGCTACAGAAACTTCCTGCTGAAGTTGTTAACGCACAATCAGATTGATGTGAAAAAGGAGAAGCCCAAATTATTTCTTCCTAATCAAATTTTCCTGGAATCAGCATATTTTTATCCTTTTTTTTTTGTTGAAGGCCCGAAATGAGTTATCTTTCATCTTTCTGGAAGCGCAGGAAATCACTTAGAACAAAAATAGGCTGATGGCAGCTTTCATCTTGTTCAATAAGGGCTTGTCAGATACAAATTGATGTGACAGCTGAAAGAATTTTGTGGTTGCTCTCACACATAGCATCATCACTTTGTTGTTCCCCTTTCATGTGCTGCCTTGTTTCATCCATAGCTTGACATAAATCAAAGGCTTGTGCCTGGGCTGTGAATTGCACAATTGAGATGGGTGGCTATAGAAAGAAAATAAATAAAATTTAAAAAAATTGTAAAACAAACCAACAGACTGATCTACAGTTGAGAAGTCAAACCAGGCAGTAAACGTGGATTTTAATCTGATTCTGAAGTGATTCTGCATCCAGTGGAATTCTACATGTATACTCTAGTGTCAGTAATTTAGGATTTTAGCCGATTGCTTCTCCAGGAAGGTTTTTTTTTATTTTTGTATTGCTTTGCCTAGAAAAGGGGTGTCAAACTCAAGGCCCCATGGGGCAGATCGGGCTCACAGGGTGCTTAACCCTGGAAAGAATGAAGGACCTGCCCATGGTGCCTCTGCCAGCAAAAAGGGGGGACGGGGAGGTTGTGCGTGGTCCCTCTCCGGACTCCTTTTTTTGCTGACAGAAGGGCTGCAAGAGGCCATCGTGGCCAAAAATGGAGCCTTGGTGAGTGATGTTGAGCTGGCCACGCCCCCCGGCCACACACCCCGGCCAGGCCCCTCGGATCCCCGAGGTCAAACACAACCCTGATCTGGCCCTCAATCAAATCGAGTTTGACATCCCTGGCCTAGAAGATACCATTTGACAAGTGTTCAGGCATTGGGAATCCTGCCATGTATATTCATCAATTTGTTCGCCTTTTTATTTAAACAAGAAATCCACTAAGAAGACACAAATAAAAAATAAATAAAAACCCTTCAGGCTGCATCTACAATCTAGAATCGCCTTTCTCAGATTTGACAACTTGAAGAAGCACGCTGGCTGGGGAATTCTGGGATCTGAAGTCCACATATCTTCAAGTTGAAGTTGAAAAAGTTGAAAAACACTGATCTAAAAGCATCTCTAAGTTCTAACCAGGGCTTGAGAGACACTGTAGCAATCTCCCCATCACTGTCTATTCACATATTATCAGCGCTGTGAATTCAACAAGGATAGCATTGAATGTTAGATGAAGGGTGACCATGGGGGAATCCATGAAGAATTGCTGGTAAAATCTAACGTATTGCTGCTTAGTCAAGGTTCAGAAACACGGTAGGCTACAAGTGTCGAAACACACAGCAAGACAAGTGGTTGCCCTTGCTGCGTCAATCTAAGAAAAGTATATTAGTCTAGAGGTCATTTGAATAAATAATGTGGTTAGTCTGGTTTTTAGCTGGGCACCTATGCCAACATAGTCAATAGTCAAGCCAACATAGTCAATATCTCCCATATTACACCCCTCCTGCGTGACCTGCATTGGTTGCCGGTTGCCCTCCGTGTGAGATTTAAGGTTTTGGTAACAACTTATAAAGCCCTGTATGGCTTGGGTCTGGGGTACTTGCAAGAACGTCTCCTTCCATTGACAAATACCGTGTTTCCCCGAAAATAAGACACTGTCTTATATTTTTTTTGGCTCCCAAAAACACACTAGGTCTTATTTTCGGTAGATCTTATATATATATATATATATATATATATATTTAATGAAAAAAAACACTTACCATATTCATGTAGAACAATGTACATTTATTCATGTATGAAACCACGAACAAATCACATACCGTGTTTCCCCGAAAATAAGACACTGTCTTATTTTTTTGCTCCCAAAACACACTAGGTCTTATTTTCGGGGTAGGTCTTATTTTTGGGGTAGGTCTTATTTTGGGGGTAGGTCTTATTTTCGGGGTAGGTCTTATTTTCAGGGAAACACGGTACCAATCGCCCTGTGCGCTCCCCAGGGGCCTCCTGGGGATACCGTCAGCTAAACAGTGTAGGCTGGTGGCCCCTAGGGGTAGGGCCTTCTCTGTGGGGGCGCCCACCCTCTGGAATCAACTACCCCTTGAGTTGCACTTGGCCCCTGATCTCCGCTCCTTCCGCAACCTCAAAACATGGCTATTTTTGCAATCCGGCCTGGACTGACAGGGGATCGGGGGTTTTAATTTGATTGTTTATTTGGCATAATTTAATATCTTTTAAATTTCTTTTAACTTTTGTACTTTCTGTCTTTTATGTATGCCACCCTGAGTCCTTTGGGAGAGAGGGCGGCTTGTAAATCCAAATAAACTAAACTAAACTAAACTAAACTAAACTAAACTAAACTAAACTAAACTAAACTGTGATTTGGGAACCTAGCTTGAGGATGCTTCCAAGCAAGGCTCTTCTAAGTGGAAAAATCATATCCAAACCACCTATGCTGAAGGTGCGCAGGTGTGTGCACATGTGTGCCTGCACCCATAATGCAATGCATGCATGACCCCCATCCCCATGCATGTGACTCACCCGCATGCGCCCTGCCCCCTGCGCATGCTCACGTGACCCTCCACATGCACCCCGCCCCCTGCACATGCGTGGCAGATACACAACAATCAGCTGGCTGGTGGGGGGGCGCGTGCATGAGCAGTGGGTCTGTTCCAGGCGACCTCCCGCGTACCAGCAGAAATGGCTCTGTGTGCCACTTCCGGCACTTGTGCCATAGGTTTGCCATCACAGACCTATGCAATATATTTGTTGCTGGGAAAGACAGCGATAGCACTTAGATTTATATACCACTCCATAGTGCTTTACAGCACTCTCTGAGTGATTTACAAGGTCAGCATATTGCCCCCAACAATCTGGGTCCTCATTTTACCGACCTCGAAGGATGGAAGGCTGAGTCAACCTCGAGCCCATCAAGATCAAACTTCAGGCTGTGGGTAGAGTTACTACAATATTGCATTCTAGCCACTGTGCCACCAGGGTTCCAGAGATCACTTCTCACAATTTATTTTTCCACATTTTCTGGCAAACCCCTGATTCTCAAATAAAACTCTTTCCCTTTCAAATTCATTAACAATAAATTGGCTTCTATTCCCACAATCTATTTTTTTATTTTTATTTTATTTCTACAGCTGAGCATCTCGGCTAGTGAGTCTGGGAGGCTTAAAACAGGACAAAATAAATGTTTGTGGCTTTAAATAAAACTGTCATTATGGTGTTAACACAACCAGGAAACGGGAATCTTAACATATTCATGGCCTCAGGCCAGGGCACACAACTAAGTCCTCACAGCCTTACAATATTTTTATTTTATTGTGCCAATAACAATGTACAAGAGATATAAAATTGCTGGAATGTTTTATCATTTAAACACCCCAGCTTATCTGACACAGCTTATCAGGGTTCTCTTTAGCTTGGCCTGCTAGCTTTGAAAGTACTGGTGTGTCTGTTTATTTAACCATTGGGAGCCTGTAGACAATTCAGTTCCTCATTTTTGAATGGAAATTGTACAGGTCTCCGAAAGAAATATTGTATTACATGGGGTTGTCCATTGTAGAGCTTAGCCTACTGTTGTCTAGAGAAATGATGATTGGTTTATTTGTTCTACATAGACAGACAGGTAGTGACTTTTGCTTTTTATATACCGTATTTTTCGGTGTATCAGACGCACTCCCCACACCCCAAAAAGTGGGTGGAAATGTCTGTGCAGTGAATGTTGCTGAAGTCCCCCCCACCTGCCCCCCCTACTCTTCGGCCTCTGCCTCCCAGCAGGCCTTTGCATCCCATTTTTGGCCTCCATGCACCCCATTTTTGGCCTGTTCTGATCCCTGCCACCTGGAACGGGCCAAAAACAGGAGTGCGCAGAGTCCGAAAATGGGATGCGGAGGCGTAAAATGGTATGTGCAGAGGCAATAATAAGCGATGGCGATCCCTGCAGCCTGAAACAGCTGATCGTTGGGAGGCCGATCCGACAGATAATCAGCTGCTCATGCTAAATCAGGCTGTGATGACCCGGGGCGTGGCACAAAAATAACAAAGTCACCAAAGTAGATAAATTCCCTTTAATGCCTCCAACTTGGCCCACAATGTCCAATTATCCTTAGCAGGAGATCAAACTTGTTAAGTTTGCATGAAGAGACAGACGCAGAGTGCTTCCAGCTCTTTGTTTATTAGTGGCTACAGCTCAGAACGAACCCACTTTGGCTGGGCTGCGGCTGCTACTTATAGCCAGCAGCCGCAGTTGCCAGCCAATCAGAGTGCAGGGTTTTCCCGCACTTTTTAAACCAATCATTTCTTACATTTTACAAGAACAGTTCAAACTAAACCAATGACTTTAAACCTGCATACATAACAAAACTCTTCCAAAAACAGTCTACAAAGGGAAGAAATGCAACCCAAAATACAGATAAAGTAGAAATAAAAAAACCAACACAAACCACTGCTGAAGTAATTAACTTGACAGACCAGGATAATACCTTGCAGACTTCCAAAAGATAACAAGGCACACACAGTTGGGAGGATACCAAAAACCAGATAAGCCTTGACAAAGATAATGCACAATTTGCTTCCAGCAACTTTGCCATGCACAGTTTGCCCTTTTAAACAATCTTCCCAGCTGCAGCCCATGAAGGGGATCAGAGCCCTTTCCTCCCCCGTAAACCATATTGCTCCCTTATCCGTTCCTCCCTGCATGCCCTAGGATGAAGAAGGGGTGGGCCTGGGTCTTCCTCTGAATGCCCAGCCGGCCTGTGCCCTTCCCCAGTTTCTTCCACAGTCACTGGAGCCACAATCCCACTCCCTGTCAGCTGTTCCACCTCTCCCTCGGAATCAGATTCCAACTGGTGCATGACACAGACTGTGCTGAAGCTGACCAGGCTGTTTGCTGTTTGCTACAAGGAGGGAAATTGCTGGGAGGCAGATTTCTTTTCTTGTTTTCTCCCCAAAAGCTAGGAGCATCTTCTACTTCGGAGCATCTTATAGTCCAAAAAATATGGTATATACATTTTATTTTATTACTTGCACCACAAGCATATAAAAGGTAAGGACCGTGGAGAGATCTGGAGGGCAAAATATGATTAGGAGTTCATCTCTATCTACTGTTCAAAACTTTAACCTAGGACCAAAAAGTTTCCTTGGTTAAGGTGGTAGGTTAGAAACCAGGAGACTGAGTTCTAGTCCCGCTTTGGCATGAAAGCCGGCCAGTCACTTTCTGATCCCAACCCACTTTACAAGGTTGTTGTTGTGGGGAACATAGGAACAGGAAGGTGTGCTGTGTGTGTTCTCCACCTTGAGTTACTTATGAAGTAAATAAGGGTGAGTTAACACATCTGGAAAAAATAATAAAGTAAATGTTAGATATCAAGCTGGCTGGGGAATTCTGGCAGTTGAGATCCACATATCTTAAAGTTGCCAAGTTTGAAATACACTGCTTTATACGGTTCCTGACAGGTGTTAGGTGCACACTTAAATATCCTTCAAACTCTTTTAATTCCAAATATCTGCGTAGCCCTAAACGAGGACTACATTCTGCTCATTCAAACTCAGCTTCCGTTTTCTACTGTAAGTGTTATTTGCAACAATGCAAGAGTGAATTGCTGTTGCCTCCTGCCAGGATATAAGGTTTGGAAGGGCAGGGATGGGAAAGATATACTGAGCATAAAGCTAGTAAGTTATGCAACCAAAAGTCTTTAAACATTTTTTATACTGAGGATATAAGGATATCCCCAACTACCAAGATAACCACTGTTATCTCAAGAAGCCAAATGTGACTTGAATTAAATGAGCATTTAATTCTGCCTGAGATGATAATTGCTCCTCCAAAGTTATTAACTTCTGCTCAAGGCAGCAGCCATTCCTGACCCATTTTCATCATTGGAAACAAAAAAAAGGTTAAATTTGCTCTCCAATAAATAGCCACAAACAAGCATTATCACATTCCCCAGCTCAGTAGTTGCTTAACTGCATTTTTTAAAAAAGAAACAAAATGTGCACGTTAGACACAATGATGCTGAAGTACGACCCACTCAAACCAGGGGGGTCAAACTCAAGGTCTGGGGGCTGTATCCAGCCCCCTGGGTACTTAGATCTGGCCTGCAGGGGAAGGACCCACCCATGTTGCCTCTGCCAGCGAAAATGGAGCTTGCAAGAGCCATGGGCAGTACTCCCAAGGTCCGTTTTTGCTGGCAGAGGGTTGCAGGAGGCCGTTGCGGCTGAAAACGGAGCTCAGGAGCCTGTTTTGCTGGCAGAGCATTTGGCCCACCACAGGCATCCCCGACATGAGTGATGCCTTGCTGGACATGCCCACCCTGGCCACACCCACCCTGGCCCCCCAAGGTCAAACACAACCCTGATGCAGCCCTCAATGAAATCAAGTTTGAGACCCCTGCCCTAAACCATCACTGTTGCAAACATGCCTCAGCATCCTACCAGATTTCGGGTTGCAGAGGACCGGTGGGCTGCTGCCGAGGGTCGGGCTGCTGCTGAAGTACCCGCTGCTGCCACAGCTGCTCATGCTACTCCGTCTGACTGCAGAGATAATCTTGATCTCCTTGCTGGGGCTCACTGTCCAAACCAAAGAGGGAGGGAGATTTATGTAGAAGACAAGAAGTGCCCTGGGGTCTCTTAACTGCTTTCCTTATGTTTCTCTGTTATTTCAGAACCCTGTTACAGGTAGCTCTCGTGGAATGACCACTCATTCAGCAACCGTTTGAAGTCACGATGGTGTTGAACAAGGTGAAGTATGAAGACTAGTTGTATGTAATAAACCTTTTGCCCCCTTCTTCTGTGCATTCTAAAAGGGGCGCGATGGACCAGCAGTTAAAGATGCTGAAAAGGGGTTTATTATGTACAACAACTAGTCATAAGTTGTCAGATGGAGAGGTGTTCGAGACCTGAGCGTCATGCGATGGAGTGAGCTCCCTGTTACTTGCTCCAACTCTTGCCCACATGCAAATGCGAGTAGATAAATAGGTACCATTTTGGTGGGAAGGTTACAACATTCCATGCGCCTTTAGTGTATAGCCATGTGACCACGGAAAATGTCTTTGGACCACATTGGCTCCTTCTGCCAAGAAACGGAGTGGAGTATCATGCCCTACAGTCAGACATGACTGGACAGGGTAACCTTTATCTTTTCTGGGCATTGTAGTCTAACTAACCTTTGATTTTGCAATGTTTCTTACTGACTCTGTGAAAAATAATTCTCCTAAGACCATTGGTGTATGCAACCTGCTTCATGGAAGGATGAAAATATGGAGTGAGAAAGAAGTGGCTTTGAATGGTAGAATCAATGTGTCCCACTCTGCTTTCTTACCCTTTGTACTACCTATCAGGAGGCTGCTATTAGTTTGTGATCCTAAGAATATTATTTATTTATTTATTTATTTATTTATTTATTTATTTATTTTGTCAAAAGCATATAATACAATAGAAATAAGAATAAACATAAGTTTAAATATAAGAAATAGGAACTAATAATTGGGGACAATAGGACAGGGATGGCAGGTACGATGGTGTGCTTACGCATGTCCCTTACAGACCTCTTAGGAATGGGGTGAGGTCAATAGAGGTTAGTTTGAGGGTAAAGGAGTGGGGGTTTGAGCAGGTGACAACAGAATCAGGTAGTGAGTTCCAGACATTGACCACTCTGTTGCTCAAATCGTACTTCCTGCAATCAAGTTTGGAGCGGTTTACATTAAGTTTATATCTGTTGTGTTCTCTTGTGTTGTGGTGGTTAAAGCTGAAATATTCATTAACTGGTAAGATGTTGTAACATATGATTTTATGTAGTATGCTTAAGTCCAATCTTAGTCGGCGTAGTTCAAGGTTGTCTAAGCCTAGAATCTCAAGTCTGGTGGTGTAGGGTATTCTGTTGTGAACAGAGGAATGTAGTACTCTTCTGGTAAAATACTTCTGGACTTGCTCAATTGTATTTATGTCTGATATACAGTGCGGATTCCAGACAGCAGAGCTGAATTCAAGTATTGGTCTAGCAAAGGTTTTGAATGCCCTAATTTGCAAATCAGTATTACCAGAGGAGAAGCTTTGTAAAATTAAATTTATAACTCTTAAAGCCTTTTTGGCAATACTGTTGCAGTGAGCTTTGGCACTTAGGTCATTGATATGAGAACTCCAAGGTCCTTGACAGAGTGAGGGTCATCAACAAGGTCATATCTGCCTAGCTTGTATTTGGTATATAGATTTTTTTTTACCAATGTGTTCAATGTGTACAAGCAGTCCTTGACTTACAGCCAATTGTTTAGTGACTGAAGTTACAACAGCAGTGAAAACAGCAACTTATGACCGTTTTCCCACACTGACAACCGTTGCAGCCTTCCCATGGTCAGGTGATCAAAATTCAGGTGTTTGGCCACTGCCTCATATTTATGACGGTTGCAGTGTCCCACGGTCTGGTGATTCCCTTTTTGCAACCTTCTGACAAGCAAAGTCAATGAGGAAGCCAGATTCACTTTAACAACAGGGTTACTAAGTTAACTGCCACAGTGATTCCACTGAACCACTGTGGCAAGAAAGGTCGTAAAATGGGGCAAATCTCAGTTAACAACCATCTTGCTTAGCAATGGAAACTTTGGGCTAAATTGTGGTCATCAGTCGAGCACTACCTGTAAAGAATAAGGGTGTTTGCCCACCTTTTGGTTTCCTGTATTTAACCAAAAGTTCAGATGAGATTGTCCAACCAGCAGATGCTTTAACAGAGAATTGCCAGGGATAAGAATTGCTGCCTGTGGGGCGTATTCCCTGCCACATCCTTTTGTCAAGCATTAAAAGGCCAACACCCTGGTGTAATTAACAGCAATGAACTTCATGTGAATACAGTTGAATCAGAACTTCTGAGTGAAAGTACAATGCTAATCTGAATTTCCAAAGCAAAGATATAAGTTGATCAGATTGCCTGTGAAAGAGCGAAAAAAGTCAGCAATCTGATATCCTCGGAAAGCAAAGAAGAACGATTTAAGCCCTGAATTCTCTATCTCTGAGCAAGGAAATTAAAAAAAATGAATTGGTGGGAGGGGCCAGAAATCCCCCCCCCCTTTTTTTTGCAAGAGACAAACAAGTAGCAGTTGAAGGCCACATGTCTTAAAGTTGCCAAGTTTGGGGACCCCGTCCTAAGGTGTTAAAAGGAAAATATTCCTCTTCAGGGAAAACTGGTCACAAACCCAATTTTGGATAACGTATTTGCTTGACATACAAATTTCTCTTGTTACAAGGTGGGGACTTGGGTACCAGTCCTGGCAGGGTTGTGAGAATGGGGAATCTGGTTTTGTAAAAGAGCTGCCTCCCATTGAGCAAAATCACTCAAAGTCTGCCTGCTGTCTATGCATAGCAAAGGAAAGGAAAGGAAAGGAAGCAAAAGCCAAAACAAAAGAATGAAAAACAACAACCCCAAACCACTCTTTCTCCAAGTAGGGTCAGAAATGACCAATGTTCTTAAAGGGGAACTTGTCATGAACCAAGTGTAGGTAGTCCTCAACGTGACCACAACTGTGCCCAAAGTTACTGCTGTTAAGTGAGTTTCCCCCCCATCTTATGACCTTTCTTGCCACATTTGTTAAGTGAATCACTGCAATTGACAAGTTAGTAACTCGGTTGTTAAGTGAATCTGGCTTCCTCACTGACCTGTCAGAAGGCTGCAGAAGGGCATCACATGACCTTGGGGTACAGAAACGGTCGTAAGTATGAACCAGGGGCCAAGCATCCGAATTTTGATCACGTGACCATGGGGATGCTGCAACCATAAGTCATAAGCATGAAAACTCTGTCATAAGTCACCATTTTCAGTGTCCGTTGTAACTTTGAACGGTCACTAAATGATCTGTTGTAAGGCGAGGACTACCTGTACTGGTATATGGTACCAGGCTGACTGAACCAACTTTCTGAGTGAGAGTAAGGCAGATTCCTATCTCTCCCTCAGAAGGTAGAAAGCAGAAAGTAGAAAATATGGAATGAAGACTTCACCCAGGCCTCAAACATGAAGGTCAGTAGCTCATAGCTCTTTGATCGTTTTAATTTTATTATAGTTACTAGAAAAAATGTAGTTGGAGCAGAAAATCAGCAATTGCCAGGTATGACCCTGAAGCCATCAAAATATGAGCCCAGATATGAAACTTATATTTCTTTTTCTCACCTGTGCATCATGATAGACAGCAAGCTGGTTATTTCTCAGTGATAGGAAACTGGTCCACTGTTACAGTATAGACTTGCTTAGTCTCTGGATTTTTTTCTATCTGACTTTGGTCCTTCCAGTTTTCCCATGTGGCATCCAAACCATGCAATACTTCAAAAACAATCATATTCCTCAGTGGTGGGATTCAAATTTTTTTACTACCGGTTCTGTGGGCGTGGCTTGATGGGTGTGGTATGGCTTGGTGGGCATGGCAGAGGAATGATACTGTAAATCTCCATTACCTCTCCACTCCTGGGGGAAGGTTACTACAAAATCCCATTCCCTCCCCACCCCACTGACCTGCTTTCCAGCTCCATTCTCCTGTGCAGGGCAACAAAAGAAGACCCAGCCGATCAGCTAGGACTCGGGAGGCAGAGAATAGATGGGGGCGGGGCCAGTCAGAGGTAGCATTTGCTGGTTCTCTGAACTACTCAAAATTTCCGCTACTGGTTCTTGAGAACTGGTCAGAACCGGCTGAATACCACCTCTGATGTTCCCCCATTGAGCTGTATCCAGAAATACTGTATGTTACTTAAACATGCTGTACAAACAGAGGTATTGAACTAATTCCTATGCATGCAGGTTGTCTTTGACATACAACTGGTGTTTGTCCAAAATATGACAAATTTGCCAAAAACTACTGATTCTGAATTCCAACCACATTTTTAGGCCCACAGCAACGGGCCCACATTTAAAACTGTTTGCTGCCTCGCACAGTCATGTGACTGTGCTTCACATTCCCCCCCACCCCAGAAACTGGTGTTTACTTCCAGTTTCCACCTAATGACCGCAACATTTGCTTTATGACTGTGGAGTTCATTTGATTACTGTGGCGTTCGCTCAAGGTCGTAAAAGTGGGTCCGGTCACATGATGATTCACTTTACAACTGAATTTCCATTTACCCTCCAGGGCTAATCCGACATGTACCTGAGAGGAACGTGGCGTGTTTTTTGTGGTCGTGATTTTGCTTCCTCAGGCAAAAGGGGCTATCGTGGCTCTCCGGCACCAAACGGGATTTTTCGGTGAGCAGTTCCATCAGTCTCCTCCTGCGGCGGAAATTCATTCGGAACTGATAGAGCAGGTTGCTATCCATAAAATGGTGTTTGTTGGACACTAGAGGTGGTTAAGAAAGACAAAGAAAGCCTTCGTTTTAGCAGAGCATAACCATTAGGAGGGAATCGTTATCATTTGATACTCAATGTTCACTCAAAAGTAATTTTAACAATAATTGTAGGCATACGGTATTTCTGGTCAGTCCATTTTGGGAAACCAATGATACAGTTTAATATTTGCAATTTCTTTAGCGTTGAACGGGGGCAGATTCTATACTGGAGTTCTTTCCTATATAACTACTTTCTCACCTCTTGCTTACATCACTCACAACTATCAGATGCTCTCCGTCTCTATAAGCTAGTTGAAGAACAGATTTTGTTTCCCACGTGGTTGATTTTCAGTTCGTTGTACAGCCGTTTTTCACACTGACAAATAAAGCTCCAGCACAGATCTCCTTGTTCTAACTGAAATAGAAAAAGAGCCAAACTTGCCATGGGATCCCCACGTTTATATTTTGAGAGTCTTATGGAAGGCCATAAGGATTGGGGCTAACCTCACTTTGGAACAGGTAATATTCCAGAGGATTGGTGCCATAGCAGAAGAAGGCTTGCTTCCTAGGTAGATTTCTTTTGTGGATGCAGTGGCATGTAACCAATCAATCAAAGCTGGAAGGGACCTTGGAGGTCTTCTAGTCAAGCCCCCTGCTAAAACAGGAGATCCTGTACCATTTCAGACAAGTGTCTGTTCAATCTTGTCTTAAAACCCACCCACATCTGAAGGCAAGCCATTCCACTGGTTAATTGTCCTCACTGTCAGGAAGTTTCCACTCAATTCCAAGTTGCTTCTCTCCTTGATTAGTTTCTATCCACTGTTTCTTTTTTCTTTTTTCTTTAATTCACATTTATATGCCGCCCTTCTCCGGAGACTCAGGGTGGCTTACAATCTTTGGAGCACAACCCAATGTGCTCAGCAATAGTCTTCATTCTATTGTATATGCCTGCTTATTACTAGGGCTTTTTTGGCCCTCCCAAGTAGCATTTTTACAAAGTCAGCTTATTGCCCCCAACAATCTTGGGTCCTCAATTTACCTACCCCGAGAGGATGGAAGGCTGAGTCAACCCTGAGCCTGGTGGGATTCGAGCCTGCACTAATTGCAGGCAGCTGGAACTAAGTGCTAGGTGTTTAACAGCCTGCACCACCAAGGCTCTTGTCCTGCCCTCTGATACTTTGGAAAACAAATCACACACACACACCTTGTGCCTGTCCTGCTAGATCTGATGTGATGGGTACAGGTAACAGGAAAGAGGTTGCCTGGCTCTATGCCATATAAGACTTTAAAGGACTACCAAGGTCAAAACTAAGAAACAATGTTCAGTTCATGATTGTTCCAGAAATACACCGAAAAGGTCAAATTTAAAAATCCAAGGTTTTAAGAACATGCCCTCAAGGATTTCAGACAAGGGCCTTTCCCATCCCTTAAGTGGAAAAGTCAAGGGTCTATCAAGTAGAACCCAAGTTGAGATACATTTAGGTTTAAGGTAGCCATGTTCAGCTAGGACTGGTTGATTTCTCCATGATTCCAACGATAGAAGTTGAAGTCTACAAAACAACAGAGAAACAGGAAATGGGACTAAAAAAAAAAAAGCGAAGCTTCACACTACAGTACACAAAAGCACCAAGTCTTTTGCACTCCTGTTCTGCTGTTTTGTCCTAAGTAATCTTAGATTATTAAGCCAATCCAACACTCTCAAATTGGAGACAACTCCCTAATAGCAGCTGATATACTTTAAACAGCTGTAAGTGGAGGAAGAGTTTGGTAAAGGTTCATGGATGCACCAGCCAGAGGTGGTATTCAGCAGGTTCTGATCAGTTCTGGAGTGGAAATTTTGAGTAGTTCGGAGAACTGGCAAATGCCACCTCTGACTGGCCCTGCCCCCATCTATTCTCTGCCTCCCGAGTCCCAGCTGATTGGCTGGGTCTTCTTTGGTTGCCCTGCACAGGAGAACGGAGCTGGAAAGCAGGTTAGTGGGGTGGGGAAGGAATGGGGATTTTGCAGTATCTTTCCCCTGTCACGCCCACCAAGCCACGCCATGCTCACCAAGTCACGCCCACAGAACCAGTAGTGAAAAAATTGAATCCCACCACTGGCACAAGCATGCTTCAGACTTGTGCCAAGACCTCTCATAATCCTGGACAAAGTTCTAGCTTTTGTTTGTTTTAACCATGTAGGGAGATAAACACACACTTGATCTTAGCTAAAAGGCCTTGGAGCTAAATAACATGTTGCCTTTAGAACTGGTAGAATATACATCAACATTTACCCAGTGAAAACAGTCACTTGATTCAAAGTGGGCAGAGACAGAGCAGAGATAAAATTGACTTTCCATGAGTCAATAACTCAAGAAAAATCTTATAAAATAATAACTACCTAGCTTAGCTATAGCTCAGGGATAATGCTATTGTTATATGGACTGAACTCTATCCAGAACCAGCATTGTTAAGTTTGCATAGAGAGGCAGACACGGAGTGCTTCAGCTCTTAAGTTTTATTGTGACTTCAGCTCAGAAGGGACCCAATTTGGCTTAGCCGAGGCAGCTTTATATAGCAGGCTGCCTCGGCTGACAGCCAATCAGAGTGCAGGGTTTTCCCGCACTTTTTAACCAATGATTTCAAACACTTTACAAGAACAACCAATCATATTCAAACTCTGCATACATAACAAGCATCTTGTGCAAGCATAGGCAGTGTGATGCCTTCCAGATGTTTTGGACAACAAACACTGCAACTATTCATGTTAGATGGGTCAGATGAGAACTGCAACGCAAAACCTTTGGTAGGCACCAAACTTCTTGCCACTTCGGCAAGTATATGGTATATTTGATTAGTAGACTATGCAGTGCTTTGGATTTGATTTTAAGGAGGTGTGTATGGAACAGGCATCTAACACCTGTCTATAACTCATTAATCCAAGGGTCTTCAAACATGGCAAGTTTAAGACTTGTGGACTTCAACTCCCAGAATTCCTGAGATAACATGACTGAAGGAGGAATTCTGGGAGTTGACTCCACAAGTCTTAAAGCTGCCAAGTTTGAAGACCCCTGCCATAATCCAAAGAGACATTTTTCTGGATTGCATGACAGCTGGAGTGAGCGGCTGTATGATCCAGGGAAAAAGACCCAGCTGCTTTAAGAAGTTGCTGACAGGTGCTTTATATGAATGACTTCATGCTGCAATCTTGGTTGCTATCTTAGAAATCACAGTGAAAGGATAAGATCATACAGAGGAAGCATTTTGATCTTCTCAACCTGTTACTCCAATGCTAAGTATTCATTGTTGTTCAGCCACTTTTAAAATAAGAACTTATTCAAAGCTGGGATACAATGAATGGATGGATGGATGGATGGATGGATGGATGGATGGATGGACGGGTGGCCAGACGGGCGGACGGGTGGATAGCCAAATAGGCATATAGGTATATAGATACAGATAAAAATATATGGGTTATCTAACAAGGGAAATCCATTTTATTATTCTTCCTGTATTTTCATGGTAAATGTCTCTATTATTATACAAAGAGTGAGAGCACTCCACAAAAGATCAGCTAATGGGGCAAAAGGTATTTCATTCTATACTCAGACAAAAATTTTACTGGTTTTGTCAGGTTTCAGAAGACATGTCAGTGACTGTTAATTGAAAATATGCTGCAGGGAGGGTATAATCTATGAAGAATAGAGCCAAAGTGAGAGACGCAGAGAATAAATAAGAAAGAAAGAAGAGAGACAGACAGACAGGCAGGCAGACAGACAGACAGACAGACAGACGGAGGTTATTTCTCATTAAGTCTGCAATTTAGAACCAGGATTATTGCAGGATAGGAAATGAAGGTTAACTTTGTGCCTATACAAGTAGTCTTCAACTTACAACAGTTCATTTAGTGACCATTCAAAGTTTTCTTTGCACAACATGAACCTCAGGCACTGATTTGTAATGTCTCGGTTGTGACTCTACATTTCCAAGTAACAGATTTGCTCTGGGGGACAATATTCCCATCATTTCTTTTGGCTTTGAAAATATAACCGTTCTTAAGTTCCCAATCTACTTCTTATCATTAGCAGAACTGTTATGTTCCTGGCCCACCAGCAACAGAAACAGAGACCGGATACTTTATCCAGGAATTAATTTCACTTAAGATAAGGAAAGCAAAAAAACCCGCTCCCTTAGTTTAAACTGGCCTTCATTTTAGATAGCATTTTGGTTAGATTCTTTGAAAATTTATACCGTACTGAGAATGACAGCTTTGCTTGATGTAGAAATGATTATTATGAACATCGCCAAAGCCACCCTGAGAATGGAAGTAAGGAAGAAAAGATAGGCATGTCTTGAATAAGAGGAATGGAAACCACAGAAAAGATTGCAATCAAAATGTTCTGTTGATTGATATGACGTGTCTACGGAGATTCTCAATCATCTAAGTCATGGTTATCCCAAAGGTGCTTTTTCCAAAAAAACAACTGGATTTTCTCATTCATGAAGCTGAAGAAGCTTCTTGGTTGAGAAGTAAAATGTTTTCAAAGAAGAAAAAAACCAAGAAAGTCCCATTGTCTTTTGGAAAAAGTGACCTTTGGGGTGACCATGACTTAAATAGAATTCTTTAGAATAGAATTCTTTATTGGCCAAGTGTGATTGGACACAGAAAGAATTTGTCTTTGGTGCAAATGCTCTCAGTGTACATAAAAGAAAAGATACGTTCATCAAGAGTCAAGAATCATAAGGTACAACACTTAATGATAGTCATAGGGTACAATAAGCAATCAAATCATACTAGGAAACAGTCAATATAAATTGTAAGGATACAAGCAACAAAGTTACAGTCATACAGTCACAAGTGGGAGGGTATGGGTGATAAGGAGTGATGAGAAGATTAATAGTAATAGTAGTGCAGACTTTGTAAATAGTTGTTGAGGGAATTATTTGTTTAGCAGAGTGATGGCGTTTGGGGGAAAAACTGTCCTTGTGTCTAGTTGTTCTGGTGTGCAGTGCTCTATAGCATCGTTTTGAGGGTAGGAATTGAAACAGTTTATGTCCAGGATGTGAGGGGTCTGTAAATATTTTCACAGCCCTCTCTTTGACTTGTGCAGTATAGAGGTCCTTGATTGAAGGCAGATGATTGAGAAGACCAGTTGCCTTTTGGGAAAAGCACCCTGGGACATTGATATGAAGCTTACACAAGCTGTGAACAATTTTCTTGCATTCACCCTTCCAGGTGAATGCAACAAACTTGTTAGCAGTACTTCTGGCAGTCCATGGAAATTCTATCAAAATGGAATTCCAAGAAAAAGGAAGACAATTGGCAATTTATATCTGATGGTCTACAATTGTCTGGATGAAGTATACCAAGGACAATACTCAGAATGAAATCCAAACATGGAAAAGTGGATGCCATTTTTAGCCAGAATGCCATTTTGACCTTAAAAATGGTTCCCCATTCTTGGGTTTAAACAGGATGCCTCTCATACCATATTTCCACTCCTTTTATCATCCTTCGTCATCTTGATAAGAGTTATGTGACTGAGAAGACATTTCTCACCATGTTGGATAATTCCGTGCTCCAGAAGTCTGCGGCCAAGTTGTTCAGCCTCAGCTCTGGTGGCAGCCTCCCCTTCCTGGATCAACCAGTCAATCAATTGAGACGCCATGAAAGTACGCTCATATTTTGCTCCTTCTTCTTCTCTGGCTTGTAAAATAACATTTTCAGTATTCATAAGCCTGCAATGAAAGTAGGGATTGGAAAGGGTCAATGCATACATAAGTAGAATAGAATAGAATCTATTCTATTAGAATAGTAAGAATAGAATCTTACTAACTAGCACATATTTAAATGAAATTTCCTTACGTTCAGCTCCAAAAGATAACCATTATGCATACACCCACACTCACACCCACATGACACAAACATCACAGTCTAGTTCAAATGTATACATACACATGGTGGAAAAAAAAGAATCTGTGAGTTTGCAAGACAGATGGCATAGGGATCAAAGCTGTTACAGAATGTAGTAGTCCTGCTATAGATACTTCAAAACCTCCTCTCAGAAGGGAGCAATAGAAACAGACCCTGAAGTGATGTCTCTAACAATGCTTTGAGCTCTAAACACATAGTGCTTAGAAGCAGCATCCTGTATACCAAGAAGTGAGTTTCCTATGATCTTCTCGGCTGTCCTTACCACTCTCTGTATGGACTTTTTATCTCAGGCACTGCTGCCACCAAACCAAACAATGATACAGTTTGTTAAAAAGCTTCCAATCGTGCCTCTGTAAAAAGTGGCCAGGACAGAAGGAGACAGATGTACTGTCCACATCTGGTACAGAAAATGCAGGCACTGGTTTGCACACTTCACCAAAGCTAATGTCTGAAGAGACCAAGTCAGATTGTCAGTTATCTGCACCCCCTAGATACTTAATGCTATTGACTATTTCCATAGCTTCAGTCTTGATATAAAGTGGAGTGTGACTATGACGGCTCTTTCTAAAACCAACAATGATCTCCTTTGTTTTGGTGGCATTCACAGAAGAACATTATACAGGTATATTCCTCAACTTACAACTGGTCATTTTTACAGCTCAGAATGGATGTTTTATTACCAGTAAAGCACCTCTGAATTTTGTAAAACATCACCCCAATCCCCTGGTCACATGACCACATTCCAAGCGCTTGGCAACTGACTCGCCTGTATGTTGCAGCATCCCATAGTCACATGACCACAATGTGTGACTTTTTTTTTCCCTGCAAAAAAAAAGCTCTTTTGGAAGAATGGGTTTGCATAACAACCACACCATTCGCTTAATGACTGTAGTGTTTGGGAAATTGTTGGAAAAACAGATCAGGTCATGTGGGGTGCCTCGACTTACAATCACAATGACTTGCAACCGGATTTCCTATCCCAATTGTGATCGTAAGTCAAGGACTGCCTCTATTACTCTGTTTTAGATTGGGGTTTTTAGGCTAATTTGACTTGATTGTTTAATACGGTTTTAGTTAAATAATTTATTGTGTGGTTTCAGCTGTGAGCCTAGTCCTTTTGGGAGGGGTGGCATACAAGTCAAATTAATAAAATAAAAATAAATTAATAAATATTGCAGAAATTCATTCATAAGGTTCCAATTTCTGAGTGAGTGAATGAATGAATGAATGATCCAAGCAATTGCTTTGATCTAATAAACCATATGATCCCACGTTTAGCTTGTTGCTTATCGAGCTGATTTTAGATAGGGTTGAAGCCAGTATTATCTGCTCTGCTCTCTTATGCAAATCAAACTCAGAAAACTAAAGCAGAAACCACTTCTGGACTTTGTGCTTGAGGTGGGGGAAAAATGAAACTTTGATTTTTTTAAAAAATTACATTTATATAATCCAGGAAGGGTTGCGCTCGGACTTGCAGTGGTCTGAGGAAGGGGATACGAGTGGTCTGGCTAATGTAATCTGGACTGAGTTCGATCCTGTTTCTGAGGATGAAGTGGACAGGATTATGCGGCGGCTGAGCTCCACCACATGTTTATTGGACCCGTGCCCTTCCTGGTTGGTTTATGCCTCCAGGGAGGTCATGTGCGGCTGGCTCCGGGCAGTGGTCAATGCTTCGTTACGGGAGGGTTATTCCCTGCTGCTTTGAAAGAGGCGGTGGTGAGGCACTTCCTGAAGAAGCCTGCCCTTGACCCAGCCGTGTTGAACAACTTTCGTCCGGTCTCCAACCTTCGCTTTTTAGCAAAGGTTGTTGAGAGTGTGGTGGCTCAGCAATTGCCACTTTTCCTGGAGGAAGCGGACTACCTGGATCCGTACCAATCGGGCTTCCGACCCGGGTACAGCACGGAGACAGCATTGGTTGTGCTGATTGATGATCTCTCTAGGGCTCGACAGGGGTTTTCCTCTGTCCTGGTCCTGTTAGATCTCTCAGCGGCTTTTGATACCATCGACCATGGTATCCTGTTGTGGCGTCTCGGGGGGTTGGGAGTGGGAGGCACTGTTTTACAGTGGTTCTCCTCCTACCCCTCGGGACGTTCGCAAACAGTGTTGGCAGGGGGGCAGAGGTCGACTCGGAGGTTTCTCACTTGTGGGGTACCCAGGGGTCAGTCCTCTCGCCCCTCTTGTTCAACATTTATATGAAGCAAGCTGGGTGAGATCATCCATGGCTTTGGGGTGAGCTATCATCAGTATGCTGATGATATGCAGCTATACATCTCCACCCCGGGCCACATCAGTGATGCTCTCTCCGTGATGTCCCATTGCTTGGAAGTGGTGTGGATCTGGATGGACAGGAACATGCTTCGACTCAATCCAGCCAAGACAGAGTGGTTGTGCATACCGACATCTTGGTCCAGTTCGGAGGTTCCATCTTTGGTAATGGGGGAGGAGGTGTTGCCCCCCATGGACAGGGCACAGAATCTGGGGGTCCTCCTGGACTCACAGCTCAAATTAGAGGAGCAGGTGGGGGCCGTGGCCAGGGGGGCCTTTGCCCAGATCCGGCTGGTTCACCAGCTGCACCCATATCTGGACCGAGATGCCCTGCGCATGATCACTCAGGCTATCTCCTGACTCAACTACTGTAACGCTCTCTATTTAGGACTGCCCTTGCATACCACTCAGAGGCTTCAGCTGGTGCAGAATGCGGCCACGCGGTAGTGATGGGAGCTTCCCGATACTCCCATATTACACCCCTCCTGCACGCCTGCATTGGCTTCCCTGCCCTCCTGGTGAGATTCAAGGTTTTGGTGTTAACATTCAAAGTCCTACATGGCATGGGTCCAGGATATTTACAGAACAACTCCTCCCAGCATCAAATACCAACTGCCCTGTCGGGCACGCAGACGGGTCTCCTCGGGTGCCGGCACCTTCTTAAAACCTTTCAATTTGGACTTGTATTTGTTTAATATGTTTTAGGGTAATTTATTTATTGTTGTATTTTTAGCTGTGAGCCCCGAGTCCTTTCGGAGGGATAATAAATAAATAAATAAATAAATAAATAAATAAATAAATATGCCGCCTTCTCCAAGACTTGGGCTTTTTTGGGATACAACCCAATGCGCTCAGCAATAGCCTTCATTCCATTGCATATGCCTGCTTATTACTAAGCGGCATTTTTACAAAGTCAGCTTATTGCCCCCAACAATCTTGGGTCCTCAATTTACCTACCCGAGAGGATGGAAGGCTGAGTCAACCTTGAGCCTGGTGGGATTCGAGCCTGCAGTAATTGCAGGCAGTTGGAATTAAGTGCTAGGCATTTAACAGCCTGCACCACCAAGGCTCATAATTTGGGTTTTATCAATTAGATAGGTTTGTTGTGATAGAAATGGCTACTTTATACTATTATGTAAAAATAAAAAGGTGAGGTTTGATTTTATTATTTTATTCTACTGCACCAAAGGGAGTCGGTAGTCAATGCCTTTTCTTTCTTTTTCCCCTTTTTCCTACACATTTCTCTTCCCTTTTCCTCCCTTATTTTTTTTTTGCATTTTATGTGATAAATTAATAATAATAAAAAAGAAAACTAATGCAGAAAAGGCAAGATTCATTCCATAGACAAAGCTACAATTATGCCTCCGTTTTTCATAGGAAATTAATAGGTAGTTTGTGGGCCAGGTTATAATTCAACCAACCCACTTGCCTTCCCCAAATGGATATTTTCCAAATGTGTAGAAATTACGGCTTCTAATAATTTCAGACAGTATTAGAATCTAGCCATTCTGGTTGGAAGCTCCAAGACCTGCAATCCAAATACATCTGGAAAACATCAAGTTGAAGACAGTTGATACAGATTTTTTTAAAAATTTTTTGAAGCTTCAACACAATGTGGAGTCTAGATGGGACTCTCAGAATTTGTGCTGCTCCTCTTTAATTTGTTCTTCACTCTTAATATGAGTTATTAGGCTGCAAGCCAGTGGTGTGATTCAATTTTTTTTACTACCAGTTCCGTGGGTGTGGTTTGGTGGGCGTGGCAGGGGAAGGATACTGTAAAATCTCCAGTCAGAGGTGGTATTTGCCGGTTCTCCGAACTGCTCAAAATTTCCGCTACCGGTTCTCCAGAACTGGTCAGAACCAGCTGAATATCAGCTCTGCTGCAAGCCCCCTGACACTATCACAAACCTCCCACTTAACCATTTGTTCACATCCTTTTGTAGTATAGGTAGTCCTTGACTTATGACAATGGTTTCAAGTTATGACAGCCCCTGTAAAAGGGATTCACACCCCACCTTTATAATTACGACCGTTGTACCATTCCCACACTCGTATGATTGCAATCCAGGAACTTGGCAACTGGCTTTGCACTTATGATGGTTGCAGCCCCTTGTGGTGATGTGATTGTGATTTGTGACTTTCCCAGCCAGCTTCCAACAAGCCAAGTTCAATTGGGGAAGCTGGATTTGCTTAGGGACTGAATGGTTCATTTAACAACTTTGTGTGGTTTATTTAACGACTAACCACCACAGGTAAAAATCAGTGATGACTTGCTTAATGATTGCATTGCTTAGCAACTGAAATTCCAGTCCCAGTTTGAGTTCATCAGTTGAGGACTACCCATAATGAAGTCAACAGACCTGCCTCATATATTTGCATAATGAACAAACTGCCACAAATGGAACAACTGTTCTTATAACTATGCCAAATCCTTAAACTGGTCAGGATATGACAACAATAATGTTTCAGCCAACATTTCCATCAACAGCTATACTAAGGAGGAAGTGAAGTCACCAAACCATCAAAACTATTCGACAGTTGTTTTCCACATTTTTTTAAAAAAAATTGAATAATGTAGTCCGAGTTTATTCATTTGATACAGGTAATATTGTGGAGGTAACCCATTTTTATGTCGTTCTTCTTCAAAAGTAATTAATCAAACCAGATGCCAAAAGCCCATCGCCCAAAACTTCAAAGCCAAGGCAAATGTAAAACCCATTAGCTAGTGGTTTCAAAACAGCTGTTGCATGAGAATTAGAAACTGCTTCTGCAGACACAAAGTCAAATGTTGGTCCAATCTTTTCTTAACAGAAAAGTTACAAACAGTTTCTCTGAGTGAGAAATGTGTATTAATTGTTCTCTGATGTGGAATGCCAGAAGACAGTACTGTAAATATTAATGTAAGGAGGCCACATAGAAACAAGAGTATTAAATGGCTGAACTCAGGGAAGCTTACCAAAAATGAAATGTTTGTGACATGCTATTTTCTGAGAAATATATTTTGAGGCGACTAAAAGTTCCCTTTGAAATGAGCTGAATTCTTGGAAACACACACTGATTCATGTTATTTTCTTGATAAAAATACAGAAGGACTTCATTGCCTTCTTCTAGAGTGAAGCTTGAATAGAGTGGCGTGGTGGCCTAGTGGTGAAGATGCTCACCTTCCACTTGGAAGATTGAGAGTTCAATCCTAGATAGCAGATGTTTCTCTCCTAGGGTGCAAAGAAGAAAAAAAGCTCCATCCAGTCTGCTCCAACTCTACCCCAAATTAAGGGATTGCAGCAGAGGTCTCCCAACTTGACAACTTTAAGACTTGTGGACTTCAACTCCCAGAACTGAAGTACACAAGTCTTGAAGTTGCCAAGTTTGGGACCCTGGATTACAGGGTTGTAAAAAGGAGGGGTTTTTTTTAAGAGTGAAACTTGAATAAAACTATAGCCCCCTTGAACAGTAACAGGATTTAGCTTCAAGTGGTAGCAACTACATTTGAAAAAAAGTGCAGCATCCCTCCTTTATCCGTTTATGTGCATATAAAATGCAGCTTTTGCATTAAAAAAAGCTATGGAATTTTGATTGGATGCTCAACTCAGACTGAGAACGGAATGTTCTCAATAAAAAAAGTGTAAAATTGAAAAGGTACTCATACCAATGCTTGAAACAGAAAATTGCTGGTTTTAACGCGTTTTGAATGGAAACAGCAGGACATTGGCTTATATCTAGTCCAGCAAATGATATATCAAAAATGATCTTGGAAGTTTTTGAAAGTTCAGAAATTGTTCTTAGGATCAAATCCCATCATTTTTTCTGTAAAAATAAATGTGTTTTTTCCAGTAAAAATAAATATAATTTTCTTCTTGGAAGTGTCTCTTATTCAGACTGTGTGATATATTGGGGAGGATTCCTTTTATTGAGCCTGTTAAGAACAATGTTAAAGGGCACACATACAAAAAAAGAACATGATTTTTGTTCACATCTATTGACTGAGCATGTATTGAGCAAAGAAGATTTGGGGGGTTGATTAATCAATTTCCAAATGGTGAATATAAGGTATATTATAGAGAACTTTTTTTTACATAAAAGTCCAATCATATTCATGCTAGGAAGCAACATAACATTTCAATATTGATTATTTCCACTAATTCTAGGAATAGACAATTATCAAGCTAGGGATGATAGTTTTTGGACAGGCACGTTCAGAACACCTGGGAGTTGAATTTAAGTTTGTTTTGTTCTGTTTGAAAATAAGGTTTTTGGCCTTTTTTCCCTGGGAATTGGAAATTTTGTAGGTGGGAATGTGGGTCCAGATTCCCAGGAGAGAAGGGCTGCATTCCAGCTGACCAAGAGACAGTGAAGTTTAGACAGTTTGGCTGGAAGAAAGAAAGACAGTTCCTCCCTAGAGATTATCAGAGTATATCTTTAATGATGCAAGTAGATGCTTTAGTTTGGCAAGATTTCTGTATATAGGCAGGAAACAACAAAGGAAACTGCTTAGACATAACTCTGTGTGATTCTTGGTTTTGGGGGGTGTCTGACAATTGTGCAGGGAATTAGAAAAAGCATGGGGAATTGTTTTCTTTTTTAAAAAAACTATTGCAGGATTTGCAGTGCAGTTTTTGTACATTTTCCAGTTCAAAATGGCAGTACTGATATCATAAAATTTATTTTCCTCAAGAAGGGTCTCTTGGATGTCAGGGCCAAAGGCAGCTTATTACTGATCCACATTTTATTTATTAGATTTTATATCCCGCCTCACTTCCCCCAAAGGGGAACTCGAGGCGGCGTACAAAAGGATAAAAACAATTTCTATACAATATAAAAACAAGAAGCTCATTCATACCAATCCAAAACATACACGGGGGAAAAGCAAAATCTCAAGATCTCAATACCAGGCCCTCCGACAAAGCCAGGTCTTAACGGCTTTGCAGAAGGCAAGTAGATTTGGGATGGTTCTAATCTCCACAGGGAGCATATTCCAAAGGGATGGCGCTGCTACAGAGAAGGCCCTAGCCCGTGGACCCGCCAGCCGACATTGCCTGGCCGACGGTATCCAGAGCAAGCCCTCCCTGTAAGATCTAACTGGGAGCTGGGAGGCATAAGGTCACAGAAGGCGGTCTCGCAGGTATCCCGCTCCTAAGCCATGAAGGGCTTTAAAAGTTGTCACTAGACCTTGAATTGCACCCGGAAGACCACTGGGAACCAGTGCAGCTCATGGAGGATAGATGTTATATGGGTGCATCTAGGTGCACCCATAATCAGTCGCGCGGCCGCATTTTGCACCAGCTGAAGTCTCCGAGTGCTCTTCAAGGGCAGCCCCATGTAGAGCGCATTGCATTGCACATGAACTCCATGGTGACCCTCCTTCTCCTTCTCAATTAGGAAGGGCAAACAGAATTCTTATCCTAACGATTCTCCAATCATTCTCTTCTTGGGACCATAGGAGGAACTAACTAACCTTATGCCACATCGCTAGAAGAATTCATCAGTCATAGAAAACCTCTTGTCTGATAAAAGATCATTAGTACCCTGAACTAGGCAAGTGATCCTTTTCAATCACATGCTTCACTTCTAAATAAGCAAATAACTTTTAGAGCCAAGCATCTGCATACAAAAGGGGTTAATAACTCCTTAACAATTGAAACAGTCAAAGGATAACAGATAACAGTTAACAGATAATCAGAGTTGGAAGTGACCTTGTAGGTCATCTAGTTTAACCCCTCCCCAAGCGGAAGACCCTACACCATTTCTGACAAATGGCAGTCCAATCTCTTCTTGAAAGTCTCAAGTGGTGGCGCTCCCACAATTTCCAAGGGCAACTTCTGTTCCATTGGTTGATTGCTCTCACTGTCAGAAAGTATCTCCTTATTTCCAGGTTAAATCTCTCCTTGTTCACTTTCCATCCATTATTCCTTGTCTGGCCTACAGGTGCTTTAGAAAATAACTTGACCCCTTCCTCCTCTCTGTGGCAGCCTCAAATACTGGAAGACTGCTATCATGTCTCCCCTGGTTCTTCTCTTCACTAGACCAGCCAAGCCCAGTTCCTGTAATCATTCTCATATGTTTTAGTCTCCAATTCCCTAATCATCCTGGTTGCTCTTCTCTGTACTTTTTCTAGAGTCTCAACATCTTAGGATCTTAGGATTTTAAGCCACTAAATACAGATTAATTTTACCTGGAAATAGGAGAATCAGAGTGATATTTCTATTACTGAAATAGAATAATAAAATAGAAAGAAGAAGACGAAGAAGAAGAAGAAGAAGAAGAAGAAGAAGAAGAAGAAGAAGAAGAAGAGGAGGAGGAGGAGGAGGAGGAGGAGGAGGAGGAGGAGGAGGAGGAAGATAGAAATAGAACCATAGGGCTGGAAAGGACTTCAGAGGTCTTTTAATCCAACCTCCTGCTCAAGGCTGGAGACCTTATACCATCCCAGACAAATAGTTGTCCAATCTCTTCTTAAAAACTTCCAATGTTGGAGCACCTATGACTTCTGGGAGCAAGTTGTTCCACTGATTAATTGTTCTCCCTGTCAGGAAATTTCTCCTTAGTTCTAGATACTCAATGTTACTCCCTTAAAACTAGTAAAGTATTAAGAAAGAATCTTGAAGTATTAGGAAAGAATCCATGATGATGACAACGACAACAATGACTGTGGCAAGAGAAAGCAAAGGTAATATCAATAGTAATAGGCACCTTGGTGCAACCCCAAAACAACCAGAGCAACACCTGAACAGCACCGGCATCGACAAATTCACAACAAGTCAATTGTAAAATGCAGCTTTACTCCAAACAGCTTACATTCTCCAACATCCTCTAACATCAACATCTACCTATTCCAGGTCCTTGGGAAGAACTTGATAGGTGAATAAAAATGCCAAATCCAGTCTGAACATCTGGATGACTATGCCATGAACCATAACAAAATAAGATAATAAAGGCAGGATACAAATAAATAAATAATAAAAAAAATTTCTAGGGAAAATACATTCACATGCACACACTTGTCAAAAGCTACCTCATCCACACCTGTCTTTTTCTCACATCATCCTTATTCAAGGATATTGAATATCCCTGATATTCAAGGATATCAACACAAGAGCAATTGTTACCATCGTTATTATCATTACCTTGTGTTATTGGTCTGTGCCATGGTAACAGGAACTACCAAATACAACACAACGAGAGGATTTGTTGTTCAGATACAAATCCAGCAGGCAAATCAGTCTCATAATTAAAATTAAAATTACTAGTTGATGTGCCTGTAATATTGATGATGTTGAGGAACTGGAATTTTGAGCGGAATAAAAGGTGCCAAATAGAAACGATACTCAACAGGTGAGTCACTATCTTTCTGATTCATTGACATCACTATAAATTTTTCCAAAGAGATTTTGGAATGGAAAATTGATTCTGTGGTTGTTGGGAGAAAAGACCCAGTTCCTTCCTTCTGTTTTCTTGTAATTTGTTCTGATTTTAAATTTATATGCTTTTTAGTTACTGTAAATAAACCAAACATACAAACATCAATGTGTTACAGAAGCTGTTGAGATCATGGCTACTGGGTGTAGGTTGTCTGATCTCATTCCCGATTAATTAGCAAGATTTATTAAAATGTGACATCATTAGTTATGTTGCCTAATCACAGAGAGAAATACAAACAGCAGAAATATATTGCTTTTTCTGAAAGGTGAGATAAGAATTTCCAGTAGGTTAGAACCTTCTGATGGAATCAAAACTGATAAATTTGGTTAAATGTTATGTTCAGGGGGAAGCAGAATTGAGATTGCTACAGTACTTTAAAACTGGGAGAGGTAGCTCTTAGTCAGGGGTGGTCAACTATGGCCCTTGTATAACCTTGGCTAACTCAGAAATTATGGGAATTGACTTGACATCCACAGATCGGAAAGGAGCTATAGTTGCCCACCCTTGTTCTTCATATTCAGAAAACGTGATTTTATTTGTTCTTAAAAGAGTCTTTTTCTAGGAGAAAGTCAGGAAGGTTTATACAAAGTGGACTATATATTTTTTTATTTATTTATTTGTCAAGCAAGTATTAGATAACAGGTATAAGTACAAGCATGGTTATGAATACATGAAATGGATACGAATAAAAAAGAAACAATAGGACAGGGATGGTAGGCACGTTGGTGCACTTATGCATGCCCCCTACAGACCTCTTAGGAAAGGGGTGAGGTCAATAGTAGACAGTCTAAGGTTAAAGTTTTTGGGGTTTGGGAAGAAACCACAGAGTCAGGTAGAGTATTCCAGACATTGACCACTCTGTTGCTGAAGTCGTATTTCCTGCAATCAAGCTTGGTGCAGTTAACCTTGAGTTTGTATCTATTGTGTGCTCTTGTATTGTTGTGGTTGAAGCTGAAGTGTTCATTGACAGGTAGGACATTGCAGTAGATCATTTTACGTACTATACTTAGATCAGACTGATGGCAGTGTAGTTCTAGGTTTTCTAGGCCTAAAATTTCAAGTCTGGTGGCATAAGGTATTCTGCTACGAGTAGAGGAGTGGAGAACTCTTCTTGTGAAATATTTCTGGACTTTCTCAACTGTATTAATATCCATTATGTAATGCGGATTCCAGACTGATGAGCTGTATTCAAGTATTGGTCTAGCAAATGTTTTGTATGCTCTAGTTAGTAGTGTGATATTACTGGAGAAAAAGCTACGCAGGATTAGGTTAACAACTCTTAATGCCTTTTTGGCTATGTAGTTACAGTGGGCTCTAGCACTTAGATCATTAGAGATGAGTACTCCAAGGTCCTTGACAGAGTTGGGGTCATCAACAAGGTCTTGATTATTCAGCTTGTATTTTATTTTCTGATTTTTTTTGCCGATATGTAAGACAGAGCATTTGTTTGTTGAGATTTGAAGTTGCCATTTGTTTGACCATTCTGACACATATTTGAGGTCATTTTGAAGGGTGGCAGTATTGTCAGTAGTGTTGAATAGATTTACATCATCAGTGAACAGAACACAGTTGCTCTTAATATGATCACAGAGGTCATTTATGTAAAGTATAAAGAGAGTTGGTCCTAGAACGCTGCCTTGGGGGACACCACTGTTGACATGTATAGGATTTGATAGGGTGTTTCCTATTTTGACCGTTTGTTGCCTGTTGACAGGAATGCTTCTATCCAGTTATGCAGGTGTCCAGAGATGCCATAAGATTTTAGTTTTAGGAGTAGTTTGTTGTATACCACTGAATCAAAGGCTTTACAGATTCCCATTCCTGATGTAATTGAAAGGAATAGGGCACATATACACCACAGAGAATGTTCAGATATAGAGCAATTTGCTAACCAATTAATAAGTTGTAAGATATCAATGGATCAGAACTGAAAAAGAAAGAAATAATGGAATTCTAAAAGTACTGATTCAGATCTGTGTGTGCGCGTGTGCGTGCGTGCGCATGCACCTTCAAATCTATTTTGACTCCTGGTGACTGCCTGGACAAGCTGTTCCATTGGTTGATTGTTCTCACTGTCAGAAAGTTTCTCCTTATTTCCAGGTTAAATCTCTCCTTGTTCAGTTTCCATCCATTATTCCTTGTCTGGCCTTCAGGTGCTTTGGAAAATAGCTTGACCCCTTCCTCCTCTCTGTGGCAGCCCCTCAAATATTGGAAGACTGCTATCATGTCTTCCCTGCTCCTTCTCTTCACTAGACTAGCCATGCCCAGTTCCTGTAACCATTCATCATATGTTTTAGTCTCCAGTCCCCTAATCATCCTGGTTGCTCTTCTCTGTATTTTTTCTAGAGTCTCAACATCTTAGGATCTTAGGATTCTAAGCCACTAAATACAGATTCATTTTACCTGGAAATAGGAGAACTAGAGTGATATTTCTATTACTGAAATAGAATAATAAAATAGATAGATAGAAGAAGAGGAGGAGGAGGAGGAGGGGGGAGGAGATCTTGAAGTTTTCTTGGCAAGATTTCAGAAGTGCTTTGCCATTGTTTCCTTCCTAAGTCTGAGAAAGAATGACCCAGCTGGCTTAATGTTGAAGATGGGGATTTTACCACCGGAATGGGACAACTTGGTGCAGCCAATTCACCATGGCCAACTTGCCTTGGCCAACTCACTGCCTGACAACTCCCTTCAATAATTCAATTCAAGTATTTAAAATAATTTTAAAAATATTTAAATTTTTGTCATTCACATTTCATTTTGTCTCTCCTTTTACATCGCTTCCTTAATTATTTTATTCCATCATTTCTTCAATATTAGTGTAACTCTTGTCCTGCAGCAAGTTGTCCCACAGTGAGTTGTCCTTGATCCCTTTACCACTAAACCAAACTGGCTCAAATCAGTTATAATAGCAACTGCAGTGATGCCATTAACCAAATGCTATAGTTATTACAGACAAATACAGATACGTCCCTCAAGCAAGGTCCATGAAGCCTTATCTAGTCATTCCCAGGGAAGGCAAGAAGTCTGGGGAAATTCCTGTAACATAGGTGATAGAGAAATAAAGTTACTGACTTTAGCTATTCACTAGTGGTTCTGGTTGCTTGTGCCTGACAGGTCTAGAGGTCAATACAACATACTCCATATCAGTGGTGGGAATCAAATTTTTTTTACTACCGGTTCTGTGGGCATGGCTTGGTGGGCGTAGCAGAGGAAGGATACTGTAAATCTGAAGTCAGAGATGGTATTTTCTGGTCCTCCGAACTACTCAAAATTTCTACTACTGGTTCTCCAGAACTGGTCAGAACCTGCTGAATACCACCTCTGCTCCATATGCATAAGAAAAAGCAAACCACATTTTACCAAATGGTGACTGCACAACCATCAGCCTTACTACATTCAATCCCCCTTACAGAGAAGCCAAAATAGTGTGCCTGGGAAAGAATTCTTATTTGGTTCTTGACAAATAGTAGGAAACAGGAAAAGCCAATCTTGGATTTGAAGATTAAATGGTTTCAAAAAGGATGTTTTGAATTGAGATGTTGATTTTAATCCAATTCATTCACAGAATTTTCTGGAAGTCCAACAACCATCGTCTTCATCCTGTTGCAATTCTTCCCTGTTTTCTGGACACACCTTTGATTTTTCGACCTTCCATGGAAAATCCACTAAGAAGGGAAAGATTATAAGATGATGTATAATGTTGAATAGATTGTTAGTTAATGTATTTGGAGATATCTATCTTTCCAAATCATTAGTTATTGAGTTCTGGATCTAGTAAGCTTATTAATTCTTATGAGTTAAACAAGCATTTCCATAATATCCATGTATTTATTTTGAGTTTAGAAATCAGGATTCTTGGCTGCAGAATTTGGCTTGTCTTAAAACCACACAGAGAATAGCCAGCTTTCCCTTTCATCAAGTGACGTTAGAAATTGCTGTGGTTGGTGTGGATTATATAAAGTCATGTTTTTTTCAAGGAGGTAGGAACAGGACACTTTAAAAGTATCTGTTTGTATTCTGTCACTGGGGCAAAGAGCATCTTCCAAATCTGCTTTAGAAAAAATTGCAAATTGGAATATCTGACTCAAATCGCGGCCATGAACCTTCCCAGTTCCCTCTTTTTTGTTAAACAACTTCTTCTTTGTGGCTTACAAACAGAGTAGCAAAACCACAGCAGGCCTTCTCATTTTTGGTATCCCTTGTGTTAGGAACACTAAGAACAAATTCTTTTATTGGCTACTGTAAACAAAATCAGCCTCAAGGCATCAAAAAAGAAAAGAAAAGAAAGAACAACTGAAAAGAAGCAGAAGATAAACATATGTCTACCACAGAGCCATTCCTGGAGGTCTGGATAAGATTCCAAACTAAAAATAAAAATCAAGTAACCTCAGAACAAACCATGACTTTCTCTCATTTCTTCTATTAGCATGCTGATCAGGCAGGTTTTGCAGGTTTTTAAAGTATTAGAAAAATGATTCACAACGTGTTTGATCATTAACAATACCAGCTTCATTTTAACTCTCTCTCTGGTCACCTTTGTGCTGATTGATAGATCTCTCAGTGGTGTTTGATATCATAATATCTCTTGAGAGCAGTGTGGTGGCCTTGCATTGGTTGCCGGTTGCCTTCCGGGTTTCCTTCAAGGTGTTAGTAACAACTTATAAAGCCCTAAATGGCTTGGGTGCAGGGTACTTGCGGGAACGCCTCCTGCCCGCATCACAGTCCAATCGCCCCGTGCGCTCCCATAGGAGGGGCCTCCTGGGAATGCCGTCAGTCAGGCATTGTCAGCTGGCTCCCAGAGCTAGGGCCTTTTCTGTGGGAGCCACCCTATGGAATCAGCTTCCTGCGGATCTGCGTTTGGCCCCTGATCTCCGTTCCTTTCGTCGAGACCTGAAGACCTGGCTGTTTCAGCAGGCGGCCTGGATTGACCACGGGGGTAGTTTTAAGAGTTTGTTTATTTTGTAATTTTATTGTTTTAGCTGTTTTTGTAATTTGGACTTGTTTTTATTTATTTATTTTTATTGTATATGCTTTTTGTATGTTCGCTGCCCTGAGTCCTTTGGGAGAAGGGCGGCATACAAGTCTAAATAAATAATAATAATAATAATAATAATAATAATAATAATAATAATAGTGGTGAAGATGCTCACCTCCCACTTGGAAGGTTGAGGGTTCAATCCTAGGTAGCTGCAGATGATTCTCTCTTAGGGTGCAAAGAAAAAAAAAATCTGCTGCAAACTCTGGGTGGGCATCAGGAAGGGAATTCAGCCAGTAAATGCTCAGCTCCATCCAGTCACCCTGACTCTTACCCCAAATAGGGACTACATAAAAAGGGAGTTACTTGTAGTATCTCTTGAGCTACTTGTTTAGCTATCATAAAAGGATGATCTTAACCGATCACTGACAATCACCTTTAAGGGCTCATCTTTAATGGCACCTCCCACATGTTCTTATGCACATTTAAATAAAAACAGCTACACTTCAATTTGTAAGTAATTTTTGGAAGACATTAAAAGCAACTCTTTATCTATCACTATGAACAATCTGTACAGCTTCCATCTCCCTTTTTTTAAAATTTTGATATGATACACTGACTCTGTAAAGTGCTTAGAGAGGCTAGTAAAAGCGGCGCAGTATATAAGCTAAGTGCTATCTACCACATCTGCACCAAATAATCAAAATGCAACTTTTTTTCCCTATAAGGTACCCCATAAACAGCAACCTTTGCTTATTCAGATTGGGAGCATTGTCCCAAAGCCTCCTACTTAATTTGCCCAATTACACAATGGTTCACCTTTTGTACTACTCAGATCTAGTAAATGTCAACGGCTAGTAAATGTCAGCACCCATGTTCCGAGCAAGCTGCAAAACTTGAGCAAAAATTACATGCCTCTTATTGTGAACAGAGGGTATGATTTACTTCCATTGTTATTTGACCCAAACAATCTAGCATGACATTCAATATTCCCCATGCAACCTTCTGTTCTGAATCTTAATGATATGTTGTGGATTTATCTTCCATAACCTTTGCTAGTTTTAGCATAATATTTCTCTTGGGAGAATTAAAAACCCTACAAGAGCGAGGACAGGCTGAAAATCATGCAATTTAATGAGTAATGTGTATATTAATTCTTTCAGACATAGATGGTACTTAACCCCATTTTTCCCATAACAAACCAGCAACTCAGAATGATTTTATATACAAGCTGTAAAGTAATAAAACATGCCAGTAAGCTAAAAAGAATGAAAAAACATTTAAACATCTCAAAACATTAGAAATAGTGGAAAATATTTATAGTCCATGTGGTAGATGTTAGTGGTGGTTTGTTGTCCAGACTCGGTAACATCATCATCAGAACTTCAGATGAAACATCTTGTTTCAGTTCTCTTTTGCTTTTATAGATCTCATGTGTCATGTGACCAACAGGTCATGCCCGGTGAGGACATTTGGTGATGAAGTTACCCAGTCAGTCACGTGACCAACTGACCACATAAGACATATAAAAACAGAAGAGACCTGAAACAAGACACTTCAACTGCTGATGATGTTACCAAGACTGGTGAAGAAATGTTCGGAAACTAAACAACAAGCTCAGACAACAAACCATCCCCAACACCACAAAACATCTCCTCTGTTTTGTGGTTGTCTCAGTCATCCCATAAATCATTGATTTATAATGGGATTCCCCCTCTAAAATCAGCAGATAAGGACATGTGACATCAGATGGCTATGCCCAGCTCCTGCTGATATTTCAGCTGCTCTACTCTCCCCCTCTGGAACTCTGCAGAATGCCTTGAGAAATTCAAACCTGGGAGGAAGAAATGTTAGTTCTGCCTCTCCTCTTTCTTGTATTTTTCAATCCATCTGAAAGTTGAAGTCTCCGTTGGTGTTGGTCTAAACTGATTGCCTCCCCCACCCCACCCCATACACACACACTTTCTGGTGTCAAAATAAAACTTCTTCTGTTGTTCCTCCCTATTCTCACTTTCCCCAGGTCTGACAATTTCCTGAAAATCAGCCTACCCCAAAAGTAAGTCCTAGCTTGATTTTTACACATGCACTCAATATAAGTCCTACCCCTAAAATAAGCCCTAATTAAGACCCCCAACTCTGGGGTGCATGGGTAAAAAATAAGTTAGGGTGGGGCAGAGGGGGGAGCTGCCCTACCTTCGGACAGTTGTAGCCAAGCCTTGCATACCTTGCCAGACCATTTCTTCTGCAGCCAGCAAGGCCGGCAAGGCTTTCCTGAAGGCCTCTGCAGCCTATAACAGAGCTCCAGATTGATCTGGAGTTCTGTTATTGGCTGCAGAGGCCTTCAGAAAAGTCTTGCCAGCCTTGCCGGTGGCAGAAGAAGTTCCTGAAGGCCTCTGACAGCGAAAAGGAGACCAGGGATGACACACGCAAATGAGGTGAATCAGTGGATGACATCCCCCCAAAATAAGACCTGATGCCTTTTTAGTGGCAACCCCCCCCCATAAGACAGGGTCCTAATTTCAGGGGAAACACGGTAGTATTCCTTCACTGGATATTTTAAAGAAGAGGTTGGACCATCATCTGTCTGAAAAGGTATAGGGCAGTGGTTCTCAAACTTTTCTTCACCATGGACCCAAACAACACAGGTGAAGACAGGAGAATTCACATAGGGCAGCAATGTTCTAGCATGCAGGTTTGCATCCACTTAGGGGTTAAAGATGGACAGATTGCTTCCTCATGATCATGCCATTAATTGGAGCTACCAGCTGCTGTAGGAATGATGGGCCAGTTTAAGGTGGTCCGCCCCAGGCCCCTGATGGATCCAGAAAGTTTCCAGGGTATATCTAGGGCATTTCCCAGTGTTCTGGAGGGCAGTTTTGTGGATGACTGTTTATCCTCTGGATGACAGGCAACTTAGCTGCTACGTAGAATTAACTCTATCTTCTTCTCCACCAATCCAAGGAGGTGCCTTCATTCTCTGAGAAGCTCCAGGGAATGAAGAAAATCCGTCATCCCAAAGGTGCTTTTTCAAGAGGCAACTGTTTCGCTTCTCATCCAAGAAGCTTCTTCAGAGCTGAAAAAGCTTCTTGGATGAGGAGAAAAAATGTCTTCAAAGAAAAAAACAGAAAGTCCGGTTGCCTCTTGAAAAAACACCTTTGGGACAACCATGACCTGGATCAGCGGTCTCCAACTTTGGCTACTTTAAGACTTGTAGACTTCTACTCCCAGAATTCTGGGAGTTGAAGTCCACAAATCTTTAAAGTTGCCAAGGTTGGAGACCCCTGACTTGGATGACTGAGAGCCTCCATAAACATTGAACAAACCCACCGAGCAACACTGATGGACGACAAGGAGCAAGTATAACTAGACCTATGTTCCACTATATTCCGTTCCCACTAGTGGTCAGACTTGACTTCGCCACCACCGCAACTTATTTTTATTGATTGATTGGATTTCTGTAGCCGTGCACATGTTAACTCTTAATTGGCATTCCCTGGCTACTGAGCAACTCACAGGCATTTGTGCTGGGGTTGGACTAGAAGACCTCCAAGGTCCCTTCCAATTCTGTTATTCTGATATTGTGAAGTTTATTTCCTTTATACTGGATGTGGTTTTGCAAGTATTGGTCCCGATGCTTTTCTCTCCGAAAACGGCCATGATTTTTTTGCCTAGATATGACACAACATCCATAATGGAACATCAGAAACAAAAGAGAACAGCAGGAAAGACTGGCTGTCCCTTTTCACCTACTGGGTGTGGAACGTACTTTTCATATATTCTCTGTCCTCTCATGAAAGCCTTCACTTCGTTGTCAAGTGGGAACGTCCCATCGTCTTTCCTAAAGCGGTAGAAAAGTTTGAGATCCTTGAATTCCTTATGCTCATCACAAACTGAAACATAAAACACAGGAAATCGGGATGAAACACTCCAGATGTTTTTACTTAAGTTTTGTGATTTCATGTTATATTCCCAAACTACAGCACTCTCAATGTATCCTGAGCTCTTTCAGAAACCCTAAGTAGCATTTCTAGATAACAGCTTGAGAACATTGATTCTTTTCACTTACCATGATGGATAATGCTACGATCCAGTAACTTCTGCACGAGTTTAATTGCCGTTTCCCTGTCAGAGGCCTCTTTGTGATCAATCAGCCAGTCAATCAATTCTTTGGCAACAAAGCAGTTTGGGTAGGTCTTCAGGTGGTGTCTTCGGTCCTTAATAATTTTTTCTTCATGCAGCCTGAGCCTGTGAAACAAATTATACCACACTGAACATCAATTTTCTTGATTTTGATTTTAAAAGATACAAGGTACTTTCTACCACATGTGGTGGTCCTGTCTAGAAGCCCGAAGGTATTGGACCAAAATAAGGCAATGGTTACAAGAAATTGTTAAAGAACAAATAGAATTTGAACTGGAGTTATTTATGCTAGGAATATTTAAAAGGAAATATGAAAAAAGGATTAAATATATTGTATTACACATATTAACGGCAGCTAGAATATTGTACGCACAATGTTGGAAGCATAACAACACCTCCCCTGACGAATTGGTAATTCAAAACATTTTAGATTGTGCCGAAATGGACAGACTGAAAACTAAAAGATAAAGAAGAGTCTGAATATCATAAAATTTGGGATATATGGTATAATTGGCTGGAAGCTAGGTAAATAGAAAATAAAGAAACTTAAGATAAGCAAACTATAGACAAATATATATAATTGTATAACAATGTATATAAATGTAAATATGCATAAGAAATAATTATGCATAATATCGATGCTACAGTACTGTTAATGTTATATTTTGCTTTGGCTATTGGCCTTCACAGCAGAGCAAATTCAAATTTTGCTTTTTTAAAAAGGTAAAGGAACAATAAAGTTTATTTAAAAAAAGAAAGAAAATCAACTTTTGCTGATTTGTGTTTACCCTGAAAACTGGAAATTGTGTTTACACTGCAAACTGAAAAAGATGGGTGCTCCATTGTATTTTGGGATTTGCATGCAGATTGTCCAATATGTCAATTTCTCATTTTCCCCATCATATGTTCATTCTGAAGGAGATATCAATGGCCAACAAGGACTTCCTGCTTCTGAAGCTAATATCATCCAACCTATGAAGGACATTAGGAGGAACTTCATCCTTCGTCTCATTAATTAAACTCAGAAATAAAAGATCTAGTGGATCCCAAAGTAACAGATATAGTGGTCTGATTTTAGTCCATGATTCTCCCACATTTTAGGAGTGATGGGTTGCTCTGGAACTTTAAAACGTTATTATGGGGAACATCAAAAATATTTGTTTTCTCTATTTACAACATGGCTACTGTAATGGCAAGTCCACCCAGTTGCCCTCTGGTGAGATTTAAGGTGCTGGTGTTAACCTACAAAGCCCTTCATGGCTTAAGACCAGGATATTTATGGGAGACCCACTGCCTGCCAGCACTGTTTCCCATCGCATCAAAGCTCTCACAGGGTGGAGGCCTCCTTGGGGTTCCGTCCAGCCAGACAATGTCGGCTGGCCCCCCTAGGAGTAGGGCCTTCTGTGGAGAGCACCCACCTATGGAACCAGCTCTCCCCCTGGAGCTTGGGTGGCCCCTGACCTCAGCTCCTTCTGCGGGACCTCAAAACCTGGTTGTTCACACGTGCTGACCTGGGCTGAGGGTGGGGAGAGGAGTTTTTAGATGATGGTTTTATTGTTTTGAGCTTTTAATTGGGTTTCTATTTAATATTTTTTTAATTGTATATTTTGTATTGTTTTATGATTATGCATGTCCCAGTCCTTCCGGAGATGGGGCGGGTTAGAAATCAATAAATAAATAAATAAAATAAAATAAATAAATAAATAATAAATAATATAAATATTTTTATTTATTTATTTATTTATTTATTGACATTATGACTAATATGCCGCCCTTCTCCCTAAGGACTCAGGGTGGCGAACATATAAAAAAGAATACATTTACAATAAAAAATATTAAACAAATACAAGTCTATAAATTACTAAAATGAATTAAAAACAATTAAAATTGCAATAGTAACAATATAATTAAACAACCCACACCCGGATCACATCCAGGCGGCCTGCTGAAACAGCCAAGTCTTCGGGTCTCGGCGAAAAGGGGAGAGATCAGGGGCCAAGCAGAAGATCTGTGGGAGCTGATTCCAGGGTGGCGCTCCCAGAAAAAAACCCTGGCCCTGGGGACCACCAGCCGACAATGCCTAACGACGGTATTCCCAGGAGGCCCCTCCTGTGGTAGGCATTGCCAGGCGATCAGAGTGATGCTGGCTGCTTGCGGCGACACCCTTACCCAAGCCATCTAGGCTTTATAAGTTGTTACTAACATCTTGAAAGAAACCAGAGGAGGCAACCCGGCACCAATGAAGGGTGCAGAAGGGATGGTAACATGGGAGTATCAGGATACCCCCCATCACAGCCTCTGTGACGCATTCTTACCAGCTGCAACCTCCGAGTAATCCGCAAGGGTTTATTTATAAATAAATAAATAAATAAATAAATAAATAAAGTCATAAAATATGCATTTCACACAAACAAAGTGGTAAGTTGTGCCACCCTATGCATTCCAGCCCTAGGAGAATCCCACCATGAAGATAAAACTTACCTTTATCCTCTTCTCTAGAAAATTAAGAGTTATTAAAGTGCTACGCTAAAAACTGGGAGGCATTTTCCCTTGAGCATGACAGCTAGCAGGGTAAACTATGAGCCAGCTACTCTCTCACACCCAAATCCACCTCATGAGGTTGTTGTTTGGAGGAAAATAGAAGGAAGAAACTATACCTCCGGTGCCTTGAAGGCAAAATATAAATCTAACAAATGAATAAAATCTTCAAAGTAAGCACTAGGCAGCAGCCATCTTTTTTTTTTCAACTACATGAATGCTTTTTAAAGAGCCAGTTTGGTATAACAGTTAAGTAGAATAGAAACCAAAGA
>CM019150.1:204539372-204718245 GCA_009733165.1 Naja naja | reverse complement strand
TCTGTGGGTGTGGCCTAATTTGTGGGTGTGGCTTGGTGGTCATGTGACTGGCTGGGCATGGCTTGTATGTAAATATTATAAATATTTATATAAATATTGAATTTTTTATACAAAAAAGAGCAACTTTTACCCAAAATCAGCCAAAGCAGGCAGGCAGATTGAGTTGCTCCTAGAATCACAGATTCATTCAGATATCTATCTATCTCCAATCGGCTAGCTCAGTCTGTCTCATAAAATTTGCTTGCAAGCAAACTCATAAAATTTACTAGCAAGCAAACTCACAAAATTAACTCACAACCCACCATGTATGTAAATATTGAATTTTTTATTTAAAAAAAGAGAAACTTTCACCCAAAATCAGGCAAAGCAGGCAGGCAGATTGAGTTGCTCACAGAATCATTCAATCATCTATCTATCTGCCATCAGCTAGCTCAGTCTCTCAAATTTGCTTGCAGTGAGTCTGCACTGAATAATAAAACCTTCAGTCTTAAGGGAGGTTCGGATGTGCTTAAAAGCAGAGCCGAAGATTTAAAGACTAGCTAGAAAGCAAGAAATCCAACCATTTCTTGCTTCGTAGCTAATCTAAAGCTCCCGGCACAACAGAACAGATGATGGTTGGAATAAGGAAAAATAGCAATTTAGCAGGCAAGTTTGTCGGGTAAGGAGTGAGTGGGCAGGGAGGGTTCCCACAGGCAATGTGGGCTGCGCAGCCTTGTGTTTCTGCACAGCCTGGATTAATTGGTTTGAGTGGGGTGCTCTGGGGTTGAGATTTCTCTGCGGCCCACCAAAATTTGTTGGTGACCGCTGCTCTAGAAGACAGGATGGCGCTGGAGACTACAAAGGTGCTATTCCAAAGGAGAAGTTAGGACCAGATTATGAAGATCTAGAGTAGGGATCCCTGATCCGCAGATCCCTCCTCCCCCCCATTGCCGGTCCACAGAGACGGGAAGGTTGGGGACTGCTGATCTAGAGGGCTTCTATGAGAAACTGGGTGATTTCCAGCTTTCTGTCTTATGGGCTGAGCTGGGCCAGTTCAGAATAGTTCTTTTTAATATTAGTCTTCTATTCCAACATGTAAAAATTAAGCCACCAAAAATATGACTGTCAAAAGACAGAGGAGTTTAAAATGTTCATATCTGATTTGCAATAAAACTCTCCCAGTACTGTAATTTAAGCAACCACAGTCCTCCTCCTCTCACTTTTCTGCTGAGTAAATGGAAAAACCAGAGCAAATTTGGCAAGAGAAAAGATCTGCGTATAACTTCTCACTGAAAATAAATTCTATTGGGGTTCTGTGTGTCCCCAAATTCAAATGTCCCCTTCTTGGAGAGCCTAGAAGTTTGCATCCAGTTGGCAGGCCTCAAGGTTCTACTAAAACAATACGGTAGATCCCATATTTGCCCATCCTCTTCCATGAAGCTTGAGGTTGCCATATACAATCCAATACTTTGTAAAGTAAATAGATTTGAACTTCCTTAATACTTCTTCAAGAAAGTATCTTCAGGACACAAGTTTCCTTGCTTGTATTGGCTATTTCATAACAGCTTCCTGAAGTTAATGGGTAAGACTTTCCAGCTTCTTTCTCTTCTTTCTATTCTCAGCCCTAGGAAAATTATCCTTAAAATAGGAAGAAATGATAGGACTTACACACACACACACACACACACAGAGGGAGAGAGAGAGAGACAGAGACAGAGAGACAGAGAGAGAGAGAGGGGAGGGGGAGAGAGAGAGAGCAGAAAATATAAACCAAACTGGGTTCAGTAAAAGAAAGCCATGTATACAGGTGCCAGCTATAAAACTGTTATTGTAGATGTCAATGTTCAGAAGCTGGAAATGTATATGTGTGAGAGAGAGATGGACATATATATGCACACACACACACACACACAGAGGGGAAGGCGTCTGGTAATCCAATGCTTCTAAAGTTACACATTTATTTTTACACAACATGGACCTTTTAAAAAGACCTACATCAATGGCAAACAAACTCCAAACACTTCCAGCAACCCCCAAAATGCATATTGTGGGCCATAATATCATATTTTGCAAATAAAGGAAAGTCTGTTTCAAAATGGATAATACAATTATTGCATGGGACCTGGTTTTCAACATCACCAAGATCTTAGGACAGTGACGGAGAACCAATGAAACGCGTACCAAAGCTGGTACACCATGGTGTTTTTTGGGTGCCTTGCCAGCATTTACCAACACCCAAAACTATTCTCGAAACCATGCCCTATTTTTGTGTGATTTTCAGAGGCTGAGCAAGAATGGGGTGTGTTCTCATGAAGCTGCCACTTGAGAGGGCACTGCTGTAGAGCCTCTGAAAATTTCACAACAATGAGGCATGCTTTTGAGCTGCTTTCAGAGGTTGGAAGGCCACGAAAGAGCATTCTCTGAAGCCACTTCAAGAACAAAGGCCTTGTGTGTCCCAGAACAGGCCTCAGACAGGCCAGAAACAGAACATCACCCACGGGCCATGGCAGATGCTGAGGAGCCACAGAGGCAATTGCGCCATTCCCAAGGCTTGCACACCCTGGGGAATGGTGCAAGGGGTCATTTTGGAGTGGTGCTAGGGCTGAAGTCAAGGCCCTGACTTCTCTACTAAAGGTCTAGCCTTGACTCTGGGACCAAGTGCCGCTGTTCAGGTTGGCCAAGATGGGGAGTGGGAGAGAGACAAGGAATTCTTTCTCTTTTGTTTGGGGTGTGAGTCGAGATAGGCATGTTCTGAATTTTCAACACAAGCCAAGACCACAAGGTCCACCTCACGGCCCCTATGACTTGCTATTTACAAGTCTGGCAGAATGAGTTCTTTGCCAAGAAGGAGGAGCTTCTAGCAGCCATCTTTCCTAGCAAATCATTTGCCATCTTCAACCTAGGAACTTAATTATTTGTGCATTCTTTTTAAAATTATGATTGGCAGGGTCAAAGTAATGTGTGCAGCTGAACTTTTTAAAAGGCAGCGGTGAGTTGGCCATCTTGCCTGCTAGCTGAGAACTTTTAACTCTTTTGACTATAGATAAGAGTTTCCTCACAAAAGCAAGTGCCTTCCAACGGGTGGGATTCAAATTTTTTAACAACCGGTTCTGTGGGTGTGGCTTGGTTGGTGGGCGTGGCTTGGTGGTCATGTGACTGGGTGGACATGGCTTGGTGGTCATGTTATTGGCTGGGTGTGGCCAACTCAATATCACTCACATCGAGACATGCATCTCCTCGCCTGGCCTTTCATGACTGTGGGGATGCTGCAACAGTCCTAAGTATGAAAAATGGTCATAAGTCACCTTTTTCAGTGCCATTGTAACTTTGAATGGTCACTCCACACAAGCAAAGTACCAGCAAAGGAGGGAAAAATAACTCCAGAGAAGTTCCTGAGACAGGAAGTCTAGTCCTGCCAAGAATGTAATAAGGGTTAACAGAGAGGCAGTTTCTGTAAACAACACCAGAATGTTTCCTTCCTGCCTTCCTTACAAGATTAGGCCAGTAATTTCTTCTAACAACCAGTTCTCTGAACTGCTTAGAATATTAACAACTGGTTCTAGCGAATAGGTGCGAACTGGTAGAATCCCACCCCTGCCTTCCAAATATATTGCTCCTTCAGAAAACAAAGTCTAAAATCGTGCCTGTGAACTCTAGAATAGCATCCTTACCAAAACAGAAAGAAAAAATAAGTAACCATCTCAACCTGCTGCCTGTTGGTCATCAACGCACTCCATTCTTAAGAGGTCTGTAAGGGGGCATGCATAAGCACGCCAACGTGCCTACTGCCCCTGTCCTACTGTTCCCATTTATTCGTACTCATTTATTATGTATATACTTATACCAGTTTATACTTATATGTTTATATGTTATGTTCATACTTATACTTGTTTTCTCATACATGCTTGACAAACTAAACTAAATAAATAAAAATAAAATAAAAATAACTCTCCCATCCTTGGCACATGAAACAGGCGGCAATTTCTGTTACAAATGATTTTTGTAGTGTGGAAAATATTCTCAGTCATCCAGATCATGGTTGTCTCAAAGATGCTTTTCAAACAGCAACAGGACTTTTTGTTTGTTTGTTTGTTTGTTTGTTTGTTTGTTTTAAAACTAAGTCCAGAGCCGTAGTGGCACAGTGGTTTGAATGTAGCACTGCAGGCTAATTCTGCTGACTGCCAGCAGTTCGGCAGTTCGAGACTCACTGGCTCACGGTTGACACAGTTTCCATCCTTCCAAGGTCGGTAAAATGAGGGCCCAGATTGTTGGGGGCAATAGGCTGACTTTGTAAACCTCTTAGAGAGGACTGTCTAAGTTCTTGTGCTATTTTGAAAAGCACCTTTGGGATATACCTTTAGACATGGGATATCTACATTGTTTCTAAATTAAAAAATCTGCATCCATCAGTTTTTTAAAGAGTTGGGTCTTTGATAATTTAGCATTGCCTCCTCTTTCTATGCACATTCCTCTTTTCTATATTAAAAAGATTGAGTCTCTAGAAAAAGTGCAGAGAACAACAACCAGGATGATTAGGGGACTGGAGACTAAAACATATGAAGAATGGTTACAGGACCTGGCTAGTCTAGTAAAGGGAAGGACCAGGGGAGACATGACAGCAGTCTTCCAATATTTGAGGGGCTGCGACAGAGAGGAAGGGGTCAAGCTTTTTTCTAAAGCACCCAAAGGCCAGACAAGGAATAATGGATGGAAACTGAACAAGGAGAGATTTAACCTGGAAATAAGGACAAACTTTCTGACAGTGAGAACAACCAACCAATGGATCACCTTGCCCTCGGAAGTTGTGGGAGTGTCATCACTTGAGACTTTCAAGAAGAGATTGGACTGCCATGGTCAGAAATGGTGTAGGGTCTCCCGTTTGGGTGGGGGGTTGGACTAGATGATCTACAAGGTCCCTTCCAACTCTGATTATCTATTATCAGTTTAAAAAACAGAGCAAAATTTTCAAAGTTTCCATAACAAAAACATTAGAGCCTTAACTGTGCAATCCCATCCATGTTTAACTGATAATCTCATGATAGTTTAGAAGGGTGGTTCAATTCTCTCTCTTTAGCATTCATAAAGCTTTAACAGCCACATTGGTCTTCTCAATTTTTTTTAAAAGCACACTTGACAGTATATTTATATTATGGACTAAAATAAACATCTACAATTAATTTTTAAAAGGAACATAGTTTCCCTACGTTGCTGCTCGGCAGAACTGGCTGGGCTGAGGAGAATTAATCAAATTGGAATTAAATTTTGAGTTTGTCTCTGTACATTGTGGCTTCAGCAGCAGAGATAATTGACAGGTTTTAGAAGCACTACATCACAATAGCAAAATGGCTGAGTTAAAAAACAAACTCACAGAACCACAGAGCTGAAGGGGGCCATTCAGGCCATTATGTCCAAACCCGAAGTAGGGCTGTCTCAGATATATTTAGCTGTCAGCCACTGAAAAATCAGTATGGATGAAGAACTTGTCTCCTTATGTTCTTGAGAACATCACTGGAATAGGGGGCGGGGCGTCTGCGCAGTGGGGCAGGGGTTATGCGGGGGGGTCGCATGTGCATTGCATTAAAACTGCAGTCACATGTGTGCATGCACGGGCACTTTCAGCACAAAAAGGTTAGCCATCGCTGATCTAGGCAATGATGGCTAACCTTTTCAGCACCAAGTGCCCAAAATACGCATGCGCGCATGCCCAAAATGCAATGTGCATGTACTGCGCATGCGCCCCACCACTCCCACGCATGCGTGCTACCCCTGTACCCCCACACATGCATGTGTGATCCCTACCCATGTGCCCCGCCCCATGCATGCATGCACCATCCCCCGCATGCGCCCCAGCCCCAAACCCTGCACATGCGCAGCAGAGACACTGGGGCAACGGCTCACGTGCCCAGAGAGAGGGCTTTTGTAGCTGGCACGCATGCCATAGATTCACCATCACAGATCTAGGGTGTTAGCTTTTCCTGCTAGCTTAGTATCATCTGCAAATTTGGTAAGTTCCCCTTCTATTCCCTCATCCAAGTAGTTTATGAAGATATTGAAGAGTACTGGGCCTAAGACGGAACCTTGTAGTACCCCACTGCTTACTTCCCTCCATGTAGACATAGACCCATTAAAGACTACTCATTGGGTACAGTTTGTCAGCCAATTACGAATCCATCTAATGGTGATGCTATCTATTCCACTTTTTTCTAGCTTACCAAGAAGTAGCTGACTTTTGGATTCTTCTCCTCTTTGTGAGACACATAATCTTCTCCCATTGCTTTCTGCCCTGGGGAACACTTGCCAGCTACAAAAGAGAAGGTGGAAGAATCCCAGAGCCACAAAGCAATTTGCTGGCCACACATTCTTTTCCAACAGTAAATGGTGGGTTCCATTAAAGATCACTAATTAAAAGGGGGAAGGAAAATGCTCTCCTTTTAAGAGATCACTAGCTGCTAATGGGAAAGGAGATCTTGTCTGTAGAAGGACTATCACATTTCAGAGAGATCTTGGTGGCTTTCTGAGGATTCTCCTCCTTCCATCAGTTCCTCCCTTATTATTTATCTTCCTGATCTTTGCTTTCTGTGAGATTCCTCCACTAGACCAGTATGAGCTGGTTGGGTCAAAATATGCACCCCAATATCTGGTCAGAACCAGCAAAGTAGCTCTTACATGAAGCCTATGCTTCTTCGGTTACGAAATTTCTGAGACCCAAACGCTATGTGTACGTTCTGCATTTTAAATGCGCAACACTTGTTCCAATAAACCTTCACCCAGATATCTCACTTTCACCTGTCTCGTTAAATCTTGTCAGCGAGCTCTCCTATGATCTTTTAAAAATGGTAGGGTATTCAGTGTGCTGTTGTATATTCAGGTTGGAGAAATTATTTCTGTTCAAAAGCACATCCAGTGCATTTGTTTCCTTCAATGTCTTCATTAAAATTAATGAAACTGAAATGATTTTCTACATCCTTTTAATATACTGCCGTTTCCAACCTAACTAGGGAATAGATATTATCTTGGTTGGCTTGTGAGATGACTTGTGCTGAGAAAAAGATCCAATTGTGTCTCCTGCACTTCTCACCAGGTTTCAGTACCGTTGACTGTGGTAACCTCCAGGACAGGTTATCTAAGCTGTGATGAGGGCAACTTTACTATGGTCCCCTAACTTCCAGGTAATTTGGGGACTAATTCTTCTGTCAAATTTATTTATTTATTTATTTATTTATTTATTTATTTATTTATTTATTTATTTGATTTGTCAATTGCTTACAAGATAATAGGTATAAGTATAAACATAGTTATGAATACATGAAATGGATACATATAAGAAAAATAAAAAGAAACAATAGGACAGGGACGGTAGGCATGTTGGTGCGCTTATGCACGCCTCTACAGACCTCTTAGGAAAGGGGTGAGGTCAATAGTAGACAGTCTAAGGTTAAAGTTTTGGGGTTTGGGGAAGAAACCACAGAGTCAGGTAGAGTATTCCAGACATTGACCACTCTGTTGCTGAAGTCGTATTTCCTGCAATCAAGTTTGGTGCTGTTTACCTGGAGTTTGTATCTATTGTGTGCTCTTGTATTGTTATGGTTGAAGCTGAAGTATTCATTGACAGGTAGGACACTGCAATGTATGATTTTATATACTATACTTAGATCGGACTGAAGGTGGCATAGTTCTAGGTTTTCTTGGTCTAGAATTTCAAGTCTGGTGGCATAAGGTATTCTGCAATGAGTAGAGGAGTGGAGAACTCTTCTTGTGAAATATTTCTGGACTTTCTCAACTGTATTAATATCAGATACGTAATGTGGGTTTCAGACTGGTGAGCTGTATTCAAGTATTGGTCTAGCAAATGTTTTGTATGCCCTAGTTAGTAGTGTGATATTACCAGAGAAAAAGCTACGTAGGATTAGGTTAACAACTCTTAATGCCTTTTTGGCTATGTAGTTACAGTGGGCTCTAGCACTTAGATCATTAGAGATGAGTCCTTGACAGAGTTTGGATCATTCATTCATTCATTCATTCATTCATTCATTCATTCATTTATTTGGACTTGTATGCCGCCCCCTCTCCGAAAGGACTCGGGGCAGCTCACAGTTAAAAAGACAGCAATAAATATTTAAAAAGAATTAAACCAAACAAGCTCAATCACTAAAAAAATTAAAATAAATTTAAATTTAACCCCCCCCTCAGAGGTCAGTTCAGCCCAGCCTGTTCAAACAACCAGGTCTTCAAATTGCGGCAGAAAGAGCGAAGATCAGGAGCCAAACGGAGCATCATCAACAAGGTCTTGACTATTCAGCTTGTATTTTATTCTCTGATTTTTTTTTGCCAATATGTAAGACAGAGGATTTATTTGTTGAGATTTGAAGTTGCCATGTTTGACCATTCTGATACATAGTCGAGGTCTTTTTGGAGGGTAGCAGTATTGTCTGTGGTGTTGAATAGCTTTACATCATCAGCGATTGCTCTTAATATGATCACAGAGGTCACAATCACAAATGGCAGTTAGAGTTCCCAAGGGTTCCATTCTATGCTCTTTAACATCTAAAATGTACGAAGGATGGTTGCAGGAATGGTATATGTCTAGTATAATAAAAATAAGGACTAGGGGTGACATGATAGGAATGCTTCAATATCTGAGGGGCTGTCACAAAGAGGAAGTCAACCAATTCTCCAAAGCACCTGAAGGCAGGACAAGAAGCAATGGATGGAAACTAATCAAGGAGAGAAGCAACTTAGAACTAAGGAGAAATTTCCTGACAGTTAGAAAAATTAATCAGTGGGACGACTTGCCTTCAGAAATTGTGGATGCTCCCACACTGGAGGTTTTTAAGAAGAGATTGGACAATCATTTGTCTGAAATGGTATAGGGTTTCCTTCCTGACCAGGGGGTTGGACTAGAACAGTGGTTGCCAACCAATGGGCCGGGGACCACTGGTGGTCTGTGAGGAACTTTTGGTGGTCCGCAGAGAAATGTCACCCCCAAAGCACCCCCCAAAGCAATTAATCCAGGCTGCATGGGAACACAAGGCTGCACCACCCACATGGCCCGCAGGAACACAAGGCCTGCGTCACTTGCATTGCGAACAACACGAGGTAGTGAGGGGAGAGGGGGAAAAGGGCGGAGGAGGGGAACTTGCCTCACTCGCCCCACGTGCCTGGCCTGGCTACCGGGCTGCTTCTTTCTGCTTCTTTCTTCTTCTGCTTTTGGCTGTACGCAAGGAAAGCAACAGAAGTCTTTCTTCCTTTCCCCCAAACTCCACCAGAAATGAGTCTTTGGGACCCTGCAAGGCATCCTGCTCCAAAAGGCTGCACCAGCAAAGACCCATTTCTGGCAGAGTTTGGGGGAGAGAAAGAAAGACTTCTGCTGCTTCTGCTGCTGCTTTCCTTGCATGAAGCCAAAAGTCTCTCTCTCTCTCTCTCTCTCTCTCCCCGAGAATGGAGCTGGAGATGGTATCCTGCAATCCCAAATAAAGAATGATTGATTGGTAGGAAAACAGGGTAGGGAATTTTCCTGCAGACTTTTTCCTGCAGCCACTGTCAGTCAAAATTCATATTAGTGATCCACGGGATTTAAAATTATGCATTTGGTGGTCCCTGAGGTCCAAAAGGTTGGTGACCACTGGATTAGAAGACCTACAAGGTCCCTTACAACTCTGTTATTATGTTATCTTCATGAAATTGCTAAGAGAGGTCAACCGCAGATGTGGTTTGAGATGCCATCTCTACTACTTCTAACTCTAGTTGTAACACAGGTGAGGGGGTTGACATCCTGAACCAACACCAGGGTAAGGTAATAAGACTAGGTAAGGATCAATAAACTGAATCTTAACCCAGACAAGGGTTAAAAATACTGCTTATGGTTGGTGCATCTGTCTAGCTAAGTGCTACCTTTCTTATCCTGGAGGGATCCATACTCACTCTAAAGGAGCAGGTTCACAGTTTACTGGGTGATTCTAGAAACCCAACTGTCCTCTGTAGTACAGAGTTCCTTTTATCAGCCTGTGCTTATTTATCAACTACAACTTTACTGGATGGAGAACTTTGTAACAGATGCAGTGTTTATGCTCTGATAATTCCTGGTTGGATTATTGCAACACACTGTACATGGGACTGCCTTTAAAATGATCTGGAGACTTCAATTAATATAAAACCCAGCAGCTTGATTGCTCACTAGGAACATATTATTCCAGGTCTTTTCCATTCACGCTGGTTTTTTGGACACAACTCAAAGTGCTACTCTTCACCTTTAACCTTTGATGAACAAGTTGAGGTGGTTTTTCTGTAGGAAGGAAGATCTTCTGAGGTGGCCCACTTATGGAAAAACCTTCCCCTAAAAAGCTCAGCTGGCCCTGACACTGAAAAATCTTTTTACTGTCAAGGAAAGACCACTCTATGCCCCCAGGCTTTTAAATTGGCTTTTCATTATATTTTAATTCCTATTGTTTTAACTTTTGAATGCTCCCAGGTTTTTATATGGTAGTTTTATTTTGCATTTTATTGTATACAGTAGGCTTTTATTCACATTATATTTTTAAAGTATGTTTTGCTGAAAACTCTCCAACTTGCCCCCAACAATCTGGGTCCTCATTTTATCCACCTTGGAAGGATGGGAGGCTGAGTCAACCTTGAGCCTGGTGAGGATCGAACTCCAGGCTTTGGGCAGAGTTAGCCTGCCATACTGCATTCTAACCGCTACTCCATCACAGTTCTTCCTTTAATACAGGTGTCAAATTCATGTCATCATGGCAGTGTCACGTGATGTATTGGGACTTTTTTCCCTTCGCTAAATCAGGTGGGGGCAGGGCCAGCACGTGACACATCCAGCCCACAGGGCGTGAGTTTGACACCCCTGCTTTAATACTTAAAATCAATTCAACTTATTAATTATAGATAGTCTTCAACTTGTGACCACAATTGACCATCATGGCCAGAATTTGTGTTGTTCAGTAAGGCAGTTTTTAAATGAGTCAGACCCAATTTACAGCCCTGTTTGCCACAGTTGTTAAACAAATCACCTCAGTTGTTATATGAATCACATAGTCATTAAATGAATCCAGCTTCCCCTCACTAATTATGCTTGTTAGAAGCTGGCAGGGAAGGTTATTGATGGCGTTTGTTGTATAACCCTGGGATGCTGCAACAATTGTAAATACACACTGGCTGCCTGAATTCTGATCATGTGATCATGGGAATCCTGCAATAGTTGTAAGTGTGAGGATCGGATGTAAGTTGAGGACTTCCTGAATTCAGTTGACCTGCCTTTCTTCAAATGGTTTATTGAGAGTTGTGCAGCAATAATTCAGCGCCAGAAAAATAAACACAGATGGCTGATGCTTCATTTAACATCTTTATAAACATAAGTAGATTTTACAAACCAGTTGTAGATTTCTCCAACATGGAGCAGCTCAAACAGAAACATGTTGCAAGTTCAGAGCAGAGCTCCACTCTCCAGCAAGTAAGCAAGTTAGTTTCATCTTCAATAGACAGACTCAGAGCTCAAACATAACTTCAGAGTTGCAGAGCTTAATATAGAGCCACGCCTAAGCTACTTTTAGTTTCAGTTTCCAGCCTAGGCTTCTAGTTTCAGTTTCCAAACTATTCTCATTGGCTGACTTAGTTGCTGTGCCTATTCATTGGCTGACCTTGTTACCAAGCTCTATTCCACTTCATGAATATACTCTGACATGGTTCCCATCTTCTACTGTTCCTTACATGAACTTTGTGAGGTAGGTTAAACATCCGTATCAAAGTCATTGAGATAATTTTCACAGCTGAGGGTTATATTAAATCTGGTCTCTCTTGTCCCACTTCAACACTAAAACAGCATCTCTTTCTCAACATTAAAAAAAACACCTTTAATTTCATATGCATCCCTAACAGTATTGACCTGGAATAGAATGTACTTAACAGCACAGCTGCAGAGCAATTCTCAAAATGGTTGTTTTGAGAAAGGCTATACACTCTATTGATTTGGCTTACTAATTCATTAAAATTAGAAAGCTCACATGCTGCTTACTTGGGAATTAAGAGCATTTTTCTTAGAGAAATATTTCTATAGGCTACACACTGAGCAGATAATGAGAGGGTCCATACATCAAATTACACTGTAAGATTTGTATGCTGTATAAATACCGTTATTGTGGCTTGCAGGTTTCATTAATACATTCACTGTGGTTTGTAAACTGTAGATTATGTCTTGGACATAAGCCAGGAAGCCGGTTTACTCAATCATGATTAAAAAAACATTGTTTAGCAGAATGTATGGACTAATACTGAATGTCAGGAAAAAATGGGAATATACAGAAACATACCAGATAACAGATAATCAGAGTTGGAAGGTACCTTGTAGGTCATCTAGTCCAACCCCCTGCCCAAGCAGGAGATCCTACACCATTTCTGACAGATGGGAGTCCAATCTCTTCTTGAAAATCTCAAGTGATGACACTCCCACAACTTCCGAAGGCAACTTCTGTTCCATGGGTTGATTGTTCTCACTGTCAGAAAGTTTCTCTTTATTTCTAGGTTAAATCTCTCCTTGTTCAGTTTCCATCCATTATTCCTTGTCTGGCCTACAGGCACTTTAAAAAATAGCTTGACCCCTTCCTCCTCTCTGTGGCAGCCCCTCAAATATTGGAAGACCGTTATCATGTCTCCCCTGGTCCTTCTCTTCACTAGCCATGCCCAGTTCCTGTAACAGTTCTTCATATGTTTTAGCCTCCAGTCCCCTAATCATCCTGGTTGCTCTTCTCTGCACTTTTTCTAGAGTCTCAACATCTTTTTTTATAATGTGGTGACCAAAATTGGATGCAGTATTCTAGGTGTGGTCTTACTAAGGCTTTATAGAGTGGTATTAGTACCTCACTTGATCTCGATGGTATCCCTCTGTTAATGCAACTTAGGATAAAATGCAATACAAGTAATCCTAGACTTACAGCCACAACTGAGACCTGCATTTCTGTTGCTAAGTGAGACAGTTAAGTGAGTTTGGTACCATTTTATGAGCTTTCTTGCCACAGTTGTTCAGTGAATCACTGCAATTTGTTTAGTTAGTAACATGGTTGTTAAGTGAATCTGGCTTCTCCATTGACTTCGCTTGTCAGAAAGTTGCAAAAGGAAATTACATGGACTCTGCAACCGTCATAACTAGGAGTCAAGTTGCCAAGCCTTGAATTTTGATCGAATGACCATGGGGATGCTGCAAGGGTCGTAAGTGTGAAAAATGGTCATAAGTCAATTTTTGCAGCATCATGGTGACTTTGAATGGTCACTAAATGAACTGTTGTAAGTCAAGGACTATCTGTACTTCTTTGCACAATTTTTAACGATGTCTGCATTGGCTAAGCTGCATAATTAAGCTGCACTGAAGAAAAACAGAGAAGGAAATGAGGCAACTTTATTTTTGAACAGCACAGCTTAACGAACAATATTAGATCTTGGGACATTAATCATACTGAAATAATTGAATTTGCTTTCAGGAAGCAGTAGTGTTGGTTTGCTAGATACGTGGACCCGATAACTTTTGAGGAAGTCCTTTTAGTGTTTAAGGTTGTGATAGAGGAGAACAATATGCCAAAAGTGATAAATATGTAAGCAATACATCACTCTTTCCTTCCTCCACATGGAAATTTATTTAGAAACTTCCTAAGGACTGTTTCTCCAGGTCTGAGAGGATGCAGAGCGAAAATGCCAGATGCCAAGCTTTCTCTCCGAGGCGCTATTCCATAGAGCTATATTTCAGACTCGGCTAGCAACCACAGGTTTACAAATTAACAGAGTTGGAAGGGACCTTGTAGGTCATCTAGTCCACCCGCCCCGGGCCAAGCAGGAGAAAAATGGCAGTCCAATCTCTTCTTGAAAGCCTCCAGTGATGATGACACAGACATTAGTCAGCACTGTGAGAATTAGGAGTTCAGCAGAGTGATGGCATAAGGGAAAAACTGTCCCTGTGTCTAGTTGTTTTGGCATATAATGCCCTATAGAGCCATGGTGGCGCAGTGTTTAGAGTGCAGTGCCGCAGGCTACTTCTGCTGACTGCCGGCTGCCTGCAATTTGGCAGTTCGAATCGCAACAGGCTCAAGGTTGACTCAGCCTTCCATCCTTCCCAGGTGGGTAAAATGAGGACCCAGACTGTTGGGGGGGGGCAAATAGGCTGACTCTGTAAACTGCTTAGAGAAGGCTGTAAAACCCTGTGAAGCAGTATATAAGTTTAAGTGCTACTGCTATAAGCAACTCCCCCTTACCAAGCATGCATATTTACAAAGAAATAAAATTCAGAGGGTCTCCATCTTCCCCTTATTGTGCAATTTCTCCCTTGTCTTTATAAGCTTGCTAACTTATGCAGGAATTCACTGAAGAGGGAGCAAAACTTCAAGATGACAGGTTTTGCAAAGAACAGCAGCCCCTGCGATTGCCTAAAGCTTTATCTACACTGAGCTGTGCTATTGAAATAAGCCAACTTGAAAGAAGAAAAAACTCATGCAGGAAAGACTGAGAGAGAAGCACCCCCAAAAACCCCAAACCCTTGCCTTTTAAGAACGGCTTTAAAACTTCTATCCTCAATTCGGTTCTTACATTAAATAATTTGATTGAACATGGTCCTCAAGCTGTTTCTATAACGAGCAGAAGAAGGAATAACTTTGAGGAACAGGAGGAAGAGCCACAACCAAAGGCCTGATCAAATAAACATGTTATCTGGGCCAGAATTATAACCAGAGAAAAATAATGTTTCTGGAAAGACCCTCTCTAGGTGTCATGAAGATAAAGAGGGGCAGGGGGGCAACACACAACAGAAGATTTTGTTACTGTGACTTTATACTAAAAATAGCATCAGTGTGCATGATTTTGGTTTCTAGTCTGGTCTAGGTTGAAGGGCTGACAGTTTCTGAATCCCAGAATACTTTCCTTTTCTTCTTTAAAATCAATTGATATCTTGCAGGCAGATGGGTGTATGCCAGTGGTGGGATTCAACATTTTTTACTACTGGTTCTGTGGGTGTGGCTTGGTGGGCGTGGCATGACTTGGTAGGCGTGGCAGGGGAAGGATAGTGCAAAATCTCCATTCCCTCCCCACCCCACTAACCTGCTTTCCAGCTCTGTTCTCCTGTGCAGGGCAACAAAAGAAGACCCAGCCGATCAGCTGGGACTTGGAAGGCAGTGAATAGATGGGGGCAGGGCCAGTCAGAGGTGGTATTTTTCACTATGTTCTTTTTGATTTGTCTGCTAAGCGTCTAGGCTATGATTTGCAGGCAGCCAGAGCCTGCTAGAATATTGTTATCATGTCTCTATACCAACATGAGATAAGTCTGTCTTGTGATGTCTGATTTACTGCGCGTGCTTGAAACAAAAGTTTACTGTGTTTTTTTCTTCACTTCCTGTAACTTTCTTTATATGCCTGTGTGTACTTAACTGCCAGTAATGTAGTCAATTAGGTTTGTTATTTTTGTTAATAAAAATATGTTTCTTAGATTATTTTCCGGGTTTTATTTAATCAAAGTATACAGCAAAAGAAAGGCACGGTCCATCATCTCTAATTAGCAAGGATTTATGAAAGCTGTTTTTTATGCTTTGACATTTGGTAGCAGAGGATGGTTTCATTTACAATGTTTTTCTCCAAACTACTCAACTTCTTTGGTTCTCCGAACTACTCAAAATTTCCGCTACCGGTTCTCCAGAACTGGTCAGAACCTGCTGAATACCAGCTCTGGTGTATGCATTATGGCCAGGGATTTTTTAATCTCTATCCCACTACATACATCATTCGTGTAACATGCATGATCAGGTTCTCCTTCTCCAAGGCTGTAGTTAATTAAAAAGAAAGAAAACCATGTTATTTTCTTTTTAGGGGTGAAATGATAGCAGTGTTCCAATATCTGAGTGGCTGCCACAAAGAAGAGGGAGTCAAGCTATTCTCCAAAGCATCTGAGGGCAGGACAAGAAGCAATGGGTGGAAAATAATCAAAGGAGAGAAGCAAGCTAGAACTAAGGAGAAATTTCCTGACAGAACAATTAATCAGTGGAGCATTCACAACTTCTGCCTCCAGAAGTTGTGAATGCTTCAACACTAGAAGTTTTTAAGAAGAGACTGGACAACTGTTTGTCTGAAATGATACAGGGTCTCCTGCTTGAGCAGGGGGCTGGAGTAGAAGACCTCCAAGGTCCCTTCTAACTCTGTTATTCTGTATTTTATTCTGTAACCTCAGGCTCGGTATTCAAACATTGATTTAACATTGAGACCTATCATTTTGATTAAGTTTGTACAAGTAGTCTTCAACTTACCACCCACAACTGAGCCCAACATTTCTGTTGCTAAGTGAGACATTTATTAAGTGAGTTTTATGACCTTTCTTGCCACAGTTCTTAAGTGAATCACTGCAGTTAAGTTAGTAACACGGTTGTTAAGTGAATCTGGCTTCCCCATTGACCTGTCAGAAGGCCGCAAAAGGTGATCACATGACTCCAGAAGACTGCAACTGTCATAAGCATGAGTCACTTGCCAACCGTCTGGATTTTGATCATGTGACCATGGAGAGGCCGCAATGGTCATAAGTGTGAAAAACGGTCGTAAGTCACTTTATTCAGTGCCGTTGTAACTTTGAACGGTCAGTAAATGAACTGTTGTAAGTTGCGGACTACCTGTACCATGCTGATTGTCTTCTCTTGGAGAAGTTTTCAGTTCTTTTTGCTTTTCTTTCTCGTTTCCAAACATTCAGGTCCTTTGCTATCTTCCATACAGATCAAAACCTTAAGGGTTAATCATGTAAGGAGAAACTTGTTTTTGGTCTGAGCTGTGATCACACAGGCAACACTTGTAATCTTCTGTCAGAACAACCTGAACTGGCCATGTCTATTAGGAGAAAACGTGAAATGGTTCAGCGCTTTATTCTGACTTGAAAACCATCCCTTGGTTCTGAAATAACATTTTGTTCTGAGCGCAAAACAGTCAAAACAGCCCAAGTCAAGGTTAGAAAGGCTGAGACTGTTTGCTACGACGACCATGACTGTCAAAATACTGCAGTAAGCAAGGAATAAATGTTCTGTGGTCACTTGAACAAAACTCTCAGAAACACCAGGAGTTTTGTTTCAAGTTTGGAACACTTGGAAGCGGCACTTGTGAGCTTGAAACATTTTGTGCTACCTTAAACAATAATTTCTGTTGTGGCTGGGTTTGGTTTTTCGCAGGGCAGGAGTGTTTGGGCTCCCAGCCGTGTGTCAATGTCGAAGAAGACAATTCAGTTATTATAGAACTGAGCTGAGAAAACCATAACTGAGAAAACTGGCAAAGCTTTTCTTAATGTTCACTGCGTGCCAGTTCTTCAAGTTAGCCTGGGTCAGAAAATGGACATCCTAAAGGTTACATTATTGAAGTGTATAATAACAGAATCTTGAAATGTAGGGTCTTTGGTGGTCTCTGAGCTTGGTTGTATTCTTGCAGACATTCGATTACCCAGCTAGGTAACATCATCAGTGCTAGAAGGGAATGGGGTTTCTCTCCATTTACGTACAAGTAGCTTACCCTGTCATTGCTGTGCAAGTGTTCCTGATAGTTCCTTAGTTAGATTGTTGTTTACTGAGTTAATAGTTCCTTGTTTCTATTGCTTCAGGTCAGTGATCTTCTAGCTTATCGTCTCTTAATGGTATGTGATTGTCTGGTCAGGTCCTGGTGTAGTGAGTGTGTAGCTTGATCTTCTGGAACTGGCACTAGTCTTATGAATGGCAAGATAGTGCTATCTACTCTCTCTCTATGTGCTGTTGATGGTGGTTTATCTGAGTTCCAGGTTTTCAGGAATCCTCTAGTGTTTCTGATCTAGAATGCTCGCTGTTTCCCAGTTGAAAACTATGGTGAAGTCTGTCCATGTGTTCTGCAATTAAGGAGTTTTCACCATGCCTTCAGACTCTGAGAGCAAGCCCCGCTCCCTTCTGGCACTGATGATGTTACCTAGTTGGGTAATGAAATGCTTGCAAGAAAACCACCAAGTTCAGAGAGTACCAAGGACCCCACAATTCAACCATGAGCTACGAATATCCTCTTGTATTGGAATCTTGAAGTCCTTTCGGAGTTTCTTTCTGCCCCGTCATAATTAAGACAAAATTATTTTGAGTTTCTTTCCTACACTTCTACTTTTCCTGGTGCAATTCTTCTAGGTTATCTCTGTCTTCCTTTATGTGAAGAAAAGTGATTTGAATATTCAATTCCAACCTTAAACAAGCTTGATACGCCCAAACACACAGCTTCATTATTTAATTGGCTGCATTCTGGGGTGCCTCACGTAGTCGTGGACAGCAATGGACCTCCAGTTCAGACTTCCCTTCTCTCTACAGCCTGCTGCACAGGTTTATTCCCTCTCCATTTTCAAAACATTCTTTTGCCAGAGAATGCATGTGCTCAGCAAGCTTCTCCCCTTTGTGTCTTGGCTACACCTGAATTTCCCTCCTGCCTGTCTTGCCTTCTATCAACCATGCCCTCATGCATTGCTGCTCTCAAGGAAGAGGAGAAAAAGAGAAGAATGTTCCAGAGCAAAAATGTGACTTCTAAAGCATGTTGTTATTTTAAGCTACTGAGTCTCCTTCTCATGCACTCATGATGGTGCCATTATTTGCCTCTGGGGCCTTATCTGTGCAATCATCTGCTGCTGGAGAGGGAAAATGTGGTGTCACACGCCAGTGCTTTGGCACTGTTGTATGGGTAAAACTACTCATAAAATCTTCTGCTTTGTTCTTGTGATCTAAACATTATTTGCCAGTTCAAGGTACTGTCTCTGGCTTTGGCACATCACAGCCAATTCTGTTCCTGCCTCTTTGCAGCTCAGTTGGTGTCACCTGCTCAATCTTCACTTCTGCAACCAAACATGCACCAGCCATTGTGATAATATGCCATGCCAAACTCAGTTGGAGCCTCCATTAGGCGACCAAATCAATGGGCCTCTCTAATCCTTAAGGGAGGCCAGGAGAAATAGAATGTGTGCTTTAGCCATCTGATAATGTGCAGAATGGCTTGAGGAAGATCTGGAAAAACCACATGCCTTTTTGTTGACCAAAATGAAATTAGGGGAGCTCATATGGACACGGGCAGATAAGATCAAAGGACCATTAATCCACACTGCTTTGGAAAGGCAGAATCCTCTAGCAGTGAATAACGTTCCAGAGATCTCTGCAAACATCACACACAACCCTTACAAAGCAAAAACCAGGCCTGGCTCTGAACAGTCCTGATATCCATTGCAAATAAGACATACATGGGTAGAAATTTCACTCCCCAGTTATTCGTTTGCACACAGAAGGCATGACTGATTCTTTCTTATTCTTCCACTGAAGATGTTGACCAGGGTTTTTCAAACTTGGCAATTTTAAGGTGCATGGACTTCAGCTCCCAGAATTCCTCAGTCAGCATGAGTTGAAGTCCACACATCTGAATGTTGTCAAGTTTGAAAAAGAGTGCCATAGATTTAATTTCTCCCATTAAGGACTTCCCAGGTATGCTGGATTACACTTCCCAAGAATTCCCATGGTGGCTTGTCAGAGATGCTGGCTGAAGTTACAGCAGAATAGCTACTACCCACCCCTCCCTTAAAATGTATTCAGGTAAAATCAACCCACTGATGAATAAAGATACTTCAAGGACACCCTCCTCAGGTAGAATGGTCTGGCTTCAGGTGAATACACGTAGTTCATGTCTTACAACCAATTGCTTAGTGACTGTTCAATGTTATTATGATGGACCCTTCCCACAAAAGGTACTTAGGACCTGAATTCAAAGTTCCAATAGCCGCCCCTGTCCCCAAGGTTATATGATCACATTTTGGTCACTTGGCAACCAGCCTGCATTTACAGCTGTTTTCAGTATTCTAAGATTTATGACCGATTTATGGCATTTATTTCCGATTTCTGGAAAAAAAGTCCCATTGCAGACAATGGGTTTGCTTAATGACCATTACAAATAATGTCATAAAATCAGATCGGTCATGTGGGAGCATTGATTTACAACTGTTATGGCATACAATAGAAACTGTAGGCTCCATTATAATCCTAAATCAAAGATTATTTGTATGCAGGGAAGCATGCTCATCATCCTGTCCTGAAGGAGACATGGTCTAAAAATTATAATTTTTATCTTTTGGAATGATTTGGTTGATTCTGTTTTAAAAGTATTCTTTGTAAACCATCTAGAGTATGGGAGAAAAAGAGTAAGGGCATGCAAACAAGCAAGCAAATAAATAAATATCAGGGCATCACAATGCTTGAATGTTTCAGCCTCTTTAAGTACTTGTGCCTGGCATCCTACAACAAGCAAACACCACAGGATCGCATGCAACCAGAAAGGAAAGGAAAATAAAAAACCTTCTCTATTTGATATGACAACAGTAGTTCACATGTTTTACTTATCGTAAAACATTTATATCTCAGTTCCTCTTCCTTGGTTTCTTAACTTTGCTGCTGGCCCTACTGAAGGCTTTGTAAATGCTACATGAGTTGCAATTTCACTTTGCAACGAAAATCTTTTTACACCGACTGCTGGTAGAAACCCCTCCCAGTTTTTAATCTCACCTCATCCTGGAAAGCTTTAAATAAATGAATGAATAATAAAAAATAAAATAAAATAAATATAAAATAAATAAAAATAAAATATAAAATATAAAATAAAATATAAAATAAGATATATAATAAAATAAAATAATAAAATGAATAAAAATAATACAATACAATACAATACAATAATAAAATAATTTTGCCATGGTTGTTAAGCCAATCACTGCAGTTATAAAGCGAACCCAGATTTCCACACTGACTTTCTTCTTGACCCTGCTGGGAAAGGGTAATCATGTGAACCTGAGACACTGCAATCATCGCAAATACATTCCAGTTGTCAAGATCCCTAAGTTTGATCAGATGACCATGGTCAAAAGTATGAGGACCAGTCATAACACACTTTCTTTCCAATGCCATTGTCACTTCAAGCTGCCAATAGCAACAGCAATAGCACTTAGACTCATATACTGCTTCACAGTGGTTTACAGCTCTCTGTAAGTGGTTTACCTGCAACAATTGGGGCCATTTTGCCCACCTCAGAAGGATGGAAGGCTGAGACAACCTGGAGCCTGGTGAGATTCGAACTGCCAAATTGAAGGCAGCTGGCTGCAAATTGCCTGCAGTACTGCACTCTAACCACTGTGCCACCATGGCTCATGATAGATAGTCCAGGACTACCTGTAATCTCTTTTTTAAAGGGGTGGCGGGTTCTGTACCTTCAAGCAAGCTGAAGCTCTCAAGGAGCGCTGAACACTGCAATTCCCAGGATCACCAGTCAACATTAAAATGACAGGGAAAAGGGGATGGAAAATTGTAAAATTACAGATACCAAGAAGGAAATGTGGCCTTGTGCCAAGGAAGGTGGACCTTTAAGCCCTCCTTGTTTTAATTCTTGCTCCAATCCCTGCTGCCAATCCTTGAAAACCTCATGTGAAAGTCAGTGCACGTCAAATAGAATAGACCAGGGATGTCAAACTTGATTTCATTGAGGGCTGCATCAGGGTTGTGTTTGACCTTGGGGGGTGGGCGTGGCTGGGGGACATGGCAGGGATGGGCATGGCCGCCTTGATGTCACTCATCAAAGCTCCGTTTTTTGCTGCAATGGTCTCCTGCAGCCCACTGCCAGTGAAAATGGAGCTCAGGAGAGCCTTGCGCAGCCGGCCTGGGCTGTTCTTTGCTGGCAGAGGGCTGCAGGAGGCTGTCACGGCTGAAAACGGAGCCCGGGCAGTCCATGTGCAGCTTCCCTGAGCTCCATTTTTGTTGGCAGAAGGATGCAGGAGGCCGTTGCAGCAGAAAATGGAGCCTGGGTGGGCCACGCATGGCCCTCCCGAGCCCCGTTTTCACTGGCAGAGTCACCACAGCAGTGGTGGGATTCAAATTATTTTACTACCGGTTCTGTGGGCGTGGCTTGGTGGGCGTGGCAGGGGAAGGATACTGTAGAATCTCCAGTCAGAGGTGGCATTTGCCGGTTCTTCGAACTACTCAAAATTTCTGCTACTGGTTCTCCAGAACTGGTCAGAACCTGCTGAATACCACCTCTGCACACGGGCTGGTTCTTTGCTGTTTCCAGGGCGGCCCCAGATCTAAACTCCCTGTGGGCCAGGATCCGTGCCCCAGGCCTTGAGTTTGACACCCCTGGAATAGACTATTAAAGCTACATGCCTGAGTATAGAGTGTGCAGACTTTGCCTTATGTAGCAGAATCAAGGCTGTGTATCTGGAAAAGGAAACGTTGTTTGACAGATGGTGGTTTGAGAAGATGTGAAACAAAATGTTTTTAATTGTTTCTTTTTTTTAAAAAAAAAGTTCATTTCATTCTCAGGCTTTAGCCACCCCATAACCGCAAGGCAGCTAAAAATACACCCTCCTGCTTTTGTATACATTTTTTGATTAAGGGAAAACCCTAAAATCGCTCTTTTGGATCCATCCTTGTTTGCTACCGGTGGAAAATGAACACAAAATTAAAATAAAGACGGGCTCTGAAGATTGAAGAACATCTTCTCTCTTATTCCAGGACCAGTCTTCCAGATAAGCTGGAATACAATTCCCATCTCCTCTACCCAGCAAGGCCAGTCTGCTAGAGGATGATGGTAACACTGGATCTGTTTCATTCAGTGGTGGTTCGGGGAGTACGTTTTGCAAGCCCAGACGTGCGCTGTGCGTGTGTGTAAAACAACCTTTAGTTGTGCCGACCGCACAGTTGAAAAGCGCTGCACGCAGGTGTGCAGCATTATAAAAGCCGCTTTTTTCCTGCTTTTTCAACCTCAGCTGTGCCACGCAACGCAGCTGAGGTTGAAAAAGCAGGAAATAAAGGTCAGGTAAGAGCCCAGGTGGGCGGGTGGGCCAAACAGCAGCAAACACAGAACCGGTTTGGTGTGTGCTGCTCTTCAGAGCTACTGGTTCTATAGAGCTGGGCAGAACATCCCAGCCCTGGTTTCATTACCCTTTGGGTATTTGTTCATTCAGAGCAGTCTTTTTCCCTTGAGATGTGAAAATATCGAAAATTTCTGAAAATACCAGGCGTTGCTATGTAGCTGGATGAAGCATCAACCACATCAACACAGAGGCTTGGAGTGATGAAGGGAACATTCACCTGGTGCCTTTACACCAGTCATATCCTCTTGGCCCCACCTACCTTGCAGGGTTATTGTTGAGGCTGATTAAATAAGAGGAGACCCTCCCCGTGTAACTTTGATCCTTTAAAGCAGGGGTCTCCAACCTTGGCAACTTTAAGACTTGTGGACTTCAACTCCCAGAGTTCCTCAGCCAGCTTTGCCTAGGTTGGAGACCGCTGCTTTAAAGGAAAAGCAGATTACGGACAAAAACCATCCTTAAACCAAAAATCTGGGGTAGAACCCAGTTTCCCTTGCTGCCCCCTGGCAAAGTACTTGGCAAAGTACTTGTGAAAAGCCACCTCCTTACCTTAGCTGTTCCCCTGTCAGAAGAACCTCTGCCATGCACTCCAGCTCAGCTGCCCTCTGTTGCAAGGTGCCCATGCTATTTTCTTCCATTGCTGCAACCAGCCTGGCCAGAAACACACACATACACATTAAAAACAAAGGAGAAGATGAAAGGTGCCCGATAACCTGGATGCACCTTTCAGCATCCCAAAGCTTGAGGTGCTTCCCTTTCAGCTCCCCAGAGCCTACGACTTTGGGCTCAACCTTCAAGGTCTATAACCGGGTGGCCAGGGGTGTCAAAGTACCGCTGGGCAATCGTCAGGAGCCCCGTCCTTGAACGGAACCTTAAAGACTTCCAGACGAGGCCTTGACATCGCTGCCTTGGAAGGCAACCGGGCACATGGCTGCGCACCTCCCCTCGCTGGGCTCCCCACTGCCAACTTGCTTCTCCGGCCACCAGAGCCTATTCTGCGCCTTTTTTGCTTTTTAAATGACCAATTCTCCCCCAGCCGGCCTTCTGGAGCAAAATTCAAGGCTTGCTCGGTGGCTCGCGATCATTGCAATTTAAAGCAGCTTCTCGGCGGTTTCCTTCCACGGACACCCCCAACCCCACCTCGGAAGCGCTTCTCTCGGACACGCCGCTTCCTCGGCTGCGCGCAACCCCACCCCTGGACCCGGGCAGCCAGTGCGGAGACAAACCCACCCAGCACCCCGATGCGCGCAGTTCTGGATCCCTTGAGCTCGCAATCGCCTCGGCCGCGCAAAGGCACGCCCCCCCCTTGCAAAGGAAAACAAAAACAAGCAGCCACCCCCACATCCACTGGCCACCAAAAAAAAAAAACAGTCAACCTGACATTGAGCAAAGCGACGAGGGTTACAATCCGGGTTGGGTGGCCAAAGGGGAGAATCCTTGACTTGCGAGATTCCCAGCCAGCCAGCCAGCCCTGCTTTTCAGCGGACTCACCTGGATCGGCAAAGTGGCGGCTTTCCCCAGGGCGATCCAAGGGGAGAAGAAGGTTTTCCCCCGAAGGCTTCCTTGTTGTTGTGTGTGACAGGCAGGCTGCGAATGGCACGTGGTTGCAGCAAAGCGCAGCCTGGCCAGCAGCGTCCCCCTCCGTCCGGCCCGGCGGCGAGGGGCTTAGCTGGGGCTGAAGGCATGCGCCCAGGAGCGGCAGCGGCGGCGGTGGCACGGCGGAGCCAATTCGCCTCGCGGTCGGGCGGGGAGGGGCGCTGGGAAGCATGGGGAGGAGGGCGGGTGGGAAACGATTGCGACGCGGTTAGCAACACCTTCAAGAACGCCGGAGCGGACAAGTGAGTGGAAGGAGGCGTTTCTGGAGCGCGGAGCTCCCCACTCCTCTTCGATTCAGTTTTTCCTGTTTTTCTTCCTCTTCCTCCCTCCCCCCCCCAAACCGGAGGAGGGTTGGAGTCCCGGGAAGCGGCCCAAAGGGAAATCGATAAAAAGCAATTAGCAGCGGTTCCACAATTTAAAGTCGCACAGATTCCCGGCCCAATTTCTGGATCGAGTCGAGAGGCTTCCTGGACCTTGGCTGGCTTGCACCGCACTGCTGGCAGTTCTTTTGCGGAGCAGAAAGGAAAGGGGTTAAAAAACGAAGCCGTTTCCTTGCTCGGCTGCTCGTTTTCCCACTCGGTTTGCTTGCGTTGTCCGGCTGCTAAGGGGGAAATACATCAACTGAGGGATTAGAATAGAATAGAATAGAATAGAATAGAATAGAATAGAATAGAATAGAATAGAATTCTTTATTGGCCAAGTGTGATTGGACACACAAGAAATTTGTCTTGGTGCAAATGCTCTCAGTGTACATAAAAGAAAAGATACATTCGTCAACAGTCAGGAATCATAAGGTACAACACAATAATAGTCATAGGGTACAATAAGCAATCAAATCATACTAGGAAACAGTTAATATAGGATGGTGCAATATAGGATGGTGCAAAGCAGCGAGCCGCTTGGCTTGTATGAGAGTCGGGGCTGTGCGGTGCTTTGGTTAGATTAGCAGGACCATTCATCTTTCTTTCAAAAGCTCATGGAGTTAGTGCTCCCACCTCCACGTTTTAGTCTCCAGAGGCCCAGTGGGATGAATGGGACTGATCCCAAGGAACTCAGTGAGTTTCCAAGGCTTTGGGGTGGATTCAAACCTGGGTCTCCTTAATCTGGGTCCAACACCTTAACCAAATGTGACAAAATAGCAATAAAATGTAGGTAATCCACGTCTTGCAACAGTTCATTTAATAACCATTCAAAGTGACTTCTGACCCTTTTGCACAGCCTTTGTAATAACCCCATGATCATGGGATCAAAATTCAGCTGCTTGGTACCTGGTTCATACTTAGGACCGTTGCTGTGTCCCAAGGTCATGGGGTCACCTTTTGCAATCTTTTGACAAGCAAAGTCAAATGGGGAAGTTAGATTCACTTAACAACCGAGTTATCGACTGCAGTGATTTACTTAACAACCATGGCAAGAAAGGTCGTGAAATGGGGCAAAACTCACTTAACAAATGTCTCACTTAACAACACAAATTGGAGACCTCGAGGGCCCTTCCAGCTCTATTCTGACTGATTGATTGATTGAAATGCCTGTACTTTGTAGGAAACCAAGCATCCTTTCTCCAAAACAGCCAGGTTGGTGGTGTGGTTAATGGGGCAAGCCAGGGTCCGGTCCAGTATTTCTCAACCTTGGCGACATTAAGAGGGGTGGACTTCAAATCTCAGAATTCTTCAGCCAACTCATGTTGGCTGAGGAATTCTGGGAATTGAAGTCTACTCCTCTTAAAGTTGCCAAGGTTGAGAAACACTGGTCTAGTCTATATTCAACTACTGGGTGACTTTGGGCCAGTTACTTTCTCTTCCCTGCCCTACCTCACAGGGTTGTTGTTGGCAAAAAAAGGAGGAAGGTCAATCTATATATCCTGGCCAGTGCTGCTGTACATAAAACAGAATAGAAATCTAATAAATATTTGGGGTTTTTTGGCATGGAAGGATTTCATTGCTTGGATAAAAATCTCCTTCAACTCAGGTTGAGTTCTAGTAACCCAGGGGTGGGGAAATCTCATCCCTTTTATTTATTTTATTTTATTTATTTTAATTACATTTATATGCCGCCCTTCTCCGGAGACTGAGGGCGGCTTACAATTTTTGGGATACAACCCAATGTGCTCAGCAATAGCCTTCATTCCATTGTATATGCCTGTTTATTACTAAGCGGCATTTTTACAAAGTCAGCTTATTGCCCCCAACAATCTTGGGTCCTCAATTTATCTACCCCGGGAGGATGGAAGGCTGAGTCAACCTTGAGCATGGTGGGATTCGAGCCTGCAATAATTGCAGGCAGCTGGAACTTAAGTGCTAGGCATTTAGCAGCCTGCACCACCAAGGCCCTTTTTATGACTTGTGAACTTCAACTCCCAGAATTCCTGAGGCAGCATTCCTCACCCCTGTGGTGACCACAAAGACACACTGTATGAGCAATGAGAGGTGTTTATTTATTCAGCTTATATGGCTGCCCATTTCACATGCAGTTTTGCTGCTGCTCCTGTCACAGATGCTTTTCAAACTTTCCAATAAAAGAAAAGTAAGCATAGAAAGAGGTTATGCCTTTCTTTCTATCAGAGCAGAACAGAATGTGTGGGTGTGGAAGTCAACAAATGAAAAACAAGCGTGAAAGTGGCAGTGGAGGGGAACATTAAAAATGTCCCCAGTGCATCCCTAGGGGAGAAGCAATGGGACAGTGATGTGGAATGTGGCCATCAGCTTCATTCTAAACCCGTGTCCCTTCTTATCAAAAAATCTCAAGCTAAACCTGCTATTAAGCAGTTAAAAAAACTTTCAGAAACCACTTATTTTGACTTTCCAGTTTAGTCTACAGTCTAGATTAGATGCGAGGAGGGGCAGACAAATCTAATAAATAAAATTCCTACTCGTCTCCCACCAGTGGTGGTATTCAATCGGTTCTGCCCGGTTCTGGAGAGCCGGTAGGAGCAATGAGCAGTGGAGACTGAACCAGTTCTCTCCGCTGCTCTGCTGGCTCTCCTGTTGGGCCCACCCTCCCGCCCGGGCTCCCATACTCATCTTTATCTGCTGAATTTGAAGCGCAGCTGCTTTGCGCGGCACAGAATAACGCCACGCGGCAGTTGCTGAAGCGACTGGGATCATGCAGGCTTGCAGGAGGCAAGTTAGAATGCCTCTGCGCCTGCGCAAAATGAGCGTTTGGTGCGCGTGTGCACGCAAAGTGCATGCACGTGCGCAAAGCGCGCCCACCAAGCCATGCCCACCGAACCGGTGGCAACAATATTTGAATCCGACCACTGTCTCCCACCCATGTACCACGGGATCTGATCCTGATTAGGTTTCCGAAATCTGAAAAAGATATCTATACACTGCTACCTAGCTGAACACCCCTTGAAATCAGCTTTAAACAAAAAGTGTTCAGGGTTTTTTTCTTGACAATTCTCCAAGTTTGATTAACAGCCACCATCAATATGGAGGCTTGTTTGCAGGTTTTGGCATTTTGTTAAATTATCTCCTGGTATTTCTTGCCCAAGATTTCTAGTTCAATGTTTTCATTGCCGTGTATAACAAATCTGCTACAAATTCCCAAAAGGAAAAGAAAAAAGAGATGGAGAAAGTGTTTAGCCTACAGTACTCTAATCCAGAAGCTTTTATTGGTTTTTAAGAGTAAAGTGCTTTATTGTATAGCTTTAAAATCACAGCATGATGTCAATTTACACCATATTAACAAAATAGGCCACTTAAGTGAGCTTTTCAGTAATTAAAAAATCCTGAAGTGTCAGAGTCTATGTGTCAAATACTATTTCATTCTTATTTTCTATACATAATATGATAATAGATAATATTGTCATTTTACTAATGGATTTGCTATGTTAATTTTTTTTTCTTTCTCCTTGTAACATTAAAGAAGCATTAAATTATCCTTCAAAAGTTACCAAATGCTTTTAAAAATGTAATATGTATAATATATATGTAAAAAGAAAGAGAGAGAGAGAGGTTCCTTGGATGAGAAGTGAAACACTTTCAAAAAACCAAGGAAGTCCAGTTGCCTTTGGGAAAAAAAGGACTGTTGGGATCTCAGAACGGACCCACCCTGGTTTCTGGAAACTAAACTTAGAGGAGGTATAATCGTATGTGAAAATGACCTTGGAAGACAGGGCAAAGAGATTCTGCCAAGGGAACAGTCAGATAAACAAGACTGAAGTTGGCCTTGCAGGACATACCAGATAAGAAACACAACCAGATCAGTTTACTTTATTGTAACGTTACACTGACAGAATCTTGCAATTCTGAAAGCATGTTTCTCCTCTCTCCCATCTCCTTTACAGGCCCCAAAAGTAGGGAGGGTCTCTTGTGAGCCTCTTACCCAGCCCACTATCCATCTAGTCTATGCTGTCCCTTATCTGACTGTTCCCTTGGCAATGTCTCTTGACACAGTCTGCCAAGGCCATCCCCACATATTACAGAAGGGAAGAAATTCCTTTTCAGATTTGCAAGGTTCTGTTACTGTAACTGTATAATAAAGGTAGTTTTATACTCATGGTTTTGCTTCTTGAGGCTTTTTTCTATAGCTGTTTCACGTTTTGAAATCTGCTTCCTTTGGGGATTCGTAAGGCCTATGAGTACTTGAAGAGCAGGAATGATGCTTGGAATTAGTTTTTAGCAATATTTAAGTAATGTAATTTGTGAGCTGTTATTTTTTTCCTTACTATTTTGAACGTTACTGTCAATTTTTGAAGTAGAAGGGAGTACAAGGAATACAGTAAATCAGTAAACCTTTTTTTAAAATCTTTTTCAACTGCTTTTCCTTCTAAAGAGCCCAGAGCACCTTACAAAAGAATCATGAAAATGATCTGGAATGAAACCGTGAAGATTGCTGTCTTGCTGTGTCCATAAAAGGCTACAGAAATGAAATAAGATTCATTAAAATAAAGAACAGTCTACAGTTATGTCCTGTAACAGGGCGCTAGCTATCGCGCAAACGTGTGAATGAATAAAAACCTCACTTGTCATTTGAAGCGAGATTTTTTTAAAAATTTTTTATTCATATTTATATCCCGCCCTTCTCCGGAGACTCAGGGCAGCTTACAATTTTTGGGATACAACCCAATGCGCTCAGCAATAGCCTTCATTCCATTATATATGCCTGCTTATTACTAAGCGGCATTTTTCAGCTTATTGCCCCCAACAATCTTGGGTCCTCAGTTTACCTACCCCGAGAGGATGGAAGGCTGAGTCAACCTTGAGCCTGGTGGGATTGGAGCCTGCACTAATTACAGCCAGCTGGAGCTAAGTGCTAGGCTATTAACAGCCTGCACCACCAAGGCCCTTGAGATGGTGTCTCTCACTCGAGTTGAAGTGTTGCAATCCATCATCAACAAGGCTCTGCTTTTAATCATCCCACTGTAAGACTGATCCAACCACTGGCCACGAGCAGGACATCTCTCTCTGAGCTTAGGTGACATTGGGGAGTGGGTCTCATAAAAACCTGGAGCCTCAGCAATTGGTTCCACTTGCTTTGTAAAGGAAGATAAACCTTAAACTATGTCAGCCTTGCAAGATAGATCAGATGCAAAGCACTAGCTCTATCTTTATTGTAAGGGTATTATAACAATCTTGCAGGTCTGAAAGTCCATCTCTCCTGCCCCGCCTCACCTTTATAGTCCAAGAAACTAGGGAGGATCTCTTCTGAGATATTTTCAATGTTTCCATTTCTTCTGAGGGCTCAGCTGTCTCTTATCTGACTATTGTCTAGTCTGTGGCTCTTCCTCCTATCTCTCAGTGTCATTGCCATAGGCCAATTAGACCATAGCTGGCCAGTGTAGCTTCCTATACAGGTAGCCCTTGACTTACAACCACAGTTGAACCCAGGGGTGGCATTCAAAAATCCCAGCAACCGGTTCGCTGCCTGGTTGCTGGGTGGGCATGGCCATGGTGGGTGTGGCCTACTGGAGCTTCCTGTTTCCGGCTTCCGGTGAGCCTCCAGAGCCTGGGGGAGGCTGTTTTTGTCCTCTCAAGGGTCCAGAGGCTTCCACTTCCGCCCATTTTCAGACTTCCGGAAGGCCCATTTTTCCCCCTCCCAGCGCCTCCGCACAAACCCTGCACTTACCTGCATCGTGTGGAGATTCCGGGGAGGGGAGGGGAGGAGTGAGTGGGGCCAGCTGGTCGGTTGAAATACCGGTTCAGTGAACCAGATGTAACTTTAACATCCAGTTCACTCAAACCGGTCCAAACCGGTTAGAATCCCAGCCCTGGTTGAACCCAAAATTTCCACTGGTAAGCAGGAAAGTTTTAAGTCAGTTTTACCCATTTTATGACCTTCATTGCCACAGTTTTTAAGCAAATCACTGCAGCTGTAAGTGAACCTGGCTTCTCCCGTTACTTGTGGGGAGCCAGCTGGGAAGGTTACAAATGGTGATCACACCTAGAATACTGCAATCCAGTTCAAGCAACTCTTGTATGAGAACAGTCTAGGGTAGCAAAAAATCAGAAGGAATTTGTTAGCATCTTTTCTAGCTGACACATTTTATACAGGATAGGCAATTGTGAGCTCCGAAAAAGGACTAACAGACGCCTTTTGCTCAGGCCACAGAGTAAAGTAAAAATAAATCCTGAAAACTAAAAAAAAATGAAAACAAAGACAGGAAATAAAGCAAGCCCTCACAAAGGCAACTGGAAGACTGTCAGGGTAGCAGTCAACATAGCAAGCTGAGGCTACGATATTATTGGTTTAAAGGGTTGCTGGTGCTAGATCACTGTATTTTATCCATGGTCCAATACCAGGGAGAAGTGGGCGAAAACTCAAGTGTCATGTTTTCTATGTAAATTTCATAGTTTTCCTTACAATAAAACCTTTTAGTAGTTGTAACCAAGTCTGCACAAGATGCTGAGCTATATTGTGGTTTGACTAAGTGGGAAGTCCTACCCTGAAACAAAATTCAAGGCTGTGGTTGAAATAAATGCAGTAACCACATACCATTGACCTGCTTTGTTTCAAGTTACCTAAGTTTTACAACATTTTTAAGAGTATTATTAGATTTTTACCTCATCTTTATTACTTTATTAGTAACTCAAGGCAAAAACCTACTTCTTCCTATTTTCCTCGCAACAATAACCCTGTGAGGTGGATTAGGCTGAGGCAGAGTGACCAGTCCAAAGTCAACCAACTGGCTTTTGTGCCTAAGATGGGACTAGAACTCACAGTCTCCTGGTTTCTAGGCCAGCACTTAATCATTACACCAAACTGGCTTTCTATAGTCAAAAAATGTCATTAAAATGCAAATGAGGAATTAACTCCTAGTACAGGTAGTCTTTGATGTAAAACCTTTCATTTACCAACTAAAGTTATATCAGCACTGGAAAAGGGGACTTAAAACCAGCACTTGCCACTGTCATAGCACCCCATGGTCATATAATCAAGATTTGGGTGCTTGGCAACTGGCATCTATTTATGACAATCAAAGCATCCCAGGGTCATGTGTCCCCCATTTATAACCTTCCCAGGAAACTTCCAATAACAAAGTCAATCAGAGAAACTGGATTGTTTAACGACCATGTGTTTCACTCAACACCTGGAATACTGCATCCAGTTTTGGTCACCACATTCAAAAAAGATGCTGAGGCTTTGGGAAAAGTGCAAAGAAGAGCAACTAAAATGATTAAAGGACTACAGACTAAAACATATGAAGAACAATTGCAGGAATTGGGTATGGCTAGTCTAGAGATAAGCAGGATTAGGGTGGATATGATAGCAATATTCCAGTATTTCAGGGGCTGCCACAAAGAAGATGGGGTCAACTTATTTTCCAAAGCACTAGAAGGCAAGACAAGAAGCAATGGATGGAAACCAATCAAGGAGAAGCAACAAGGAATTAAGGAGAAACTTCTTAACAGTGAGGACAATTAACCAGTAGAACAGCTTGCCTTCAGAAGTTGTAGAGGATTCATGGCTTGGAGGTCTTTTATTGGATAGCCACCTGTCTGAAATGGTATAGGCAGGGTCTCCTGATTGAGCAGGGGACTAGACTAGAAAACTTCCAAGGTCCCTTCTGATTGATTGAAACAACTGTGGCAAAAAAGGCATAAAATTATGTGTGACTCACTTATCAGTTCCATTGCTTAGCAATGGAAATTCTCTTCTCAACTGTGGTTATAAGAGGATTAGCTGTTCTTAATTTCTCCTTTTGGCCTCCAGATATAAAGTAAGGAGGGCCCTTTTCATTTTATTTTCTAGCATTTTATTTAATAAATCTTAATTCTTCTCCCATATCACATAGGGTGACACTAATCCCAAGGGGGACACACATACTTTTTTTATTTATTTACAAAGTAAGTATCAGCCAAGAAAGGGGATTGAGACTAGTACATGTTTTCTGGTTAATGTGGTGTTCTGGTCTTTGTATCATCCAAATAACTATGATATTTCCATGAGCTTGATTAGCAATCCCAAGGCAGGAATAGAATTTACAAACATACACAATTCTGCATATTTTGCTCTCTAGAACAAGATATCATAACCTCAGTCCTAAAAGAGGCTGTGATGAGAGGGAGAATTGTCAGCACTTTGCAGTTGAAAGTGGGTTTCTTTTTTGAAAAGGCAATTAAGGCTCCAAGAGAATGTTTTTTAATTGTTAAAAATACTTGTTTCCTCAAGTTGAGAAAAGCAGAACAAATTAAAGGCTGTTCCAGTTCTTTTTTCCCCATTCTTCTCTAATAAGAGTTCCTATTTTTTAGTCTTATCTAAACGTTCCCAGGCTTAATCGCTTGGGATAGGATAACTTGTTAGAAGCAAAATAAAAATGTCAATGCAGTGTTTTAAATACTAAATATATTTTGTGCATTTTAAACTATGATAGTAAGATCATAACCTCACAAATTGTTTCCATTAGTATTATTCATTTACTTGAGAATACTAATCTGTTTTTAATGGGGGTGGCATATGTGCAGCTCTAACCATATACATCTCTAACTCCCCACTGAAGTATAAATCTGAGTTCAGACCTTGCATGATTCATCATCCATAGTTAATTATATTTTATTTGATTCATTTGTGGGGATTTCCACAGTATACTGAACTACAAACTAATCATATGTTTCAGTTTCCACAACAAGCTAGACTAAAAGGAGTTGGCCAGATTGTAGCTCAGCATGTTGTGCAAAACAAGGATATTTGTTTAAGCAAAGTGTAGTTAAGCCCATTATGCCAAACACTGCCCATATGTTGTACTTTGAAGAATGCACCAGTTATTAAACATCCTGGAATTTCTTCAGCAACGCAAAAACAGGCAGCAGCTGGAGAACAGGAAGCTAGAGAAATGCAACTGAAACCTCCACCTCCATCTTATATAGGTAGTCCTTGATTTATGACAATTGAACCCAGAATTTATGTTAATTGGTGAGAAATTTGTTAAGTGAATTTTGCCCCAGTTACTAAATGAATGGTTGTAAATCAAGGATTACCTGTAATTTCATTAGGGCTATCAGATTTAGACTGCAAAATTCCAGATCACCATTTGATGTCAGAAAGAGATGCAGAAAACACTAAGTGATCACCCTGATTTCTGCAGCTTGAAGAGCACATCCATATTTTCATTATAGTGTTTTCTGACCCAGCAGTTATTCATGTGTTATAGCAGTCTGCCCCCATGTGGTATTCTGGAACATAGAATTAAATAGTGGAAGTAAAACTAATTGCATTATAATGGGTGGCTGAACAGTCAAGGAACTGCATCCTCAAACCAGGACTTGGGAGTCCATGCCCTTCAGATAGTCAGCTGAATTACAGTGCCAGCATTCCTCCCTCATTGGTTTAGCTGCATGGAAATTATTCACCTATTTAATTAGTTTTCCCACCATGGGCTTAAAAACATTTGGAAGGATTAGGAATCTTTTTACAAAGGAAGGGATCCTTTATAAAATATGGGAATAAATTTCGCTAACAGGAATGTTATCTGCAATTAAGACTATACAGAGTACATTTGGAAAGATTAAATAATTGTAATCCCAGTTTCACAATTAATCAAAGCATAGATTATTGCAATACTAATCAATAAATCCTTGCTCTTTTATATTTGTGCATTTTGATGGAAACATCTGGATGACTTGGGAAGCCTGTGGTTCCTGTATATTACTCAAATAGCCCTTCTTTTGGTATTACTGCATTCAAAATGAATCCAAGTCTTTATTTGAAGATAACCAGATGAGGTTGGCTTTTTCCCTCTTCCTTCCAGGGTTTAGATCAGAGGTCTCCAAACTTGGCAACTTTAAGACTTGTGGACTTCAGCTCCCGCTATGCTGGCTGGGGAATTCTGGGAGTTGAAGTCCACAAGTCTTAAAGCTGCCAAGTTTGGAGACCCCTGGTTTAGATCCTGATATGTACAAGACCTCTATTTTTTCATTAGGGATGGGCTATTATTTTTTAAAATACCCCAATTGTTTTTTTGAACTTTGGCTGTTAAGTCAGAAATTAACTCTAACATAATACTCTTGATACTTATATACTAACTGGATTTAGCAATGACTTGCAGCTTTTAAGGCAATTAAATATTGAAATTTTTATGCAACAAATTTGGTCCTATTTCAATGATGCTTGTAAAAATATGCTTATGTACTTCTTTTGCCACCTGTTATTTTTTTCTTCCTCAAAAATAACAAAAATGTAACAATAATGAAGCATTGCATTACATTTGGTATGCCAGAGTTAAAAGGGACCTTGGGGGTCATCTAGTCCAATCCCTGCCGAAACAGGGAACCCTATACAATTGCAGACAAGATCGTTGTTCCATCTCTTCTTGAAAAACCCCAGTGATGGAGCACCCACAACTTCTGAAGGCCATCTATTCCACTGATTGCTGTTAGGATTTTTCTTGACTTCTATAGGTTTGCATCACTTTGGTTTGGTGGCAACAGTGCCTCAGATAGAAAGTCCATACAGAGAATGGTAAGGACAACCGAGAAGATTATAGGAAGCTCACTTCCTGTTATTCAGGACACTGCTTATAAGCACAATGTGCTTAGAGCTCAAAGCATTGTTAGAGACCCCAAACACCCCACTTCATGGTCGTTTTGAAGTTATTTCTAGCAGGACTACCAGATTCTCTAACACCTTTGTTCCCTAGGCCATCCGTCCGGTGAACTCGCAAGATTCATTTTTCTCATCATATACATCCGAACTACTGTGTAATTTCTCCGTGTTATATAACATATGTGGTTATATAATTTTGTATTTTTGTCACATTCATGTAGTGTATATTGGAGGTGGTGACCCCCGAGAGCTGCATGCAACGAAATTTCATTTTAATGTATGCCGATTAGTGTACGTTCAAAGTGATAATAAAGTTATTATTCTATTCTTACTCTATTATTATACCCTATCCTATCCCAATCCATTCTTATTCTATTCTATTCCAATTCCCATTCTATTGGTTCTCTCCTTGATGAGTTTTCATTCATTGCTTCTTGTCCTGCCCTCAGGTGCTTTGGAGAATAGCTTGACTCCCACTTCTTTGTGGCAACCCCTCAGATATTGAAAGATGGCTATCATGGCGCCCCTAGTCCTCCTTTTCATTAAACTAGATCAGGAGTCTTCAAACTTGACAGCTTTAAGACTTGTGGACTTCAACTCCCAGAATTCCTCCTCCAGTCATGTTAGCTGAGGAGTTCTGGGAGTTGAAGTCCACAAGTCTTAAACTTGCTATGTTAGAAGGCCCTTGAACTAGACCTATCCTGTTCCCGCAACGGTTCTCGCGGTGTTTTTGACTCCAGCCCGCTGATCATCTTTGCGGCTCTTCTCAAGAGTCTCAACTGCCGTGGCGTTTGTGGCGTGGTGATTAGCCCCACCCCTCCCTTTCGGATTGGGCGCCTAAGCGGCGCCAGCCCCGCCCCCTTTGCATCAACGTTTACGAAACGTAATTTTGGCGCGCTTTCGGAAAGTCCGTTCTCTTCTCCGTCTTTGCCGCTCCTGTCGGGAATGCCCGTGGACTCCGCGGAGAGCAAGCCGCCGAGGATGCGAAGCCGCGAGGAGGTCGATGCAACGCTGCAGGTCGCTAAATTAAACCCCGCGGAGCTGCTTCCGACGGTGCAGTGCCTCAGCTTCAGTCCGCGGATCGATGCCGGGGATTACTATCTTCTGCAACTGGAGCCGGAGTTGTGTCACGAGTTGGAGGTGGGGCGAAGGTACGCGCATGCTCGGCAGGGTCCCCTGGCTGTAGAGCGTGCGGCTCGCGACTCTACAGCGACCCCTAGCATCTGGGAGGGTCATCTGATCTAATTCAAGAAGGGAATTGGATTGCATGTTACACGTGTTAGACCAGTATTGCTCAAATTTGGAGAATTCTGGGAGTTGAAGTCCATGCGTCTTAAATTTGTCCAGCTGAGAAACACAGCATTAGACAGTTTAGCCCTTTCTGGGTTTTTTCCTTGGTTGAGCTTTATAATACTACATATATAGAATGCTGGGAGAAATTGGACCTTAGATTTTCAGATGTATCAGCCTCCCATCTTTATTTATTGTTAAATATTTTTATTGGTCAACACGTTGTAATTCGAACCTGGCTTACGTGCATTTGTTTGATCCTGCAGCCTGGTGATCCGTGGAGAGAAAAATGAACATGCTGTGATATGCAGTAAGGATAAGACTTACGACATGAAAATAGCAGATACTTCCAATATGTTGCTTTTTATTCCTTCGGGTGAAACTCCAGAGCAGCTTGGTGCAGACAAGGTTACCACTAATATACTCCACCCTGAGGTATTGTGTGCCTGAAGATTTTCCAGAGCAAGTCAAGGTCTTTGAAAAGTCACTCTCCTCCCTTTTTAAAAAATAAATTGCATTTAATCCTTTTCCAAAGAGTTCAGATTTGTGGATGTGAGAGAACCTAATTTATCCAATGAATTAAGTCAGAGCGTTTTATGGCTAAGAAATGCAATAAATATTTTAGTACTTAGATATATAGTGTATAGGATAATTATTTAAAATAGGCATATCTATGAATGGGATCTTGGAATTGAGGACATATAGCAGCTGATTGAATATGGAACACAGTTATTTCTCTGAGGACATAGATTATCCTTGGTTTATCAAGAATGTGATATTTGGTAGGATAATGGGCAAATGACAGAACCAGATGAAACAGCCTTTTTTCCCTGTATGGCTCCATGATTCTGTATTTATAGTTTAGTTTACTTTATTATCATTGCACCTCGTACAACAAAATTAAATACCATCTTCAGTGTATATTAAGACTATGAAAATAAACACAAACACACATGCTTCACATTCTATACAATTGAATTGAAAACCCCTGATATTACATTAATATTGCACTATACAGTAGAATTCAGTAGAGTTACTGCCTTGGGATAGAAGCTGCTTTTCAGCCTATTAGTCCTTGTTTTTATTATGCTGTACCATCTGCCAGATGGTAATAATTTAAAAAAAAGGGTGCCCAGGATGAGATGGATCTTGGAGAATGTCTTGAACTTTCTTAAGGCAGCGGGAGCTATAAAGCTCTTCCAAAGAGGGGAGAGGGCAACCAATGATCTTCTGGGCAATGACGTTAACCCTCTGGAGTGCTGTCCTATCTGCCACTGTGCAATTGGCAAACCATACACAAGTGCAGTAAGTTAAGATATTACAGCAGTTATTTCTCCAAGAAAGTGCAATAAAAATAAGTTGAATCTCTCTAAATGCCACTGGTTGAAATAGTAAAATTATAACACAGACACAAACATAACTTTTCCCTGCTTGTGGCCATCACATATTTTGCTACCTAGGTTGGAAAAAGCAAGGTTAAGATTGCTCGATTTCTCTTTCTATTTTTTCTCACTTAATGGATCCTACCATGCATTGGTGTTTAAGACAGCAGTAAAAGCAATATTTTGTTTTTAAAATTTATAGTTGGGGGGGGGGGGGAGATGTGTGATACTTTAGATATGGTTGCATTGCAACTCATTATATCCAGGGATGATAAGATGTCCCAAATATCTGAAAGGCCACAGTGACAATTGAATGTTCCTGTGGTAAAACAGCCAAATGGAAGTGGAGCAAATATACTCAAAGGGCTGAAGTTCTAAAGCAATTTTTCTCAACTGTGGCAGCTTGAAGATGTGTCTGCTTCAACTCCCAGAACTCCCTATCTAGTGTTCTGGCTGGGGAATTCTGGGAGTTGAAGTCCACACATCTTCAAGCTGCTAAAATTGAGAAACACTGTTCGCAAAGGCAGTCATTTAACAGGCCAAACTTAGGGGCGTTATGCTGTGTTCATTCTCTGCTGCTGATTGATGCAGTTATATCTGCAACTGCCAACTTTATAGATTAGTCTGGCAGTTCCAATGACAGTTCTTGTTGTAGATTGCAGGCTTCTCCAATCATTTTTGGGAACTAAGAAGATGCCGGCCTAAATTGAAGAAACTCAAGAAATTTCTATTGGAAAATCCTTATGAAGGTCCAGATAGTGAAAAAGAGAGAATTGATGCAAACTCAAAGGTAATAATTATATAAGGTAAGGATGGATGCATATATAGATGGAAAAGTTCTCATGTGCCAAAACAAGATAGAGTTTTTCATAAAGAGACATAAACGTCATGCAAGAATACAAATTAAGCAAGGCGTGAATTGCAGTTAAAGAGTACTAACCCATATTAAATTCCCAGGAACATATGTTTGTATTATTTCCCCATATGGCCAATTGTAAAGAGAGTATGTTAGCCATGTGTTCATGTATTAATTGCCTAAACTTTTTAGCTTGGTGCGTAGGGTAAATATACAACTTCCCACTCACAAATGTATTCTAATCTGTGTCTCTGGGATCCCAGTTGCTAGGGGCTGAGATATTCATTATCAATGGAGTAATATTTTTCCTTTAGCAGTTTCCCAAGTGCATAATTTATTATTTATTTTATTTATTAAATTTATATGCTGTCCATCTCACTATTCAAGTGACTCTGGGTGGCTTATAATTTCCCTCCTTCCAAAACAAAGAACAAAATTTGGCTCCATCCCTTTTGTGCCTTTAAAATCCGATAAGACTAAACATTTTAATTACTTTTTCTTTTTTGCATGTTGGCGCTGTTTTAAGTAGCAAACTGGGTAGCACTTGAATCATCTGTTAAAAGTCCTTGAAATATCCTTCCAGCACAAATATTAAGCATGTTGCAGAATTCCTGATTCAGTCCTTAACCAAATAGAATTTCAGATTCTTGAAAGAAATGAAGCTTGAAATAAAAGTGGGCTTATGAAAGTCCCATTCAGCCTCCAACTTTATACTATCTAGTGACTAAAAGCTGTGAAAACAAAATATTCATAATTAAATATACAAATACGGTTTTAAACTTTTATTTATATAGCAATTCCGAGGCACTCAGAATAGCATTCAGACTTAAGGAAGACATGTATGTTTTGTTTACTTTCTGTAGTATACAACAGAAGACTTCTTGGATTTGGTCCAAGCAAGTGAGGAAGAAATAATGCATCAACTGAAGGTTCTGAAAGCATGCCAAGTTCAAGGTAGTTTTAGCTACGATGTGGGGCTAGATCCTGTTTCAATGTTTCTTGGAATTACTTATTTAAACAGAAAATTGCTTACTTCTATTGCAACGGTCCCCAACCTTTGCAGCTTGGCAGCTGGGGGAGGAGAACCGGGTGATGTGAAAAGCAGGATGATGCACACAAATGTACATGCACAGCTCATCTTGTGTGAGTGGCGGGCTGGCACAGCTCAGGCAGTTCCGTTGCAAATCGACCACAGTAGTGGGCCACGGGCTGTGGGTTGGGGACTCCTGTTCTACTGTATTTTACTAAAATACAGAATATATTTGTGAGCCTTTGAGCCAGGGTAATATAGAATAACAAGTACATTAAAACTGTTTGCAAGGATCATGAGAGTCTTTCAGATGTTTTGACAGTAAATCCATTCATTTGCCACATTTCATTTTAAGAGAGCAAAGAGATAAATATATGACTGTTTAAGAATCTTCTTTTCTTAATTAGGCTAGAAGGTTGACTCAGCCTTCCATCCTCTCGGGGTAGGTAAATTGAGGACCCAAGATTGTTGGGGGCAATAAGCTGACTTTGTAAAATGCCGCTTAGTAATAAGCAGGCATATACAATGGAAAGAAGGCTATTGCTGAGCACACTGGGTTGTATCTCAAAAAATTGTAAGCCCGCCCTGAGTCTTCGGAGAAGGGTGGCATATAAATGTAATTTTAAAAAAAATAAAAAAATTACTTGGTAAAGTAGCAAAGCACTTCCCCTCCAACAAAGGAGAATATTCTTTAACTTGGGGTTGATATGAGGGGTCCTTGATGCTCTCTGAGCTTGGGCGTTTTCTTGCAGGTGTTTCATTACCCAAACTAGGTAAATTTGGGTAAGGAGAGATTTGCAAGAAAACAACCAAGCTCAGAGAGTACCAAGAATCCCTCTCTTCCCATCCAGCTGACTTTTAACACTTTGAATTGAACTTTATGTTCTGCCTAACATACAGTTTATGTAAGTTGAATTATACTCTTCAGTGGAGATATTTGTATGTTTATGTGCATGCATGTGTTTGAATCAATTTTGACTCCTGGCAACTGTCTGAACTTATCCCTACTGTTTTCTTAGCAAGATTCCTCAGAAGTGGTTTGCCATTGTCTCCTTTCCTAAGGCTGGGAGACAGTTACTGGCCCAAGGTCACCCAGCTGCCTTCCTGCCTAAGGCGAGACTAGAATTCACAGCCTCCTGATTTCTAGCCTGGTGCATTAACCGCTAGACCAAACTGTCTCTTCTTCAATTGAGTGTGAAGGGAGAAAATAACTAAGCTGGCATCATAACCAGATAAAAGAGTAGGGGGAAAAATCAACAATGGAGTTGAGCTTTTTATAAAGGATTTTGTAGAATATACACTAATGCCCTTCTCTGCTTGCAGGATACTGGAGGATTCTAGACTTTGACTATGAGATGAAACTGTTGAATCATGTGACCCAACTAATATATTCAGAGTCCTGGTTGTTCAATAAAGTTCCTTTAAGTATATGTGTTCAAGAACTTGGGCCTCTAGAACCCAAGTAAGTTATTTTATTTCTGTGTACTTTGTACCAAGAGAATAAGGCTCACCCCATTGTTTATTTGTGAAAAGTTTCTGTTTCAATTATTATATTTGTTTACAAAATGCCTGTTTTCACATTTAAAGCCAAGGTAAATAAGGCTGGATTCGTGTGCCAAATCTTTCCTTAATATGGCTTATTTACTAAATGAGATGCAATTACATATTCATAAAATGTACTAAAACAACCATGTTTCACAAGCCCGTAATGGCTGGATTACACAATGAGCTAAGTTACAGCCAAAAAAGTACACCATGTTTGTTGTGTGATGTGTGAATCTAGTGTGACATGGATTTAGAATTCATGCCAATCTTTTTTCATGGCAGATAAACTGTACCTCTAATTGGGTGAAGGGAGCTTTGCGCGCGAGTGCCAGCAGCTGCTATTCACACAAGGGGAGCTTCACACATGATTGCAAGATGGCTACCGCTCATGCGAGGGAAGTTTTTCATGCGAGGAGTGCTACACGCACATGCTCACCCGCCAGCTTCATGGCCTGGTTACGAACAGGGATTGGGGACCCCTGCTCTAATGAACTACCCTGTTTCTCCGAAAATACAACCTACTCTGAAAGCCCTAGCTAGATTTTTACACGTGCACCCAAAATAAGCCCTAGTTAAGATGCCTTCCATTCCAGAGTGGACGGGTAGAAGTTAAGCTAGGGTGGGTATAGGGGGTGGAGCTTCCCTACTTATCTTTCGACAGTTGTAGCCAGGCCTCACAAACCCCGACACCTGCCTTGCCGGCCCATTTCTTCTGCAGCTGGCAAGGGTTTCCTGAAGGGCTCTGTAGCTGATAACAAAGCCCTGGATTGATCTGGAGCTCTGTTATCAGCTGCAGAGGCCTTCAGGAAAGCCTTGCCGGCCACAGAAGAAATTCCTGAAGGAGGCTGGGGGCAACAGGTTAGTCAGTGGATGACATCCCTCCAAAATAAGACCTGGTGCCTTTTTTGGTGGCAAAAAAAATATAAGACAGGGTCTTATTTTCAGGAAAACATGGTAGGAGAAAACATTTGTCAGGTTACCTTTGGTGCAAGGGAGTGCATTAGTCTTCAGTATGCCTTATAAACAAGCTCTAAGTGGTGTTATATAAGTGCACCTAAATATTTATGATACATTCAAATAAAATGTGTTCATAAATAATGTAAGGATAACCCTAGATGACTAGTTCTAAATCAAACTCTGCAGAGAACAGGCTTGTTTATTATATTTTATACTGAAATTAGGCACATTTCTATTTCAGAGAAATGATAGAACACATCCTGGAAAGTTACGGGAAAAAATACATGGATGAAGGTAGGTTTACTTCATAACTGCTCATTTTTAGTAATGAAGATGATACACCCGGTTAGAATATTCATTAGATGTCAGGATAAAATTGAATGAATGAAAACCCGAGAATACCAGATTCAAGGTTAAACTATTGAATTAATTCTGGTTACCTTGCAGAATATAATGTTATTTTGAGGTTGACAGGGTTTTTTTAAAGATACACTTAAGTGCGTGCGACATTTTCCTTAATTACTTGTGGTTTTTAATGCTCCTTCCCAGGCGAGGCTTACTTTGAAATGAATGAAGAGAAGGTGTGTAGAGCAATTGCCCAAATGCTCTTACAAAATGCTGTTAAATTCAACCTCTTGGAATTTCAGGACGTGTGGCAGCAAAGTGTCCCTGAAGGAATGACAACTAGACTGGATCAGTTAAAGGTAATGTGATATGAGATGTGACACTTCCACAAATGTGCTCAATCTGGAGCATAAATTTGAAAATCCACAAATAATAGGGTCAGATTAGGACTTCTGGGGAGGAAAATCCCAAGCACATTGGGATTTTAAAGCTGATTGGATGGTCTCAAGTCATTTGCATCTTTTAGCCTAAGGTACATCATGAGGTTGATGTAAGGCTGAAACTTTAAGAAGTTCTCTCATTAAAAGAAAGAACAATACATAAACATAGCAAATGTGCATTTTTGAAATGTTTATTAAGTTTATATTTTAATTTACTCATTAAAGGTTTCCTGGACATATTCCAATTTTGATTTTATTTATTCAAGGGGTTGGCTCTTGTGGATAGATCTTCTAAACCAGAGATTATTTTCCTGCTGAATGTTGAAGATTTACCAGAAGATGATAATGAAAGATTTAAACGCTTGTTCTCTATTCGGGAGAAGTGGACAGAAGCTGATATCGCTCCTTATATAGAGTAAGCAGTATAACTGCAGTCCTGCAGCAGTTCAAAAACCCAAACCCAAACTATGTATGCTGATTTTGGCAGCTACTTGGGCACATCTAATTCTTGCTTTTGTTCGCTATTAGAACTGAAGTATTTTAGCCCATTGCAAGTACCTTTCTGTTAACCAATGACTTCCTCATTTCCTTTTGCATTCTTTCTTGCAATCATTGCACATTATTTCCAATTTTCCTCTCTAAGTCAAGATTGCATGCTAGTTGACTCTGTGTACAGGTAGTCCTCAACTTACAACAGTTCATTTAGTGACCAAAGTTACAATGGCATTGAAAAAAGGTGGCTTATGACCATTTTTCACACTTACAGCCTTTGTAGCGCCCCCATGATCATGTGATCAAAGTTCAGGTGCTTGGCAATCAGTTCATACTTATGATCGTTGCTGTGTCCCAAGATCATGTCATCACTTTTTGGAACCCTTTGACCAGCAAAATCAATGGGAAAACCAGATTTACTGAACAACCACATTACCAACTTATCAACTGAGTGATTCACTTAACAACTGCAAGAAAGGTCGTAAAATGGGGCAAAATTCACTTAACAAATATGTCACTTCACAACAGACATTTTGGGCTCAATTATGATAATAATTTGTGGACTACCTGTATTGAAATACAGTGTTATTGACAATTTTGTACTTTGCCTTAGAATATTGAAATTGTTAAAATGATTTTGGAAAATACATTTTTAAAAAATCCTTCTATTTTACAGGGATTTATGCTCAGAGAAGCAAAAAATTGGCACACTTCTAACGAAATACGCTCGTTCTTCAATGCAGAATGGACTCAAAGTTTATAATTCAAGAAGACCTGTTTCATAAGAATTATTTCAGCTAAGTTGGGGCTGAAAATATTCTAAACACTGTCAACTGGTAGATCAATTTTTTAATGGTTTTGCCACATAGTTTAAGACCCACAATTTTCTGTGAGGCATCTAATAATATTAGGAGTTCTTGAGAGTTCTTTACTGTTGAAACTGATTTTTCTAGAAAAATGTAAATAGCAATATATGAATATTTTACTCAACTCCTGTATTTTGTTTAAATTAAATCTGTATTAAAATTTGCAAAATTGTATAGATTAAAACCCACACTGCAAAGAAGATCCATTTAAGATAGATAGAGGATGGTTTTCTTTAATCTTTTCTTTATATTAACTAACATTTAAACCTGATCTTCCTTGGAAGAATTAAATCAGTCTGTCTGGAAGCAATTCTGCTATTTTTGTGGCTTACAGGATTTCTAGACACTCTAGTTTCTAATTGATATTCTGATATTATCATAAATTATCAGAGGGGCGAACCGCTCTGAGAGTGAAAATTCACTAAAGATAGTCACACTAGTAGAGTTGCCGTTTATGGCAGTGTCATTAATCACATGTCACCCAAGATCTGGACTCAACCTTTCCCGATTCCACGCATGTAAACATTGTAACATTTGAGTGAGCCTGTGATGTTAGAAGACCAATGTCCATTCAGTCCCTGCGGCTCAAGCCCAAAGTCCATAGCCCAGTGCCAGATGGTTCGTAAAGCAGTCCCTGGTTAGAAACGATGACAGGGAGGTGCACCAAGACAGAAGGGGAAACAGCGGCCGAACGGTGAATATTGGTGACGCAGTCAGGCTGTCTGTATTTGGGGACCTTGATGTCCCAGGTCTCCGCATTCGGTAACCGGACACTATGGAGACATCCATGACCCAGAGCTGGTTCAGCACCTCCACAAGTAAATCCAGTTTAATGATTGAAGTGCTGGATGTTATGATGGGCTCGACACTCGGACAGAGGCCTTGCCGTCGCAGGAATTGATCCAGGCGCTGCACAACACGGTTGTGCCATGCACATCAGGCATCATACGTCACCTCACAAACATGGTTGATCGTCTCCAGGGCCCAGCAGGCTCCCCTACAAGTCTTGTCGGTGGTCTGGCGATTGGCACCCCGCGCACTCCTTGATCCCGTAGGGAGCATGCCCCTCATTTATAATTCTACATAGTTGGAGCATATCTTTGCCTTTGCTTTATTTCCTTTTCTGACATCAACTTTTATAATGTGAGCTTTTGTTTTTTGTTTGCTTTTCTTTCTGAAGAGTCTTACTCTTAAATAAATTAGATAAAATGATGAATAAACCTGACACAGTGTATGGACTAATACTGAATGTCAGGAAAAAAAGGGAAACAAAATGCAATACAGGTAATCCTAGACTTACAACCACAATTGAGCCCCACATTTCTGTTGCTAAGTGAGACAGTTATTAAGTTTTGCCCCATTTTGACCTTTCTTGCCAGTTATTAAGTGAATCACTTAACATCGCAGTTGTTAAGTTAGTAATGTATTTATTAAGTGAATCTGGCTTCCACATTGACCTGTCAGAAGGTGGCAAATGATGATGCCCATGCACCCAGAAGACTGCAACCGTCATAAATATGAGTCAGTTGCCAAGCGTCTGAATTTGGATCATGTGACCATGGGAAATGCTGCAATGGCTGTAAGTGTGAAAACCCATCAAGTCACTTTTTCAGTGCCGCTGTATCTTCAAACAGTCATTAAATGAACTGTTGTAAGTTGAGGACTACCTGTGCTTATTCTCAGCCCTTTCCATGTACATGTAAACCAAAGTATTTATGTGACCAAATGCCACTCTTTAAAATACTGCTTTCTAATTTAATTTAACACTCAAAGGTGTCAAAGCCTTCAGAACTGAAGAAGCTTCTTGGATGAGAAGCGAAACATTTTATTTTATTTATTTATTTCATTTGTCAATCGCTTACAAGATAATAAGTATAAGGGTAAACATAGTTATGAATACATGAAATGAATACATATAAGAACAATAAAAGAAACAATAAAAAACAAAAGAAACAACAGGACAGGGACGGTAGGCACGTTTGTGCACTTATGCACGCCCCCTACAGACCTCTTAGGAAAGGGGTGAGGTCAATAGTAGACAGTCTAAGGTTAAACTTTTGGGGTTTGGGGAAGAAACCACAGAGTCAGGTAGAGTGTTCCAGACATTGACCACTCTGTTGCTGAAGTCGTATTTTCTGCAATCAAGTTTGGTGCGGTTTACCTTGAGTTTGTATCTATTGTGTGCTCTTGTATTGTTATGGTTGAAGCTGAAGTATTCATTGACTGGTAGGACATTGCAATGTATGATTTTATATACTATACTTAGATTGGACCGAAGACGGCATAGTTCTAGGTTTTCTAGGTCTAGAATTTTAAGTCTGGTGGCATAAGGTATTCTGCAACAAGTAGAGGAGCGTAGAACTCTTCTTGTGAAATATTTCTGGACTTTCTCAACTGTGTTAATATCAGATACGTGATGTGGGTTCCAGACTGATGAGCTGTATTCGAGTATTGGTCTAGCAAATGTTTTGTATGCCCCAGTTAGTAGTGTGATATTACCAGAGAAAAAGCTACATAGGTTAACGACTCTTAATGCCTTTTTGGCTTTTAGGTTCAGTGGGCTCTAGCACTTAGATCATTAGCGATGAGTATTCGAAGGTCCTTGATGGAGTTTGGATCATCAACAAGGTCTTGACTATTCAGCTTGTATTTTCTGATTTTTTTTGCCAAAATGTAAGACCAAGCATGTATTTGTTGAGATTTGAAGTTGCCATTTGTTTGACCATTCTGATACACAGTTGAGGTCTTTTTGAAGGGTAGCAGTATTGTCTGTGGTGTTGAATAGCTTTACATCATCAGCAAAGAGAATGCAGTTACTCTTAATATGATCACAGAGGTCATTTATGTAGAGTATGAAGAGAGTTGGTCCTAGAACACTGCCTTGAAGGACACCACTGTTGACAGGTACAGAATTTGATAGGACGCTCCCAATTTTGACCATTTGTTGTCTGTTTGACAGAAATGCTTCTATCCAGTTGTGCAGTTGTCCAGAGATGCCATAAGATCTTAGTTTTACTAGTAGTTTGTTGTGTACCACTGAATCGAAGGCTTTACAGAAGTCAATGTAGATTGCGTCTATTGCTTTGCCCTGATCAAGTTGTGTAGTCCATGTTTCTGCAGTGTAAGAGTTGCAGATTACAGGATAGATTTTTTCTGAAACCAAATTGTTTATTTGAGAGTAGGTTGTTTGTCTCTAAGTGGAGGACAATGGATTGGTTAATAATTGATTCCATGACTTTACAGGTGACGCAGCATAAAGAGATTGGTCTGTAATTTTCAGCTAGACTGGGGTCTCCCTTTTTGAAGATAGGGATGACCTTGGCTTGTGACCATAGGTTTGGCAAGGAGCTGGTCCTGAAAGATTTTTCAAAGATTATGCTTAAAGGTTCAGCTATGGCAGTGGATAGTTTTTTTAAGAAGTAGGCACATATTCCATCTGGTCCAGTAGATAGAGAAGGTTTTAGGTTGCGTAGTGCTTTTTCAACATTGTCTTTTGTAAAATCGATATTTATTAGATCATTGTAGTTGTCTGTGGTTCGACTAGGAAATACTGGGCATGATTCATTGCTGTTTACAAATACTGAGCCAAAGAATGTGTTAAAGAGGTTGGCTTTGATGGTCTCGTGGTTACAGTCTTTACCATTAGGTCCTTTCAGGGGTGGGATGGATCTTGAGTCTGTAGTTTGTTGTTTACAAGATTGTAGAAAGCGCGGGTGGAATTGGTGCATAGAAGGTTTTCCTCTTGTTTAATGTGATAATTTGTGCATTCAGTCTTTATCTGGTTTCAAAGAAAAACCAGAAAATTCAGTTGCCTCTTGGGAGGGAAAAACACCACCTTGGAGACAACCATCACCTGAATGATAGAGAATCTCCATAGACCAGAGGTCTCCAAACTTGGCAACTTTAAGACTTGTGGACTTCAACTCCCAGAATTCTCTTAGCTGGCTGGAGAATTCTGGGAGTTGAAGTCCAAAAGCCTTAAAGTTGCCAAGTTTGGAGATCCCTGCCTAGACCTTCAGAAACAACTTGAGTGTTGTTACAGATGCCTAAAAATGAAATAAACAATACTGTATTGCTCGCCTTCAAAAATAAGCGCGAAATAATCCCCCGCCAACGCTGAGCGCGATTGGTTTCGCCCAGCCAATCGCGAACCAATCGCAGCCTTTTCTCCCCTCTACCAATGGGCTTCTTAGCTCGGGACGCATGCGCATTGCCTTTATTTGAAACAGTTTCTCTACTGCGCATGGGTTATTCCCTTCGGTTTCCCTTTCTTCTGGTCCCGCTTATCTTGAGCGACTGTGATTCCGGACCTGAAAGCAAGAGGGCGAGAACTGCAGAGAAGGTCTAATAGAAGGAGAGTTTGACCTTTGCCCCGGGGTGAAAGATCAAAAGTCGCAGGGAATATGGCGCCCAATATGTCTAACGAAAGGAAGGTGCCGATCGGCCGTGGGGAAGTGGCTTAAGGAGAGCCGCCAAGCGTCGCTCATCTCCGTGGAGTTGCGTACGTGGAGACCTCTTTCGCCGGCCGCCTGCCCGAGAGGAAACATCCCTCCGACTTTCTCCTGGAGGGTTTAAACGTGGCTGCTTTCAGAAGACGCCTGTGGCTTCCCGGAATATCGCTCGCTTTTCTCAGTGGTTCTCATTACGGGCCGCCGTTTCCTCTCCGAACAAGCTTCCTTGCCTGTCAGAGGTCCCCGCCGCCTTTCTTCTCCGGTGCAGCTGGAGCCCCATTGCGTTGGCCTCCTTTTCCCTCCCACCAGACTAACTTGCTGTGAATTGATATCTCCAAACTTGCTTTGAACTCCTCAGGAAAATGTCCTGGAGACCCTAAGAGATACATCTTTTGAGAAGACCTGGCAGCTGGACGTTCCCTTTACTTAAGTCAGATGCTCCCTTGGTGATCAAATCCAAATGGTTGCTATGGATTAAAAGATTATAATAGAAAGTCTCCACACAATAAGTCTGGAAATATTGTAAGATTACCTGGAAGTGATTCCAACCGGATTTATAGTTGGAACATATTCAGCTATGAGGATTACTTTAATGTCCTTTTCTCCAGATATGAACAGCGCTAACAATTCAGCCTAAAAATATTTGGTGATACGATACAACTTGCTGTTATAAAGAGGAGTCTGAGAAGCCTCTGAACTGCATAACTAAATGGCTGTAGAAAACGTTGAACAGTTTGATTTGGATGCTAAGAGCTACTACTTATAAGATGAATATTTTAAATACAACAATATAAATCTGACGTTCTGTAACTACCAGAGAAAGCTTTTTAAAGATGAAATGGTTCCTTGCTGTGTTACATATAATTACATCACATTATAATCTTGAATATGAGGTGTAAATATCCAAGTCTTAGGAATCAGTGTTACTAAGTTTCTGATTTAAATGTTTAAATAATTCCTTAAGTTGATCATACACATTTTTTACATTTTTCTATTTTTAAATGGGTAATAGTGCCTCTGGATGTTTCTACGGGTTGTTTTAAGATTCACTGCTGAAAATGCTTTCTTACAAAAAACTTGTCAAAAAAGGAAGAATTGAAAGTACTTTTGTAAAGACTGCTAAAGAGGATGATGATATGTGTTTGATTTGCACCAAAATTTAGTGCTTCTCTTCATCATGAACAGAAAGAAAGGAGACAAAGGGTTTGAGAGCCCAAGACCTTATAAATTATAAGTATACTTAACTATAGTTTCTTTTTTAAAGTATCATTGAAATGTCCAATGTCTTATTTGTTGAAGACTGGTATAAACAATAAATAAGAAAATTGTTGAACTTATATTTTAATGAATAGATGTCAATTTCATATAAGATAGAATTCATCTTTGTGGGAGAGACCTGTGCCATATCTGGGATATAGCTTTTTATTTATCAAAATAACTTTGTGCCTAGAGGCAATATGCAGCATTTCAACAATTTGAACTGAATTTTTAGTATGAGTTTTATGAATTACTTAGACTAATGTAGTCTGAACATAAATACAGATAGTCCTTGACTTACAACAGTTAATTTAGTGACCATTCAAAGTTACAACGGCACTAAAAGTTTACTTATGACAATTTTTCATACTTAAAACCTTTGTAGCATCCCTGTGGTCATATGATCAAACTTCAGATACTTGGCAATTGACACCTGACTTGCAGTGTCCCAGGGACATGTGATCACTTTTTGTGATCTTCTGAATGGGAAAGCCAGATTCGCTTAACAATCATGTTATTAACTGCAGTGATTCACTGAATAACTGTGGCAAGAAAGATGGTAAAATGAGCAAAATTAATTTGACAGGTGTGTCACTTAACAGAAATTTGGAGCTCAATTATGATTGTAAGTTGAGGACTACCTGTACATTTAACAGGTCTCTTTGTTTCACACAGTTCTCTATAAGGTATTGCATTGATTTCAGCATAGGGCTGTACTTGGATTATTTATTGCTATGTATGGCTACTCTGATCAGTCAAGAAAGCTGAGACAATTGAGAATTTGGGGAGAAATAAGCATGACGTGTATGCTTGTAGTGAACTGGATAGTTGAAATCTGGAAATCTTTCACTAACTTTCTGATAATTCTTACCTAAAATTTGATGAGAAAGGAAAGCTTTGATGTCAGGGAAATAATTTACCATCCTAGTTCAAAACATATTAAGAAACATACATTTCTGAACTGTTTTAATGAATGAAAATGAAATTTCAGTATGTTTTTACTGTTAGTGCTGAATGTCTTTTATATTTACACATCATATATATCTTTTTAATTAAATGTGAAATAAGGCATAGTGAAAATACTTTTTGTCTAGACTTAGCCATAGGCACTCTTGAACTGAAACATTCCAAGGAAATGTTTTTACAGGCCTCTTAAAATATTAGGTTATGCACAGCATGCCCAAAAGATGAGTTAGGAATTTGTTTTTATTACCAAATGTTAAGTATGTCTGTTAACCTAGATTTATCAAAATCTTTATTTATTTTGAATTTTCCTTTTTTCCCCAGCACAACCCATCAGGTGATTTGCATCAACAGCATAAATTTTCAGAGAAAATCTGTTGTTGTAAGTATATTAAGAACTAGAGATTACTAATGGATACCAAACCTTCCTTCCTTATTGAGAGCAATTTAGTTTCTTCATCTCAGATAGACTCAGTTAAAAAATAGATCAAAGGGAAACATCTCTGACTTAATGCCCTGTGGCATAGACTGCAGATAGATAGCTTCACATGTGACACAATGATTTTTCTTGATTTCATCACAATTAGCTGATTCAGAAATCATGCTAGGCTATTTTTTTTGGTGGTTTGGTGGTTTTATTGTGTTTCCCAGAGTTTTACCCTTAAATAGGCAGCATACAAATGTTTTAAAATAAATAAAATATTAGAGGATTTAGAACAATGAATCTAAAGTCGTAGTCTGATATTCTATAGGATCTTGTTTCAAATATCTGCTTAGCCATTCAACTTGTTTAGGGCATCTTCACAGGAAGATGTGAAAAAAAGAAATAATTTTGTTTCACGCTGTCTATTTGCATTAATTATTCTTTGTTTGATTTTTGCTTTTTTTAATAGCAGTAGTCCAAATCTTAGTTTGAATATTTCACATGTAGATTTTTTGGTGAGCTAAACTCATTTTGTAAGTTGATTGAAAAGAGAATCAGCATATGCTTTTCCTTCTAAGATTGAGATTTATGAAACAATACATGGGCTTTAATCTCTATGTTGGAATTCTTTTACTGATCAAAAAAAGGAGGATTTTGTGATTTTGCTCCAATAGTCATTGCTGACTATAGGGGACTTTTCTTAGGCGCATTGAGCCAGAGTTGTCTGAAGAAATTTCCACGGTCATGTGGAACAGAGTGCTGTTACAGATCAATAGTGTACTGCAATTCTAATGATTGTGTTTCATTTTTGAAAAGGAGAATGCAATTCCAAAAAGTAATATTAGAAATGCCAGTGAGAAAGCGGAAGTTAATCAAATGATAGAGAACTCTTTTTTTTAATGTTGTAAATAAAAGGTCCGCATGAAATAGGAAATATGTTTTGCTTTGATTCGGAAGCAAACCATTGCATTCTAAAAGTTCTGCCAACAGTTTTGGATCACCTATCCAAAGAAGAAAGAAAATCCAGAAAAGTTTGATTGAGTTTTAGCTATGAATAAAATTCAGAGGGATGCCAGAGTGAATAGGCAGAGCAAGTTGGGGCAAGACTGAAATTCTCTCTTGCTTCTACCTGGCCTCAATTTTCCTAATATCTTCTTATCCCTCCCTCCCCTATTTTACCTGAGATGCAAATGTATCAGCATTGCATAAATATCGTAAGTTTTGTTTGGGTTCAGATCAATCCAAACCAGCTGTTCCTTGCACAGACTCATTCGTGCACATCTTGGTTTTATAAAAAAAACAGCTTTGATTATAAGCTTTTTGTGCTAATTATATAAAGTATGTCTGACATGGGGTTTCTTTTTGTTTGTTTTTTTTGTAGGGCTATGTGGAGCTGACAATATTTCCAACAGTTGCAAACTTGAATAGAATTAAGCTGAACAGTAAGCAATGCAGGATATATAGAGTTAGAGTCAATGATTTGGAAGCAGCTTTTATTTATAATGATCCAACACTGGAAGTTTGTCACAGTGAGTCAAAACAGTAAGTAACAGGTCGCACTGATTAATGTCCTGTCAGTCATTATCAGTGATTTTCATGGCAGAATATAAATTGGATTTCAGAACTACAGATGCCTTTTAAAAAGAGATGTTTTGGAATGCTGTTGTTTGGTAATAATAACTACCAATAGAAACTTCTTGTACTGTGTTATATTTTGGGAAAGTTGAAACAGCATCACTGAATTCATTAAAATTAAATTCAAGGTCTCTAATACTTTTTGTTCATGGTGGTCATTTCTACAGTTCATAACTTGCTATAGAGAAAGTATTTATTGGACCATTTAGTCATTATGAGCATATTCATGTCATGTAGTAGAAATATTTAAAAAATTACAGAGATTTTTTTAATACCATAGGATTCTCCAACTTTAGTAGTTGTATTGGTATTAATTTCTACCTAGCCAAAATAAGCTGTTCTGAATCACATTTTGTTGAATACAAAGTGGAGGAATTTTTTGCCCTTCAGATACTATAGAACTGCAGCTCCCAATATCCTTCATAGTGTGTGAGGGTGCTGACAGTTTATGTTATTTTGAGGGGAAAAGGCAAGATGAAAATAAGCAACAAAAAACTAAAACAAAAATAATAACGAAGATTTTTTAAAGACTAGTCTTGCTCACCTTCACCATGAAAACCAGCTGGGTGACTTGGGGTCGGTCATTCTCTCTCAGTTCAACCCACCTCACAGGGTTGTGGGGAAAATAGGAGGAGGAGATGTGATGGGTATGTTTGCTGCCGTGAGGTATTTGTACAAATAATAAAGGTGAGATACAAATAAATAAAAATTCCAGGTCAAGGTGTTAATTATCACCTTTAAAGCACTGCATGGCATGGGTCCAGGCCACCTGAGAAACAGGCTCACCCTGATGGGATTAGCCCTTTTCAGCTGGCAGGGTCCAGAAGAAGAGCCTTTTCTACAGTGCCTCCCACCCTCTGCAACATCATGCCTGCCAAAGTGATGTCCACACCTATCCTTTTGGTCTTCTGAAAGGCCTTGAAAATGTAGTTCTGCCATTTAACCTAGGGCCCCAATGGAGGTGTGTTACTTTGAAGGTTGCTAATACAGTAGATAACACCCTATCTCCTTTTTGTGCATACTTTGCTCCCTTCCTTTCCATCCTGATTAGTTTTATTTTTATTGAATTTTAAATTTATGATCCTTATTTACTTTAATGTTTTATAGTGCATTGTGATTGAATGTCTGTAAGCCAGATAGATGGATGGATGGATGGATGGATGTGGGTGGATGGACAGACAGACGGATGGACGACCTTGCTCCATGTACTGAATCCGTATTATGAGAATATACAATATTTGATAGTTTTCTTGGGGTTTTCTTAAAACACTTCACATGTTCTGTGGTTATTGAATGGCTTTTCCAGGGTGTTAGAAGAATGTATCTATCGTCTTAGAAACATAGTAACTGCTGGAGGGTTTATTACTTTGGAATGTTGTTTTGTTATTTTGGGGAGGAGCTGCTTCCAAAATGTGGATTGCCTTTTCTTAATCCAGTTTTTGCTGAAACTTGAAATAATCCACCCATTCACGTTGCAGGCGAAATCTCAACTACTTTTCCAATGCCTATGCTGCTGCAGTCAGTGCTGTGGATCCAGACGCTGGAAATGGAGAGTTGTGTATTAAGGTGCCATCAGAGCTTTGGAAGCATGCTGATGGTACAGTACAAGGTCCTACAGATTTGTGCAATGAATATTTGTTTTGTTTATTTAGATTTCTTCATTCAGTTTCTGTAGCCACCCAACTCTCAACCAGGTAACCACAGGTAGCCCTTGATTTATGACCACAATTGAGCCCAACATTTCTGTTGTTAAGCAAGGCAGTTAAGTGAGTTTTCCCCCCATTATGATCTTCTTTTTTTGCCACAGTTGTTAAGCATATCCCTATCTTTATGGAATCATGCAGTCTGGGTTCCCCCATTGATTTTGCTTGTCAGAAGCCAGCTGGGAAGGTTAGAAATGGTGATCACATTTATTTTATTTATTTATTTATTTTATTGGACTTATATGCCGCCCCATCTCCGAAGACTCGGGGCGGGCGGCTCACAATTAAAACATACAATACAATAATTATTTTAAAAAGAATTAAACAATTTTAAGCCCAATAAACCAAATTAAAATACTTAAAATTATCCCATGGCCCTGGTGAGGTAATCACAGCCCGATTTGGTCGAACAACCAGGTCTTTAAATCGCGGCGGAAGGACCCCAGGACAGTGCAACCGCCATAAATACATGCCAGTTGCCAGGCACGTGAATTTTGATCACGTGACCATGGGGATGCTGCAACGTTTGTAAATGTGAAAACTGGTCATCGGTCCCTTTTTTTCAGTGCTGTCGTAACTTTGAACAGTCACTAAATGAATGGTTACCTTCCCCACAAACACGTAATCAAAATCTGGGCACTTGGCAACCAGCATTTCCCTCCCTTCTTTTCAGTACCATTGTAACTTTGAATGATCACTAAATGAATGATTGTAAGATGTGGACTACCTATTTATATTTAGGATTTTGTTAGGATTCCTACTTTCAGCAGCCTACTTTTCTCTTTCCAAATAAGTTAATATTATAAATGCAGAATTCTCAGTGATGAGTGGATTTCTTCATGGCTTGGGTCCGGGGTACTTGCAGGAGCGCCTCCTACCAGCATCGAGGTCCAATCACCCAGTACGCTCCCACAGGCAGGCCCTCCTGGGGGTGCCGCCGGCCAGACAATGTCGGTTGGCGGTCCCCTGGGGGAGGGCCTTCTCTGTGGGGGCGCCCACCCTGTGGAACCAGCTGCCCCTGGGGCTGCGGTTGGCCCCTGACCTACATTCCTTCTGCTGCGATCTAAAGACCTGGCTGTTTTTACAGGCTGGCCTGGATTGAGAGGGATTGGGGATTTTAAATGGGGCATTTTAGTATTTTATAATATATTTGGATTGGATAAGATTTGGATGATGTCTTTATGTATTTTGTTTATATATCTTTGTGTGAGCCACCCCGAGTCCTCCCCGGAGATGGGGCAGCATATAAATCCAAATATAATAATACTAATAATAATACACATTTTAAAACAGTGGTCTTTTTTTTTAAATTGCTACAGAATTAAAAGTATTAAAGATACACATCAACTTTTCTTTGGATCAACCAAAAGGAGGTTTGCATTTTGTGGTACCTAATGTGGAAGGCAGCTTGGCAGAAAGAGGCGCCCACGTTTTCTCTTGTGGTTATCAAAACTCTACAAGGTGAGATTTGGGCAATTTTATTCTCTTGGTAGAAGTAATTTTCCTGGTGTGTGCATTTCTCTCTGTTGTATATGTGGGAAAGTGCTGAAGCAAGCCCATTTTGCTTCAGAGTTATTTAAGGATTTCTAAGTCATGAGAAAAAAGAATATATTGACAAGGACTATTTGGTTCAATGCAATTTTTCAAAACAAAGGTAGATAGCATTATATAGTTCTTACATATGTAACTAAATACATTTATTTTTCTTTTCTATTTATTTCTTTTTGTTTGATGGTGCACCATCAAGTCGCTACCAACTCTTAGCAACCACCTAGATTTTCTCCCATGGCAGTCTGTCCTTAACCTGGTCTTTGAGGTCTTCCACCTGAGTCCATCCACCTTGCTGCTGGTCATCCTTCTATCTTTCCTAATAGTAGAGTCTTCTCCAGACAGCTAATGCTTCACATAATGTGATCAAAGTAGGGTAATTTGAACCTGGTCATTTGTGTTTCGAGTGAGAACTCTGGATTGATTTGTTCAGTTGTCTGTTTTCTTGCCTGTCTACAGCATTTTTTTTAAAATTACATTTATATGCCGCCCTTCTCCGAAGACTCAGAGCGGCTTACAATTTTTGGGATACAACCCAATGCGCTCAGCAATAGCCTTCTTTCCATTGTATATGCCTGCTTATTACTAAGCGGCATTTTTACAAAGTCAGCTAATTGCCCCCAACAATCTTGGGTCCTCACTTTACCTACCCTGAGAGGATGGAAGGCTGAGTCAACCTTGAGCCTGGTGGGATTCGAGCCTGCACTAATTGCAGGCAGCTGGAACTTAAGTGCTAGGCGTTTAACAGCCTGCACCACCAAAGCATTCTCGGATTTCTTCTCCAAAGTCCAATACATGAATATTCTTCCCATCCTACATGTCCATGGAGATTCATGGTTGTCCCAAAGGTGCTTTTTCAAGAGGCAACTGGACTTTCTGGTTTTTCTTTGAAGATGTTTCACTTCTCATCCAAGAAGAAGAACTGAAGAAGCTTCTTGGATGGGAAGCGAAACGTTTTCAAAGAAAAACCAGAAGGTCCAATTGCCTCTTGGAAAAAATGCCTTTGGGTTTCCTATCCTACTTCTTCAAAGTCCAACTTTCACTTCCATTGAATGTTACAGGGAATTCCATGACCAGAATGAATCTGATCTTTGTGGATAGAGACACATCCCGGTATTTAAATAACGTTTCCAAAGTCTTTATGGCTGCTGAACCCAGTGCTTGTCCATCACATACATCTTGCCTGTTTGTTCCTCTGCTGTTGATGATTGATCCTAAAAGTCAGAAGCTATTGATACCTTCATTCTTAATTGTTGTACCATCTGGGAAATTCTTGGAGCTAAAGTCCAAACATTTTAAAGTTGTCAGACATGAAAAACATTGTTCCAAAGTACCTTAGAAGTTGACATCTCTGCTATACAGTATTTTAGAATACTCATTCCATCTTCGTTTGATCTCCGTTGAATTGGTTGCTATTCTTCTTGCTCTAATGTAGAAAGTTTTTACTTTATAGTAATGTACAAAAAATTACAAATTATAATGTTGATATTTTAAAAGTGCTTAAAAGTTAAAAATTGGTAGTAAAAATCTGTTTCTTACAGTAAGTATTCAGTATTGCCTTAATCTATTGTTTTTCAGCTAGTTCAGATAAAACTAGTATTCAGATAGAACTATTACTATTATGCCATAGTATATGATCTCTAATGACCTGTAATTCTGCATTAAAAGTTTGGGACCAGCATATTATTTACATGTCTGTCATGTAGCAAGATACATGCTTTTTTCCTCATTTGATTGTAAACAAGTCATTGGTTTAAAGTGCAATTAAGGTATTTTCCCCAAAGTAAGATATGCACATTCATTTAACATGGATTACTGAACAGTGAGGGTTTTTTTTCTTGCTAGGATATTATGGTCACTGAAACCACTATCTTCAGCCAAAAATACATTAACAAATGTTCTTTGCTGTACAGACTCCTTAAGTATTATCATAAAATAATAATTTAATAGAAATCCTAGAGAGGTCCAAGTTTAGTAGTGTAAGACTTCATCCTAACGTTTAAATGCTTTTATCTATGGATATTTATTTATTATTTATTTATTTTATTGGACTTATATGCCGCCCCATCTCCGAAGACTTGGGTGCTCACAACTAAAACATACAAATACAATAAATAATTAAAAAGAATTAAACAACTATGAAGTCCAATAAGACCAGATTAAAATAATTTAAAACTATCCCATCCCCCCGTGAGGTAGTCACAGCCTGGTTTGGTCAAATAGCCAGGTCTTCAAATCACGGCGGAAGGTGCGGAGGTCAGGGGCCAGACGGAGGTCTAGAGGCAGTTGGTTCCATAAGTTGGGGACCACCACTGCCAGAATAGGCTGCCTGCCTACAACATATCGGATACAGTTCTTACTGCTTCTGATAAAAAAAATAGTGCAGCAATTACATAGTTTACTTCTTGATAAATTTATTGTGTATAAAGAAAGGCAGTACAATTAATACAGGAAGCCTCATTAAGAACTCAGTCAAAAAAGGCAGATTTGTGTTACTTCTTGAGGTAAGCAGTTCTTGTATCTTTTTGTTTATTGATACAATCCAGTAAGGGAACAGGTTTTATTTAGGATCCATGACAGCTGCTTATACAATCACTGTTAATACAGCTATATTGTTGTTTTAATGATTTAGTCCTGTCCGACTTTTGTTGACTTTATAGGCAAGTGCTACCCTTCCAAGCACAGCTTCTTTCATGTTGGATGTTCAATTTTGTATCAGATTTGATGTTATCAAGCCAGCGTGTCCTTTGCTTGCTTCTTCTTGTTCCACTAACCATTCCTACCATCAGTGCCTTCTCCAATGAATTTGCATGCATGACATGGCCAAAGTAAATCGGACGTAATCTTATGATTTTAGCCTCTGGTAATGTGCCTGATTTTATATGATTTTGGCTGTCCATGGCATGTGCAATAAATTATGTTTAATACAATTACATACGTTGGGTAAACTTAAAACATCTCACAATATTTTAAGAAATTAGCCTAATATTAGGGAAAGAAATACAAAATCCCTTGCTTGGTGCAAGTTTTTAAGATTTTTTTTGGTCCTAATTATACTATTACTTATTGTGGACTTCGATGATTTCACTCCATCTATTAATGCAACTATGGCTTCTCTTTATTGTGTAAATACTAATTATTTCTATTTTTCAATTTTCTCTCTAGGTTCTGGTTTCCTTGTGTTGATTCATATTCAGAACTCTGCACATGGAAACTGGAATATACTGTTGACGCCACAATGGTGGCAGTCTCAAATGGTGATTTAGTGGAAACTGTGTACACTCATGATATGAGAAAGAAGACTTTCCATTATATGCTGCCAATACCCACTGCTGCATCTAACATCTCCTTGGCTATTGGACCATTTGAAATTCTTGTCGATCCATACATGCACGAGGTAATGCTTTTGGACGAGTTTATTTTGATTTAATATTGAAATAGATTTGTGTTTGTGTTATGTTTGGGTAATGCGATTGAGATATCATTTTTGTTCCATTATTCATATACAAAATTTAAATGAATTAGTTTTAATACAATATATATTGTTGGCAATTCTTAATTTTCAAAGCTAGAGTTGAATAAAGAGACAAATATATTGATAACAAATTTCTCCCAGCCTTTGTTCTTTTTCTGTTTTTGCAGAAAACAGTGACGTTTCGTTAATTTTTAGTTACCTGATTCCATACAATTTCCCAGTATTAATGTTACTTTTTACTATATGCAGCTTGTTTGCCAAGCCCATTCATTGAGGGCTATCATTAATGTCCTTTCACTGGCTTTCTAAAGTATTCTAATATTATGTTCAGTAGGACATGCCAAACATTGCTGAGTTAAAAGTTACTCCTGCTCTTGCTCTAATTACCATCTAATTATTCAATTAGATGCGCGCGGGTGGTGATGGGAATTTCCCAATTCTCCCTCCTGCGCGACCTGCATTGGTTGCCGGTTGCACTCCGGGTGAGATTCAAGGTGTTAGTTTTAACATTCAAAGTCCTACAGGACATGGGTCCAGAATATTTAAGGGAGTGACTCCTGCCGATATCGAGTGCCAACTGCCCTGTGCGAGCGCACAGGCAGCGGCTTCTCGGGGTCCCGTCGGCAAGCCAGTGTCGGCTGGCAGTGCCCCGGGGATGGGCCTACTCTGTGGCGGTCCCCGTTCTGTGGAACCAGCTGCCCCTGGGACTCCGTCTGGCCCCTGACCTCCGCACCTTCCGCCACGACCTGAAGACCTGGTTATTTGACCAAGCCGGGCTGTGATTGCCTTCTCAGGGGGGATGGGATGGTTTTAATTTTATTTTAATTTGGACAAATATTGGGCTTGTTGTGGTTTAATTCCTTTTAACTGTTTATTGTCGATGTATGTTTTCAGTTGTGAGCCGCCCCGAGTCTTTGGAGATGGGGCGGCATACAAGTCCAATAAATAAATAAATAAATAAATAAATAAATAAATAAATAAATAAATAAATAAATAAATAAATAAACAAACAAACTAAAAACATTCTGTTCTTTCTATTATTTATTCTAGGTCACTCATTTTTGTTTACCCCAACTTCTTCCCCTGCTCAAACATACTACATCATATCTCCATGAAGTATTTGAATTCTATGAAGAGATACTTACTTGTCGTTACCCTTTCTCCTGCTTCAAAACAGTTTTTGTAGATGAAGCCTACGTTGAAGTAGCTGCTTATGCTTCTATGAGCATCTTTAGGTTGGTATTTATTATAACAGTAACCCATTGTAACCCTAACCCTGTCTGAACAAAAATGATCATGGTTTGTTTAAGTTGGGCTGTCCTTAAAGATGACTTCAAAACTGCAGGTGACACTGAATGCAGCTGTTTGCTTGCTAGTTAGGATTAGTCAATTCAGTGAAATAACTTCAGTTTGTAAGAGTTTTGTAACAAGTTGGTTGCCTGTAGGTTTCCAGGTCCAGTTTAAGGTGCTGCTGATAGCAATTGCAATAGCACTTAGACTTGTATACCACATCACAGTGCTTTACAGTCCCCTCTAAGCAGTTTACAGAGTCAGCATATTACCCCCAACAATCTGGGTCCTCATTTTATGACTTTGGAAGGATGGAACGCTGAGTCAACTTGAGCCAGTGAGAATCAAACTGCTGGCAGTTGGCAGTCAGCAGAACTAGTCTGCAGTACTGCATTCTAACCATGGCTCTTACTTGATTATCTATAAAGTACTATAAAGTATCTGCCTAACTGCCTTCTTCGGAAAGTGTGGTGCTCGGTGCTCTCTGAGCTTGGTTGTTTTCTTGCAGACGTTTCATTACTCAACTAGGTAACATCATCAGTGCGATGTTACCCTAGTTTGAGTAATAAAACATCAGCAGGAAAACAGCCAAGCTCAGAAAGCATCAAGGACCCCTCATTTGAAACCTGAGCCTCAGGTTTCGTTGGCCTTCAGATAGACTCTGATTTCCCTACGGAATCCAACAGAAAAGACTCCAGGGGTCCATCTGGACGTGGTTGAGGTTGGTATGGTCCCAGTAGCAGTATGTAAACAGATAGGTTTTTGTAAGAAGTACCTGGATATCAATTATATATCACTGCTACTAATGATATAAAGCCACTAATAAAGTAGTTCGTTTATATTTGTATAAAAACGGCTTGCTTTTCTAATTTTTCCCCATTTGATATTTACTTTCTTATATTTGTAAATTAGCACGAACCTTTTGCACAGTGCCATGATAATAGATGAGACTCCTCTAACCAGGAGGTGCTTGGCTGAAGCCCTAGCCCAGCAGTTCTTCGGCTGCTTCATATCTAGAATGTCTTGGTGAGTAATTGGATATCTTGGAGAAAGAATTTTTGCATTTCAGTGTGTGAAGAGTTAGCATACTGCTAAACATAAAGGAGATTAGTATTAGTACCATCACGGGTTTTACGAATAATTCTGAAAGACATGATTGATAACTGTGCTGAATTTACTTAGACATTTTTCGCCTTATCCTGGAACACATTTTGAGTTAATAAAGACCCCAACAAATAAATACTCAACAAGCATCTCAAAACATGGCTGGTAAATTAGCATAAAATGAAAGCATCTCTGAAAGGATAAATTGAAAGTGCAGGTAGTCCTCATTTAGTGACTGCAGTTGGGATCGGCAGTTTCATCCATTAAGCAATATTGCGGTAAAGTGAAAAGTCACGTAACTGCCCAACTTACAACATCAATTCTGGCCATTAAGTGTATCACCATGAATTGTTAACCATAGCATCATATGTCAGTAACTTTTGCCAGCTTCTCCATTGAGTTTACATGTTGGAAGATGACTGCAAAGGTCATAAATGACAATCATGTGACTGTGGGACAGTGCCCCAAATGTCCAAATCATGATCATGTGACTGCTGGGATACCACACATGATTGAAACTTTGAGAACTGGTTGTAATTTTGTGATTGTGACCAAGTGGTCAGTAATGGAAGGTGACATGTATAACTTAAAATATATCAGATTCCAGGTGTTCTCACACCATAAAAATTTACATAGAAACATTTTTTATGGTGGTTGTTTTGTTTTCGGTCTTTTGCTAATAATTCAGAGCAGGTTTATTCAATTATTCTACACTAGGCTAATGTTTTTACTGAGCTATTTATCATTTTATCCTTTTTGTAAATTCATCTGTGCCAGTCCAGCTTGCCTTGATGTACTGGTAGTTCTCACTTACCAACCACTTGTTCAGCGACCATTTAAATTATGTTGTTGGAAAAATAACTTTACAGCCAATTTACAACTATTTATGACCTTTGCAACCTCAGCATGATCACCATGGCAGCCTGAGACTGAGAGCCATGCATATGCTGTGCAAACAGCTACTCTCTTGAAATCCCTTCTCCTCCATATTCTCTGCTGTGCAAGGGGGGGAGGATCAGATAAAGAAGAGATTGCCTACAGAACTCACAGAGCAGAGGGATTAGAAAGTAACTCTAATGTTTTCAGCTGTGAAAATATTTGCACTAGCAAAGTATCAGTAGGAGCAGATTTAGACTATTCTGTATCAAAAGATATTTTGTCTTTTTCATTTTTACTTGCAGGTCAGATGAGTGGGTATTAAAGGGGATCTCTGGTTATATTTATGGACTTTGGATGAAGAAAACCTTTGGTGTTAATGAATATCGTCACTGGATTAAGGAGGTAAATACATCCAGATGGATAGAAATTTTGGAAGTATCTCTAAATCTCCAGATGATAAATTCAACAAAGCTGTTAGTGTTCTTCATATATTTAAAGCAAAGTTATCACAGATAGAGGGACATAAACCAAGATACAAATAACATGTACAAGTATGTGCTAATTTTGGAACTATTATGTAAAACAATGTGTGTGGGAATTCAATAACCAGTCATTTCAGTGTCCAAAGATGTCTCACCACATATGTGGCGTTTATTACTTTTATACCATTTTTACAAGCAAGAAAGAGTAACATAGATACAGCATTTGGATTGGAGAATAGATCCCACATGGGTGAAACCTCCCAACCACATTGGTACAACCTCTCAACCAATCCTTAAGGTTAGTGGTGATGTTAGTAAATGAGATCACCTATAAACCTGGAAAATCAGGGACTTTCCAACCCAACAGATAGAGGATGAGATCATGGAGTAGCAAAAGAGCCCCCCCCCCACTAGGCTGCAGTGTGCTGCTAGCATCTAGTGTCATCCAGAGAATCTCAGTGGCTACCACAAATGTGGATTAAAGGCTAGGGTGGTCCATGAATTAAATACACAACTTTTTGAAATATGAACTTACTCTAATTATACATTTTCACACAACATTTTCTTGTGTTTCAATATCACCAACGAAGTATTAAGTAAGTCACCTTAAAGAAAAATCCACAAGACTCTGAGAACATGAAAGTGCTTGGCGTGATTTTGATTTGTGACAAGATAACTGCTAGAATGTTAGGAAGAACAATTGCATGTTAACCTTCCCTTTGATTTAAAAAAATATATTTAATATGGAGGGAATTTATATCTAGACAGGTGTTCAATTATGTGAACTTCCTCCTGTCAGAAACAACATAATTAAGACTCTGATCTATTGAGTCAGAATTAGGCTCATGTTTTAGAGAACTCTGTACTTTTCTAGCAAATGTCTAATGTCTAATTCAGCCACTCCTGATATGGAAGATCTTCAGATGTATGGAGACTCAACCAGTGGTGGGATTCCATTTTTTTTTACTACCAGTTCTGTGGGCGTGGCTTGGTGGGCATGGCAGGGAAAGGATACTGTAAAATATCCATTCCCTCCCACTCCACTAACCTGCTTTCCAGCTCTGTTCTCCTGTGCAGGGCAACCAAAAAAGACCCAGCCGATCAGCTGGGACTTGGGAGGCAGAGAATAGATGGGGGTGGGGCCAGCCAGAGGTGGTATTTGCTGGTTCTCCGAACTACTCAAAATTTCTGCTACTGGTTCTCCAGAACTGGTCAGAATCTGCTGAATACTACCTCTGGACTCAACATCCTGGTTGTGGAATCCAGTATTCTGTAGTTCCAAACAGCAATTCACCTTGACTGTCAGGAATTAACATACTTAGTGTGGGGGGAAGGCAGCAGTCCCATGACAGGACTATGTATAGCTTTCGTTTTCTACAGTTTAAATCAGATTTTTCTTCAATTTTTCTTTTTCTGTTTCTTCTGTTTTCTTACCAGTTTATTTTTTTAATGGAAATTTGTATTCATTTATCTTGGATGGGTGTGGGAGCTTTGAGTCAGTTTTGACTCTTAGTTAACTCAGATTAACGTGCGAGCCAAATTAATCCTTCCCCATCTGTCCCCCAAATTTTCTGTGAAAATTTATCCCATTATCTCTGCCATCAGTGGTAGGGTTAGGTAAGCAACCATTTCTTGGAGCGTCATTTCAGACTTCTGGATTAAGTAATCCAGATGGACTTCTGAGATAGCTCAGGGGCCTGTAAAAACCAGATTACAAATCATTGTTTGTTTTAATTATTTATTTACTACATTTACACGCTGCCCATCTCACTGTGAGCGACTCTGGGCAGCTTACAGTGAGATAAATCATGATCTAAAACATAAGATTAAAAACATTACATTACAATTGAGTAAAACATTAAAATTAACAACAAAACGAATAAAAGAACCAACACGTACAGTGGGGTGGATCTTCTACTAGTCTACTGGCCACTTCCAAAATGGGATGCCCCATCGGGGCCCAAGTCAGTTGGCCGAGCCAGGTTTTCAGACTCTTGCGGAAGGCCAGGCGGGTGGGGCGGGGGGCAGAGTTCACTTTAAGGGGCATAATCTTCCAAAGAGTGGGTGCCATGGACAGAAAAATGCTTTTCCTGGATCCCACCAGCCGCAGTTCTTGGCCATCATGATCCTCAGCATGTCCCTTCTGCTAGAGCAAGCGGGGTTTCTCAAGTAGTCTTGACCATGCCATAAAGATAGATTAAAATTTTAGAATACAGCTGTTAGTGGACAGATGCAGTTTAGCATAAGCATGTCTTTGTGGTTCGTATTTACAACTTCAGCAACAGAAAAGATCCATAGGTTCAAAGAGTATGCTTTTCATCCCCACATGGCTTGATGTGCATGTCGTGACACCAACTAAGATCTTGTCTATATCTAGTCTGTTTTTTTTTGTTAAACTACTGTGACTACGTACTCAGAGTATAATATGTCTTGCATTTCAGGAACTAGACAAAATAGTGGCGTACGAATTAAAGACCGGTGGCGTCTTACTGCATCCAATCTTTGGTGGAGGGAAAGAAAAGGACAAGTATGTTTAGTAAACAATGGATAGAGTTACAGGGCAATTAATATATGACTATTAGAATAGTCATGAGAAATTGACCCTGGACTTAAATTGTTTCTATTGGCGGGTCCTTGTGAGGGACCCATTTGGCAAACACTTTATTGTATCTGTGTGTGCGTGCGTGTGTGTGTGCCTGTGAAATTGTATTATACTGTATTGTACTGTATTAACTGAATATATATTCAAAAACCTTTCCAGTGAAAAGGAACAGGTTCAGCGGTGAAATGAGAATAACATTTGACTTATTTTATAACTATTAATATTATTTTATTAATTAGAGCATTAGGGGAAAGTTGAATATGTTGTTTTATGGCAAGTAAACAAGGGTCTTGTAATGCTTAAGACAAAGTTTTTGTAAGTTTCTTTTAAATTATACTTTAATTCAGATGTAAACTTGTGATCCACAAAGCTTATTCCATAATTCCTTAATTTTTCTGCTCCCACAAGATGCTTCATATTTTAATTGAAAAATACTAACATAGTTACCCTTCTGAAAATTGTTGATGTCCTTTAGTACCCTTGTCAGAGAATCAAATTTGATATTTAAAGGCTAGTTATACATTTGATGTATATTATATATTTGTGGTTTTTTGTTCTAGCTGTTTACAATTAGTTCTCTGTTTTAAACATTTTACAATTCTAGTGATTTGTTTATATACTGCTGTAAAAGTCAGCAATAGGATTGCTATCTCTGAAATGATTTTATACATTGATCTTAACAGATTAACAGATTCTTGATTAGAATTCTTTTTCCAAATGTTATTTTTCATAAAATTCGCATACTTGGAGATGATTTATGGAATAGCCATCAGTTTTAGCATGATGATAAAGAGGAATAATAATGCACTTTTTATAATTGCTCATAGAATCATTATGCTAGTAATATTCACATAAAAGAAAATTACTGTTTTTTCCAAAACATGTGAATCTTTTATTTATTATTTTGATTTTACATTCTGCATTTACCTTAGAAGTTCTTCAGAAGTGAATAAAGTTTGCAATAATACGAATTCTGTTTTTAATAGTCTAGATGTTTATAGTTAATACTATGTAATTCATGAATTAGTAAAAATATCTTACTTTTTTATTTTTGCTATAGTCTAAGCTGCAGTAGATGTTTCATCTAAAATATACCATGAATTAAAATTATACTGCTTTAATTTTCCAGCCCTGCATCCCATTTACACTTTTCTATAAAACATCCTCACACATTATCCTGGGAATATTATACCATGTTTCAGTGCAAGGCCCACCTAGTTATGAGACTGATAGAAAACAGAATAAGCATGGAGTTTATGTTACAAGTAAGTATTTCGATCTTCTATTGAAATATATTTAATTCCTTTAAAATTGGTGTTTTGTTTCTTTTCTATTTACAACGTGCTAAAATAATTGATTTCAGTTCTTTGTAATTTATAAAATAGTTTCCATTCTACACAAACATATACTCTCCATGAATGCTGAGAGATTATGACACATTAACTGTCAAACGAGAAAACATTGAGATTCTTTGCTTAAATAAGACCCATAACCAGGTTTTGAAGTTGGTTAAAAAGCTGACTAAGAAAAATAGTTAATCTACAAGCAGAGATGATGCTGGCTAAGATTTCTGAGAGAGGGGGTGGGGGGAGAGAGAGATTACACTAATTTAAGCATTATAATTGTAATTTAAACAAATGGTTGAAAATTGTCCTTGGGAACAGATTGTGGGGTTGTCATTTTATAATGTTTGCTCAGGAGAAAACTTAAATCCTGAAAAATACTTGCCATATTGATATTTGTTTGAATAGCTGTGATGTCCCGGTGTCTGGATGCGGTACAGATCTGGATGGGGAGCAACAGGCTCCGACTCAACCCGGCTAAGACTGAGTGGCTGTGCGTACCGGCATCTCGGATTTCTCAGGATATACCATCTTTGGTCATGGGGGGAGAGGTGTTGCCCCCCGTGGACAGGGCGCGGAACCTGGGTGTCCTCCTGGATTCACAGCTCAGTTTGGAGGAGCAGGTGGGAGCTGTGGCCAGGGGGGCCTTTGCCCAGGTTCGGCTGGTTCGCCAGCTCCGCCCTTACCTGAACCGAGATGCCCTACGGACAGTCACTCATGTGCACGTCACCTCCCGAATCGACTACTGCAAAGCTCTCTACATGGGACTGCCCTTGCGGACCACCCGGAGGTTGCAGCTGGTGCAGAATGCGGCTGCACGGGCTGTGATGGGGGTGTCCCAATACTCCCATGTTATACCGCTCCTGCGTGACCTACATTGGTTGCCCGTTGCCTTCCGGGTGAGATTCAAGGTGTTAGTAACAACTTACAAAGTCTTACATGGCTTGGGTCCAGGGTACTTGCGGGAACGCCTCCTGACAGTATCACATTCCGATCGCCTGGTACGCTCCCATAGGCAGGGCCTCCTTGGGGTACCGTCGGTTAGGCATTGTCGACTGGCGGTGCCCAGGGGTAGGGCCTTCTCTATGGGAGCACCTGCCCTATGGAACCAACTTCCCGTAGACCTTCGTTTGGCCCCTGATCTCCGCTCCTTCTGCTGGGACCTGAAGACCTGGTTGTTTCAACAGGCTGGTCTGAACTGACTTCAGGGGTGTGGGTTGGTTTTTTAGACTTTGTTTTAATTCATTTTAAATTTTATAGCACTGATTAGGCTTGTATTTGTTTAATGGTTTTTTATTGTAATTTGTATTGGGTTTTTAATTGTTTGCCGCCCTGAGTCCTTAGGGAGAGAGGGCGGCATACAAGTCTAATAAAATAAATAAATAAATAAATATTTCTTACAGATGAAATAGGTCATTAGCCCAGCAACTGTATTCTGTTGCCTTGACATCTTTCTCTGAATCTAGATATCATGGGCATTATTTTTTTTACATGACTGCCCCTTTAATCAGTCCCTTGCTGTTTGAATTATTTTGTATGCACATCCAAATGTGCTCTTTTGGTCTACAATAGCGAAGCATATCAGATCTCCTCTTACAAAAACTGTTGTGCTCCTTGTTGATGTAAACAACTGAGTCTATTCTATTTTCCCATGGAAACAGTGTTAAAATAAATTGAAGGCTTTTAGGAGCTTGTTTTTTCTTATTTTATATTGGACGTTGAGTGTATAAACAGGGATGTACTAAAAGGAATTCTGGAATATAGGCTGTATTAATCTAAATATGAGAAATTGTGATAAACAGTTAGGGAGAGCTCTTGTGTGTTGTCAGAGGCAGGAAGTTTGCTGCTGCTGGAACATTCCCATTAGGCTGATCCAGCATGACACTGTTTACGCTTGATTTGTAAACAGGATGCATTTTGGCACTAATCTGTCTTCAGAAACATCTTTATGCCAAAAAGTAGTTGCAGGCATAATGAGATTGTATACAATAGATGTGGCTTGATTTGATTTAATTCATGTCTTGAGCAAGGCTTAATTGAACCCTGAGTTCAATAAATTTACTGGCTTATTTTCACAACTTTAAACCATAAAATATAATTTACAATAGCTAAATTCACATGATACGCTTAGTTCAAAAAGTAAAGCAATGTTGTTTTAATGAAATGCTGAAACTTGGTGTTTCTGATGCTCTCTGCTTCACTTTGTTCTTCATAGAATGTTTAAAAGCAGTACTAAAATTCCAGGTTTTTTTTAAATCAGAGGTACAATACAAAAGAAAAGAATCAAAGTTTACTGCAGATGTTTACATTTTAAATGACAGAGAGCAGAAACTGACAGAAGGCAGAAATTATTAAATATAGGAAAAATGTTCCTGCTAATTATTCTTAATTAGCTAAATTAAATCAAATGCTTTTGGTCTGGTTCAGAGGTGGGCTGCACTTATGTTAACAACCGGTTTGCTGCTTGTGACTGCCTCTTTGGGGCTGAAATGCAGCATCAAACATGCAGCTAATCTACTCAGGCAGCTCTGGTGAGTACAGCAGGCACGGCACGGAACTCAGCTGGGCAGCGTGGGTGGGGGGGAATGAGCCAGAAAGTTAGTTATATGTGGAATGGATACCGCCCAGGGATCACAGCTACCGGTTCGCCCGAACTGGTCGACCAGGGTCTGGTTATGTTCAAGAGTCAAATGTGATTTTCAGTTTCCAAACGCTTGAATATTCCTTTTTTTAAAAAAAAGATGCACAGTTAATATTATTGTCATTTGCATTTCTCAAGATTAAAAATCTGTTTAGATTTATGAGACTGACCAATTTTCTGAATCTGACTTAATTTCATCATAGGTGTTCAACAAATTGCTGAGTCTTGCTAGCACTGCTTCTTCCCAGAAGTTCCAATCTCATATGTGGAGTCAAATGCTGGTGTCTACATCTGGGTTTTTGAAATCCATTTCCAATGTGTCTGGCAAAGACATTCAACCTTTAATTAAGCAATGGGTGTATCCTTTTCCATCGTGCTTTGGGCTATTTACATGAAGGTGAAAAACAACTGTTCTTAGGACAATCTAAACAAATAATCTAAGATATGAAAAATTGTCTTTGGTAATATTGTTCAAACTGTTATCTTTTTTTTTTGCAAGGATCAATCCCATCTTGGTGGTGGTTTTATTTAATGGTTCAATGTTTTATGGTAGTGGTGGAATTTTGGAAGGAGTATGACACTTCTGAAAAACGGAGGAACTCTAATGAAATTCAAGACAATATTACCCAAGGATTCTTGTAAATGTTCGTTTCAGATTAATGAAAACAACATAGGTAAATGTATTCTCTGATTTGAATTGTGAAACATATCCATAATGCCAACGCACTTGTGACAATGCATACTAGTAATTTAAATCACTATGTAAGTTAATTGCATGGAATGAGAGGTACAGATCTTAAAACTTGCAAATCCATTTGGTAGTTTTAATATCTTAGTTTGGAGAGCTTACCTTGTGAATACAAGGATGTTCACAAAATTAAATACAACAGCATTCTTGCAGTGGCTCTTCAAACTAAGGTATTAAAACTACCAAATGGATTTGCCTCTCATTCCATGCAATTAACTTACATAGTGATTAAATTACTAGTATCTTGTATCATTCGAATATATTTTGCTTCATCTTTGATAATTAAAATGTGGAATTTCTGTCAATCTCAGCCCATTTACTCCTTGTTTAGTGACTCCTTGTTTTTAGCAACTGCTCACAAATTCAAGTAGTCTTCAACTAACAAACACTCGTTCAATGATCGTTCAAGTTACAACACAGGTGACTGAGCCGATTTATGACAGGCACTTGACGTAGCTGGCACAGTGTCCCTGTGATTGTATGATTGTGATTCAAGCGCTTGGCAACCAGCTCACAATTACAATGGTCATAGAGTCCTATAAGTCCATTTGATTGCTATTTGCACCCTTCATTGCCCCCTTCTAGTAAACAAAGCCAATAGCACTTAGACTTATATACCGCTTCACAGCCCTCTCTCTTAAGCAGTTTACAGAGTCAGCCTGTTGCCCCCAACAACCTAGCTCCTCATTTTACCCACCTGGGAAGGATGGAAGGCTGAGTCAACCTTGAGCCTGGTGAGATTTGAACTGCCAAATTGCAGGCAGCCGGCAGGCAGCAGAAGTAGCCTGCAGTACTGTATTCTGACCACTGCGCCACCATGGTTCATGGCCGGAGGTCACAAATGGTGATCATTTGACATTATGCCTAATGAAGGGGTTCACCTAACAATGAAGGGCTGTAAGGTGGAGTTCCTGATCCCATTTACCATTGACGCAGTAGTAAATGGTAGTTAAAAAAATAATTTTCTGACCAATTGTGTGCACTTAAAACCAAATTTCTGCACCTGACAACAGTGCGTGCTAGAGTGAGAGTAACACTGGTATAGCTGCCTGAAAGAAGTTTATCTGAAAGAGATGGCAGCATCGAATGATCTTCATAGAGTCTCCCTCTCCCTTCCCCACCCTCCCTCCTTCCCTCTCCCTCTTTCCCCCTCCCTCCCTCTCTGTCTCCTTTCCCTCTCCCTGACCCTCCGTCCCTCCTTCCCTATCCCCCTCTCCCTACTTCCCTCCCTCTTCTCTCCCTCCTTCTCTCTCCATCTCCCTCCTCTCTCTCCCTCCTCCTCCCTCCCTATCCCTCTCCCCTCCTCCTCTCTCCCTCTCTCCCCCTCCCTCTCTTTCTGTCTCCCTCCTCTCTCTTCCTCCCCCTCGTCTTCCTCTTCCTCTCCCTCCCTTTCTCTCTCTTGACCATGTGTTCACTTAATGACCATTTCACTTAACAACCAAGTCTCTGGACTAGATTGCAATTGCTAAACAAGGTGTAAAGGTATAAAGGTGACCTGTATTTGGGGTTGATGGGAAATGGAATTAAAACACCTGGAAGGCATTAATTACTGAAGATTATTCTGGGCATTGAATTTTATGCACTGTTCACATTTTCATCATGTATAGAAATGATGAAACGTCACCTGAACTGTTGCATACCTTGTTTTATCCTTTCCTGAAACCATAGAAGGTGGTTAGAGGAATTCTGAAAATGATGATTCCTTCGTTAAGGAATGTGCACACTTCCCTTTGTGTGCATTGCTTATCCTGAACTTTTGTTGCAAAACCAGTTCAAAATCTTGTACTTTGTGAAGGAGATTCACAAAGGGCCTTGGGTGGCTCAGGCTGTAAATGCCTGCTCTTAAGATCAGCTGTCTACAATTACTGTAGGCTCGAATCCCACAGGCTCAAGGTTGACTAAGCCTTCCATCCTCTCAGGGTAGGTAAATTGAGGACCCAAGATTGTTGGGGGCAATTAGCTGACTTGTAAAAATGCAGCTTAGTAATAAGCAGGCATATACAATGGAATGAAGTATTGCTGGCGCATTGGGTTGCTCAAAATTAAAGCACCCTGAGTCTCGGAGAAATATGTAATTAAAAAAAAAAAAAACTCAAGCAAATTCAATTCAGTTTATTTTATAAGTATATTATCTGGAATCAAAACATTGCCATTTATTAATCCATTATTTTTAATCAGGCCTAATTTTCTAAACACTCCTGGGAGGTCTCCAAAATGTAATGAAATTTGCAAAACGATACGACGAGCCAATTCTACAATTCATCTTATTTGCCTGATTTTTCCTTTGGATGATTTGCACCCAGATGCAACTTTTCTGTCGATAGAATGCTTTCTAGAATCAGCAGTCTAGAAAGAGAGTGGTTTCATTTAACGTCTGTTCTAGAATATTTAGGTATTATCTAGAGCAGATTTGAAACACTTTGTTCTGTGGGGAAGAGGTGAGGGTGAGAACTGCTCACTGGATGTGAAGATCTGCCCTTGAAGAAAGTGGCATGTAATTACAGGTCCTTGATTAATGACCAGTTGTTCAGTGACTGTTACAAGGACACTGAGCAAATGCTGCTTACGACTGGTCCTTGTAAGTCCTCAACTTACAACAGTTTGTGTCATGCCCTTGTTAGAGTCGGACTCTGAAGGAGAGGAGAGTGCAGGCAGGGGAGTGGAGGTGGCTCGGAGGTTGTGGAGGAGGCTGGGGAAGAGGCCGGCTGTCAGAGGAAGAACCAGGCCCATCCCCTCTTCATCCTAGAACACTCAGGGAAGAACAGAGAAGGCAACAACTTGGCTTACGAGAGAGGAAGCGGCCATGATCCCCCTCATTGATTGCAGCTGGGGAGAATAGTATATAAGAGAGACAGTTAAAACACAGTGTTAAGAGAAGCAAAGCGTGTTTTATTTTGGGCTGAAGTTATCTTGGTTGGCATCCTTCCAACAGACTGTGCCTTGTTATCTCCTTGAATCTGGTAATTACTTATCTTGGTCCGTTGCGGAATTTCCTTCACTGTAGTTTGTTTTGGGTTTTTATTTCACCTCTGTCTGCTCATGGAGTTTGGACTGTATTGCTTTCTTTTGAAGACTATTTTTGAATAAGTTTTATCTCCAACTGAGAATTATTTGAGCAGTGGGGCCAAGTTGGAAGCATTAAAGGACATTTATTTTGGATTTTGTTACGTTTGTGTATACTCCGGGTCATCACAGTTTCCACACTGTATTTGCAAACACCCCGTGGTCATGTGATCAAAATTTGAATGCTTGGCAACTGGCTTGTATTTATGACGGTCGCAGTGTCCCCGGGTCACGTGAACAACTTTTGCGACCTTCTGACAAGAAAAGTCAATGGGGAAGCCAGATTCACTTAACCACATTACCAACTTAACAATTGCAGTGATTCGCTTAACAACTGTGGTAGAAAGATCATAAAATGGGGCAAAACTTGCTTAACAAGTATCTCACTTAACAACAGAAATGTTGGGCTCAATTGTGGTTGTAAGTCGAGGACTATCTGTAGTTGCTGCTGTTATAGGGTCTCCTCAGTCATGTGATCTCAGTCTGGGCTCTTGGTGACCAGCTTGCAGTTAGGACATCACAGTATCCTGTGGTCATGTGATTGTGATTTGCAACCTGCCTTAGCAGCTTCGCACAAGCCAAATCAATGGAGAAGGTAGCAGGGAGTCACTAGTGGTATCCACATGACATCACACTTAATGATAGTATGATTGTTTTTTTTAAAAATGATAACTGGAAGTGCTGGAATTAGATAGAATTCTTTATTGGCCAAGTGTGATTGGACACACAAGGAATTTGTCTTGGTGCAAATGCTCTCGGTGTTCATAAAAGAAAAGATACATTCGTCAAGAATCATTACAACACTTCATACGGGGTACAATAAACAATCAAATCATACTAGGAAACAGTCAATAAAAATCATAAAGTTACAAGCCACAAAGTTACAGTCATACAGTCATAAGTGGGAGGAGATGGGTGAAAGGAAGGATTAATAGTAATAGTAATGCAGACTTAGTTTGACAGTGTTGAGGGAATTACTTGTTTAGCAGAATGATGGCACTTGGGAAAAAACTATTCTTGTGTCTAGTTGTTCTGGTCATCAATATTGTCATTAAGTGTCCATGGTCATATAATATCACACTTCGTAGTTGCATCACTTAGCGACAGACATTCTGGTCCCAATTAACCAAGGACTACTTGTACATGGTAACTACCTTTCCTTTATTAACCTACATCTGGACTGTTCAAATTGAGATTTCATACAAGAACTTAGCATTTGAAATGCAAAGATGTCTGCATGCAAAGTGGGTTGTCATGATTTGGGATGATGATTGATACGTCCGTCAGGGAAGACCAGCCCTTTCAAGCCCTAAATAAGCGAAACTTGTGCATTGCAGTTAAGTCTGTAAGCTTAAGAGACCAGGTTTTTTTTTCCTATTGAGTTTTTGCAGAGATCAAAGCAGTGTGGTCAAATTTTACGGCAGTTTTGCCTTTAATCGAAAACGAAATGTACTCGAATTAGAAATAAAGCAGGACTATACCTCTCCTGGGACGCAGAAATATGTGGTAAGTTTTAAATTTTTGTCCATTTTTTCCTTAAAAATCTCTCAAAATAGTTAAGTATTGCATTATAGTTCCTTTTGTATTAAGTTAACTTCTATTAAATTTAGTAGCTATTTTCTTAGCCTCAATCCTTTCTGCAGAAACACGGCCCCCGTTTAATTTAAATGCTTCTTTCGTCTCTTGTTAATGAAAGTTGAATATAATTTTCATTTGTTAAGCTCTAAGGCCCATATCCCATTTTTTCCCTGTCCTCCCGTGACATATTTTCACTTTCTTCTCTATAGCACCACTCCAGGTTTGCTCCAGGTTCAAGGATGCAGGTAGTCCTTGGCTTATGACAGCAATTGGGACCGTGCTTGTTGTCACTAAATGACATGGTTGTAAAATGCGATGCTATGTGACACGATCATGTAACGATGAGAGTCTCGGCAGTCCCGGTTGCTGCCATAAACTCTGGATAAGTGGGTTGTTAAACAAGAAAAGGTGGGGATCCCAAGTAAGGCGTGCAGGGATGCCATGCAGTGTGTGTGTGTGTGTGTGTGTGTGTGTGTGTGGAGGGGGGGTGAGAACTTGGGAGGGCCAGTGGCAGTGGTGGGATTCAAAAATTTTTACTAACAGTTCTGTGGGCGTTGCTTGGTGGATGTGGCTTGGTGGGTGGGACATTCCCTCCCCACTCCAGGGGTAAGGTTACTGCAAAATCCCCATTCCCTCCCCACCCCACTGACCTGCTTTCCAGCTCCGTTCTCCTGTGGAAGGCAACAAAAGAAGACCCAGCCAATCAGCTGGGACTCGGGAGGCAGAGAATAGATGGGGGCGGGGCCAGTCAGAGGTGGGATTTGCCAGTTCTCCAAACTACTGAAAATTTCTGTTAACAGGTTCTCCAGAACTGGTCAGAACCTGCTGAATACCACCTCTGGCCAGTGGGGAGTGCTAGTAGTGACATAAAAAACAAGAGTGACGTAACCAAGGTGACATGAGACCTACCCTGCCAGCTTCCCCATTGACTTTGCTTGTGGAAAGCTGGCAGGAAAGTCACAAATGGTAATCAGATGTCCGTGGTTTGCTGCGATGGCCTTGAGGATCTGTCGTGTGTCCATTTTTTCAGGGCCACCATAATTTTGAACAATCCTGAATGAATGTGTATAGGCTGAGGACATATTAGTGCAGCGGCCCCCAATCTTTTCAGCGCCAGGGACCAGTTCTGTGGAGGATGGTTTTTCCATGGGGGTGTGTGTAGTTTCGTGTGCTGCTTAGATCTTGTGCATGCGCGGATGGGGCTTCACTCACACGGCTTAGTTCCTGGCGTTCCTCCATTCTGCAGCCCTGGGGTTGGGGACCCCTGGTTTAGGGAACAAGGGGAAAAAAGTCAGTTGAACATTTCTTTGCATGAGAAGAATGCTGCGTGTGTTACATTGGATTTTATCCAGGTTTTATATAATGCTTTTAATTTTATTTATAGCCTAGAAGCCCAAAAGCAAGTTACAAATATAATCTAAACTTGGTATTAGATAAAACGTTTTTACAAGTAAAACAGTTAATAAATAAAACCACAACTCGCTGATTTGTTACTAAAAATCCCGTTTTTATAGCCATAGTTAAAAATCTGGGCACTGGAGTCTTAGGATTTTTATCTGCAAGTAAATTTTTTACATACTTTCCCTCATTTGGATTTTACTTGTTAAGCTGTTTTATCTAATGCCAAGTTTAAGATTTATCTGTAATTTGCTTTTGGACCTTTTGGCTGTAAATAAAATTTGAAATATAATTCTTTCAGTTACCTTCAGCTAAACCTTGGTCAGTACCGAAATAAAAACGTAGGCGTAAATGTTGAATTCATTTAACTTCTGATCATTTCATGTATGTTTTGAATGTTAAAAAAATATGAGTTAAAAGCCTGCCTTTTGATGTGTAAAATAATGGGGCTAATATGTAAAATAATAAAAGTTTTCTTCAGCAGGAAATAGCTGACAGGGTAATATCTTTAAAGCACACTTAAGTGACAATGACAGAGTCAGTTTCTTCAACTCAGACTATCATAGATCATTATGACTGCTGGTGCTTGATAATGATACATCTTTTTCAAGGGTCCCCTCAAAGTGACAGTGCAGGAGCTTGACGGATCTTTCAACCACACACTTCAAATAGAAGAAAGCAGCCTCAAACATGATATACCCTGTCATTCAAAGAGCAGACGGTAGGGCTTTTACTTACCACCTCTGGAATTTCCTTATAAAATGCCTATCTGAAGTGACTGCCATAAATTGTTTTTAATGATTTTGTTGTTATTAGGCACGTTTGATCAAAAGTCTCAAAACTCTGGTGATGCCGTCTTGTCCAGTATCAACAGGGCAATATGAAAAACTAGTCTTCACGTGAGGAATACAAACATGAACGTTTTGATGTCTACAGTTTGATCTGGGTCTTCTGACATTGTTTCAGCAGGATATATATACAGTGGAACCTCGGGTCGCGAACGCTCCTGTTTGCGACCAAATCGGGTGCCTGACAAAAAATCCACCCGATTTAAATCAGGTGGCAAACAAAATCGCTGCAAAAAATTCCCTTTCCCCTTCAGTGCCATTTTTTTTTACTGCGCGCATGCACAGTCAGTTGTGCTTCTGGACATGACCAAATTGGGTCACAACCAGAGTCTGGGAACGGATTATGGTCGTGACCCGAGGCTCCATTGTATATACTCCACTTAGCCACTCTAACAACTCAAAGAATCTTAGTTGTAAGAAGGTGTTGGTCACTAATATGCACTTCTGTCTCCCTTTCAGAGATCAAAAGGTTATAAAACAGTATTCTGGGTATCCAGACAGTATAAACTAGTATGAGCTATTTGCAGCCTAATTAAAGCTATTGCAAAAAAAATGGCAACTATACAAGGAAGTAGGGAGAAAAAAATAAACAATTGCCACAGAAACAAGAATCAGCAAAAATATATCAGAATGCCCAGTTTGATTGACAACCTAATCATAGCTTCTCTTTCGTTTGTGTAACCATGACTTCTTTTTTTTTACACCAAAGAAAAAGACAAAAATATGATTTTACTATGCATCTCTTGGTTTTTATGCAGCAATAAGAAGAAAAAAATTCCTTTGATGAATGGAGAGGAAGTGGACATGGATCTTTCTGCCATGGAGTAAGTAAACTTATGAAAGGCGCAAAGCTTTTGAAAACCTTCTCCATACAGCATTTTCAAATACATAATAGAATATTGAGCTGTGGTGGTGCAGTGGCTAGAATGCAGTACTGCAGGCTACTTCTGCTGACTGCTGGTTGCCAGCAGTTCAAGTCTCACTGGCTCAAGGTTGACTCAGTTTTCCATCCTTCCGAGGTGGGTAAAATGAGGACCCAGATTGTCGGGGGCAATAGGCTGACTTTATAAACCATTTAGAGAGGGCTGTAAAAAGCATTCTGAAGCCGTATATAAGTCTAAGTGCTATTGCTATTGCAGTTGGTCCAAATATCAAAAAGTGGAAGTACTACTAGCAATAGCAATAGCACTTAGACTTATATACCACTTCACAGTGCTTTACAGCCCTCTCTAAGCATTTTACAGAGTTAGCATCTTGCTCCCAATAATTTGAGTCCTCATTTTACCCACCTCGGAAGGATGGAAGTCAACCTTGAGCCTGGTAAGATTTGAATGGCCAAACTGCAGGCAGCTGGCAATCAGCAGAAGTAGCCTGCAGTACTGCACTCTAACCACTGCGCCACTGAGGCTCATAATCATTAGTGCAGGGACTTTTCCTTCTTCTGATTATGCATTCTGACACCTCTGTATTGAAGGGAGTGTTCAGAGTACAGGGACTTTTGGAATACTCTGTAGTTTGGAGGGCCAGGAACTGTTTTATAATGGTGCTCACAGAAATAGAAATTGAGGTGTTCAAGTGTCTAGGAACTTTACTGAATTTTGTTATGTGGCATGAAATAATTACCTCCCTAAACATCTTCATATAATAACCCAAGAAGCAGGGAATAAGCCTATTATCTTATTCTTTCTTACTTGGAGTATAAAGAGGTTGAAGCAGCCATATGAAATGTATAACCTTTCCTATTTTATAAAATTAATACCCTAAAAGTATTGTTTGGCAGAGAGGGAGAGAAATTGCTCAGTAATATTTTTAAAATCACACTTCAGTGTTGTGCGCGATCCTTTCTGATCTTAGTTTTTGTTAACCATATTTTGTATGACTCTGGAATTAGCAAGCTGAAACTTCTAAACAGCATTTTTAAGTGTATTTGCAAAGCATGATTTAAAAGTTAAAGAGTCAAATTGTAGCTTGTTAGTTTCAATGTCACGGCAATCAATAGGTACTGGAAAACCAGAATATAAAGAAGAAGCTGACAGAGAGGAGGAAAAATATGTAAGTCATGAGCTGTTCCTCAGTTGCCAAATCCAAAATTTGTGTATGAAGTTATGACTTAGTTTATATTGTGAATGACCAGAGTGAGTAGTTTCTTTGTTACTCCCCAGAGAGCTCATATTGGAAAAAATTTGACACCATATAATACACCAAGCAATCAATAGGAACTGGAATGAGACAATATAGAATTTTTCTTGCTATGTTTGCTTGAGATTATTTTCAAGTATATCGATTGTGGAGTTGCGATGTTCTTTTAACTAAAAATTGCGTTCCAGATAAAAGATTTATTAAGCACAGAACTCACTATCCTGAATGCGCTACCAATTTTCATGCTGAAAATATCAGAGGTGCCACAATTGCGAAAAAGAGGAAAATGTTGTTTATTAAATTAATTTGCTGCCCTGACCTAAGTTTTGATCCTCTTCTCACAGTGCTGATTCCCCTTTGCTATGGATAAGAATAGATCCAGATATGTCTGTTTTGAGGAAGGTAGAATTTGAACAGGCGGACTTCATGTGGCAATACCAACTCCGCTACGAGAGAGACGTGGTTGCGCAGGAGGAATCCATTTTGGCTCTTCAGAAGTTCCCCACGCCGGCATCCCGGCTTGCGCTGACTGATATTCTCGAACAAGAGCAGTGCTTCTACCGAGTGAGGATAATGGCCTGCTTCTGTCTTGCAAAGGTAAGAAGTGGCCACCTGGCTCTATCAGATACGAATGCAGGTGCTTTTAAGTCTGAGCAGTCTGCTAAAGGTGAGGTGTGATGCAGCTGCAGAAAACCAGGAATTTTTTTTTACCCATCTGTCATTATTTTAAAAACCATACATAGATCAGTGTTTTATGTAAGGTCCCTGGGTATTGTTATATTCAAATACCACTAGATGGCATCAGCTCACTGTCAAAATAGGAAAAAAGAAAAAAGAAATGGCCAAATCTTGTGAGAGAGAGAAATTAGAAAAATGTATATGTTCTCCTGCATCATTCTGCAAGATATCAGCTATTCTTAATTTTTAAAGTTTTTAAAAAAATGCTTAGTTTAAAAAGTATCCACATTATGGCTGGAGTACATATAAAGTGCCCACTAGTTAACTAAAATTGGAGCAAAGGTGAATATGAAGTACTCAAGCACATTCTATGATCTCCTGTATTTTTGTTTAATTCAGTGCTATCCAGAGGTGGCATTCAGCAGGTTCTGACCAGTTCTGGAGAACCAGTAGTAGAAATTTTGAGTAGTTTGGAGAACCGGCGGTAACTTTCCTCCAGGAGTGAGGTGGGATTTTGCAGCAACCTTCCCCCAGGAGTGGGGTGGGAATGGAGATTTTACAGTATCCTTCCCCTGCCACGCCTACCATGCCACACCCACCAAGCCACGCCCACAGAACTAGTAGTAAAAAAATTTGAATCCCACCACTGGTACTATCATTATCGTTTCTATAATACTCTGTTCCTCATCTTACGACTTCATTTGAAGCCTCTGAGAACAAGATATTTTGGCATTGACCCTTTTGGAACCATTGGCTACTGTTAAGGTTGATTCTACAAGCAGTCCTAGACTGAACAACCATTGGTTTAGTGGCCATGTCAAGTTACCATGGCACTTAGGAAATTAGTGTATTACCATTTTCACACTGACCACTGTTGCAGCACGCCCATGGTGACATGATCAAAATTTTGCCGCTTAGCAACTGGCATGTATTTACGATGGACAGGGAGTGGAAGTATGGCTCCGGAGGTTGTGGAGGAGGCTGGGGAAGGGCAGAGGCCGGCTGAGCAGTCAGAGGAGGACCCAGGCCCATCTCCTATCCATCTTAGGGCACACAAGGAGGAGAGGATAAGGGAGAGACGTGGTCTACTCAGGAGGAAAGGGCCTTGATCCTCTTCATGGGCTGCACCTGTGATAAGAGGACGGACTGCGTATGGGCGAACACTGGAAACAAAGTGTGGAAATATCTCTAGTTTATGGTTCCTCTCTGAGTTTGGTGTCCTTCCCAATTGTGTTATCTGTGGATGTCCTCCAGCCTTTATCTTGCCTGGTTTGTGTTGCTTTTTTCCTTCTTCTTGTAACTGTTTGTGGGGGAGTTTTTTGTATAAAATAAGACTCTATGTCAGGGGTCTTCAAACTTGACAGCTTTAAGACTTGTGGACTTCAACTCCCAGAATTCTTCCTCCAGTCATGTTAGCTTAGGAATTCTGGGAGTTTTTTTATTATTATTATTTTATTATTTTATTTTATTTTATTTATTTTTTAATTACATTTATATGCGCCCTTCTCCGACTCAGGGCAGCTTACAATTTTGGGATACAACCCAGTGTGCTCAGCAATAGCCTTCATTCCATTGTATATGCCTGCTTATTACTAAGCGGCATTTTACAAGTCAGCTTATTGCCCCCAACAATCTTGGGTCCTCAATTTACCTACCCCGAGAGGATGGAAGGCTGAGTCAACCTTGAGCCTGGTGGGATTCGAGCCTACAGCAGTTGTAGGCAGCTGGATCTTAAGAGCAGGCATTTAACAGCCTGAGCTACCAAGGCTCATAAATAAAATAAATACAAGGGGCTTCATCTGTTTTCTGTGACTGTTTGTTTTGTATCCCACCCTGGGTCATCACAGGACCTCACTAATTGCTTTCACTTTGCCCCATACTCGTCTTTCACATATAGAGACATGGGAACTGGTGCTGACTTAGAAACATTAGCCATATGGATAAAGGAGATAAATCAGTACAGGTCAACTAACGACCACAATTGAGCCCAAACTTAATGTTGCTAAGTGAGAAATTCGTTAAGTGAGTTTTGTCCCATTTCACGATTTTTCTTGCCACATTCGTTAAGTGAATCACTGCAGTTGTTCAATTAGTGACACGATTGTTAAGTGAATCTGGCTTCCCCATTGACTTTGCTTGTCGGAAGGTCGCAAAAGGAGATCACATGACCCCGGGACACTACAACCGTCATAAATGTGAGTCAAGCATCCAATTGTAAATCATGTGACCATGGGGATGCTGCAATGGTCATAAAGGTATGAAAAGTGATTATAACTCATTTTTTCAGTGCCGTTGTAACTTCGAACGGTCACTAAGGGAACTGTTGTAGGTTGAGGACTACCTGTAGTAACTTTTGCCAATGGTGAGGGATCCTTATGTGATGACCCAGGGTGGGATACAAAATAAACACAGTCACAGAAAACAGGTAAATCCCCTTTTATTCCTTCACCTTGCTTCCAAGCTCCAAATATCCTTGACTGAAGACAAAAAACTCCCACACAGGCAGTTACCAGAAAGAGGAAATACTGTTTAAATTATAAAGAGCAAAAGACAACACAAACCAGACAAGATAAAGGCTGGAAAACGTCCACAGATAACAGAACACGCACTGGGAAGGACGCCAAACTCAGAGAGGAACCATAAACTAGAGATATTTCCAGGCTTTGTTTCCAGCACTCGCCCCTACACATGTCCGTCCTCTTATTCAGTTGTCACAGCTGCAGCCCATGAAGAGGATCAAGGCCCTCTCCTTCCCAGTAGACCATGTCTCTCCCTTATCCTCTCCTCCCTGCCTGCCTTAGGATGGATAGGGGATGGGCCTGGGTCCTCTGACTGCCCAGCCGGCCTCTGCCCTTCCCCAGCCTCCTGCACAACCTCCAGAGCCACACTTCCACTCCCTGTCGGCTGTTCCTCCTCTCCCTCAGAGTCAGTCCCACCAGGGCATGACACCTTAGTTGGAAATGAAGCAAAGCCAGGGAAATCCACCCATCTTTTGACTTGCATTAAAACACAAAGGACAGCACCACTACCTGGGAATTGACAGTGAAGTTTGCCGACTGACCAACTAGAGGCAGGTACTTTAACACAACTGTCTGGCTATAACCTCCTTTTAGTCATTAAGTAAAAGGATTATTTTGCTACTTTTTTGGTGTGGTTTTGCTTAAAGAAATCCTTTTGCGTTCAGTACTGTCCTGTGTTCACAAATAGAGTGGGGTTCAGTCATTCACCAGCCGCTAAAACAGTTGTCCTGGTACAGAATGTGGGGCAAATAGACCAGCTGTTAACTGTGCTTTCCTACCATGTCTGTTTTCCATCTGGAACTGGAGGAAGCATCCTGAATTCCGAATTGTCTTTCTCCGTGGGTGATCTTGTAACTCCCCGGGTGGCAGAGGCATGGTTGAAATTTTCATTGAGGTTATTGGCAGGATATGTTGAGGAAATCAGTAATGCTGATGCCTCTTCCGTGACTAGCTTCTTTTCATATTCAAGATTGAATATGTGGCTTTCGTACAGTGGCGAGGGCATTACTGAAACATAGATGGGAGGAAAATAATTACATCCAGATATTGATTGTGGGAAATGATGAGTGACACATGATCCACAGGTAGAAACTCTTCCCTTGATTGAAGTATCAACTGAGGTTATAATGTATTTACGTTACAGGCGGTCCTTGCCTTATGACCTCAATGGAGCCCACTTTGCCATAGTTGCTAAGTGAATCACTGCAATTGTTAATGTGCTAACTTGGTTGTTAAGTGAATCTGGCTTCCCCATTAACTTTGCTTGTGAGAAAATCCCAAAAGCTGATCACATGAGCTCGGGACTCTGCCAAGATTTTGATCATGTGGCTATGGGGATGCTGCAACAGTTGTTAAGTGTGGAAAATGGTCATAAATCACTTTTTTTCAGTGCCATTGTAACTTGGAACAGTCACTGAATGAATGATTGTAAGTCCAAGACTTGGGTGAGAAACTATCCATGCTTTAGGTAGTGTACTCATAGATTTGGTTTGCAAATTATGTTCAAAAAAAGATTACTCAGTGACAATATTTGAAATGACAAAGAAGCTGCCAGCCATGAGTTGCGTTTATGTAGGCAATCACCAAGAATGTAGTAGTCTCAAAGGTGCTTTTTTCAAAAGGCAGCTGGACTGTATTTTTCCGAGGAGGAAGAAGAAGAGGAAGAGGAGGAAGGAGGAGAGAGAGAGAAGAAGAAGAAGAAGAAGAAGAAGAAGAAGAAGAAGAAGAAGAAGAAGAAGAAGAAGAAGAAGAAGAAGAAGAAGAAGAAGAAGAAGAAGAAGAAGACCACCCTCCATAGCACCTGTAGGCCAGACAAGGAATAATGGATGGAACTGAACAAGGAGAAGTTTAACCTGGAAATAAGGAGAAATTTTCTGACAGTGAGAGGAATCAATCAGTGGAACAACTGGCCTTCAGAAGTTGTGGGAGCTTCATCACTTGGGACTTTCAAGAAGAGATTGGACTGCCCCACCCCAATCCTGTCAGAATTAATCCCTCCTTAGCTCCCCACCATCCTGCCAGAAACAATGAAGTTTCTTCGATGAAAATGAAATGTCTTCTTTTTCCTCAAGGAAAAAAACAGTCCAGTTGCCTTTTGAAAAAAGCACCTTTGAGACTACTACATTCTTGGTGATTTCATACATACATGCAAAACCTTTTGCATGCATCAGTGCTTTAGGTCTATGGAGATTCTCACTCATCCAGGTCATGGTTGCCCCAACGGTGCTTTTTCAAGAAGCACCTGGACTTTCTGGTTTTTCTTTGAAGATGTTTCAGTTCTCATCCAAGAAGCTTCTTCAGCTCTGACTGGATGGCAAGGAGTCAGAGCTGAAGAAGTTTCTTGGAACAAAAATGAAACGTCTTCAGAAAGTCCAGTTGCCTCTTGAAAAAGCACCTTTGTGATATCAGTACTTTTAATGTACAGCACAACCTCTCCCGCTTCCCTGCCCATCATGTGCAAGGATTCCATGTCAGATATATAAGAATCATTTAGCAGGCAAATGTGAGAGTGGGAAGATATGAAAAATGCTAATTGAAAGGCTAAACCCTTTAAACAATAAGGGATATTCATTTAGAGAAACCTCTTTTTTTTCCCTTTTTCCCACAAGCTGGAAATAAAATATGATGAAAAGAGAAGTTGGCACTTAGAGGTAGCAATAGACCAAACTTTGCAACGTTGTTAGTAATGTGGCTTCTTTTTTTCTCTCCTAATTATACAGATTGCAAATTTCATGGTGAGTACATGGACAGGACCACCAGCCATGAAGTCTCTCTTCACTCGAATGTTCTGTTGTAAAAGTTGTCCAAATATTGTGAAAACCAATAACTTCATGAACTTTCAGAGCTACTTTCTGCAAAAGGTAAAAAAAAAAAGCAATTTATCATCTTACTTGATTTTCTAAACCCAGCAGCTTTCCACAGTAGAGGTTGGTTCAAGAATGGATTTGAATAATATGAGGAAAAAACAAAAGCAGTTGCTGTTATTTGATACGTTTGTTATCATTGTTAGGGGTAGCATTTCTTTGCAATGAAGAACAAAATATCCATTGGAAAAATGGTAATTATTGTTTTATTAAATTGTTTGCCCAAAGGTAAGCAGAAATAAATTTAATTAGATACGTTTGGACAACTTGTCTATGGTTTGTATCCAATATTTTTGTGCTTGGCTAATTTGGTATATTCTCATAGCTGCTTAATTGCATGGTTAGTGGCCTTTATCATTTCCTGCTGTTAACCAATTGGGAAATAGGGATGGAATATATCGCTATATTTGTACCATGTACAATTTCGTTAATACATTTCATTTAGCAATAGCCACTGTACAATTGAACAAATACCAGAAAAAAGCCATAAAAGGTATACAGAACTTCCATTTCCAAAACCATTTTGTTTATCAGGAGATAGCAATCCATCTGCCTAGCCACTTACTGGTAAATAGTGTACTCAATGAAGAATCTGCTCTGATGCCGCAAATCAATTTTTAAATGTAGTCTCATACCTCCGCTTCTTCAGAATGGGGGACTATGAGCCACAGGAGTAATTTTATTGGGGGATTTTGTGTGACACTAATCTTACCATTGGGGAGTGAAATTAAATAGAGAATACCATGTGGAAGGTGGAATGAAGTTGTACGATCTTATGTTTTAACTAAAATTTGAACTGAAACAATTACTAGTTGGGGTTTTGTGTTTTTTCCCCCCACAGACAATGCCAGTTGCAATGGCCTTGCTGAGAGATGTTCACAATCTGTGTCCTAAAGAGGTTTTAATGTTCATTTTAGACCTGATCAAGTACAATGACAACAGAAAAAACAAGGTTGTAAGTTGTCTAAATTAACAGCCTTTTTAAAATTCATGGCTCTATTGATTTTATGTTACAGGACAAGTACAAAGTCTAGACACTAAGGCAGGACAGGTAGATGATAAAGATAACTAGTAAGGGATCTGAGATCCAAAACACCCGATTCTTAGATTTACACACTAGGAAGTTTCCACAATGGGTTCCATGGCTAAAAATATCCTTGACTTTGGCACTTGGTGTCCAAAGTCAAGGATATTTAAATAACTTCAAGAATTAAAATTGGGGACTAGATTCAAGATTGAAAGCAATGAAATATTTGGTTGTTTAAAGAATGAAAGGAGTTCTTCAGAAAGTTCCTGGGTAGTTGTGTATGTTGCAGAGCATTTCCAGAGGTATGGATGCAGGAAAGGATAAGTTATAAATACCAGACAGAGAAAATAAGGAGGGGTGCCCAGATCTTCAGCCAAATTATTTAGGGGTGGGGAAGCTTCAGGACTGGTTCACAATTTAAACAGGATCTGCACTGTCCAGATTAGAGATTTCTGGAGAAGTTTGAAAAGATGGTAGGCATGTGCTTGTATAAGCAGTGTGCGAAACCTATTGAACGTTCTTTTGGGAAAGGTTTCCTTTTTTGTATCCTTTAGGTGATGCCTTTCCTATTTGTAAAGCTTTGAGGTTGTTTTATCTTTGTAACTGCTAGTTCAAATGAACTAGTGTTACTATTTAAAGCAGGGGTCCTCAAACTTGACAACTTTTAAGACTTGTGGACTTCAACTCCCATAAATCTGGGAGTTGAAATCCACAAGTCTTAAAGTTGCCAAGTTTGGAGACCTCTGATTTAAAGCCTGTCTCGTTGCATTTTATTGTTGGCATACAATTGTTGCGACTTTCTATTGCATGCATTTTTAGTGTCAGCCAATTTCAGGGATATAGGGGTATAAAACAAGCAAGCAAGTTCCTTGGGTTCAGCCCCGTAAGCAGTTTCTTTGTGCATAAATCCAATTTGGACACTGGGGTTTATCTGTGCTGATGGCTCCTTTCTTTGATTTTAGAGCAGCCAGTTTAATGGAATGTGTCCGGCAGATGCTTTCCTTTGTAATACTCTGCACTGCATCTTAATAAATTTCACTCTTTGACTTTAGTTTTCAGACAACTATTACCGTGCGGAACTGATTGATGCGCTAGCAAACTCTGTAACTCCTGCAGTCAGCGTGAACAACGAAGCCCGGACTTTGGACAATTTAAATCCTGATGTGCGCCTTATTCTTGAGGAGATCACCCGATTCTTAAACATGGAAAAACTGCTACCCAGTTACAGACACACAATTACAGTCAGGTATGATACAGAAATATTACAATTTTCTGAAAATCTGAAATCTGAAAGAAAGTTAGGTGAATCTCCTCCTCCCCACCCCTTAAATTTGTACTGCTTGATTCAGTCATTCAAATCTTGCAACAAGGTGCTTTTAAGAATGTTCTGATTTTTATCAGTAAATGCATGAGAGACAAAGCAGAAATTTAACAGGTGACTGGAATTTTTTTCCCCCCAGAAAAAAACTCTCTCGAGAATAATAACCAATAAGCATTATTAAAAACATTTGTACTGTAGTTCTTTAACATTATTTTCTACATAAGCTGTGATGGAAGCTAAAGGTTACAATTTATGATAGTCAGTTAAGGGTGTTTTAAATAGAGGTCTATACCGTTGTAAAACAAGTTTCAGTCCATGCTGTTTGTGTCACAGAACAGTGTCTTGACAAGCTTAAATCAGGAGGGGACTCTCCTGCATGGGGACACAAAGAGAAAAATAAAAAGCCACAGGAGCTAAGATTCTTGATATAGGGTTATTTCCATAATTTGTTTACAAGGATTTTCTTACTATAGATGAGTCGATGCTGTACTGGATAACACCATGAAAATGTTAAATTGTTTTTATGTTTCTCAATAAGTTTCAGCAGCCTTCTTTTAATTAACATCACACTTCTGTAAGATTATACTATGCACAATTTGAAGAGTTAATTATAGGTGGTCATCGACTACAGGTAGTCATTCTGCAACTTTTTGAAGTTATGATGGCACTGAACAAATGTTGGTTATGTTTGGTCCTTGGAGTTCTGGCTATACCAGCACCTCTGTGGTCATGTGACTGGGATCTGGGTGATTGGCAGATTACACTTATGATCAGTTGTAGCCTGCCTGATGACATGGTCACTATTTTCAACCTTTCCTGCTGGCGTCCCCAGAAAGTCAAAAGAGAAGGTAGATTGCAAGTTGCTGGGATAAGTCTTCCCCATCTGTACATTCTCCCCCCCAGTCTCTTGGCACCCATACTACACTGGCCTTTCATACACGCCCCTCACATGCACCCAGCCCATGCCACGCCTCTTGCACATCTCCTCGCATGCCTGTCATGTTCTGCACTTCTTGTGCACACCCAACCCATTCCGCATCTCTTGTTCGCCTCATTATACCTGTGAGCCCCACCCTGCCTCTCATACCCTGACTTGTGCCACTTGTGCTCTTACACACTTCCTCACATCCTGCTTTGCACTCCTGTGCACAGTCCTCCACTTCTGAATATCCCCTTGCTCGCTCACCACCCCACAGCAACCACTTACTTCCCTGCTAGCCTGGCACTTGCAACTTCCTGACAGTTTCCCCATTGACTTTGGTTGTAGGAACCTGGCAGAAAGCTGCCTTGCCTAATGATTGTGGGATTTGATTAATGATAACAGTCAGGACCACTGCTAAGCTAAACAATGCAGTTGTGCTTTATTAACGTATTGCTTAGTAACAAAAATTCCGGTACCGATTGCCATTGCAAACTGAGAACTACCTACAATGGATTTTCCATAATTCAGAAATTATGATACTCTTTGGTTTGTTTTGATCAAGCCAAAATATGTTTTTGTTTGTTTTATTTCTAGTGGCTATAAATTTGGATTTTACAGCTGTTTTCTTTTTCCCCTGTGTCTTTCCTTCACAGCTGTTTAAATGCAATTCGGATCCTGCAGAAAAACGGACATGTTCCAAGCGATCCTGCTGTCTTTAAATCTTACGCAGAATATGGCCATTTTGTAGATATCGAATAGCAGCTTTGGAAGCGGTTGTTGACTATACAAAAGGTGGGGAGGATAATGCGGTTTGTGTGTGTGTGTGTGTGTGTGTGTGTGCATGTGTGTTTTAACAAAAGCAGCTCCCAGATTTCTTTAATGTTCTTTTAACAATGTATTTGTATTTTAAAGCATAGAGGCAGCCCATCAACCCTTCAGAAATTTTGTGACTCTCTGCAGTCCCATTATGTTCAGGGAAGGATGTCTCTTTTATCTATTCCCTAGGTTAATCAGACAGCCTATGGAGAAAATAACCCCTTCCTGCAATTTTATAGATTTCACTGTTGTTATGGGTGTGGCAACAATAGCCTTGTCTGTAACTTAAATATTTCTGCCAATATTTCTAGATTGATGAAGCTCTTCCCAACCTGGGAACACAGCGGTGCTTAAAAGTTTGTAAACTCTTGTCCCACAGTTGCTTTTTTTCAAGAGGCAACTGGACTTTCTTGTTTTTTCTTTGAAGACGTTTCGCTTCTCAGCCAAGAAGCTTCTTCAGCTCTGACTGGATGGTGGGGACTGGGAAGAATCCAGTCAGAGCTGAAGAAGCTTCTTGGTTGAGAAGTGAAACGTCTTCAAAGAAAGTCCAGTTGCCTCTTGAAAAAAGCACTTTTGAGACAATCATGACCTGGATGACTGAGAATCTCCATAGACATTTGTAAACTCTTGAATTTTCAGTCTTTCTGCATAAATACGATCTAGAACAAGGGTCCCCAACTCCCAGTCTGTGGACTGGCACCGGTTCACGGCATACCAGCAACTGGACCACACAAACAAGCAAAGCCCCATCTACAGTATGCAGCCAGCACGCAAAACCACACCCCCTCCATTCCACGGGAGAAAACTTTCTCCATGGAACTGGTCCCTGTTGCCCAAAAAGGTTGGGGACCACTGGTCTAGAACATGATCTGTTCTCCACATAAGTCCCAAAACTAGATAAAGAGAACCCAATTCTACAAATGAGTTTGGGACATCACGTTTCATAACTGCATTTTAGACCACATTTGCCCAGAAATATTGAACATTCAAAAGGTTCTCAAACTTGTAAACATGACTATAGTAAGTTGGAAAAATGCAGCTTCTCTGTCATTTGCTGGCTGTCATCAGCATAATGCCTGTTCTCAAAATTTTGTTTTAAAAAAAATTGTAAGCGTCTTCTTTCTCTTTCCCCAAGAACGTTTTCTAATTTCTGTTGATGGGTGAGATTGACCATCTTGTTTAACAGGACGTATTTTTATTCTTATAGTTGACCGAAGTTATGAGGAACTGCAGTGGCTGCTAAACATGGTCCAGAATGATCCAGTGCCCTATGTCAGGTTAGCCTTTTCTCAGGGAGCAACATTGCAGGATTTCTATTTATTTTACATATAAATAATATCCTAAATGTAAAATTGCTTTTTCCAATAGCTCATTTTTAGCCACCTGGTTAAAAAAGAATATTTTGGTTTATATATCTCAAAGGATTTTGCCCTTTTTCTTTTCTTTCTTTTTATAGAAAATATAATGTGCTGCTTTGTTTTCTTTCCTTGGAGAAAAAAAATACAGGGTTCTGTTAGCCATAGTCCCATTTTCAGGGGTAACGATTTGTAAGGCATCTTAGTTTCTCAAGACATGGGCATTATCCTCAGGTCATAGCTAAGTTCATACAACATGCCAGACTAAATTATATTGATCAGTTTGTATAAAATAAGACTCTATGTCAGGGGTCTTCAAACTTGACAGCTTTAAGACTTGTGGACTTCAACTCCCAGAAGTCTTCCTCCAGTCATGTTAGCTTAGGAATTCTGGGAGGTTTTTTTATTATTATTATTTTATTATTTTATTTTATTTATTTTTTAATTACATTTATATGCCGCCCTTCTCCGAAGACTCAGGGGCTTACAATTTTGGGATACAACCCAATGAGCTCAGCAATAGCCTTCATTCCATTGTATATGCCTGCTTATTACTAAGCGGCATTTTTACAAAATCAGCTTATTGCCCCCAACAATCTTGGGTCCTCAATTTACCTACCCCGAGAGGATGGAAGGCTGAGTCAACCTTGAGCCTGGTGGGATTCGAGCCTGCAGTAATTGTAGGCAGCTGGAACTTAAGTGCTAGGCATTTAGCAGCCTGCACCACCAAGGCCCCCACCAAGTTGAAGTCCACAAATCTTAAACTTACCAAGTTTGAAGACCCTTCCTCTGTGTCTTACGTGAAGTTATATTCACACGTTATATGAATATAGCTTATAGCCATAGTATTCAGATTGTTACTGCTTGAGTCAATAAGTTTAGATTATCAGTTTCAGTTTCAAATTATGGATAATTAACAAGACAGCAGCCCTTTTCCATTTCAACATGAAGTAAGGATTGTTTAAAGTGAAATCCTAAAACTGATGAGAAAATAATAAGTTTTTCTGTTTTTCCTAACAATTGCCCATATTCAACTAGTTTGAAAAATATAGCATGACAGATCTTTTATGTTTTTTGAGGGTGGAGATTCATTTTATTATTTTTTCCTATAATTTTTTTCCTTTAAATTCATACAACTCACAGTGTATTCTGAGCAGAATAAGTAATCATTCTATGTGGATACTAAAAAAATATTACCGTACTTGATTTCTGGTTTGTAATTGCTGACAAAGATTATAAATGATACACTTCTTGAATGTTTTGCTTGATGATTTTAAGCTAGAGAGAGAATAGTTCAAGTCTGTATGCCTAATGACCTGAATAATGACAACCTTTGAACAATTTAGTTTCTTTTCCCTATTGGTTTTTTTCATTTTTTTTAAAGATTAGGCATATTTACAGAATGTGATTTCCTAAAACTTTGTGAAAGCAAATGAGTGAGTTTGAGTCTATAATACTAAAGGTAAGGACTTGCTCTAAAATTTGAGAAGTGCAAGAAATAAAAAAAACTGCAAGTTAGAATTTGTTATAGATTAAAAGTTGATTTTTGTCTTCTTTTAGACATAAAATATTAAACATGTTGACAAAGAATCCACCGTTTACCAAGAACATGGAATCTCCTTTATGCAATGAAGCTTTGGTTGATCAACTCTGGAAACTTATGAATTCAGGTTAAATATTTTCCTTAATTACTTACAGTTTTTATAATATAGAACATAAATTATTTATTTTGGTACATTATGTATACTAAACAGCTGTCCCTACACTTACATTTGCTTATCTCTTAAATCTTACTGATTTTAGAAGGCCTTCTTTTATTAAATTCATATTCTTTTCTAGCATGGTACTCAAAGCAATATGTACTTACTGCCTTTATTCACTGTATATACTGTATGTTTCCCAGACATTCTCTATTGATATACAGACTAAGGCTGAACATACATTTTTATATATGTTCAGAATTTACCTTATGCCGCTGTAGTCTAAAGCACACAAATGGAACTTATTTGGACTTAATTCCTGCACAATTTCCTCCAACATAGACTTCGTCTTTTAGTCAGTTCTGCAATAAACATTATTCTAAGTATACTATAAATGGAAATCACCCCCGTCGTATACGGGGTTTGCTTTTGTAATAGTGAACTAATGGCTCAGTTTTGATCCTCAGGGTAGGCTTTTCCGAAATTCAGCTGAACTTGAAAAAAGAAATGTCACATCAATAAAATCCACTGATTTCTCTAAGAAGAATTAACATAATTGACAGGGCCAGAGGTGATCAAAATCTTCAGATGCTGACTCCTTCTTATATAATGAGGGAGAATACATAAAAAATAATATTCAGCAAATTTATTCAACTGTTCATTGAGGATGAAGTTAGTTTTTATGCAGTTAAGACTTTCTCCTGATAGAACCATTTCCATCAGCAAAACTGAGAGGAGGCTGTTCTTCCCTTTTCGGCCCTTCACGCAACCTGTCTGTGAGCTTACATCTTACATATTAACACACATGTTCTTTGTTTCAAATTAATTTGATTAGGGTTGGGTCTGGCAGCGAGGGGAATCTACCCACATATTAATTTGTTGCCACAAGTTGTAGTAATGGCTACTGCCTTAGATGGGGTTAAGAAATTCGTGAGACTTAGATAAATTGAAGTGTTGGGCCTTTGTGTTTATATGGCACTTCTGGTGTCAGAGGTCTAACATCCTGCTTCCCAGAGAGGCCAAACATACTTCTGATTATGGAGGCAGTTTTTTCCCACTAATCCCTCCCAGGAAGTGGTGTACAGTGGCACTTCTGATTCTCATAACAACTCCTTGGGGTTTTTTAATCTCTGATTAATCATTCGTATAAAAATATGGTCTGGACTTTTTTTTAAAAAAGAGTTTTTGCAAGCAAAGCATGAGTGGAATACTGATGTGTCTTTTCCTAGTAAGATGCTCTTTTTAAATACACGATACTTTAGAGAAGAAAAATGCTGCACCAGAGTTCTATTACGTGTGTGTGTGTGTGTGTGTGTGTGTTTGTGTAACAGACCCTGTCTTTCCAAGAGTGTAAACATTGATTTTCACCTGACCAATTGTTTATAACAAATTTCAAAACATTTATGATATGACTTTAATCTCGTGTGACCTTTTTCCTTTTGCAAGTTTACAGCTGTGTAGCGGCTTCAGTAATTGGGTGGCAATTTTTGGAAGGCTTTGCTAAAAGTCAAATTCAAAAAGTTTGGATTTTGTCTTGCATTTAAAAAAACCACTGAAGCAAATTTGCCGCATAAAGTTAGTCTTTTAACTTATTGACCTTATTGTAACAAAAGGAGTGATAACAGAAGAAAGATTCTTGGGTTTTTTTTTTTTTTGAAGGGTTAGCTGCAAATCTCTGTGAGTCACGTGGACTTTTTATTTGAATTGTACTTTATGTAAAGAACAATTGTGAAGTCCCAGACTACCAGGAAGAATATTTAGTAAGATAAACTCTCTTGGGAAGGCCTGTGGAAATAATCAGATCTTCACCATGTTATTACACATTAAGGGGAATGTAAACTGCCTCCCAGAATAAAGCTAGAACTAATGAATTCCTTTAAAGTTTGTAAATGCATATTCATACTTGAAATATCCGCTTCCAAGGCAATCAGTATATTCCACAACAACTGGTTTTAAAGTTCAGATTGCATACTTTTTATTGTTACCATTATCTGAGTGAACAAATTAATGCTTGGCAATGAACTGGGTTTTTTTTTTCTGTCTGTGCTGAAATCAGTAGAATCAGAAATTGGAAAGAAAAGCAAGAGAAAATAATCTCTGGTTTATTATCTTCTTGAAGATGGGTTCAACTTTGGATGGCAAGAACTGTTGAGCTCCATTTCATTGTGTTTTTAGCTTTCTTATCAGGGCAAAAAGATCTTTGTGTCCATACAGTATCATATGCTGCAGGGTCTTGTGACAGTTGTATATATATATATGTATATATTTGAACTGTCTTGTAATTTTCCTCTTTGCTGAGTTGAGCTTGAGACACACCCCTTTTACTTAAATTTACTAGCTATTTTTTCCCTTTCTGGGAACCGTTTGCTAAAATATACTGTATATTTCAAAATATTGTTGCTTCCCCTATTATAAATATATCTTTTCTTGGCTTTGCATGCCACTAAATGTATAGTCATTAAAGCTAATGACTAATAAACCTATGTCTATAGGTTTACATCCACCGGTATAATATTACACACCCACACCCATAGATCCATCTGTGCACGTGCGCGCGCACGCACACACGCACACACAGAGTATATAGAGGAACTGACCTTTTAAAATCTCAACTTGTTTCAGTGTAAGATGTGACGACTGTACCAGAGGTGATATTCAGCAGGTTCTGACCAGTTCTGGAGAACTGGTAGCAGAAATTTTGAGTAGTTCGGAGAACCGGCAAACACCACCTCTGACTGGAGATTTTACAGTATCATTCCCCTGCCAAGCCCACCCAGCCACACCCACAGAACCGGTAGTAAAAAAAATTTGAATCCCACCACTGGACTGTACATGCAGTCCTCGCTTACTGAACACTTGTTCAGCAACTGTTTGAAGTTACAACATGGGAGATTTCTGATTGGTTCTCAAAGCCACCATTGTTGCAGTCTTGTGAATATGATTGGGCTCTTCACAACCGGTGTGCATTTATGATAGTTGCAGCTTCCAGCGATGACATGATTGTCAGCTGGCTTTCAACAAGCAAAGATAGTGGGGAAGCCAGTGGGAAATTGCAAGTCACTGTCACATGATGTGCTTGAAGACTCACAGCGATTCACTTAACAACTGGCAACTGGAGCTGATGTAAGTCAGGTGCAGTCACCTGGCATTTCACTTTATGACCGCATCCCTTAGTGGCAGATTTGCCAGTCCTAACTGCAATTGGTAGCCCGTAGTTGATATATTTAATGTCCATTTGTTGGAAGTATTTAATAAAAAATACAATGAATATTTTGTCAGCTAAAAGTAAGAAGTAAAAACAACATTGCTAGTTATTTCTTGCTAATGTTCGCTCAGAATGCCTGTTGTTTACAAAATGGTATCAGAACTTGAGGTACAGCCATTTGTTCAGCAACGGTTTGAAGTGGCAACTGGTGCTGAATGAAAGGACTTCTGTCCGGTTCTTGGAAGTTCCAGCCGTTTCAGTTCCACGGCTTTCCCATGAACAAAATTCTGGCACTTGTCAACTTGTTTTTACTTATGCCGGTTGCAGTGTCCCACAGTCATGTGATCCAGGAGTGTCAAACTGGCGGCCCGCATGCGTCACACGCAGGCCACGTCCACCCCAGCTCTGTGAAGGGGAAAACGTCATGTGACAGCAATGTGACGCCGTGAGTTTGACACCCATGATGTGATCACCATTTGCAACCTTGCCGGCTAACAGAATGGGGAAGCCAAAAAGGGAAGCTGCAATTTGCTCAGGTAACTCCTCCCCCACCCCCAGCACACGTGCACACACAGAGATCTTTGTTTGCACACACCATACTCTCCTTCCCTCTTTTGCTGCATGCATGCACCCACCAGCAATGTCCTTCCTGGGTCTTCATGTACTTGTACAGCACTCTCCTCCCTCCCTCTGTTAACTCAAATGCACCTCACTCTTCTTCCATCCTTTGCTAATGTGCATGCACCCACAAATGCCCTCCTGGGCCTCCCTATGCACGTGCGCGCGCGCGCACACACACACACACACACACCATCCTATTTCCTGGCCCTCACTGTGCTTGGAGGCACCTACCAGTGCCCTCCTTCCTAGGCCCGTCTGCCCTTGCCTGCACCCATGCCCTCTCTTGCCAGCCTTTCTCCTCTTGCAAGCACCTTGTGCCCTCCTTCCCTGGCCTTCCTGAGTTTGTGCCACACCGCAACATCCCCCTCTCCCAACTTGTGCACGGTCAGCATTGGGTGTCTCCCACCTCTCTGCAGCACCCCTACTTCCTTTACCTGGGAATTTCTCTGCTTCTCCCTTAAACGGCCCTCAACCTGGAGTTACCAGTTGTCGGATCGTCATTGCTAAGCAGTGCAGTCATTCGAAATTGCGCTTCACACCGGCAATCCCAGTCCCCATGGCTGTCATAACCCCTAGGACTACCTGTAGAGTTGAAGTTGATACCTTTCTGAGAGCTCTTTCCCCTTGCTGTGGATGGTGCAGCAGAAGGCATCGTGTCTGTAAAGGTGACTCTTTGCTCTCTCTCTTTGTTCCCCAAGGTACGTGCCATGATTGGAGGCTGCGCTGTGGTGCCGTCGACCTGTACTTCACCCTGTTTGGTCTTAGCAGGCCTTCCTGTTTGCCCCTGCCAGAGCTCGGCTTGGTCCTTAACCTCAAAGAAAAGAAAGCTGTGCTGAACCCGACGATAATCCCTGAGCCCGGAGCAAATGGCCCGGAACCTCCTAACAATCCAAACTCTCTGGGTCAAATAGTTGGCTTCCAAAGCACAGTAAGCAAATTCCGCTCCTCCCCCCACCCCCAGTTCCTTGCACACCCTGAAACTCCCTTCTTCACCCATAGCAGCTCAGTTTCCCACAGGGGTCTCCGTTTTTAACCCTTGTTCTTCCTGATATCATTGCAGCCTGCTTCCCTTGGCCAAAGCTTATCTCCACTCTCCCCTAGGCCATTTATTTAATCAGGCTGTAATTTAATTTTTCCTCATCCAAGTTGCTTGAAAAAGTGAACACCATGCCTGTATCCTATCCATAGAAAATTTGACCCTAATGGGGAGGGAAGCCTCCATAAACGATGGCACAGATGTTAAGGTATCAGTCTGGGTGATAAATTGCCACATGACAAGTGGTGACAAGCATAAACAAATGTGGCTTTGGCTTTTTCCTCTAGGCCTGTGATGGCGAACCTATGGCACGCGTGCCAAAGGTGGCATGCAGAGCCATTTGTGCCGGCACATGAGCTGCAGGCAAACTTACCTCACTGTGCATGTGCGCGCCTAACAGCTGATTTTTTGAGAGGCTTGAAAAAAAACCTCTGCAGGCTTTTTAGGATGAATAACAGGCCCGTTTCATCACTTCCTGTAACCAGAAGTGACAAACAGGCCTATTATTCGGCCTAAAAAGCCTGCAGAGGTTTTTTTCAGCCTCTGAGGTCAAAAGGCCTCAAACTGGCCGAAAATCAGCTGTGAGACAGTGCAGGTAAGGGGGGATTGCAAGCATATGCAGGGGGTGTCAGGGGGCACATTCTCTTCTGGGTGCTGGCATGCGAGCATGCGAGTGCCAGCACGCGCACAGTTTTTGGCACAGAACCCCAAAAGGTTAGCCACCACTGCTCTAGGCTGACGCCCTTTTTTTTATTAGCAAAACACGTCCTTTCAGTAAAAGGCTGTATTAAGAATCTTACTTGTACAGCTCAACTTATAAAGGTAGCTTTGTTTTGACATTGGTCATAACATGATTAATAATATCCTCTCTCCCCCACTATTCTAGTAATCTTGTACGTCTAGGGGCCTAATATCCTATTAAAAAAATAAGGAATGCCTGTCATTGTTTAGTAACATATTTATGATTTGGCTGGTTTGGGAGGATGACAGCTCATTCCATTGTGTCCAGTAGGAATAATTGCATTTGTGTTCTGAAGAATTACTCCTACAGCTGATATTGTGAAAGACCCCAAATGTATTACATTCAGTTCCCAGTAAGTTAGAATTGTTGTTTATATTCTTGTTATCCCACTATTATTAATATTTCCAAATTTAATTTTTTAATTGCTTCTCAAGGAAGATGATCACCTTATTAAGGAAACATCAATCCTTCCCCTTCCACATCAGCAAGGATTGAAGAGGAAGGCTGATACACCTCTTGGGTCTCCACTGGAACCTGGACAGATACTTGAGAAGACCGAAGATAGCAAAGTCAAGCTCAAAATAAGGGTAGGTCAATGGTAGATAGTGGGAGAACCATGCATGCTCCAGTCTTAAACATCAGATATCACTTATATCGTTCTATATTTGCCTGTGAAAAAAATCCAGCCCCTTTTGAAAGGTGGCTTGTATCTTATCACATGATTCTTTGAGTTATGGACTACATAAGATACTCCAAGTAGCTTTTGACACTACTATATCTAGTACCGTGTTTCCCTGAAATACAACCTACCCCGAAAGTAAGCCCTAGCTTGATTTTTACACGTGCGCCCAATATAAGCCCTATCTCCAAAATAAGTCATGGTTAACACCTCACCCATTCCAGGGTGCACAGGGTAGGGCAAGGAACATGGGTAAAAATTAAGCTTGGGTAGGGTGGAGCTGCCCTACTTACCAGGCCTTGTACACCCCAACACCTGCCTTGCCTTGCTGGCCCACTTCTGCAGCCGCTTGCCACTGCTTTCATGCATTGCCCCCGGCCTCTGTTTTGCTGTCAGAGGTCTTCAGGAAAGGCCTCTGCAGCCGAGAAACTGGCTCTGGATTGATGCTCACAGCACCCCCTGGCCTTGTTTCACCATCAGAGGCCTTCTGGAAAGGCCTCTGGAGGCAAGAAACAAGGTCCAGATTGACGTGCGTAGCCAGCCTCAGAGGCCTCTGCAGCCGATAACAGCTCCGGATCGATTGGCTGAAGGCCTTTCCTGAATGCATCTGACAGCGAAATGGAGGACAGTGGCGACGCGCACAAGTGGTGACAAGCAGTCGCAGAAGAAGTGGACAGGCAGCGGGCTCCTGCTGGGTGGGGCTGTCGGTGCCACCGCCACCACAAGGGGAGTCAGTGGAAGACACCCCAGTAATAAGATCTGGAGTCTTATTTTCAGGGAAACATGGTATCTTCATCTGTCCCATAGTGCTAAGAAATTGCTAATACCAGGAGGATCTGACTGAGTAATCCATTGTCTGCTGCATTTTACGTTTGTATTAATAGCCATATCTTAAGGTGAACAAACCAATAGTTCTCATTCTAGGAGCAATTGGCAGTAAATGAAATTTGGCTGTTTTAAAAACCAAGTTCTTTGTTTTTAAACCAGGTTGCTTATTATAATTATTTTCCATAGATGTGGAAAAGAAAAAAACCGACATATTAGCTGGTGATTAGCACTCCTTATATATGTTTTGGCTGTGTTTGTTTTCTAATATTGCAGTTTTCAAATTCCCAAGAAGAAGAAGAGATTGACATGGATACGGTTCATGACAGTCAAGCTTTTATCTACCATCATTTAAATATGCTGGAAAGACCATCAACACCAGGTTAGTGTTGGGTGGATAAAAGTCAATATTTTTTTTAAAAAACTATTCTAATGTTTAACTTTACCAAAATCTGATTTAAAATTTTAATTTTAAAAGGCAGTAATCTCTTGTTTACCAAAGTGTAAAAAAGTGGTTATTATTCACTCACAAAAACATGCAAAATCTGTATTTAAAAGTTATGGTTTGTTCATGTTCATATGTAGTATATTCACATGGTCATTCATTTCGGTCTTTCATATCTTCATCATGTCTTCAGTCCATGCTTTTAAATGTCCATTTCATATGCATAAAGAAAGAAGATAGTTGGAAGTGTTTCCTGCGTTCAGATGATGATGAAACTAGTCCTAGTTAGGATAAAAGGACATTTATAATGTACTCCTCTGGAATCTACAGTGCAGCAGAAGTACAGTTTCTTTACATCTCTGTGGAGATTCTCAGTCATCCAGGTCATGGTTGTCCTAACGGTGCTTTTTCAGAAGTTGGACTTTTGTACATTGGAGAAAAACAAACAAAACACTTCACCAAACACATGGGACAACATAGGAGAACAAACCCATTAGGATGAGATTCAGCAGGCCATCTGCATTTTTTTTTAAAGGTTTTATTTTTCCAAAAAGAACAAACATAACAAACAAACATACAACACACAAATCCATATCAATTTCAAGTGTGTCGGTCGGTCAAAAATCACAGTGCCTTCCCCTCGTTATTCATACTCGGTATTACAAAAAGGAAAAACCATTATCATTATTATTAATCCTCTACCATATTATAATCTCTATATTGTTTCAACAGTTCTATCTATCTTTATATTCCATATATATCCCATATATTACCAAACTTTTTATCTAACCATTGATAAAACATGTTCCATATCTTATAAAACTGCTTTTCTTCTTGGTCCCTAATTTCAAATGTTAGTCTACTCATTTCAGCACAGTCCAAAATCTTCTTAATCACTTCCTCCTGCATAGGTATCTTATCATTTCTCCAATTTTTAGCAAATACAATTCTAGCAGCTGTCAGTACATTAACAATCAAGTGTTTCAGTTCTTTGTTAAATGTCTCTGGTACAATTCCCAATAGGAATATCTCGGGCTTCAGGTCTATATGTTGTTGTGTCATTTTTTCCAACCACATGTGGATTTTAGTCCAGTATCTTTTAGCATCAGCGCAAGTCCACCACATGTGGTAGTAGGAGCCAGGTATCTGATGACATTTCCAACACTTATCCGATTTGTCCTTAAACATTCCTGCAATCCTTCTCAGGGATAGGTGCCACCTGTAAAACATCTTACACAAGTTTTCTTTATATGCAGTTGACACTGTCATTTTATAATTCTGATCCCACAGTGTTTGCCATCTCTCTAAATCTATGCCATAACCAAAAAATTTTCCCCCAAGCAATCATTGTTTCCTTAACCTGCTCTTCTTCCATTCTAACTTCTAATAAATGACCATAGAGTTTTTTAATCACTTTTTCATTTGTACCCATCAAAATTTTATCTAATTCAGTTTACTTTTTATAAATACCTTCAGTCCTAACATCCTCATCATATCTGGATTGTATTTGCAAATATGAAAACCAATTCATTTTTATTCCTTGTTCTTGTAATGTTTGCATCGATTTGAGTTCACCCTTTTCATTTAGAATCTCTCCATATCTAATTGTTTGTTCCTTCTTATATATTATTGGATATGAAAAAGCTTCAATAGTAGATACCCATAATGGAATTTGTATATAATGTTGTTTTCTAGTTTTTTCCCAATTTAAAAATAAAGCTTCTCGAACATAGTGTCTTCTAAAATATCCTTGTTTTTTTGTTCCCTTGTACCATAAGAAAGCATGCCATCCTAATAGCAAATCATGACCTTCTAGGTTTAATAATCTATTATTTCTCAACTTTATCCATTCTTTCACCCACATCAAACTTGCAGCTTGATAATACAATTCCCAATTAGGTAGTGCAAATCCCTCTCTAGACCTTGCATCTTGTAATAGCTTAAATTTAATTCTTGGTTTTTTGCCCTACCATATAAATTTTGATGTGATTTTATTTAAATCTTCAAAGTACTCTTTCCCAAGTCTAACTGGAATTGTCTGAAATAAATATAAGATTCTGGGTAGAACATTCATCTTGACTGTTGATATTCTGCCAATAAGAGATAATTGCATATTTTCCCATCTTTCAAGATCTGTCGCTATCTGCTGTTTGAGTTTTATATAATTATCTTCTTTCAATGTACTGCATCTTGATGTTATATATATTCCCAAATATTTAACTTTATTTGCAATCTGTATCTCTAGTAAATCTTCTAGGTCTTTCTTGCGTTTTGCTAACATATTCTTTGTTAGAATCTTTGTTTTGTCTTTATTAATTTTAAGCCTGCCACCATTCCATATTTTTCTATTTGCTCTATCAATTTAGGTGCTGATTTAAGTGGATCCTCTAATATGAATACCAAATCGTCTGCAAACACCTGTAGCTTATATTCTTCTTTTTTAATTTTCATTCCTTTTATTTCTTCATCTTCTCTAATAGCTCTATTCAGCACTTCTAATGTTAAAACAAACAGCAGGGGCGACAGAGGACAACCTTGTCTAGTTCCTTTTCTTATCTCTATAGATTCTGTCAATTCTCCATTTACCAATATCTTCGCTGTTTGGTTGTTATATATTGTCTCAATAGCCTGTATAAAGTTTTTTCCAAAGCCCATTTGCATCATTTGCAATATCATAAATCGCCAATTCACATTATCAAATGCTTTTTGAGCATCTAAGAACATCAATGCCATCTGTTTTTCAGGGTGTGCTTCAGTAGTACTCCAAAGTATCTAAAATTATTCTCACATTTTGCTTAATTTGTCGTTTTGGCAAGAATCCATTTTGATCTGTGTGGATAAATTCATTTAAATACCTTTTCATTCTTTCTGCCAATATTGAAGCAAAAATTTTATAATCTGAGTTCAGCAGTGAGATAGGTCTATAATTTTTAACTTGTTGTAGGTCCATTTCTTTTTAGGTATAAGGGTGATATAGGCTTCCAACCATGTTTCAGGTATTCTCTTTTTTAGTAACACTTCATTCATCACTTCTAGAAGGGAAGTGCTTAACACTTCCTGGAAGGTCTTATAAAATTCATGCGCCGTCTGGACCTGGTGCTTTCCCTGTATTTTGTTTCTTCAAAGTTTCTGTCAATTCCATCATGGTTATATTCCCTTCTAACATTATTTCAATATCTTTAGGTATCTGTGGCAGTCTTGTCTTTTGTAAATACTGTTTAATTTTTTCTTCTTTGTTGAAACACTTCACCAAATGCATGGGACAACATAGGAGAACAAACCCATTAGGATGAGATTCAGCAGGCCATCTGCATTTGAAAGATAAATGTCACTCTTTTGAAGAGAGCAAAGTCCATATTCTGGACAGAGAGGACCTCTAGTTTGAAAGAGGGGTCAAAGAGGCCATTTATATTGAGATTGAACAGCCCTCTTTCAATAGAGGGGGAGGGATATGACACCACCTAACTCCTGTTTACAACACAGTCCTTTCAGCAGTTCCAAGAAGGTTCCACACCCATTTGCACTTTCAGGTGACCCTGAGGACAGAAATAGACCTCCAAGTGTCCTCAACGACTCTCAGAAAGAGTGCTAATGACCAGATGACTGCAAGGAATATAAGTCCTTCCGTTCTCCACCATTCAGTTAGAACTGAAGAAGCTTCTTGGATGAGAAGCAAAATGTCATCAGAGAAAAAAACAGAAGTCCAGTTGCCTTTTGAAAAAGCACCTTTGGGACAATTTATTTGTTTGCTTACAATTAAGAGTCACTTAGGTAATGAGGTGAGCAGTGCCTAAATTTGATAAATGAAAGTAAACAATACAAGAACACAAGCGAGTGGTCAGACGAGGAGATCCGAACTCATCGGTAGCCTCACACTGCAATGAACAAGGACACATTCAGTTTTGCAGCTATTAAGTTTGTTGGGCGAGCGGGCATAAAACAGCCAGGGAAATGATTGAAGCCTGGGAAACAGCCCCCTTGTTAGTCAATATCACCAGCCTATCAGCTACTTAGAAGGTGGGTGCTGGACAGCACAAGCAAACGCCAGCTATTGACTTAAAAGCCAGCCATCAACACACCCCAATCAACTTCTAAAAAGCTACTTACAACAGGTACTACAAATACCACACACAGAACAGCACACTCTTCTAGAGAGAAGTTCCCTGAGGATGAGCTCCAGCACGATTTCAAAAGCACAGAGATAAAACCTCTGGTCCCAGTGACCGACCCAGATTGGCTCCTACAACATTATCCTGGGACACGCCTACATTTGTGAGAAAGAAACAAATACTTGTATACTTCCTACTCATTAGACTTTTGGCAGCTTACAAACTGAAAAGCATTTTGAAACATCTTCTAACATACAAATACATGCTATTGGTGGAAAATGTAAGTAACTTTTAAGAATATGTAAGCCATAATTGGCTTCTTTTAAGTATATCTGACCAGTATGACCTTGCTTCTGTGGTACAAGTAGAATACTGATAATTAAATCCCCAAGGCAGTGGATCCTATTGTTATAAGGAAAAGCAGAGCAATCAACTCCTTCAACTGTCTGTAATAGATCTTCTGAAAAGGATTTGTTGAGTACCATATTAGTAAAGCTTTAGTAGTCAGGAAGAATGTAAGACCAGCGTCCAACTAAATCATGAACTGCTTAAACAGCTTTGTGTGCATCCTTAGGCAAATCAAATGTAAGCTAAATAAATTCAATAGCCGGTATTAAGGGTTTTCAGGGCAGACTCTACCATGAAGGAAAATTAATTAGATGTGAGCATCTCCCTTCTTAAAATGTACTTCAAATAGGCTGTGGTTTTTCTCAGTGAGCCATATCTTCAGGCCATTCCCGTGTAGCACTTAGAAAGCACAGTACTGGCGAATAGCATGTGCTTTAATTTAAAAAAAAATTCAATAGCTTCCCATTTCAAATGGCCATTGTGATGGATGTGGAAGATTTGTCCCAAATCTCCCACTGTTTCCACTCAACTGGAAGCTTTTCCTTTTGGGAGAGGAAGAATCATTTAACAAACGTGGTCGATTCAGGATGTCAAAATTCATGTGAGTTGACCAAAGCAGAGAGCATATTTTGAAGAGTTAACTTGGAAATATGTCAGATCCAATCATTTCTATGGGCAGACCCTTTTATAAGTGGCAATGCCATAAGAGGGTTTCAATAGTGTTAACTTAAACTTTTATGTAATATTTTTAATTGTAAGCTGTAAATACAAACAGAAAATAATCAATGATTTGTTTTTATCGGAATGGAATGGAATAGAGTAGAACAGAAAAGGACAGGACAGAATAGAATAGAATAGAATAAGCTGGAAGGGACCTTGGAGGACTTCTAGTCCACCCCCCTGCTTAGGCAGGAAGCCCTCTTCAGACAAATGGTTGTCCAATCTCTTCTTAAAAACTTCCAGTGTTGGAACATTCCCAACTTCTGGAGGTAAGTTTGTTCCACTGATTAATTGTTCTAATTGTCAGGAAATTTCTCCTTAGATCTAGGTTGCTTCTCTCCCTCATGATTAGTTTCCACCCATTGCTTCTCGTCCTGCCTCAGGTTCTTTGGAGAATAGCTTGACTCTGTCTTTTTCGGGGCAACCCTTGAGATACTGGAACGCTGCTATCATGTCACCCCTGGTCCTTCTTTTCATTAAACTAGACATTCTCCAATTCCAACAACCATTCTTCATATGTTTTAGCCTCCAGTCCCTTAATTGTCTTTGTTTATGAATCCTCTTTTATTATTTTTTTGTAATAACTCAAAGTGGGAAACATACCTTATGCTCCCTCTTCTCCTATTTTTCCCACAACAACAACAACAACCCTATGAGGTGGGTTGAGATGAGGCAGAGTGATTTGCCCGAGTCACCCGGCCAGCTTTCATCCCTAAAGCCAGACTAGAACTCACAGTCTCCTGGTGATTGGTCCCAAATCATTCAGCCAACTTTCATAACTAAGTCATACTAGAACTTCTTGTGATTGGCCCAAAGTCATTCAGCTGACTTTCACATCTAAGGCGGGACTAGAACTCACAGTCTTCTGGTTTCTAGCCTGGTGCCTTAACCACTAAACCAAACTTGATGCTGTATTTCAGACAGTGACCATTTCTCAGGCCATAACATAAGTGGTAGGGTACATCCTATGAACTCAGAAGAGAGAATGCAAGTCAGCTGGACTGGAAACAATGACCATTGTTTAAAATCTCTAATGAACCTATTCCGGATTAGAGAAAGCAGTACCAAACTGGGTGGGCCAATATTTTGGCTTGCTATATCATGGTTTTCTGTATTTGAATGGTTGTATGGCCTCCATATGGCATTTATTAAAATCAAAGGACTGTTTGGACATATTCTTCTAAAGCACCGTTCCCATTTTTCTCATAACCAGGGGATAATTTTTGAGCCCCTTACTGAGAACAAAATCTGGTAGCTTTAGTACAGGCACAGCGCTGTTTGGTTGCAAAGATGACTGAAGCTATTATTTCAGCTTCTTTTTTAAATAACAAAGAGGACAGCAGCTCATCTGAATAATCTGCAAATGGATTGAGTTAAAACTTGAAGACCCAAAAGTGGCCTCTGGAATACTTAACGACTTTTTAAAATTTGACATGTTTCCAACTATGACTAGAGTTTTTCCTGTTCTGAAGCCAGTTTTCTAACATAGTCTTGTACTGTCTTCACTTGATTCTTTAAAACAATTGATGTTTTATTTTGCTGGGGATACTTAGCAGATTTCTTCTGGAAAGTCTAAGGCACAATTCTCTACATGGACAAGTTTTTTTTTTTTTGTCAGCCGTAGGTTGTAGCCATGTCAGGTCTTTATAACATGATGGCCATTTAATTTTCAGACTTTGTGCAGTCTGAGAGTTAGAACTTAATTTTATATTTGCATGGCAGATATCCTCAAAGTCCATAAAGTCTACATCTAGCTAAATGGCAACTTTATGGCAGATTTCCAGAAAGTGAAAGTTCAAAGAAACATTTGGGCTAAAGTTCTGGAATTTGTATTGGAATTAAGTAGGGAGAGTTTGAAAACATAACAGACAAGATAAAGTCTGCTTGTGTTTTTTTTTTTAATTATGTTAGAGTAAGCATCATAAAGGATAATTCAGGGCAGTTATTGTACCAATGGGTCCATACTTGCAAATGGAGACATATGTTCCTAAAATTGGTCATTTATGATGTTAAGGTGCCTTGACGAGACTTTGGACTTGAAAATTGCCTAAGAACTTGTAATGTGGAAAACAGTCACTGAAGTGTTATGTATAATCCAACAGACAGGTTTAATTAATATATGCCTGTGGCAGTTCTTTTGAAATTATCTCTGTCATTTTCTAACCTTGCAGGATCATTTTCTAACCTTGCAGGACCAGCCCAAGGCTGTAAACCAGCTTTTTATTTCATTTTTCCTGTCTGTCTGTCTGTCTGTCTGTCTGTCTGTCTGTCTATCTTTATTGTAAGCTTTAACAACAGTAAGAACTAACGCAAACTTAAAAAAGGAAGAAAAAAAGAAAAAGCTAAAAGTTTACAAAGAAAAAAAGTAGAAGAAAAATAGAAGGAAAAAAGATATAAAACAAGATTATAAAGAAGTGACTTTTGATTTCATCATAGATACAAGTGTAATTACATTTTAACCTTACTTTACTTTATTGATTAGCTCTTGGGCCATATCAAAGTGCAGAGTTCCAGACAAATTATTACTAAAATCTGATAAAAACAATTTAAAATTGAATTGGATAAAATACAGTTTAAAAGGAAATTGGAATAAAATATGATTTAAGTGAAATTGGAATAAAATACAATAATTTAAGATATAGATAAATAAAATATGATAAAATTATATTTCGGTATCGCCCCTACAATCCATCCCAATCAGTCCCATATATGCCGATTTTAGTCTAAGCATTTTGCTTAAGTACTTACATTTTAACCTTTCTATGTTTTAACCATGATCCTCTTCTTTCTATAATCTATCCTGTCCAATCATCAAAACCATAAATCATGTTTATTTTTAATTTTTTTATACAAAAACTCAATAAAGCGGTTTCCAGTCATCAATAGATGTATATATACTGTGTGTATATGTGTGTGTGTGTATGTGTGTGCGTATTTATAGAACTATCTTCCAAGAATTCATCTAATCCCTTTTGAAAGCTATTTACATTAGCAACCATCTTGATGTCTACAGAGTAGTGAAAGAAGTGGGTTTATGGCTGTTTTTCACACTTGCGACCATTAAAGCATCCCCATGGTCACATGATAAAAATTCAGACACTGCCAGCTGGTTCATATTTATGATGGTTGCAACATACCAGGGTCATGTGATCTTTTGACAAGCAAAATCAGTGGGGAAGCCGAGTTCACTCAACAGCCGTGTCACTAATTTAACAACTGCAATGATTCACTTAACAAATGCGGTAGGAAAAGTCATAAAATGGGGCAAAAATCACTTAACAAATGTCTCACTTAGCAACAAAAATTTGGGGCTCTGTTGTTGTAAGTTGAGGACTTCCTGTACGTGGCTTTGGATGGTGTCACAGATCTGATAAGGATCAGTCAATCCTTGTGATTATTTCCTCTTTCAGACATTTTGTGTTTTACTGGTGATGGGGATGATGAATTTCATGGTTTGATAAATGTAGCCCTAGATCATTGAAGCAGTTAATTTGTAGAGTTGGGACAATTTTGTTATCATGTTGACAGAAAATAGATTATTGCAAACCAAAAAATAGGGCAGGAAACTGAACAAGGACAGAGAATGCATAGGAGCTGAAAATGGAGTTTTTGATTGCTGTTTCCTGAAGAATTCCGACCAAAGAATACATTTGCTAAAGAGAAAGATTCTGAAGAACATCAGATAATTATTTATGACTAGTATTATCTGGGGATCAAGTTCGCTTATGAATACAATAGGTATTTATAGCACTTTATTAGCATTTCATAATACTTGTTTTGTGCTATTCTTATACTGCCCAATGGGGGGATAAAGTAATAAATAAGAGTTCCTGGAGATTTGGGCTGGAAAATGAGCAAATGTTACCTCAGGGATCAATCTAGGAAACAGCTGCACATTCTGAATTGTTTGGTGTCAAATGAACTGGGATGCAAATGGCTGCCTCTCTGTATCTTTCAGCTACTTGGCTCTTATGATAGAAACCTACAGCAGGCACATAATCTATTGGAGTGTCACATCTGTTCTAAACAGATCCTGCAAAGTATATATGAGAGATTTGGGGATAAGTACATGAAAATCTTATGTTCCTAGGTAGCCCTTAATTATACCAGTTAATTACCCTTAGTTCCTGTTCAATCACAACAGGGTATTTGAGAAATTTGAGAAGCTTCCAACTATGTCCTGTTTTCAGACCTAGAAAAGGAGCTAGAAATTGGTATACTGTCCTTGGGGGGGAATAAAGGTATATTTGGAAACTTGGTATTTGAAAGCTTAGAACATCTCATTGGATTTTCTGCTTGGTTTTCACAACATTTCTTTTTCAGGCAGCCCCCGGGAACCAGAGGGAATCCTCTGGACAGGTGGCAGCGACCTAGAACCTTTCCTGTCGGCTTCCCCATTGACTTTCTGGGGAAACTGGCAGGGAAGATTGCATGTGGTGATCACATCACGAGACACTTAGCAATGGGCATGTGCAGTTTGCCAAGCACTGGCATAATTTCAAATGGTCACTGAAGGAATGGTCACTAAGCAAGGCCTACTTGTATGAGAAACAAGCATCAGGGCATGGAGATTCTCGATCATCCAGGTCATTGTTGTCCCAAAGGTGCTTTTTTCCAAAAGACAACTTGACTTTCTTGGTTCTTTCCTTTGAAAACATTTTGCTTCTCATCCAAGAAGCTGAAGAACTGAAGAATCTTCTTGGATAAGAAGTGAAACATTTTCAGAGAAAGAAAAACAAAAAACAATTAGCTGCCTTTTGGAACAGCAGCGTTGGGACAAGCATCAAGGCAGACGTTTGATAGGCAACATTTGGCTTTCGTTGGGATATCTGTTTGCAGCCTAAAGTTCTCTTTGTCAGTTCGACAAATTGGTTTTTAAATATTTAATTTATTGAAAGTTAATTGATTGGATAAGCAGCACACGGATCTGGAGTATGTCAGTAGCATTTTCACTCTTAATGTGGAGAAATACATCTTCTAAGATGCCTTATTGCACCATCTAAAAAGGTCATTTCTTCAGACTTTATTACTCATATGCCAATTAATATAAATTAGTAGCTTAATAAATTGAATCAAAAGTTTATTCTTTTTAAAATGAGGTTTATAGGCCTTAATCTAGTGTTATTTCAACTAAACTCTTACAGTGGTTATTTGGGTGTTTAATAATTCTACTTCATGTTAAAATGTTTGGAATTTTTTGTGTGTGGTTCTCTGAACAATTTTAGTTTTGTTAATATTAATTTATTTCCAAACTGTTCTATAGTTTCTTCATAGAAAGGATTTTAAATCGGAGAAATACTCATTAGAAATATTAATATGTATTAGTATAACTTTTTGCTTTTGTTAGTTGAAAATTGAAAAAAATGACTGTATACAAAATGGGGAAAAAATGGAAAAAATGATCTGGTATACAATAGTAATTTTTTGCACAACCTAAATCTGTGATTCTTCAGAAATAAACATGTATTATTCATTGTTAAATATTAATTATATTTTTGCCTGAAGTACAGTAGCTTTGAAAGCATCAATGCAACCTCTTTTTCACCCTCTGATGTCATTCCAAACTTGACTTATACTACAAAAAACAGACTTTATTTGTTATTCAATCTTCAAAACAGTAGGGTCATTCACCCTCTTGCAGAGACCAGAAAAATCCAAACAACAAAAGTGAATTCTCATCTTCATTTAAAGTTGAGCTTTTCAATTATATTGGAACATTTCTTTCTACCGTGCTATATAACGAAATATGGAGTGTGCTATTGCAAAGGGTTCTTGTAAAATATATTATTTAACATATGATTACAGATTTTTGTTTAAGAAATAATAACTTTATATTTAGTCAAAACCCAGGTCAGAGTACAGGCCTCTTTCTTTCTTTCTTTCTTTCTTTCTTTCTTTCTTTCTTTCTTTCTTTCTTTCTTTCTTTCTTTCTTTCTTTCTTTCTTTCTCTCTCTCTCTCTCTCTCTCTCTCTCTCTCTCTCTCTCTCTCCCTCCCTCCCTCCTCTCCCTCCCTCCCCCCCAGGGATGGGGGTGTGAGTGCATCCTCCCCAATTTAGTAACTATTCCATAAGATAAGATAAGCATGCAAATAAAACATTTGGAGATAAGTTTGTAGCTTACACCATTCAGACTGAATCTGTATTGCTTTGGATCTGTACCCAAAATTCTGTCCATTGCATCATAGTGCCTCTTTCTTCTATTTTTATTTTTTAACCCATTATTAATGTACTTTTAAATAAAAGGAGTGGTAGAGAAATACTAATCATTATGAGAAAATTTTTAAAAACTGTTCTAACGTTATAGTGGTTGCCATCAAGAGACATTCATCTTTATCAACTTTCCTTTCCTTCCATTCAATTGTGCCCGATTCTTGGAGACTCCCTGGACAAGCCCCTGTAGTTTTCTCAGGAAGGTTCTCAAAAGTGATTTTTCATTGCCGCCTCCTTAGGGCTGAGAAAGAGTGACTGGCCCAAGATCACCCAGTTTCCCTAGTTTCTAGTCCGGTGCCTTGACCACTACACCAAACTGATTCTCTTCCCAATTATATAAGATCATAAAGAGATCGGGAAAATTTGGTGCTTTAAAATTGTACACATACATCTAAAATGTAGCTGGAATTGTGAACCAGGTTAAGTCAACTATAAGGGCTGATTTAAGAGTATTTAATCCATGAAATATTTTTTCTTTTACAATTATGTTGGCTGGGGTGGAAAGATATTGGCTGATGGGAGTCAAAGCAGAGTAGCCATAAGTTACCACACCAGGTAATACATCGTAGCTTCCCTCGTTTTCCTTTCCTTTTGTGGAAGTTTGTAGTGACTTCTACATTCAGGCACACAGGCAACGCTTTGGAGCTTCTCAGTAAAGAGCATCTTTCTTGATTCTAAACATCTGTTTTGCAGTGAAACTAATAATGATGTTGGCTTCTGAACATTGAAAACCACAGAAGGTGCCAAGTGAATAGCTAGCATAATGTGTGTTCTGTTCCAAAGGGTATTAGTAATCACTTCAAAAGGAAATGTGGGTACCTCACCCTTTGTGGTTCTTCCAGTCAGTTACTGAGGAAGACATTTTGGTTATTCAAGGAGAAGCACATTGCCTGAGAGGCTGCAGAATGAGCACAGCCAATGCATTTTCTCCCAACAATAGGAAGAATCCATGGAGCACACCTTAGCCAGAGAGAATTGCGGATCTGGCTATCCATATTGTAAAATTAGGTGCTAAAATTCAAGGCATTAGCAAACTATATTTATTTATTTATTTATTTATTTATTTATTTATTTATTTATTTATGTATTTATGTATTTATGTATTTATTTGACTTATATGCCGCTTCCTCTCCAAGGACTCGGGGCAGCTTACAATTAAAATACAACAGTAAATAAATTAATTAAAAAGATATTAAACATTTAAGCCGAATTAACATTTAAAACCCCAATTGAATAACCCCAACCCAGGAGAATCAGCACAGCCCAGATTGTAAAAGAGCCAAGTTTTCAAATCATGGCGGAAGGTGAAGATCGGAGCTCAAGCGAAGAAGATTCCACAAAGTGGGAGCCGCCACAGAATAGGCCCTCTCCTGGGCCGCCAAGCGACATTGTGTCGCAGACGGCACCCGAGGAGACCCTGCCTTTGCCATACAGGGCGGTTAGCATTGATGTTGGGAGAAGCCGTTCCGTAAATAACCTGGACCCATGCCCTGTTGGACTTTAAATGTTAATACCAAGACCTTGAATCTCACCGGAGGGCAACGGAAGCCAATGCAGGCAGCGCGGGAGGTGTAACATGGGAGTATCGGGAAGCTCCCATCACAACCAGGCGCCGCATTCTGCACCAGCTGAAGACTCGAGTGAGGGCAGTCCAAGGTAGAAGCATTGCAGTAGTCGAGGCGGAAATAACGAGAGCCTGAGTGACTGTCGAGGGCATCCCGGTCCAGGAATGGGCGTAACTGGCGAACCAGCCGGATCTGGGCAAAGGCACCCTTTGCCTTTGAGAGTAGGAAATGAAGGGAGAGTGATGGAAAGTACAGGTACCACAATTGGGACCAGAATTTCCATTGCTAAGTGAGTTGGGTCTGGTTTTATGATTTTTTTTTTGTCATGGTTGTTAAGCAAACTATTCCAGTTGTTAAATGAATCATGTCATTGAGCAAAACTGTTTCCCCCATTATCCTTGCTTGTTGGAAGTTGGCTGGGAAGGTTGAAATGACGATCACATGACCGAGGGACACTGCAGCCATTGTAAGTACATGCTAGTTGCCAAGAGCCAAATTTTGATCACGTGACTATGGGATGCTGTGATGTTTATATGTGCGGGCTCATAAATCACTTTTTTCAATGCTGTTGTAACTTTGAACAGTGAATGGTTGTAAATTGAGGACTATCTGTAGCCAAGAAGGTTATAGCCGTTTATCATGGGTGGGGTTGGTTGAACAGTGATTACCGCTCTGTAACCAGAACTTGGATATTGATGGGACCATACCTTCAGAATCCCAGTAATTAAGTTCAGCACAAATATTAAAAAAAGGATAAAAGGTACTTGTCTTAAAGATTAACTCTTATTTGATCCAGACTCTAAATTTGCTTACCAGCAAATTTGCAAAGCTAGCATTTATCACTATTAACTAAAATAATAATGAATGCCTCATTTAAATGAGGTTGACCTTTGATAATATTACCTGCACCGTACTGTCATTATATTTCTACTTTTTTCCTCTATTTTATTATATTTCATAGCAAGGTCACAATAATAAACTGAATTCAAGCATACAGGTAAACAAGCGAAACGAACAATGAAATGCTGGAGGCAGTTCATGATCTACAAAACGCCCAGACCTAAAAAGAACAAAGAGTATAAAAAAGAACCACTAACAGCTAAAACAAAAAGAACCTAACTAACATTTAAAAGCTGTTTTACCACTGTAATTTTACATGGAGAGTTAGTTTTAGTAGAGATATCTGGGAGGGGTGGGGGTCTGCTGGCAAGTGAATTCAGGATCTGGAATTAATAAGAGACAGTGTGTGTGTTTTAAAGCAAGTGTCCTTTATCTTCCTTTCTAATATTTGTGTTGAGCTTAATGAACTGCATTGATATTATTTGAGCATTTCTGATTTCTCATAACTTGGTGAGCACAAGACATTTAGACACGTGAGGATTTTAATTCCATGTTTTTGATTTTGAAACTTTGCCTATTTTTTTTTCTGAGGTAAAAAAACCTACAAGTCTCTGAAATTTATGTTCCGATAAATTTCGAAGATGTTTGAGAGTCATTATGTTCCTGTTTTGTAGGCCTTAAGTTTGTTTAAGTTTGGATGCGGATATAGTTAGCCTTTCTTTGAATAAATCTCTGTATTCACAGTATCAACCTTTTTTTAAAAAAATGCACAAGATATTTATAAGAGGCAAAAGAAAAAGGGCCTGCAAATATTTCTCTGACAATTTGAATTTTAGCTAAAAATTTAGCTGACCTTTAAGCATTTGACATTGTATATCTACTTGTTTTTTTCCTTTCTGGTGTACTCCATTACATCCCTGTTTTGACAGCCTGAAAAATTCATTTTGTACTTTTGTATCTGGTTCTATACTTGTGTTTTGCAATGAGCCTAAAATCTGGGATGGTTTATCGTGCCTTAGATGTGTGTACCCAAATCACCAGGGAGGACAGCTTTGTAATTAAAACGTAAGCCTGTAATGTAGAAGCTGTAATTATGTGGTCAGAGGCTTGACTGGGAATAGAACAAGGCAAGAAATTCCGCACATTATAGAAACGGCAACATGAAGAAACAATATCCATGGGATGCCTAGCGAGAATTGCTAACCTAATCTACGCTAACCCCATAGCAGAAACTTTACCATCCCTGGTCACTGTGGAGCAACATCTTGCTGCAATATTCCCATATTAATCAGAAATAAGAGCAAATTCTGGGATCTAGAGAGGGGTGGCAAAAGAGAAATACAATGATGGAAAGGCCCGAAATTACATGCCATCTTCAAAAACCTTGGAGTCCTCCAGAAGTTGTCACCAAAGTTTCAGTGTAATAGAAAGAAGAAACTGATCCCGTACAGTTGTTTAAGTGTATTAAATACAATTTGGCTTGTAGTCAAGATTACAGAAGTGTAGTGGTAGAGATGAGCATATTCAGGAGTCGGCTATTAAATCTTTCCAGATTGAAGTTTAAGAACATTTTATCCGCATAATCCCTGCTGCAACTGACATTTATTTTACTAGAAGATAATAATAGTCCAAAGTTTAGGATTTGGCATACAATTGAATCATTGCAGAGATTACCAAATGACTTGGTTATCTCTTGCTGTAGGCTGAAGCTTTAGGGAGTATAAGAAATAGCAGCTGTGTATATGAAACTGTCTTTCTCTCCACAGCCTCTTCTCTCATTCATGTTTTAAACTCTGAGTAGGAACAAACATTAATTTTGAGATTTCTGTACCATCTCCTTCTTACATGTTATAGTAAATAGCCATTGTGGAAATTATTTGTTATTCTAGTCATATTTACTTACTTACTTATTTATTTATTAAATGTATCCAGCAAATCTTGGTGGCGTGATAGATATCCTTGCAGTTTGAATGCTTTTGCTTCAGGTTGTGAGTGAGTTGGTGTGATATAGTGAATGGTATAGTCTGGATTTATTGGAATTGTAATTTTTCAGGGAAAAACCAAGTATGTTGCTATTTCTCTTGACACTCCCTATGAGAGGAACCCAGTGACTAAGCCAGGAGGCCTTTGTTCATGGTTTCTCTTAAGAAGTCAGACTGAGGTTTTGTTTGTGACTTATTGAATCAGACTTGTTCAGGGGGGAAAAAGGACAGGGATTCTGATTCAGATGTAATGATGAAGCACCTGCTAACAAGGTTTCTCTAGTTCTTCCTCTAGTTTAGTGGTGTGGGCCTGGTGGGTATATTTTACCAGATTCTAAAATGCTTGCTTATTCCCAGTTATGCATAGTTCCAAATTATGGCTTCAGTGGTGGGATTCAATTTTTTTTACTACCAGCTCTGTGGGCATGGCTTGGTGGGCATGGCAGGGGAAGGATACTGTAAAATCTCCATTCCCACCCAACTCCAGGGGGAAGGTTACTGCAAAATCCTATTCTCTCCCCACCCCACTAACCTGCTTTCCAGCTCCGTTCTCCTGTGCAGGGCGACAAAAGAAGACCCAGCCAATCAACTGGGACTTGGAAGGCAGAGAATAGATGGGTCAGGGCCAGTCAGAGGTGGTATTCCAAACGACTCAAAATTTCTGCTACTAGTTCTCCAAACTACCCAAAATATCCACTGCCGGTTCTCCAGAACTGGTCAGAACCTGCTGAATACCACCTCTGTTCCTGTTATGTTGAAATTGAGCCATTGTGTTATATTTGGGCTCTTACTGAAGGACACTGCTAAGCTAAGCTGGCTTCTACTTGGAGGAGGAAACCACCAGGAAGTCTCTACCAGGAGAAACCACCAAGTTTACAAGGTAGATTAGGAAGTCAAGAAGGCATTCCCGGAAGAAAACTTTGCTTTTATTGCCTAAAAGCCTAACAACTAAATATAAGAATCAAGCAGGGCCCTCCCCATGACATGTCTGTCTCTTGGTTATGCATGTTTTACAGATAGTTTTAATAACTCTTTAATGATATTTGTATAAATTGATTTTTTAAATGTCATTACAAAAATTGACAAGAGCACCTTGCAGCAAAAGGTTTGTAGCAGTAAAACCATGGATATAAATAAATCCATAGCAGAGATGCTGTGAAAGTGATTGTGCAGCAGTGAGGGCAGAACTTCCATCTTTTCAATCTTTTCAGTGTTTTTTTTATTATAATAAACCTATTTTCCTTTTTTGTTTTAACTTCAGGTAAAGAGCAGTCTTCCCTGGAGGCAAACATGTTGCCAGCACCTCTGCCTTCTCTAGCTGGTTTCGCTAAGAGTCCAGCTCCTCCAGGCATGGTGAGCACCATCACCACCACCACCATGAACACAAGAAGAAGAAGAAGAAGCACAAGCATAAGCACAAGCATAAACACAAGCATGACAACAAGGAGAAAGAGAAGGAGCCTTTCACTTTCTCCAACAGCCCAGCCAGTGGGCGGTCCGTCCACTCGCCCTCCTTGTCGGACTGATGCAAAAGATCCTGGAGTGGAGAGAGCCTTGGTGGATCATCATGATCAAAACCAAGATGCAACAGGAGTTCAGAACTTAAGACAAGATCCCAAGTTGCTCTTCTGTTGGTCAGAGGCGTAGTGATCACACTCAGACAGAGGGAAAGAAATGAAGGTTTAGGAATCGGTCAAGATGTTCTTCCAGCTGCCTGCCTTATATTCTCATTAGTACCTGTGTGTGTTGAACCTTAAATGGCTGCCATGATGTGAAGTAAGAATTAAATGAAAGCCCGACGCCCAACCTTCTCAAAAAAGCTCTCAATGCTTGGTACAACGTTGCAGAACATCATTTGAGCTTCCTGACACTTTTATAGAATTCTCTTTATTTTATTTTCTTTATATTCCTTAACTGTTTCAACTGTCCCGCCACTTTTAAACGCTTTGAATGGTTGCTTGCTCAAAAGGTTTCTGTTTTTAATGTTGAGCCTTTTTTAAAAAAAAAATGGATTTAACTTGTTTGAACATGGCAACCTTTGACAGTCAAGTCTATTGGATTGTTTACTTTGGCAAGGAAAAAATTGCTATCTATACTGCGCTCTGTAATCAGACTCATAACTGAGCAACGGAGTTTAAACAAAAATTACAAAACTGGCAAGAGAAGCTCTACCTTAGAATACCGATTAAAGGATCAACATTTAAAATGTAGTTGTGGGAGAGACAACAGCGCAAAAATTTCTAGTTTCTAATCAAATGGATGGGAAGTACTCGAACGATGCTTTTAAATGTATAGCAAATAAAACATGAAGCTGTGATTTAAAGAGTTTTATTCATTGTAATAAAAACACCCAGCAGGTATTCTCTTGAAAAACTCTTAATTATTATGTAAAACAGGACTGCTTTTAAACTTTTTTACTCAATTCTATGTAATATTAGTGCTTTCTTTGCTCTGTTCCTAATTTTCTAAAATTTGAGTTGTCTTCACACTAGTCTGGTGGGGGATTTTTTTCTTGAGAATTCAGCCTTAAGGCTAAACATTTTTATAATTTTCTGTGCATCTTTTCTTGTTTCAATAGACAATGCTGGTCTATAAAAGATGATTAAGTAAAGTAGCTAAAAGATTGTTTTTAAAAAAATAAATAAGGCCATTTATTAATAAACTTTTTGTACAATGCACTATTGAATATTCTGAATTCTGGCTTTTGTACATTTAGTGAAGATGAGGAAAAGAAAAATAGGTGTCACCATGAAAGTTGGGTTTTTTTTTCCCTGTCCTGTTGTTGCTATATTAATCCAAAAGTGCATTATTATCTATTGAATCATTGGTGTACGATTGTAAAGATATGCTATATACTTTCAATTAGTATAGAAGTTATGGTTTTTAGCAGGAATCTGCACTAGTCTGATGCATCATTTTCTTCATTCAAGCCTCAGGTTTTTTTTGCTGCAATTAGTTTTTGTTGCTGTTGTTCTGTTCTGTTTTTGTTACTGCTGACAGTCACAAATTTGATTTACTTAGAAAACAATAATGTGCTGTGCAACAGGTGTTCAAAAGAGCATCTTAGTATTAGATAACATCCATTGACTCAAGAAGTGTAAATAGGTTCCCTGTTTTATATTCAATGAAAGCTGCAACTACTTACTATAACTGAAATCCATTTCTGTATTTCATGGGTTTCATTGAATTTATTTTACCATTTAAAATGTTTACACCACCCTGACTCTTCATAATAACTGTCATTTATTATTCATTTATTAAGTTCAGCAAAAATACAGAACATTAAATATTCAAATTAAGAGAAATTAGATAAGTTAGAAACCAGAATACCACAGGCTGGGATTGGTCGTCCCCCCCCCGAAATCCACTAACCACCTCCAGCATAGAATGCCCCTATCGGAGTCCCAGGCCAACCAGCCCGGCCAGATTTTGAGGCCCTTTTGGGAGGCTAAGGGAATGAGGGTGGATCTCATCTCAAGGGCTCAATGTTCAGAGAATTGACTACTGGCCAAAGTATGCTTTGGATCGATTCAGTAGAACTCCTCTTACTGTGTTGTATAAGTAAATTAAAAATTTTGGATACTCTTATAGAATATTCCAGACTGGAACCTACTTTGGTCATTCATTAAGGCAAAACCAACCTTGCCTATTTCAAAGCACTCGTGTTAGTGAGGAAGAGTAATTGGGATGAGAGTAGGAACTCCCTTCAATTTCTTGCCCTGGCCTCCTTGAGGTTACAGCTGCATACAAAGGAACAGCACCTTCAAATCCTTAAAAGCTCACAAGCTTTGGATATGTTCTTTATTTAAGTTATAAAAACCTCAAAAGAGGCTCATAAAATAAATACAGACCAGGTGCTAGTTCATTAGAAGCCTGGTGATGTTATATTCCCCATGACAGTTGAAAATGTAAGTAAAACTAAACAATTACAGTAGGCTAAAATAAAGCTGCATAGAGAGAAAATATAAGTATCAGGTGACATTGCAACAAGGATAATATTGCTCCAGCTGATCTTTGGATTATGTATTTATCTGCTTGTCACTGCAGGTGGCAATATCTAGCCACCTTAATCTGGTTACAAAAACTCTAAGCAGGATCAGTCCTAGTTAACACTTCAGTGGGAAACTTAGCCAGGGAATCTGAAATCTGTAAACTAGTTTGGGAATTACAAAGATGTGTTCATAAGTCACTAATTAACTTAAAGGAGACAGAGCAAAAAGTATATATAATTGGATGTATATCTCTATAAATTAATGCAATGATTTATGAAAATAGCAGAACTGAATTCTAACCAATTGTGTATAAAGGATGTGCTGGAAACTGCTATAGAACCACAAAGAAATAGTTCCATTAGTTGACAGGCATGAAAAACTGGTGTTAATTCTGTGACTATACCAGATGGACGAGGATGTGTTGTATCTCAACTATTTTACCAGTTCAAAACCAGCTATATTTCAGAGCTGGTAAGAAATCATTTTGTAAGAATAAAATGACAAAAGTCACTGCGTAATATCCCCAGCCCAAGTCACCATCTGCAGGTATCAGGAGAATGTAAGACCTCTGAGGATGATCTAAATTATTGTATAAGCAGTCTTCAACATATCCTGGGTTTAAACCATTTTAAGATTTTGAAACTACTAAAATGGTGCATTATAGAACTTTATAAATGCAGCATGTATTGTACTGGGCACGGCCTCCCCAGCTGTGATGAGATATATTTCTACTTAGCAGTAATAATGTCCAAATTGGCATCTTTCTATATAATTTTATGCAAATCACTCTGTTTATTACTCCTCCCTTTTCAGTGTTTTTTTTCCTCTTGTGCAGAAAGTCCTATTTCTAAGCAAACCGATGGATTTACCCTTGTTCTGTACAAGTTCTTATCAAATCTTCAGAAGAGACTGGTGAGAGGAGGGCAGCTAATATTCAAACCAATCTTGAGATATTGGGAAGCAGGGTGAAAGTAATAGAACAAGAAATAGAACCAGAAAAACAGTATACTATAAAGTTCATGGTTTAGGCAAAATAAATGAATGCATGATAGGGAAATTCCTGGCTTTTAAAAGAAAAGGTATGTGGAAAAGATCTTGGAATTCTAGCTATTCACAAGTTGAATATCAGTCAATGACATGACTGCTAAGAGCAGCAAATAAAATATTTCTGTCAAGGCAGAAGCCAATAGCTCTGTGTGTTCTGTACTGGTGAGACTCCGGTTTGTGTACTATATACAGTTCTTGGTTCCACATTTCAGCAACAGTGTAGAGACTGGAACAACTGCAAGACAATCAAAATGATCAAGATGGAAGCTAGGTTGTTTGAGGAGAGACTGTTCAAACTGGATATGCTTAATACAAGTAGTTCCTGGCTTATGACCACAATTGGGACTAGAACTTCTGACCCTAAAAATCTGATTGCTACATGAATTGCACCTGATTTTACTATTTTTGCTGTGATTGTTAAACTATCCCCATGATCATTAAGCAAATCTAGCATTCCCATGGACTTTGCTTGTCAAAAGCCCTCTGAGAAAGTCACAAATGGTGATCCCATGGCCCTGGCACAACCATAAATACATATACGCCGGTTGCCAAGCAGCCCAATTTTGATCACAGGATTAGGAACTTTGTGATGGTCATATGGCTGAAGACCGGTCATAAATTTCAGTGGAATAACTTCAAATGGTCACTAAATGAATGATTGTATGTTGAGGACCACCTGTACAGTAATACTTTCCAGATATCTCAAATGTCATACAGAAGGAAATCAAAAGTGGTTCCCTGTTGTTTCAAAGTGTAGATAGGGATTAATGGATTTAAGTGACAAGAAGGCAGTTTTTATGGATTTAAGGAAAATTTCCTCATAAGATTATTGTGACAATGGAACCAGTTACCCAAGCAGGTGGGATCTCCCTTTTTATGGCTTCTTCAAAGTAATGATAAAATGGAAATGCTTTCATTTGGATTCCTGCACTGGATTGGCAGGATAGCTTTAATGTTGGGTGGTTTTCCAACACCAGCATTCTTGAAATCTAAATGGAGCCCGTATCTTTTAATGGCTATCAGATGTTTCTTTTCATTCCATTTTAGAGACGGAATGCCTCAGAATAACAACTTGTTCCCCAAAGATGTAAATGAGAAATCTGTTCCAACATGAGTTACTTTTCAATTTCCATAGTTATTTCTTTGGCCACTGAAATAATGGACCTTGGTCTGATGACCCTGTGGTGATTTTCATAGTTTCTCACCATGAGTGTTTCCACATTATACCACACTTCTTGACAGTCAGATGGGTTAATTATCATGTGAAGTCAGTTTTTTTTTCCTTTAGGGATATGCCAGGTCTTCAGTGCAGCTAACGGTAATTCCCAAAAAGATCTAACAGTGGAATATATCTTTGGGGTACTCAGGCCACTGAATCAGAGGTGGTATTCAGCAGGTTCTGACCAGTTCTGGAGAACCAGTAGCAGAAATTTTGAGTAGTTTGGAGAACCAGCAAATACCACCTCTGACTGGCCCCACCCCCATCTATTCTCTGCCTCCTGAGTCCCAGATGATTGGCTGGGTCTTCTTTTGTTGCCCTGCACAGGAGAACAGAGCTGGAAAGCAGGTTAGTGGGGTGGGGTGGGAATGAAGATTTTGCTCTATCCTTCCCCAGGCCCACCAAGCCACACCCACCACATCACATCATGCCCACCAAGCCATGCCCACAGAACTGATAGTAAAAAAATTTGAATCCTACCACTGGTGGAGAGAGAAGGAATGGGATTTTGCAGTAACCTTCCCCTGCCACACTCACCAAGCAACACCCACCAAGCAACACCACGCCCACCAAGCAATGCCCACAGAACTGGTAGTAAACATTTTTGAATCCCACCACTGCATAGCAGAACAAAAGATTTTCATGCTCATAACATTGTATTACGATCGATAAGTCAAATACATAAAATCTTAATTCTTGAAAACAATCTTGACAGTAATTTAAAACAAGAGGGAAAATCTGAAACCATATTCTAACAGATAGATACTTATAATGTTTCTTGATCAAATTAGTTTCCAGTTACTCTTGGTTGGCTTAGTGAGTTGCATTTGGTACCATTAATTAGACCTTAGAGCCAAAACGTGTGTGTGTGTGTGTGTGTGTTGTATGACAATTTACTTTTTGTAGATCTGTAAGTCAAAGTGAGAATAAACATGGACTATATATGAAGATTTAGCTTTACCAACTACTAAAATTTAAATAGTAATAATACAATACAGTATAGTATAATATAAAATATAATATATATGTATACTAGCTCGATACCTGTGCTTCTCTACGAAACTATGTGGTCAGGCTTAGCTTTTGGGGAGGAAAATAAGGGGAAAAAATTCTGCCTCTGCCTACCAGCATCCATTGGTATTCATCTGGCTAGCGTCCTGTCAGTGTGTGAGAGAGTTGAGGGCTGTTTGGAAACTGAAGCAGTATTTGCTGTGTGAGCAAGAAGGAGACAGCAAGGAGCCTGAGCGTGGCTTAGCTCAACTGTTCTGTAATAAAGCTGCTTGGTGCTGTAAAGCTAAAACTGAAACTGAAACTCCTCTGCTTGTGTTTTGCATTTGGAACAGATTTCTTTTCAGGTGAGGAGTGGGAGTAGAACTTCTTAGCATCAGAGCGTGTTAATAATAATATGCAAAATACTAATGCTGTGATGGTCATTTCAAAAAATCCTTTCTTAGTGAGCACCTAGAAGCCAAGAGGAACATATGTGCCAAATTTCAAATTTGTAGGCTGGAGATTTTGTGAGTGTATTTTGCATGTCTCTGTGTGTGTATGCTATACATGTCCAACTGCATTCTAGTTATTTCTGTTTCTGATAAAGTGAAATAAATAGCAGTAGCAAACTTCACAAAGTCATTTGTAAGTAGCATGACAAAGCTTTTATTGTCTTAGGTTCTATTTGTTAAGCATTTCTGCTTTTTGTTTTGTTTGTTTTTTTAAAAAGCATCACACTTTTGTTGATGCATAAAGTTTTCCAGTTAACCCTAATGCAGACCTTTGATCTGTTCTTCCTGTTCCAGATTTCTTTCCTGGTAAACACTGTGAGAAATAAATGCTGGACAATTGCCATGTATGTTGAACCCAAGTGAATTTTATAAATAGACAGCTCATGGTGCAATAGTTGGAAGAGAACCATAAAATGACACTTGCTTAGTTCTTTTGGGATTCTCCACGTACTTTGGGTCACAACCCTCTTTGGAAAAAAATACGCATTTTTAGGAATATGTGAACACAGGCGAAGTGGAACTATCACACAACCATTTTTTATTTGCATTCTTTTTGGTGTTCATGTAAATTTTCCAAAATGTACATGAATAATCTGCTGTTGGCATGAAGCCATCACTTTCTCTCTAGATCAGGAGTGTCCAACCTGGCAACTTTAAGACTTGTGGACCTCAATAGTTTGAAGTTTATTCCTCCAGTTATTACTATCAGTAATAATACTAACGGTAATAATTTCATTCATGAGCTTTGAATCAGTCAAAATGGTCCATGGAAGCTTGATATAAGCTGGAGCAATACTTTTATTATTTCCCCTTTTGCTCCTCAATGCTCCTGCTATCAAAATGCATGCAATAGAAAGATGTCATTTAGAAACTCTAAAATAAAGTGAAACAAAACTACACAAAACAGAAAAAGTAGACATTTTAAAGATGAAGAAAAAGAAACAAACAAACATGGAATAAAATGGATTATGACTAACAAGCTCCAACTTAACTTTGCATTGTTATGGTATGATTCCATATTTCATCTGTGAAATCACTGTGAATCACAGTTGAAACACTTTCTCATTATGTTGTTAAATCCACCCATAAACATACTCTCAGTCATCTGGCAGAAGAATCAAAATGGCACACTTGCTCGTTAACAACTCTCTCCTCAGAACTTTTGCTAAAGGATTCGGTTAAATGCTCTACTACAGCTTCATAATTCCTCTCTCCCCCAAATCTAAAAAGAAAGCTAGATTGAGATGGTAAAGCTACAATCTGAAGGCTACTCAAAATCCTTGGCCCTACTCCATGTTCCTTCAGCCTTTATTTTCTGGGGTCCTTCATCTTGAATACTCCTCCTGGCAATTGGATGTTGACCCAGAGCAACCTTCTCCATCTTTTAACTTGGGAAAGAAATCAGAAAGAGTGAAGAAGGTTTTAAGGAAGAGAAAAGGATGTTACAAAAAGGGGGGAATAGGTGTGTCAGAAAGAGAAATGATTACATCACTCGCTTTGTAACTCCTGTCCACAACTGCTGAAAGGGCCCACAATTATTATGGAGAGCCAGTTTAGTCTAGTGGTTAAGGCACCATGCTAGAAAGCAAGAGACTGTAAATTCAAGTCTTGCCTTAGCCGTGAAAGCCAGCTGGGTGATAGCAATAGGAATAACACTTAGACTTATATGCCGCTTTACAGTCCTCTCTAAACAGTTTACAGAGTCAGCATATTGCCCCTAACAATCTGGGTCCTCATTTTACCCCACTTGGAAGGACGGAAGGCTGAGTCAACCTTGAGCTTGGTGAGATTTGAACTACCAAATTGCAGGCAGCCAGCAGGCAGCAGAAGCAGCCTGCAGTACTGCACTCTAACCACTGCACCATCATGATCTTGGGCCAGTCACACTCACTCAGCTCAATCCACCTCACAGGGTTGTCGTCGTGAGGAAAAAAGAAAGAGGGATGTGTGCTGGGTATGTACGCCACTTAAGTTATCCATAAAAATAATAAAAGTGGGATATAAATAAATAATACACAAATTATTGAGTGAACACAGTAGAACACAGTGCTAGATCCTTGTATCTATGTCGCTTGCAAACTCATAGATAAATGGCATGGATTGAAACAGAAATTTGGGATGGAACTCTGCTGATGGTAGGCATTTTTATTTTGTTTATTTTGTGCCCTTGTTGTCTTACTTTTGTCTTATTAATATTATGTTCTTCTGACCTGCATCTATTTCAGATGTTCCTAGCTATCCAAATGATTTCTACCAAAGAGAGGGAAGGGTTGCTCATGTATTGAACTAGGTGAGATCAACTTTTCTGGGCCTATATCCAGTCCACCTCTGAAATCCTAAGGCACTCGTCACTGACAGTCACTTGTGACTCACATTGCTTCCAACCCATCATTAGATGATTGTTGCCTTAGATTAATGTGGCTTGAACTGTACAGCCCTGCTCTAATCCTTGCTGAGTCTAAAAGGTTCAATTAGCCAAAAAGTTTACTGCGAGCTGTATTTGAGAGGGCTCATCTCCACAATCCAGAGGCAAGCTTTTAAGCCACATCTGTAATTTAACTTTCTGGGAATGGCTTTGCCAAGTTCACTTGTAGGAGCCATGGAGTTTTCCTTTATTTTTGTATTTTATTTTTCAAATTTTTAATCATCAGCTCTATGGCATCCTGATTTTTCCCCTGAAGGTTTTCTTGATCATCAGCCAAAGAAAGTTAAAAGGGAAAAACAAGAGAACAAAGTTGCCTCTAGCTTGTAATTCTTAAAACCGTCCAGTCTTACACTAAGGTATATTAATTCCCATTTATTTCAACTTTGCGTAGGACTGAGGTACAGGCCTGTCAAGAATTCTGCTTACTTGAGTGTAAGCCCTTTGAATCAATTGAGGCTTATTTCCAGAGAAACACACATGGCTATATTGCAAATTGAGGGAGTTTTTTTTTAAAGCCCCCAACATCGAAGATTTATTTAAGAAGATCACATGGTCCTGTAAACAAGGCAGTAAAGAGGAGAGCTCACATTTTCCACTAGAGCTACTAAGGATCCTTGGCATTTTCATATCTGATCTTAAACCACAGGGCATTTTGGAGAAAGAAGAATCAGCCTGATCTCATCATCACATCAGCAAAAACAAAACAGAACAAAAGAAAATTAATTAAAAAAAACTTGGGGGAGGATGGAATTCAAGACAAGAGGCTCTACTTCCAAATAGTTGCCACAAAGAAGAGAGGATCAACCTATTCTCCAAAGCATCTGGAGGAAGGACAAGAGACAATGGATGGAAGCTGGTTAAAGAGAGAACCAACTTAGAATTAAGGAGAAATTTCCTGACAGAACCATTAATCAGTGGAACAGATCACATGGAGTGTTAATACCGCTTTATAATGCCTTGGTAAGTCCACACTTGGAATATTGCATCCAGTTTTAGTCACCACGATGTAAAAAAAGATGTTGAGATCTAAAAAGAGTACAGATAAGAGCAACAAAGATGATTAGGAGACTGGAGGCTAAAACATATGAAGAAAAGTTACAGGAATTAGGTATCTCTAGTTTAATGAAAAGAAGGACTAGGGGGAGACATGATATTTCAGGGGCTGCCACAAAGAAGAGGGAGTCAAGCTACTCTCCAAAGCTCCAGAGGGCAGGACAAGAAGCAATGGATGGAAACTAATCAAGGAGAGAAGCAACCTAGAACTAAGGAGAAATTTCCTGACAGTTAGAACAATTAATCGGTGGAACAACTTGCCTCCCGAAGTTGTGAATTCTCCAACACTGGAAGTATTAAAGAAGAAATTGGACAACCATTTGTCTGAAATGGCATAAGGTTTCCTGCCTGAGCAGTGGGTTGAACAGGGGTCGCCAACCTTTTGGACCTCAGGGACCACCAAACTCATAATTTTAAATCCCGCAGACCAGAGACCCTGGGGAAAAAAGTCTGCAGAAAAATTCCCCACCCCGTTTTCCTACCAATCGATCATTCTTTATTTGGGATCACAGGATACCATCTCCACTCCGTTCTCAGGGGGAGAGAGAAAGACAGAGAGAGAGACTTTTGGCTTCATGCAAGGAAAGCAGCAGAAGCAGAAGTCTTTCTTTCTCTTCCCCAAACTCCGCCAGAAATGAATCTTTGTGAGATTTGTCACATCGGCGCAGCCTCTTGGAACAGAATGCCTTGCAGAGTCCCATGCTTTGGGGGTGACATTTCTCTGCAGACCACCAAAATTTTCTCATGGACCACCAGTGGTCCCTGGCTCGCTGGTTGGCAACCACTGGACTAGAAGACCTCCAAGGTCCCTTCGAACTCTGTTATTCTGTTATTATTCTGTTAGCTTATCTTCAGAAATTGTGGGTGCTTCAACACTAGAGGTTTTTAAGAAGAGACTGGACCACCATTTGGTAGTTTGATGTTATTTTTCTGCCATTCTGCAAGATCTGGGAAAACTGGCAAACTTAAGTTGCATTTATCAAGCAATGATACAAGATGGGAAGTTTTGCCTTGTCTATTGCAGAGCTTGTCCTGTGGAACACCATTCCACCTGGTGGGCTGAGCAGCTCCAACCCTGTTTTCCTTTAAGCAAGTCTTGCAAACCTAGTGGATTCCCCTGGCCTTGGGCTGCAATTGGCTGTCCACTGTGGGATTTGGTTTGCACACTTCAAGTGTATGTTTTCCCCTGTAATAATCATATTTTATTTTTACTTTTGGTTTTTGGCTTTTTATTGTATCACATTGGTTTGTTTATAAGTTTATATGGTACCTAGATGGGTATTTGCAGAGGTGGTATTCTGCAGGTTCTGACCAGTTCTGGAGAACCAGTAGTGGAAATTTTGAGTAGTTCAGAGAACCAGCAAATACCACCTCCAACTGGCCCCGCCCCATCTATCCTCTGCCTCCCAAGTCTCAGCTTATTAGCTGGGTCTTCTTTTGTTGCCCTGCACAGGAGAACAGAGCTGGAAAGCAGGTTAGTGGGGTGGGGAGTGTTAGATTTGCATGAAGAGTCAGAGGTGGAGTGCTTCAGTGAAGAGTTTATTAGTGACTACAGCTCATAACAGACCCAATTTGGCTGGTCTGCGGCTGCTACTTATAGCCAGCAGCCGCAGTTGCCAGCCAATCAGAGTGCAGGGTTTTCCCGCACTTTTTACACCAATCATTTCTGACATTTTACAAGAACAGTTCAAACTTAACCAATGACATTCAAACCTGCATACATAACAGGGAGGGAATGAGGATTTTGCAGTATTCTTCCCCTGCCACACCCACCAAGCCATGCCCACCAAGTCATGCCATGCCCACCAAGCCACACCCATAGAACCAGTAGTAAAAAAATTTGAATCCTATCACTGGGTATTTGGTGAAGGTATGAGTGGATGTAGTAATCTAAAGAGTATCAATCACATACATACATACTAAGTTAGTAATGGCAAACCTTTTGGACTCGGCATGTCAAAAAATTTGGAAAAAGCCTAACCTGGTGTGTTACATATACTCCTCCCACAAACAAAAGAGGGAAAAATATTTGCCTCTCCCCCTCCCCATTTGGGCCACCTTGGATGGACAGTTGCACTCACCAAAGCTGGGCCTGAAGTAAAGGCCAGGGCCTCAGCGACAGCGCTTGCACTACAGTCACTCGAAAAGGCCACCTGGCGCTGTTCCCAAGGAGTGTAAGCCCAATTGTCCCCCTGACCCAGCGCTCCTCAGGATCTGCCATGCCCTGTTTACCTTCAGGCGATGTTCTCTTACTGTTGACATGTCCCTGAGAGTCTGTCAACAGAAAGAGAAAACTGCTCTGGGTCACATGAGCTCTTCGTTCTTGAAGCAACTTCAGAGAATTTGTTTGTTTGTTTGTTTATATCCCACCTTTATTATTTCTAAAAATAACTCAAGATGGCGAACATATCCCATACGCTTTCCTCCACCTATTTTCCTCCCAACAACAACCCTGTGAGGTGGGTTGAGCTGAGAGAGAAAGAGAGAGGATGACTGGCCCTAAGTCACCCAGCTGGTTTTTCATGCCTTAAGACAGGACTAGAACTCATAGTCTCCTGGTGATTGGCCCAAAGTCATCCAGCTGTCTTTCATGGCTGAGGTAGGACTTGAACTCATGGATTCTTGCTTTGTAGGGTGGTGCCACCTGGCTCTTCCATGCTCTCTCCACAGCTTCTGAAAAACAACATGAAAACAGGGCCTGTTCCCTTGTGATTTTCAGAGACTCTAGACCTCTGCCTGCAGCCTCTGAAAATTGTGGAAGTACAGGACAGACTCTGACATACTTTGAGAATAATTGTTGTTGAGTATTGTTGAATGCCCATGCATCACCCAAAGCATTGCGGTGTATCCCATTTGACACATGTGTCATAGGTTCACCATTACTCTACTAAAGGTCTCACATGATTGTCCTGCTCCATATACTAATTAGACAGCCTTGGAAGAACCTACTCATACAGTTCCAATAATGCTTAGAGAGTAATATTAACATGGGAGGGAACCACTGGAGTGTGACTCATTCCTCCCTTTCTTTGGCTGTGTTCACAGCACAAAGGAGTTGGTAGAAAGGAAAACTTGACTTGAAAGAGACTTTATCTCATCTTATAAGCTCCAAACCTAGGAACTACACAGTGACAATAATATTTTGCAGCTAGGCTTGGTTGAAGAGTTATGTTCAGTTTAAAGGATGAGAAGGCTTGGGCCTATTCAACTGAAGAATTCTGTTTTGTGCTCTCTTATTTTTAGCTTAGCATGAAAAACAGAACCACGATTTCATTTCATTCTTCCTTCCTTGCATATAACTACAAAGTCTTCTTCTTTCCATAATCTCACCAGTTGCATATTTAGCACCAACTCTGGGGAAACTGTGTTGGTAATTAACCCTGGACATTCTGAAATTATGGCTTGGATTGAGGAATGCATTTCTTACAAACATTACAGCTGCCCTCAAGGCAAGTTATAGCTCAAGGGCGCTTCTCTAAATTTGGAATTTTCTTAAGCATCCTGGGTCACAGTATGAGTTTTAGTGTGCAAAATTTTGCCAGTGCATCCCAGGTCAAGAAAGCAGGAGGCCAACCTAGGAGAGTGGAATAATACTGGCTTCTGATAGTTCCAGGAAAACATAGTCAATCTTATCTAATCTTTTTCCTCTCTTCTCAACTAATCTATGAGTCCCCTTGATTCAGAATTTGCAATGGCCTCCTAGTGAAGACCCTCTCTGTAACTGTCAATGACAAATGAAGGACATTTGCTCAATGTCATGAACTCTTTACCCATGTCCCACCTACCCTGCATTGTGTGCCTCACCCAACCATTTACAATCAGTTGCAGACTTGACCAAGCACAATACTACACTTCAGCACAAATCCCAAATCTCGGACAGAACATAGAAGTTTGCTAAAGGAGACAGAGACCTTCCTTGCTTTGGGATAGGAACATGAAGATCTAATAAACAAGACAGTCAACTTGATCTGCTGCTCTTAAGGTTCAGCTATGCCAATCGATGAAGGAAAATATTTGTATTTTAAGACTGAAATGTGGGGTCCCTGTTGCTCTCTGAACTTGGTTGTTTTCTTGCAGACATTTCATTACCTAAACTAGGTACAGTGGAACCTCTGGTCACAAATGCTTCTGACCACAACCAAATCAGGAGACGACCAAAATTTTTGGAAAATTTTTGCAGTTGGTCACGAACAAATACTCGGATGGCAATCAAACACAACTGAGGCAATCTGCCCTTCCACATCGATTTCCCCTTCCACAACATTTTTTTTAATGTGCATGCTCAGTCAGTCTCGCTTCTGGCCATGACCAACTTGGCTTGCGACCGAAGTCATGGAACAGATTACGGTCGTGATCAGAAGTTCTACTATACTTACAATGTTACCTAGCTTTGGTGTTAAAAAGGCTCCAAGAAAACAACCAAACTCAGAAAGCACCAAGGATCCCCAATAGCTTTCCAATCCATTGAAGATGGCTCTACACAACACATTAGGCCAGAAATTCCCAGCCTTCTGCAGTCAGTAAATGCTCTCATTTCCACACTGCATGGCTCCTGTGAAGGGGTTCTGCAGTCCTGTAGATCTGAAGCCAAAAAGTGTTCTACCATCCAACCTCTTGAATTTAATTCTTGGTAACTTTATTTATTTTATTTTTTATTTTATTTGATTAGTCAATTGCTTACAAGATAATAGGTATAAGTATAAACTTAGTTATAAATGCATGGATACATGTAAGAAAATAAAAGAAACAATAGGACAGGGACGGTAGGCACTTTGGTGCACTTATGCACGCCCCCTACAGACCTCTTAGGAAAGGGGTAAGGTCAATAGTAGACAGTCTAAGGTTAAAATTTTTGGGGTTTGGGGAAGAAAACACAGAGTCAGGTAGAGTATTCCAGACATTGACCACTCTGTTGCTGAAGTCGTATTTCCTGCAATCAAGTTTGCTACGGAGTTTGTATCTATTGTGTGCTCTTGTATTGTGATGGTTGAAGCTGAAGTATTCATTGACAGATAGGACATTGCAATGTATGATTTTATACACTATACTTAGATCGGACCAAAGACGGCATAGTTCTAGGTTTTCTAGGTCTAGAACCTCAAGTCTGGTGGCATAAGGTATTCTGCAATGAGTAGAGGAGTGGAGAACTCTTCTTGTGAAATATTTCTGGACTTTATCTACTGTGTTAATATCAAATACATAATATGGGTTCCAGACTGGTGAGCTGTATTCAAGTATTGGTCTAGCAAATGTTTTGTATGCTCTAGTTAGTAGTGTGATATTACCAGAGAAAAAGCTATGTAGGATTAGGTTAACAACTCTTAATGCCTTTTTGGCTATGTAGTGGGCTCTAGCACTTAGATCATTTGAGATGAGTACTCCAAGGTCCTTGACAGAGTTTGGATCATTAACAAGGTCTTGACTATTCAGCTTGTATTTTATTTTCTGATTTTTTTGCCAATATGTAAGATAGAGCATTTATTTTTTGAGATTTGAAACTGCCATTTGTTTGACCATTCTGATAGATAGTCAAGGTCTTTTTGAAGGGTAGCAGCATTATCTGTGGTGTTGAATAGCTTTACATCATCAGCGAAGAGAATGCAATTGCTCTTAATATGATCACAGAGGTCATTTATGTAGAGTATCAAGAGAGTTGGTCCTAGAACACTGCCTTGAGGGACACCACTGTTGACAGGTACAGAATTTGATAGGATGTTTCCAATTTTGACCATTTGTTGTCTGTTTGACAGGAATGCTTCTATCCAGTTATGCAGGTGTCCAGAGATACCATAAGATTTTAGTTTTAATAGTAGTTTGTCATGTACCACTGAATCAAAGGCTTTACAGAAGTCTATGTAGATTGCGTCTATTGTTTTGCCCTGATCGAGTTGTGTATTCCATATGTTTTGTAGTGTAAGAGTTGCAGATTACAGGATAGTTTTTTTCTGAAACCAAATTGTTTATTAGAGAGTAGGTTGTTTGTCTCTAAGTGGAGGATAATGGATTGGTTAATAATTGATTTCATGACTTTACAGGTGATGCAGCATAAAGAGATTGGTCTGTAATTTTCAACTAGGCTGAGGTCTCCCTTTTTGAAAATGGGGATGACCGTGGCTAGTGACCATAGGTTTGTCAAGGAGCTGGTCCTGAAAGATTTTTCAAAGATTATGCTTAGAGGCTCTGCTATGGCAGTGAGCAGCATTTTTAAGAAGTAGGCACATATTCCGTCCGGTCCAATAGATAGAGATGGTTTTAGATTGCGTAGTGCTTTTTCAACATTGTCTTCTGTAAAATCGATATGTATTAGATCATTGTAGTTGTCTGTGGTTCGACTAGGAAATACTGGGCATGATTCATTGCTGTTTACAAATACTGCACCAAAGAATGTGTTAAAGAGGTTTGCTTTAATGGTGTCATCGTTGCAGTCTTTACCATTAAGTCCTTTCACGGGTGGGATGGACCTTGAGTCTTTTAGATTGTTGTTTACAAAATTGTAGAAAGTACGGGTGGAATTGGTGAATAGAAGGTTTTCCTCTTGTTTAATGTGATAATTGATGCATTCAGTCTTTATCTGGTGGCATAAATTTTTGTATCAGCTTTTGAAGTTGGCAACATGATCAGATTTGTTTTTTTGCCAAAGTGATCTCTTTTTGGATTGAAGCTTCCTTATTGTTATGGGTAATCTGTTTTTTCTGGTTTTGGGAGTTGTTATTGGTACATATAGTTTGATGACTCTTTTGACTTCAAGTAAAAATATGTTGTAAGGTCTTCAACAGTATTGCATCCAGTGAATAGAAGATTGCCAATTAAGGGATGAGAGATCGTTGTCTATAAGATCATAGTTGCCTTTTTGAAGTTATAATTGGGGATCATTGTTGTGATGATTTTTGTGTGGACGTATGTTGAGACAAAAGTCAATCATGTTGTGGTCACTGTTGGAAAAGGGTTCTATAATTTGTATTCCATAAATTGAATTCAAACTGTTGCAGAAGATGAGGCAGTTGTTAAGTCTAGTATTGTTGGTTACTAGTTGTTCCGGTCCCAGATTTGTTACAGCATTGTAGAAGGCTGCATGTATGGGTTCACATTTGTTTAGGGTCCAGTTAATATGAGGTAGATTGAACTCACCAAGAAAGATAAAAGTATGTGGGCAGGATGTTGCCCATGTTAGTAAATTTAGCTTGTTTACATGTTCGATGTCATAATCAGGGTCTCTGTAACATAGTAAGAATCGAAATGTGATATTTAAGGACAGTTCACAGACGATGGTCTCAGGAAGAGCAAGCTCCTGGGTAACTTGGATGTTTTTAGATGTAAGGACTTTTTATAGAAGATAGCAACACCACCTCCTCTACAGATTTCACGATCTGATCGATAAACATGATAGTCTCTTATTGAGGTAATGCAGTCAGGGAGAGATGTGTTGAGCCATGTTTCACAGACAAATATGATGTCGAATTTTGCAGTATTTAGTAAGAGGAGAAATTCAGGTATTTTATTCACAAGGCTTCTGGCATTGAGTAGCTTGCATTTAAGGCCATTTGTAGTTTGAATTGAGGTAGTTAGGGGCGTGCATGCCTAGTCTTGAGTGATGGTGGATTGGTTGAAGTAGGGTTGGATGCTGGGTTGTGGGTTGTGTGACTTACTTTTGATACAGTCAGCACGGTAGTCAATGTACAGGTCCTTCTCTCCGTTGTCTAGACATTTTTTAGTTCTTTGCGGAGTTCGTGGGAGCAGGCACATTTCTGTATGGTTAGGTCAGGGAGAGAACAAAGGTTCTTATGGTTGGTGTTGCTTTTGGCGAGTGAATTAATAGTATAAATGAATTTACATTTGCTTGATTCATTTTTGCAAATGACCCTGCAGAAGCGTGGGGCCACAGAGCCGTCTCTGTTTTTGAACTCTGGGCGCGGAAATGTCAAGTATTTCATCAGGGGAGATGGTTGATGTTTGATAGTCACTGATGATGTTGCGGACAATTGTGATGTCATCATTGTTATTGATGTTCTCTAGACCGAATAAGTTGGCATTTGGATGCTTCCGTTCACGCTCAACAGCTTCTCTGATGAGGATTGGGATATCATTATTTTTTTGATTTATGTTTTTTTGTGGATTAGGTTGTGGTTGTTGAGTAGTGGTATGGTTTGTAGCTATTGGATGTTCAGGTTTTTGTGTTGTGTCTTTTTTTTCAAGGTTATTTAATTTTTCTTTTAAAGTGTCCAGGGATGCTACTATGGTATCAAGGGATGTTATTCATGTTTCTGTGATATCAACTCTTTCAAACCAGGCTAAATATTTATCCAGTTTGGGTTTGCATGATGGGCAGAAATATTGAAATGCATGTTTGGATGATTCTAGGTATTGAATCACTTGCTTGGTCAATTCCAAGCAGCCATGATGAGCATAGTTGCCACATAGAGAACATTTGGTGGAATTTTCATTAACATTAGAGTTTCAAAGCACATAAAGCATGTGCAGGACTCTTGTGGTTTATTGGTGTGGATTTCTTTCTCTTTAGGTTGTGGTTTGGCATTGGATTTTTTTACTGGCATGGTGGGTTTGTTGAGAGAGTACGTTGATTAAATTGCTTAATGAACAATTTTGGGTAATCAATATAGCCAATATCACACCAGTTAATCAATTACAATAATCTCTCTAGCCAAATAATTATGCTAAGCAACAGTCTAATCAATTAATTACATTAATCACTAATAACACTGTTCAATTAAATTCTCTAAATCTCTAATTTTACTAATTAATTAAATTACATGAATCCTGATTTTTTACACTAAACAGTAATCACACTATTTGCACGAAACACTCTAATCGCACTAATCAATTAAAACAATAAATCAATTTTTTACCTCAGTTTCATGAAAAACCTTGCTTTAGGATTATGGTCTTACTTATACTAAGACACAATTGTTTGTCGATGTTCTCTGAATGACTGACTCCTGTGAGGAACCTTAACTTCCAAGCATCTCCCATACCAGTGTCCATTTTCAGAATTGTTTGCATTGTTGGACATCAGAAGCTGAAAAAGGACTTTGGAGCAGACGTGGCATTGTCCCCTCCATTTTTAACATCTCCTTAAAGAAGATTTCCAAGCCTGCATACTAACTGCTCAGTCCAAGGAAAGTCCTCTAAAGCACCTTGTTGTGCTTAAATATCACTCCTAAATGTATTTTTGGGGAGTCTCGTTGCTCAGGGAAAGAGGTAGCCTCAAATCAAATAAAACCACCTTTTATTATGATCATGGTCCAGCATTAATGCAGCTTCACATTGTGTTGAGAGAGCCCAATCTTGATTTATAAGTTACATTCCCATACTGCACCAGGCTAAAATGTGGTTATTTTATGATTCCGTATTGCACATTCAGTGAGGCATGCAAACCTTCACTGTAGGACAAGTCTAGCCAACAGTTTTAATTCACTAAACCATGAGTTAACATGTTTATGAAAACAGCCACAGGGTAATAACTGTGCATGTTGCTTGTGGACTGAAGCTCACATATTTCATTAAGAGTGATTGATCTTCTAGCAAGTATACAGTGTCTGCAGCTTTAAACCTGATTGATGGAAAAGGCCGTCCCCAAAAATAAGGCTGACATTTGAAGGAATACATGTACAAATGTGCAATGAATTAGATTAGAGCAGTGTTTCTTAACCTTGGCCACTTGAAGATGTGTGGACTTCAACTTCCAGAATTCCCCTGCCAGCAACGCTGGCAGGGGAATTCTGGGATTTGAAGTCCACACTTCCGCATGTGGTCAAGGTTGAGAGACACTGGATTAAAGAATCTGAGCAGCTTTGCTGTAATGCTGAAACATGCAGAAATGTAGTATTTGCACTCTTTCAGTTGACGCTGTTGATAAGTTTAGGCAATCTGGAGGAAAAAAATTGCTTAGAGCAATTCTTCCAAAGGTCATTTCATTGGAATCTGGCTGACAGTGCTTAGTTACCTTGGGACAGAAGAGGCTCCCCTAAGCATAATGGCTGGAGGTTAAACTAATTAAGCTTGCCTGGCAGGATTTGGGGGAAGTGATGATATATTTCAGGGAAAGGATACATGTAGCATGTGGTCTTGATGTTCTGTGGTGGGGAGAATGACGATGTGAATCAGTCCTAGGAACAGCTCCTTTGTTTATTAGACAACTTCCAATTGAACCATTGTCCGCTGAGCACAGCTGGCACCAGGACTTCAGCTGCATTGGATCCCTCTCAAAAAAAACACAACCCAGGGGGACAAAACAACACGAAGATTGTATATTCCGTGCGAAAAGAGGAAAAACCTCTGCAGGAGAGCTGAAAGCTAAAAAGGCCGCTGAAGACCCTACCACAACATGGATAAGAAAAGCAAGCTGGTAAGAAAACACACTTCACTGCCTCCTACCTCTTTAATTTGTTATCTGTGTTGCACTTGATAAAGTTAGCAGGTTTATTTTGATTATGATTCATTGCTCTTACTTTTGTATGTCTGTTTGCTAGGAACAACAGGTGGAGGGCATTACAGAAATGTATGTTCAATAGTTAGCTTTCTAGTAATGCTTGAATACGAAATAGGTTTTGTATTGGCTTGGAGATCATTCTCCCTCAAAGGAGGTTCAGTTCCTTTGAACTAATCTTCTATAATCTCTAGCCAGGATATCAGAATGGGGATGAGGACAACCAAATATAAAGCAGGGAGAATGGCTTAACTGCTCCATCAGTGGCTTAACACTAATCCTTTCTGGTTGTAACACAACTGCAAACCAGCAAGGTTGAATGCAATACCACCTGAATGCTTCTGACATTGTACCTCCAAAACTGAGATTGGATGAATAAAATGCTCTAAAGAAGCAATCCAAAATCTGGATTAGGGTGTTGTATGAACTCAACCTTTACATACTATCTAGACAACAAGTCCCAAGCAACAGATTAAGAATTCTCAGCTCTGTACTTAGTCTAAAAGATCTGCACAATTTTAATGGTTGTGTAACATTAGCAAGAATATTGGTTCATTCTCAACTTTTTGATAAGATTTGTTTGGCTGCACAGAGGCTTCTTGGGCACACATGACAAGTGATAAAGGGAAATGCTCTGGAAATGTGGTTGGACTACCACTTTCTGGATTGGGATCCATCTAGCAGTTAAACCTATGTTCTAGGAAAAACTTGGAATTTCCAAGTATTATTATGGTGAGGAAGAATTTCTTCATCACCATGATAAGACCACTTCAGATAACTGCTAAGCTTCTTTATAGATGCTTATAAATGAGAAATGCTGATCATACTGATATTATAGTGGTCAGAAACTCAGCAGATCGTATTATTTTCTAGTGAACGAAGTGTGAAGGTACTATTGCAGACTAGTTAATTCTTTTCCTTCTTTGTCTCTTCTTTTTGCAAAAACCTCCCCCCCCAAAAAAAGACAAGTGACTGCCCCTCCACAGGAAAAAAGAGGGTAATGTCACCTTTCTTTCCTCAGATAACAACAAATCACCCCAAAAGATCTGGGTGTCAGGATTCCAGCTGTTACCCCCATTTAAATCATGAGTCTTGAGCCAAACTTCTAAAACTTGAAAAGGATTTATTGGGAGTTATTGGGAGTTTATTGAGAGTAGCCGACTCTGAGACACATCATTCATTGTCACCCTTGACCCTGGTTTTCCCCCACCCCCTGGGTGTATCGTAATTCATATTCTCCAATGGGACACATCCATAGCCAAGAGTCATCAATCATGCTCTCCAGTTAGAATTTTGCACAGCAGAAACTTCAGTCACCTAGTTGCTATCTTTGAAAGCATTTATGGAATGCAGGTTTAGTTTGCAAGCTGCCACACTGCTCCCCCCTCCCTTTCTGTTGGCAACTCTAAAAAGACCATAGAAATATTTTATGAGTTTACACTGAGTTTTTTTGAAGTGAAACTGGTTGTACTCCAGAAATACTTACATTCAGGACTTGACAATTAACCCAGTCTTTAGCAGCACCTACCTAATCTATTTCATGGATTCTGTTAGCATCTTTTAGCAAATGTTCTTTTCACAATGAATGGATGCTCCCAGGAGCGTGTGCCGGCAGGGAGTCAAAACATCAAAGTGGAGACCACAACCACAAAATTGAACTAGCCCTTTCTCTTTACATACATTACAAGGAAAGGTCATTGTTTTGATTATTGTAGTTACTCCTGGACACTTACCTTTCCCTTCAAGCAACATCAGTACTAGCTAATGTGTTAAAAGCCATAAAAAGAATCCACCTTCATCTCAGGAGGAAAGATAATCCTGGAAAATATTGTTAGAACTTTGTTTTGTTCACTGTATACATACAACACTCTGAGCTTGCCTGCTAAATGACCTTGCTTTGTTTTGTCATATCAGTTGCTTTGGATTACTGAATGATGCAAGCAAGAATTATACAAGCAAGAATGCATAATGCTATATCATTTTTTTATCCAGAGATTTACGTAGCAGTCTGTGTTGATAATACAGGAAAGATGACATGTACAAATTGGTCATTCTCTTATTGTTCTGTGAAGGACAATGAAATTGAAGACAAGCTTTGGTAGACAAAAGAAAGAATAAAGAGGAGAAAGGTTACTTTTTTAAACTGAATGAAGTGTGCATGGGTCAGAAGCCTGAGATCAGGGAAGTAGATGAGAAGGTTATAACAACATTGATAATTAAGTAGATAATCCTGGTGACTTCCATACGTTTTGGACCTACGGCTCCAGTCATTCCCGATAGAGTGGTCCTAAAAGGGCATTGTGAGAGTTACTTTAAACATTTGAAAGGATGTTTTTGAGTTACAGCTAGAAAGCTGGAATTTATAAATGCATAACGATACATGGAATAAGGCTGTGGGTAAATCACCATTGTGTTCGTATATGGCCAATTTCTGCAAATCAAGTCTTGACTTTATAGAACTTTCTACCGGAACATTGAATAAAATCCTCAAGTAGATCTTAAAGTCACCAACAAAATGTACTTGCTGCCATCCCAAAACAGTCCTTTTCAAATATTATAGGCCTTCCTCGAAGATATTAGATTGATAGTGCCAGAGACATATTTCCCACACAAACTGAAGTGCTGTGCTTTTTAAGAGAATTATTTACAGAAAAGGAGCCACATGTTACCTTTCTAATAGAATGTTGGAATAGCTAAACTATACATAAATCTTATGTTACTAGTTTTACAGGCATACTTGCTCTTTTCTTTTTTCCAATGCTATGCAAAACAGAAAAATAAAATAATAATAAAAATAAAATAAAATAAGGGACGTTAGTTATTGCCTCCATCATATCTATCTGCCAATTCATATATTGACTTTTCTTCCTTATGCTTTTCATCACTCTCCCATTAAGGATCAAATCAGCTCCATTCAATCGCAACTTTCTCAGTCTATCCCTTATGCCATTTCATACTTTCTTCATATATTTCTTTTGTGGTTCGGTCTTCACTCGACTTCTTTATAGCTGTGACGGTGAACCTATGGCAGGCGTGCCACAGGTTGCACGAGCCATTTGTGAGGGTATGCGAGGCCCAGCCAAACTTACCTGCACTGCGCGTGCCTCCCAGCTGATTTTTGGCTCATTTGAGGCCTTTTTTGCCCTCCTGGAGAATCGATGGAAGCCTCTGCAGCCTCAGGAGGCCGAAAAACAGGCCCATTTTGGCGCTTCTGATATTTCCGGAAATCAGCTGGGAGGTGCACGTATGCGCAGTGCAGGTAAGGGGGTGGGGGGGTGTTGCACACGTATGGCAGGGGGGCACACTGTATTGTGGGTGCCAGCGCGCACGCGCTTTCGGCACACCACAACAAAAAGGTTAGCATCACTGCTCTATAGGATCAACTCACCTCAAAATATTTCTTCCATTTCGCTCACTTTCCTTTGTTCTCATTTATACTTTACTTCTATCCCATACAGGTAGTCCTCAACTTACAACAGTTTGTTTACTGACTGTTCAAGGTTACAACATCACTGGAAAAAGTGACTTATGACCGTTTTTCACACTTACAACCATTGCAGCATCCCCATGGTCATTCAGTCAAAATTCAGCCTCTTGCCAACTGCTTCATATTTATGACGGTTGCAAGGTCCCGGGATCATGTAATCCTCTTTTGTGACCTTCTGACAAGCAAAGTCAATGGGGAAGCCAGATTCACTCAACCACTATGTTATGAACTTAAAAAACTGCAGTGATTCACTTAACAACAGTGGCAAGGGAAGTCGTAAAATGGGGCAAAATTCACTCAACAAATTTCTCACTTAGCACCATAAATTTTGGGCTCAGTTGTGGTTGTAAGTTGAGGACTACCTGTATTAGCAATAGCTCAAAACAGAGGTTGTCGATAACAATAGCGTTTAGGCTTATTATACTGCCCAATAGTGCTTTCCAGAACTCTCTGGGTGGTTTACAAGGTAGAAGCATTATTTGCATATTGCCCCCAACAATCTGAGTCCTCATTTTATGTACCTTAGAAGGCTGGAAGGCTGAGCCAACCTTGAGCCTCATCGAGATCGTACACCAAGCTGTGGGCAGAGTTTGCCTGCAATATTGCACTTTAACTACTGTGTCACCAGGGATCTAAATCAATGTTTCTCAACCACAGCAAATTTAAGATGTGTAGATGCCTGGGGAATGCTGGGAATTGAAGTCTACACATCTTAAACTTGCTGAGGTTGAAAAACACTGCTCTATGCAATATTATTGGTATGTTGGTTCATATTACTAAGTAGAATCTTTCCCAGTACTAGAGAACATGAATAGCTCAGGTTGAATGATTGAGTTCTTGGTTTTAATGGAACTTGCTTGTTGCACAAATGTCTTCCTGAAACCTTCTAGCACAGTGGTGACTAACCTTTTTGGGCTCCTGTGCCAAAAATTGTGTGCGTGCTTGTATTCTCTCGCTCACGTGCCAGCACCCAGAAGGCAATGTGCCCCCCCCCACGCATGCGCACACAATCCCACTCCCCCAGCCAACCCCCCACTGCCCCCTTACCTGCACTGTGCCTCACAGCTGATTTTCGGTAGGTTTGAGGCCTTTTTCTGCCTCCCAGAGGCTTCAGGAAGGCTTCTGCAGGCTTTTCAGGCTGAAAACTAGGCCTGTTTAGTCACTTCCAGTATTTCTGGAAAAACAGAAAATGATGAAACGAGCCTAGTTTTCGACCTAAAAAGCCTGCAGAAGCCTTCCTGAAGCCTCTGAGAGGTCGAAAAAGGCCTCAAACCTGCTGAAAATCAGTTGTGAGGCGCGCACATGCGCAGTGAGGTAAGTATGCCTGCAGCTCGCGTGCCAGCACAAATGGCTCTGCGTGCCACCTGTGGCACGCATGCCATAGGTTTGCCATCACAGTTCTAGCAGGTCCATTTTGCTTCCTGCTTAAAGTTTCACCACCATCATCCCAGACCAACTTTCTTCTACCTCAGCTATTCATTCTGACTTCTGGGTCTTCTTTTTTTTCCTCCAACTTTCTTTGCCAAGCTTAACTTTCTCTCTTCTATCTCTATCAGTCAGGTGTCTATTCATCAACCAATGTTCTCTATTACAAAACCATCTTGATTTTTTTTTTTAAAAAAGAGTCCGATCACAACATCTGAACTATCACATTCTTGTTGTATTTCAAAAACCAATCCAAAATTTGGTAAACAATAACTGATGTAAGTATCCGTTGTGAATCAAATATATCTATAGTACTATTGTTAAGTTTGCATGAAGAGACAGACGCGGAGTGCTTCAAGCTCTTTGTTTATTAGTGACTACAGCTCAGAACGAACCCATTTTGGCTATTGCTACTTATAGCCAGCTTGCCAGCCAATCAGAGTGCAGGGCTTTCCCGCACTTTTTAAACCAATCATTTCTTACATTTTACAAGAACAGTTCAAACTAAACCAATGACTTTAAACCTGCATACATAACAACTATTGTGATCCAGGAGAAAGCAGCAAAATTAAACCTACAGACCCTCTAATTTACACTGTAAACTCATTCAGAAGTCTAATCAGAGAACAATTTGTGAGCTGTAAGGATCAGTTAACAAGTATACACTGTCAAGATTAGAAGATCTCCAATGTCCTTCCAGCCCCTATGAATTTATGATTCTATTCTATGATTCTAAGTTACAGCCCCAACAAGTTTGCTACATGAGGTTCAGCTTGTGATGTTAATTTAAAGTCTCACCTTGAACATGGTTTGGGTCCGGGGTACTTGCAGGAGCATCTTCTGCCACCATTGAGCTCCAATAGCCTGGTGCGCTCCCACCGGCAGGGCCTCCTTGGGGTGCCGCCAGCCAGACAATGTTGGTTGGCGGCCCCCAGGGGTAGGGCCTTCTCTGTGGGAGCTCCCACCCTGTGGAACCAGCTACCCCTGGGGTTACGGTTGGCCCCTGACCTGCGTTCCTTCCTCCGCGATCTAAAGACTTGGCTGTTTTTGCAGGCCGGCCTGGATTGAGGGGGATTGGGGTTTTTAATTGGGCATTTTAATGTGGGATCTTATCGTTTATTTGGATTGGGTTTAATACCTTTTTTACTATTTGTATGTTATACTTTTATGTGAGCCACCCGAGTCCTTTGGGAGATGGGGCGGCCTATAAATCCAAATAAATGAAATGAAATGAAATGAACCTGAAGGAGATCCATTTTGAATCACTGGCAATAACCTAGATTTCTTGCAGTTACAATGTCAGGCTCAGACTGACATCTATTTCAGATACCACAAGCCATATATTTCCATGAAATAATTGTGCGTAGCAGAAAAGCGTAGTATGCCAGTATGCTTGCCTGGTTTTGGTAAACGAATTTTATAGTTTTGACTGACCTGCTAACACTGTCATACTACAGAGGTTTAATGGAAGAAAAATGAAGGTAGAAAAAGTAGTAAAGAGAGAAAGGCATTATTGTCCATCTTAATGCCCGCATTTTCCAATTTCTTGGTTGTCCTTTTCACTTAGGATGCTAAATTGATGTATTTTCCCTCATCTTTATTCTTTTCTTCCGTACACAGCTAGAATTTTGCATAAGAAGAGAAATTCCACTTTTGTAACCATGTGTACCTGCTCTCAAATAATGTTTCTTCTTTTCTTCTTTTGGAGAACAAATGGCTTTCCAGAAGGGAGCAATGTAAGCTTTTCAGTGAAATGCTATGATTCATACCCAGGAAACTCCTAGTTACCCTCAAAAGCAGATTATGTTTCACAATAAACACAAGTCAGATCCACAAAGGGTAATTTTAAAAATCCTACTGTAAACCAGCTGTGGCTTTAATTGGAGGATTGTCTTCAAAAATGCATTTTTGGAAAGTTTGAAGTATGTATTGCTTTGTGCAATCTTTACATGATATGTATGTCAGAAATGTGAAGAACAGGTGCTTTGGATTAGATGAGGAGGAGAAAGAAGTAGTTTGGATTCATCCACACTCCTAACTGCAGTCATGGAATAACAGAATGAGAGAGTTGGAAGGGACCTTGGAGGTCTTCTAGTCTAACCCCCTGCTCAAGCAGGAAACCCTATACAACTTCAGGCAAAGGTTGTCCAGTCTCTTCTTAAAAGCCTCCAGTGATGGAGCACCCACAACTTCTGTTCATTGTCAGAAAATTTCTCCTTAGTTCAAGGTTGCTTCTCTCCTTGATCAATTCCATTAATTCCATTGCTTCTTGTCTTCAGGTGCTTTGGAGAATAGCTTGATGCTTGACCCCACTTCTTTGTGGCAGCCCCTTAGGTATTGTAACACTCCTATGATGTTATCCCTAGTCCTTCGATAGACTAGACATAACTAGTTCCTTCATATGTTTTAGCCTCCAATCCCCTAATCGTCTTTGTTACTTTTCTCTGCACTCTTTCTGGAGTCTCAGCGTCTTTATTCATATTGTGGTGACCAAAACTGGATGGTCTTTCCAAGACATTATGGAGAGGACATCCTGCTCTTCAAGGACATGTTTCTTGTGGTGTTGCTGTCTTTGTCTCCTCTTTGTCTATAGTTGAGGCTGCCTAGCTTTGGTCTAGCTGTTCCAAAGTCTGTGGCGTTCTCCCAACACAAATGCTGTGACTTCTGGCACTTTGGCAGTGACTGCATTGATGACATGGTCCATGGTTGGGATCTTCTAAGCTCCTGTTGGCCACTTTGGGCTTCAACAGTGATAGCCCCTTCCCTCCAGTCCCTGAACATTTCCTTCCAAAATGGATTTCTGTTGTTTGATCGCCATGACATCTGGCTTCAGGAGGTAGGCTGGAGGTGGTATTCAGCAGGTTCTGACCAGTTCTGGAGAACGGTAGTGGAAATTTTGAGTAGTTCGGAGAACCAGCAAATCCCACCTCTGACTGGCCCTGCCTCCATCTATTCTCTGCCTCCTGAGTCCCAGCTGATCGGCTGGGTCTTCTTTGGTTGCCCTGCACAGGAGAATGGAGCTGGAAAGCAGGTTAGTGGGGTGGGGAGGGAATGGGATATTGCAGTATCCTTCCCCTGCCACACCCACCAAGCCACACCCACCAAGCCACGCCATGCCCACCAAGCCACGCCCACAGAACCGGTAGTAAACAAAAAATTGAATCCCATCACTGAGGTAGGTATATGGTTGGTACTTTTGAAAGAGCAAATCGGGCCTTAGAAGGTTCTTATTCACACATTCTCACCACTCTTGCAAAAGAATGAAAGACACAGCAGGTACAACTTGAGTGAGAGACCGGCTTTGACAGGCATTCACAATTCTGTTGCATTAGCCTACTAGCAATGAAGATCTTTCCAGAAATCTAAAGTTAGTTTCCTAAGTTTGAAGGGCTTGACACCTGTTGAAGAGCAGCCACTGCAGGAAGGAGCAGCAACAGAGAGAGAGACTTGGAGATGCTTTCCAAATTGATATCAGCCCTTTGAAGTAAGGTAGTTCATGAAGTAGGCATGTCAGGCATCTAAGGAATGCTGTTTATTGTACTGATATAGAATAAGAGAAACTGGAAAGATTGCCCAAATAGCTTTCTGCCCTTCTTTACTCAACAAAATCAAGGGTGTGTGTGTGTGTGTGTGTGTGTGTTGAGTTTCTTTCTTCCTCTTCTTCATGAGTGTCCTCCTTAATGGCTCATTCATTCCTTCTTTATGCCCCAGATCAGCTAGCTAACATGCCACCAGCAATCCTGATGCTCATTCATTCCTGGTTTTCTGAGGAGCTCTGGGGATAAAACGATGGAGAAGATGCCTAGAGAGCAGGTGGAGGACTAGCCATTCCGAATCCGACCATGTCCAGTTACGAGCCTTTATTAGGACTTACCTGGAAGTGATTAGGGCGCGGCTTCTCGCCCTGATTGCATCTGCTGATGATCGCCCTGTGGCCCTGTTTTGGGTGACCCACTCCCTTCTTCAATTGAGGGAGGGGGATGACCTTTTGCGGGGCAGAGCAGAGGAATTTAGTTTACATCTGGCGGATAAGGTCGCTCGGATTCGGGCCGGCTTGGACTCAGACTGGCAGGTGTCTGATGATGGGGTGGTGATGGATCTGGTTGATTCTACCTGGGTTGAGTTTGATCCGGTCTCCCTTGATGAAGTGGACAGGATCATGCGGAGGCTGTCCTCCACCACGTGTTTATTGCACCCATGTCCTTCCTGCTTGATGTATGCCTCCAGGGAGGTTACATGCAGCTGGCTCCAGGCAGTTGTCAACACCTCCTTGAGTGAGGGAGTCTTTCCGTCTCCAACCTTCTTTTAGCAAAGGTTGTTGAGAGTGGTGGTGCAGCAGCTTCCCTTGTTCCTGGAGGAAGCTGATTATCTAGACCTGTATCAATTGGGCTTCAGGACCGGACACAGCATGGAGACGGAGACAGCATTGGTCACTGGTGGATGATCTCTGGAGGGCTCGGGACAGGGGTTTTTCCTCTGTCCTGGTCCTATTAGATCTCTCAGTGGCTTCCAATACCATCAACCATGGTATCCTTCTGCAGCGGCTCCAAGGATTGGGGTGGGGGCACCGTTTTGCGGTGGTTCTCCTCCTTCCTCTCGGGCCGTTCGCAGTCGGTGTTGGCAGGAGAGCAGAGGTCGGCCCCAAGACCCCTCACTTGTGGGGTGCCTCAGGGGTCTGTTCTCTCACCTCTCCTGTTTAATATCTACATGAAACCACTGGGCGAGATCATCCGTGGTTTTGGGGTGAGGTATCATCAATATGCTGATGATACCCAGCTCTATATCTCCACCCCAGACCAGATCAGTGATGCTCTCTCTGTGATGTCCGTGCCTGGAGGTACAGGTCTGGATGGGGAGGAATAGGCTTCGGCTCAACCTGACCAAGACTGAGTGGCTGTTCTTACCGGCATCTCGGCTTTCATTGAATGTACCATCTTTGGCCATGGGGGGAGAGGTGTTGCCCCCCGTGGATAGGGTGAGGAATCTGGGCGTCCTCCTGGGTTCACAGCTCAGTTTGGAGGAACAGGTGGGGGCTGTGGCCAGGGGGGCATTTGCCCAGGTTCGGCTGGTTCACCAGCTCCGCCCTTATCTGAACCGAGATGCCCTTCAAACAGTCACTCATGCACTCATCACCTCCAGAATCAACTACTGCAATGCTCTTTACATGGGGCTGCCCTTGCAGACTACCCAGAGGTTACAACTGGTGCAGAATGGTTGGGGCTGTGATGGGAGTGTCCCGATACTCCCATGTTACACCCTCCTCCGACTTTGCATTGGTTGCCGGTTGCCTTCTGGGTGACCTTCAAGGTGCTAGTTACAACTTATAAAGCCCTAAATGGCTTGGGTCCAGGGTACTTGCGGGAATGCCTCCTGCCAGCATCATCATATCTCGCCCTGTTCTCCCATCAGGGCCTCCTTGGGATACCGTCCGTCAGGCATTGTCGGTTGGCGGTCCCCAGGGCTAGGGCCTTCTCCGTGGGAGCACCCGCCCTCTGGAATCAGCTCCCCGTGGATCTCCGTTTGGCCCCTGATCTCAGCTCCTTCCGCCGGGACCTGAAAACCTGGTTGTTTCAACAGGCCGGCCTGGAATGACCCGGGTGGGGTTTTAGGGTTATTTATTTGTTTTAATGTATTTTAATGTATTTGACTTGTTCTATTTAATGGATTTTTATTGTAAATTTGGTTCTGTTTTAATGTTCGCCACCCTGAGTCCTTAGGGAGAAGGGCGGCATACAAGTCAAATAAATTATTATTATTATTATTAATTATGCCTAGGATTGTTGGATATGTGTTCATTACAATAACACTAGACAAGTATTCAGAACTGCCCAAGGGTTAGGAGAACACTTCTGCACCAGCAGCCTTTCATCTGGGCAACTTGTAAAGCAATGCTGGCATTACATGTGATGTACAGGGCTGCAGGTTTTCAGTCCAGTCTCATAGTGCAGCAAAAGTAGCAACCAGATTATCAAGGTATATTCAGTGATATCTCCTTTAGTCCATTTGCCAGGGATTGTTTGCTGATCATGTTAATTTTTCTCTCCTCCTCTCCTCTCCTCCCCTCTCCTGCCCTTCCCTCTACCCTCCCCTCCCCTATCCTATCCTATCTCTTTTTCTCTTTTCTCTGTGCCTTAGAGTCAGTGTTGACTCCTGGCAACTACCTGGAGTAATCCCTATAGTTTTCTTGGCAAGATTTCAGAAGTGGTTTGCCCTTGCCTGATTCCCAGGGCTAAGAGTGAGTGACTGTTTCAAGGTCACCCAGGTGGCTTTGGGTCCAAAACAGGGCTAAAATTCAAACTCTCCTGGTTTCTAATCCGATGACTTACAGCACCAAGCTGGCACTCTGATCATGTTAATATCTACTTATTACTGGGGTTAAAACTTCCATCAATAAAAAAAAGGAAAAAAGCAAAAGCATACAAGTTCAAGTATAAATAAAAAATAAATAAATAGCATATTGAAGTTTTCTAGCTGCTGATAATGTGAATACAGGTAGCCCTCGACCGACAGTAGTTCACTTAGTGACCGTTTGAACTTACAAAGGCACTGAAAAGTGACTTCTGACCATTTTTCATACCACCATTGTAGCATCCCCATGGTCACGTGATCAAAATCCAGATGCTTGGCAACTGATTCATATTTATGACAGCTACACTGTCCCGGGGTCATGTAATCACTTTTAGTGACCTTCTGACAAGCAAAGTCAAAGGGGAAGCTAGATTCACTTAACAACAGCTTTACTAACTTAACAACTGCAGTGTTTCACTTAACAACGGTGGCAAGAATGGTCATAAAATGGACAAAATTCACTTAACGACTGTCTCACTTAGCAACAGAAATGTTGGGCTCAACTATCAGCGTATGTCAAGGATTACCTGGTTAAATAGCACTTTTTAGAACAGAAATGCTGTACTGGAAACACAACTGATTTCAGTAAAGAGACTGTTTATACACGGAGTACTTTTTTTTGTTTTTGGACCACCAATAAGAAAATAACGTTGACCACGGCATACAAGGAAAACCTTTATAAGATGTTTTACAGGTGGCGTTGTCCGCCAGCAAAGCTTTCCAAAATGTTCAAAAGTCTATCTCCAAATTGTTGGAAGTGCAAAGATGTATCAGGCACATTTTTTCACATGTGGTGGACCTGCAATGCTGCAAAAAAAGTATTGGAGACTGATCCAGACATGGGTGGAACAAATGGTGGGAGAGTGTATTCCATTTAAACCGGAATTTTTTCCTCCTAGGAATAATACCAGAAGGATATAGGAAGGATTTAATTTATTTGATAGTACATGTGTTGACCTAGAATAATATATCCGCAATACTGGAAGAAGGAAAGCATACCACCAGAAACAGAGATAATAAGGAAAATTATGGCCTGTGCAGAATAGGACAGGTTAACTTTAGAATTAAAAAACAAGGGGGAATCTGAGTACTATGAAACGTGGAATAAATTTTATCAGTGGTTGCATAGAAGAAGGCTAGGCCAGAACATAAATAGCTATGATGATTGCAATAATTAGTAAACAATGTATCAAACAAGAGGATTGTAAATGGTGAAGTAACATTTATATATGTATAACAATCGTAACATCAGAATGGCTACACTATGTTGTATTCTTATAATTAAAATAAAAAAGAAATAAATAAAAAAGAAAATGCTTTTGTCGCACTATTCCTAAATGAACATCAATGAGTCATGGAACAATTAACAAGGGAGCTTATGTAAAACATAAAGATCAGAGAGGTTTATAGAGAATAGTAAGAACTGTGTGGCAGATCTCCCACATTGGAAGGAATGTTGTGATGTTTTGGGACCTCCTCGAATTCCTTTTCTATATTATTTGAAAGCTTCCTGCTAGAAAAAGGATCCCCCTTTTTGTACTTACTATGAACTCCTTTAGACAGAATCCTCGCCAAAGTCATGATTATGAGTTCAAGCCCCAGTACTAATACTGATATGGTAAGTGCAAATGACCTTGGGAGACAGGTGGAAAATCCACAGACTAGACAATTTTCAAATGGCAGCTGAGTTAGCAGAAGGAATGTTTGCACTAAGATCCATATGATGGGAACCTGCTTTTTTTTTTGTAAGACATGGGTTGTAGTTACAGGTCATGGGGACAAGGTAAAGCAAACATTACGAGACCATAATTTCAATGGAAATGTGCTATTAATGAAGATTGAAGAATTGTGCATCCAACTGGTCAGATTCTTTCGACTAATTCTTTCGACTAATTAGACTGTCCGCTTTCTTGGCTCAAATAAAGTTTTGCTGCTTATTTAGCTGAGTTTGCTTTAAAAAAAATAAATCATCTATGTATTAAATTTCCACACTACCCATCTCACTCAAGTGACTCTGGCCAGTTTAATAAAGCAATATAAATACATGACTGAAAGCAGAGTTAAAACCAGAATTAAGAATAAGGTAAAAATTTACAAGTGAAAAGTGAAAATCAAAGTTAATAAAAAAAAGAATGTCCTATTCTTATTGAGATAAGGTAAATGGCTTTTTCTAAAAAAAAATTAAGATTTAAAATCTAAATACTTGATCAAATTAAAAATTAATATTTTTTCTCTAAACATTATTCCTAGTCAGAATCAAGAATGTAAACTTAAAATGTATTATTTAAGAACACTGAAATTTAAATAGCCTACAGCAACTGTTAATATTTAAAATAAGAAATTCTCTCTTAGTCTTACTAGTACTGAAGCACAGTGTTTACTCAGACCAAATAGAAAGCTATATTATTTGACCCAGGGAGTTTTGCAATCGAGTAAACCAATTCTTCTTTGATTTGTTTTTCTTTTTCCTGGATCTAGAACCAAAACGCCAAATAGTTTTAAATTGCCAGAAGTGCAAAACTAAGCTGAGTTTTGGTTTTTGGTGTCACTTGCAGTTGTACAACAATTAACCTTAGAGGGTGATGATGTCATATTTTATTTCATGGCAGCTTAGGTCTAATGCCACCTGTGTCTCTCCATTTTTTTTCAGCAGGATATACTGAATGGCATGACATTTCTGGAAATTAGTTTGGTTATCATAGATAGATCACCTTTAGATGAAGTTTTGATGATCAGAGCCTTATGTGGGTAGACTTCAACTTACAAACATTCATTTAGTGATCGTTCGAAAGTTAACAAAGGCACTGAAAAGCGGGATTTATGATCATTTTTCTCACAATCATTGCAACATTCCCGTAGTGCAGAGGTCCCCAAACTTGGCAACTTTAAGCGTTGTGGACTTCAACTCCCAGAATTCTCCAGCCAGCTGGCCGCAGAATTCTGGGAGTTGAAGTCCACAACGCTTAAAGTTGCCAAGTTTGGAGACCTCTGCCGTAGTGACTTGATCAAAATCCAGACGCTTGGAACTGGCATGTCTTTATGACGGTTGCAGTGTCCTGGGGTCATGTGTTCACCTTTTCTGACCTAACAAGCAAAGTCAATGGAGAAGCCAGATTCACTTAACGACTGTGTTACTAACTTAACAACTGCAGCAATTCACTTAACAATGGTGGCAAGAAAGGTCATAAAATGGGGCAAAACTCACTAAACTGTCTTGCTGAGCAATGGAAATTTTGGGCTCAATTGGGGTCGTAAGATGAGGACTACCTACATATGGATGACAGTCAGGAAATATTTACAATAACAAGAGCTAATAGCAATAGCACTTAGACTTATATATTGTCCCATAGTGCTTTCCAGCACTCTCTGGACTGGGTGGTTTACGTTCACTGGTGGCATGCTACTGGTTCAGACTGGTTTGGCCGAACCTGTAGTAAAAAAAAGCCTCAGACCATCAGCTGAGAGGAGAAAGAAGAGAAAAGAGCAGGATCAGCCCTCTCACTCACCTCTGCATTTTTCTCTTCTTTATCCTGTCAGCTGATTGGTGCTACAGGCCTCAGCTGGTGTGTGGAAAGCTGCGTGTGCATGCGTGCATGCGTGTGCGCGCACACAATCACTGAACCGGTAGTGGAACAAGTAGGATCCCACTGGTGTTTACGTTGTCAGTATATTGCCCCCAACAATCTGGGGTTCTCCTGGTCCTGGTCAGGATTCAGGCCTGGTGGCGCATTGGTTGCACTGATGGATGACCTCTGGAGGGCTCGGGACAGGGGTTGTTCCTCTGTTCTGGTCCTGTTAGACCTCTCGGCGGCTTTTGATACCATCGACCATGGTATCCTACTGCGCTGGCAGGGGCTGGTGGGGGACTGTATTGCGGTGGTTCTCCTCCTACCTCTCGGGCCGGATGCAGTTGGAGTTGGCAGGGAGGAGCGGTTGGCCCCTCACTTGTGGGGTGCTGCAGGGTCGGTCCTTTCTCCCCTCCTGTTCAACATCTACATGAAGCCGCTGGGTGAGATCATCCGTGGTTTGGGGGTGAGGTATCATCAATATGCTGATGATACCCAGTTTTTCATCTCCACCCCAGACCACCTCAGTGATGCCCTCTCCGTGATGTCCCTTTGCCTGGAGGTGGTGCGGGACTGGATGGGGAGAAACAGGCTCTGGCTCAGCCTGAACAAGACTGAGTGGCTGTGTGTACCATCATCTCGGATAATCCAAGAGATTCCACCATTGGTCATGGGGGGAGAGTTGTTGCCCCCTGTGGATAGGGCATGCAACTTGGGCGTCCTCCTGGATGTGCGGCTCAATTTGGAGAAGCAGGTGGGAGCCGTCACCAGGGGGGCATTTGCACAGGTTCGCCTTGTGCACCAGTTGTGTCCCTATCTGGACCGGGATGCGCTGCGCTGGTTGCCTCTAGGCTCAACTACTGCAATGCTCTCTATATGGGGCTGCCCTTGCATGTCATATGGAGACTTCAGCTGGTGCAGAATGTGGCCACGCGGGTGGTGATAGGAGTGTCCCGATTCTCCCATATTACACCCCTCCTGTGTGACCTGCATTGGCTACCGGTTGCCCTCCATGTGAGATTCAAGGTGCTGGTAATAACCTATAAACCCCTATATGGCTTGGGTCCAGGGTACTTGCAAGAGCGTCCCCTGCCGTCGACAAACACCAATCGCCCAGTACTCTCCCACAGACGGGGCCTCCTGGGGGTGCCATCAGCTAAACATTGTAGGCTGGCAACCCCTAGGGGGAGGGCCTTGTGGGGCTCCCTCTGGAATCAGTTACCCCTGGAATTGCGCCTGGCCCCTGATCTCCGCTCCTTCTGCTGTGACCTTAAAACATGGTTATTTTCACAATCCGGCCTGGGCTGACAGGGGATCGGGGTTTTTAACTTGGAATGTTTATTTGGCTTTAATTTAATATTTTTAAAATTGTTTTAATTTTTGTATTGTCTGTTTTATTTGTCTGTTTTTATCTGTTTTATGTACACCGCCCTGAGTCCTTCGGGAGAGAGGGCGGCCTATAAGTCCAAATAAACTCAAACTCAAACTCTTCACTTTACTGGCCTGGGAAGGATGGAAGAGAGAGCGGCCTATAAGTCAAATAAACTCAAACTCAAACTCTTCACTTTACTGGCCTGGGAAGGATGGAAGGCTGAGTCAACTTTGAACCTATCAGGATCAAACTCCTGGCTGTGGGCAGAGTTAGCCTGCATTCTAACCACTACACCATTGGTCTCTTTAGCTCACTCTGACTGATGTGGTTGACTTCTAGAATGGAGAAAACTTTCTGAATGACTTGGCGATTCTTGAGTACTTTTTCCTTTTAAAAATTAACATGCTTGATTTTGTAATAAGAAGTTCCTTTTTTTCCAATCCCAGTAGTCTTTTTGCGACAAGAGCAACCAAATGGGTGACCAAAAGGGTACTACACATAGGAGAACATATTATCTCCTTGGCCAACTTCTGCTGATGAAGATATTGCCACCAATCTATGTATGGATTGCCTAGTGCACTATGGGAAATGTATCAGCAGGAAGGCTTAAATCCAGGAAACTCCCACTAGCACTGGCACAACATCTACCCAACAACTTTTAACATCGATTTCCAATGGAAAGCCATATGGGTTGCTGACCACCCAGGCATTGAGAGACATATAAATGACCTTACAAAAAAGGTGCCAGCATTTGAACTGCCACATCAGCAATGGACAATGCTGAATAGGATTCGCACCTCGCACAGCGTCTGCCAGGACTCTGTATAAACGGGGCATAGCATCCTCCCATCAATGTGACTGTGGGGTTCCACATCAAACTGTAGATGACATTGTGACCAGCTGTAAGCTGAGGGCATATGCCGGTCCAGTATCTGATTTTTTTCCCTATAAACCAGGGGTGTCCAACTCAATTTGATTGAGGGCTGCATCAGGGTTGTGTTTGACCTTGGGGAGCCAGCGTGGGTGTGGCAGGGTGGGTGTGGCCAGCTTGTCATCACTCATGTTGGTGGCGCCTATGGTGGCCCGAGTACTTTGCCAGTGCAGTGGTTAGATGCCCTAGACCAGTGGTGGGTAACCTTTTTGGGCTCCTGTGCCAAAAATTGTGTACACTTGCACGCTCACCCTCGTGTGCCAGCATCCAGAAGTCAATGCGTGCCCCCCCACACCCCCTACGATGCATGCACAATCTCCACCCCTCCAGCCACCACCCCCCGCTGCCCCCGTACCTGCACTGCACCTCACAGCTGATTTTCAGCCGGTATGAGGTCTTTTTCAGCCTCCCAGAGACTTTCTCAGAGCTCAGGCTGCAACTAGCCCATTTCATCACTTCTGATATTTCCAGAAAAACAGGAAGTGATGAAACAAGCCTAGTTTTCAGCCTGAAAAGCCTGCAGAAGCCTGCAGAAGCCTTCCTGAAGCCTCTGGGAGGCCAAGAAAGGCCTAAAACCCGCCAAAAATCCATTGTGAGGCATGCGCATGCTCAGTGAGGTAGTTTGCCTGCAGCTCGTGTGCTGGCACAAATGGCTCTGCATGCCACCTGTGGCACATGTGCCATAGATTCGCCATCACAGGCCTAGACATTGGTATTTGAGCACAGATTTTTTAAACATTTACATTTTATTGAGGTGTACTAATCTAGATGGAATGTTAATATATATTGCTAGTCCATGTATGATACGTCATATGCTAAACCAATAAATAAATACATGAAACAGTTTCCCCCATCAGTCTTTGTAAGTATGGCAGGATAATCAGTGTAACTACTTGGTATTTGCTCCTTCAGCAACACAGCTGAATTTCCCACATGTTTGAACAGGATCCATAAGCATTTATTCATGAGCTTATTTTAATTTTGTGCTTCTCTGTTGTGCCCTGTATCCTTGAGCCAGCCACAGGCAAGCGAACACTGACCTCTAGAACCACCAAAGTATACAGGGCTAGAATGATGGCACTCTATGCTGTACATTTGGATACATGAAATTTGCTGTTCCTAAGGCTGGGTTATTATTAGCTACCATGCTGGTTAGAATATTGTCATCTGATGTGGTTTAGGGGATTCCATGGGGCACGGACTCTAATAGAAGTATCTGCTTAGGAAACATGATAGTATAAATAAATCTGTATTTGAGTCAGATGCTGGAGGAATAATTTTCAGTTTCCCCCAGGAAAGTGGGGCCAAAATTTGAACATCTTGTTTTTAATTGGTGGAATTACGCAATGTTGAACAAGTACAATTTCTTAATTTCAACCATCTCTGATGTCCTTGTGTGTAAACTCCAAGGGGTGTGCTATGATGAAAACCACATGGCCTGTCCTCTGAGCAATTTCTTTGCAGGCTGTTGCTCTTCTGTAGGATTTGAAATGAAGTAGATTCTCTGATATGTACAAGATTTGGTTTGAACTTGAATAACAAAAACAAAATATTGTGATGCATTGTTTTTAGTTGAAACATCATTTGTCTTTTTTTCCCTCTGAAAGAAACAGAAAGTACTGTTCTAACTACCAAGTTGTATGTTTTACTCTTTTCAGTATTTCCTGTTGAGCTCCATGATAATCTCCAAAATAGTGGGGAAAACCTTAGCTTGTGCTTTTATTCAATTCACTAGAATTCTACTCCATCCAATAGAACAGGAGTGTCAAATTCAAGGTCCAGGGGTCAGATCTGGCCCATGGGGTGTTAGATCTGGCCTGTGGGGCCACTCTAGAAACAACAAAGAACTGGTGCTTCTGCCAGTGAAAATGGAGCTCTGGAAGGCTGCATGCCCCCCCAAGCTTTGTTTTCACTGGCAGAGGCTTGCAGTAGGCCGTCGCAGCTGGAAACGGAGCTTGGGAGCCCGTTTTTGCTGTCAGAGTGCTGAGGCCACCACAGGCACCCATGACACAAGTGACGTCAAATTAGCCACGCCTACCCTGGCCAGGCCCCCCCCAGCCCCCCTGAGGTCAAACACAACCCTGATGCGGCCCTCAATGAAATCGAGTTTGACACCCCTGCAATAGAAGCAGAAGTGGTGTTCAGCAGGTTCTGACCAGTTCTGGAGAACCGGTAGCGGAAATTTTGAGTAGTTTGGAGAACTGGCAAATACCACCTCTGACTGGAGATGTTACACTATCCTTCCCCCTGCCACACCCACCAAGCCACACCCACAGAACCGGTAGTAAAAAAAATTTGAATCCCACCACTGAATCGAAGATATGTAGATAGATAATTTCAAGACTTCTTCCTTTTCTTCTAATTTTTATCTCTGAATTTAATGTCCCTTCCACTGAGGGGCAGTGACCATCTTGTGCCATTTTAAGTAAAAGGACCAATCAAGTTCCTTCATTTCTTTGCTTTCATTGATTTACTATACCAAATAGGTAATTTTTTTCACTTCATAGTATTTTACTGTCCTTGCTGTGCAGTGGTTCGTGTGTACAGGAGATCCTCAATTTACAGCCATGTATTTAGTGACCATTCAAAGTTACAACAGGACTGGAAAAAAGTGACTTTTGACCGTTTTTCACATTTATGACCATTGCAGCATCCCTGTGGGTATGTGATCACAATTCAGTTTGCTTGGCAACTAGTTCATATTTACGATGGTTGGCGTGCCCTGGGGTCATGTGATCACCTTTTGCAACCTTCTGACAGGCAAAGTTTGTTGGGAAGCTAACTTAACAGCTTCACTTGACAACTGTGGCTAGAAAGGCCATAAATTGGGGCAAAACTAACTTAACAACATCTTGCTTAGCAACGTAAATTTTGGGCTCAATTGTGGTCGTAAGTCAAGGACTACTTGTATGTATGTTTCATGTTATCTACTGTGTTTCCCCAAGAGTAAGACCAAAAATTTTCTTTTGGGCCCCAAAATAAGCACTAAGGCTTATTTTCAGGGAAACATGATTTCAGGGTGATCAGCCCAGCTGACAGCGCCCTGCCCCACCAGCACACACACAAGAACCAGCGAGCACACAGGGACCGATGGCATCCATCGGCAGCTGCAGCCCACATCTCCTTTGGCCAGTGCACTCTGAGGCTGAGCAGAGCAGAAAGCAGGTGATCCCGACGTGATGTGTGGACTGCAAGCAAGCCAAGGGACACAAAGATGAACCTCCCGCCATTCTGGCCCACTGCTGCTTGGCTTTCCCACAGCCTGCACCGGCATGTCTACGTCACCTGCCTCCCCCTTCACCTCTGCCTCCGTCTCCTGCCGGTGTCGCCGTGTGAAGACAAGACTCTCATGGTTGCCCATAGTTCTGGCCCGCTGCCAGTCAGCTTTCCCATGGCCCACGTGACACATCCGGATCGCCTGCCTCCTCCACTGCCTCTGCTTCCATTTGCTGCTAGGACAGGTACTCAACTCACCTGTGCTATGTGGGCTGCGGCTACTGCCAGACATCGTCCCGCGTGTGCTCGCCGCCTTCTATGCTGGCCACGCCTACCCCCATCACTAGGGCTTATTTTGGCGGGGTAGGGCTTCTATTAGGTGCACGTGTAAAAACAGGCTGGAGCTTGTTTTTCAGGTGGATCATATTTTCGGTGAAACATGGTATCTTAAAGCAGGAAATAAACTGCTCAAGTTTCATTCATTCCAGACCATTATAAATTGTATAATGGCATTGTTCACAAACAGATTAAAAATATGATTTCTCAAAAAAGAAGCATGACATTACACATGACCTGGATCAACAGATAAGAAAGAAAAATACAGGGAAGCAAAGCATTTACTTTACTCTGCAAACATTTGTGTGTCTGTATATATATATATATATGTATGTGTATGTATGTATATATATATATATATGTATATAAAATCCATGCTAACAGACAACATTAAAAAAAACCATCAGCCCAAATGTCAGCTTTCTTACTCTGTCATTTTGAATTTGGTCAAAATTATAGATCTCAGTACTATAGAGTGAGGTTCTTGGTAGCTGTGGGACTCTTAAGGAATAAATTCCCAAGTAGTGACCTACTTCTAGTTTGCATCTGAAGTAAGGCATGCCTTGCAAGTAACCTTTCATCAAATGTTGTGGAAATTACAGAGAAAACAAGAGTTTTGCATTCGGGCTTACAATACAGGGTTGTAAAAGGAATTTAAAGTCAGTTAACAAAACTAACTTGAACGCATTCTTTGACTACACAAAACAGAAATAATTGTATTTAGGGAGCTTTATTGCAGGTGCCCTTCAAGTTATTAAGTTTAAATAGTAAAAATGGGGCTACTCCGGAAGAGTATTTAGAATTAATTGACTTAGGTTGAGCAAGAGAATGAATGTAATTTAGGTAAGGATGAAATATATTTTTGAAAGATAATAATTACAATATTAATGATAATTTAATAATTGACCAATGTGATTAGAATGGTTATACAGTATATATATAAACAAGTAAGAAATATATGATATTATTATGTGCACAGGATATGTGTACCCAACAGACACACTGTTGAACTGAAAGATGGTTTTATATGTTTGTTTTTGTTGTAAAAATAAAAAAAACTTTTTCAAAACAAAAGCTATTAAGTGTAAATAGTAAAAATGGGGCTACTCTGGAAGAGTGTTTAGAAGCTGCAATTGGTCCAGAATGCAGCAGTGTGTACAGTTTTGGAGATCCATGGGAATGGTAGATGTAACACCACTGTTGTCAGCGTTCCAGAAAACCAAACTCTAAGTCCAAAACTCCGAGACAGGCAATTTGTCCAAGTTCCATTTTGTTAGAGTTGTCATACTGGCACATCTGGGAAAACCTGAATCTGAGAGTTCCAGGTTTTCCCTCAGTAATTAAAAATCAAAGATCCATCCCGCTGCACCCCTCAGTCCATCACATGACCCAATCACCATCCGTCCCAGCTTGAGACATCCTCTAACCACTCCTTGTTCAGGTGTAGGATGACATGACCTTGACTGTAAAGAAGAATGCTATTATGTCTAACTACATACACCCTAAGAAATCCCCCCTCCCAATTTCCCAGGCACAGGAATGTGGCAGCGTGGAAGCTTCTGGTGCTAATATGGCTTCCAAAGCTGACAACTGTTACACAAGCTTCTAGGTCAATTCAAGGCAGGGGTGGGATTCTACCAGTTCGCACCTATTCGCTAGAACCAGTTGTTAACATTCTAAGCAGTTCAGAGAACCGGTTGTTAGAAGAAATTACTGGCCTAATCCTGTAAGGAAGGCAGGAGGGAAACATTCTGGTGTTGCTTACAGAAACTGCCTCTCCGTTAACCCTTATGACATTCTTGGCAGGACTAGACTTCCTGTCTCAGGAAAGTCTCTGGAGTTTTTTCCCCCTCCTTTGCTGGTACTTTGCTTGTGTGGAGTGACCATTTAAAGTTACAATGGCACTGAAAAAAGTGACTTATGACCATTTTTCACACTTATGACTGTTGCAGCATCCCCACAGTCATGAGAGGCCAGGCGAGGAGATGTGTGCCTCCATGTGAGTGATATTGAGTTGGCCACGCCCAGCCAATAACATGACCACCAAGCCATGTCCACCCAGTCACATGACCACCAAGCCATGCCCACCACCTAAGCCACGCCCACAGAACCGGTTGTTAAAAATTTGAATCCCACCCCTGATTCAAGGTGTTGGTTATTACCTTTATAGACCTTTATGGAATGGGTCCAGGCTACCTGAAGAGCCATCTTGCCCCAGTGGGATTGACCTACCCCACTTGTGGTGGCAGAAGGGATCTACTGTGAACTCCAACAGCTAAGGAATTGCGGCTGGCAGAATCCAGAAAAAGAGTCTTTTCTGCCACGGCCCCAACTCTTATCTTACCACAGGAGGTGAAATTACCCCCTCTCTTTTAGTCTTGGGAAAAGCCTTAAAACTTGGTTACGCTGGTTGGAATGGGAGGTCTGAAGGAGAAGCTGTTGGCTGGAGTTGTCTAGTGTAGTAACAGCTTCCAAGTTGAAAGCAATAACTGGTGACATTACCGTTTTCCAGGGGACACCCAGTTGGGGGTTCCTTTCATGTCCCCGGCAGGAGCTGGCGCATAGGATGGGAGCTCACCCCACCCCACAGCAGTACTCGGGTCTCAAACACGGGCTTGCTGCTTGTCAAGCCAGTGTCCTAATCATATGAGCCATTGTGCTCCTATGCTTTTATAATTGTTTTTACATCCATATGTTTTATCATGTTGTAAGTCTCTCAGAATCACTTTGAACCACGATGACTTCTCTTCCCTTCTCTTCTCTTCTCTTCTCTTCTCTTCTCTTCTCTTCTCTTCTCTTCTCTTCTCTTCTCCTTCTTTCCTCATAGAAATTCTCTTGGTCCCATTATCATTGTTCCTTCCCTTCTCCCATTTTGCCTAAATATTTAAAAATATCATCTCATTTGGTTGGACAATGACTAGGGAAGCGTAGGGTAGCACTCTTCTACCAACCCAGTCTAGAGTTGCTATTTGCCTTTGTTTGCAACCATGTGTTGACTCAACCCTGTTGACCGATAGTCAGCTTAATTACAACTAAGCATCTTAGTTTTGTTTCCTGCTTCTTGAGTTTCTGGCTGCAATAGTTCTTGGGTTTATTTCTAATGAGGCACTGCTTTGTTTTCAGAAATTCCCAGGGTTAGAACAGGGATGTTGCATCAGAACCTCAGCAAGCCGGTTTGCCATAGGGGAAGCTTTGGCTTGCCTTGAGATGGGATCAACCCTTGCAGTGTAAGAGAAACATTCTTGCATGGTAAACTAAAGCCATTAATATATACAGCACAACAATAAATGACTAAAACAAAACAAATAGAAAAGTACAGCACCTCAGACCTCAAGCTCGCATATTTATCAGTAAACTGAAAAGAACTGAATGTCTTTTGCAAACCAGCCTAGAGAACACGAAGGATTGGGCCATCAGCAACCCCTGAGAGAAAGAATTCCAAAGATGTGTAATCACCATTGAAAAGGTCATTCTTAGGAACCCGAACTTCTGATGCTTTGACTGTCAGTACAAAATATTTTGTGTTCTGCCTGAGTCACTAATCTGGATATGCTGATTATTATTATTATTATTATTATTATTATTATTATTATTATTATCCTATTTGGATAATCCATCTAAATCTTTCCTGAGATAGTTCTATATCGCTCAAAGCAAAACTGGGCCATTTACTTAGGTATCTCATAAAGCTGAACTGTTATGTCATAAAACATCTTTAAAGGGACAGAGAGCTCTCCATATTTTTGCTGCAGCGTGCCAGTAGATCACTTCTGTCATTCACAAGTTCATCCATGAGAGGTATTGAATGGCCAGATTAATGAATCGTGCAGGGCTACAGCAAGCAGGTGGTCTGTGGATCACATGTTCTATCTCACAGATGCCAGGTTGCTTATTCCCAAAATCAGGGGTCTTCAAACTTAACTGCTTTAAGACTTGTGGACTTCAACTCCCAGAATTCCTCCTCCAGTCATGTTAGCTCGGGAATTCTGGGAATTGAAGTCCACAAGTCTTAAACTTGCCAAGTTTGAAGACCCTTGCCCAAAATGAACAATATCATCCAGATGTTGTCAACTATATTGTCCTAAATTCCTAATCATCAATCATGGTGCTAGAACTTGTCAAGCAAATGACAGCCTGAAATATTTAGAAAGCATTAGGTAATCTATCCCTGAACTTATTTTTCACACGGCATGGATTTTTGGGTGGGATCATAATAATTCCCTGAAGTTACAGAGGTCTAGATCTTGCTGATCTTGCCCCTCTTGCATGCCCTGATTAGTCTGTATAGAGATCTGCATGTGTTATCTAGTCTCCATACCACTGGAATTAGCCCCAATGGTATAAATCTGATAGGCTTCCAAAGGTGTCCTTGAATGCCAATCTACTGGAATGTCTACATTCTTCAGCATGAATTTACCTGATTTTCAGTGCCTGTTTCAAATGTCACCCTTAGATGTCCTTATAGGGGTAGTTCTAGTTATTTTGCTGTCTAAGGTAAATATGGTTCAATAGAAGTGCCCATGCTTTTATCCGAAGCTTTTATCCCATGCTTTTATCCAAAGATTACAGGGATGGAGTTTGATGGAAATGTCTTCTCCCAGCAGATGCCAACTTGGGCGTGCTTAGATATTCAGTTAAAAGCCTTGGAAGAAGAAATGACTTGCATGTTTCCTTCAGCTATCTTATTTTTCATTGAATATGGTTGCTGATTTAGGTAGAATCACCGTATCTATCATTGTCTAGTTTTACTGGCCTATGCATTGTGGCTTAGTTAGAAATGAAATATAATCTGTTATCATTTGGTTATATCATATGCATGAATTTTACATTTCTATTTTAGTCCTTTTTATAGTAAGTATTTTGTTTAACTAAAAAACAGAACTCACTATAGCAGTGGTGGCTAACCTTTTTGGGCTCCTGTGCCAAAAATTGTGTGCAATCCCCCCTGCCACCCCCTTACCTGCACTGCACCTCACAGCTAATTTTTGGCTAGTTTGTGGCTTTTTTTGGCCTCCCAGAGGGTTGAAAAAAGCCTCTGCAGGCTTTGCAGACCAAATAATAGGCCCGTTTCATCACTTCCGGTATTACAGGAAGTAATGAAACCTGCCTATTATTTGGCCTGCAAAGCCTGCAGAGGCTTTTTTCAATCCTCTGGGAGGCCGAAAAAGGCCTCAAACCAGCCAAAAGTCAGCTGTGAGGTGCGCATGCACAGTGAGGAAGTTTGCCTGCTGCTCGCGTGCCGGCACAAATGGCTCTGCGTGCCATAGGTTCACCATCATAGCACTATAGCAAAGGAGGACAGTAGACAAAATCCAAAGGAGGTCTACTGAAGTTTATTAGACAAAAAAATAGGGTCTGCAAAAAAAATGTGCTACCTTTATTCTTCAAGGTGCCAATCAAACACTATATATTTTCCCAGGATATTATATTTTCTCCCTCTTTAAGAGCAAACAAGCAGTAAGTCTTATGAAGATTGCTTAGTGCTACAGTTGAACTTTTGAAATACTGTAGATCTTGAAAATGAACTATTTGAATCATTTCAGCCAATAGAGAAGTAACATGCAGAAGCAGGAACATAAAAATATTTCACACCCTCACAAAAAAGTGCCACTTGAACAACTAGCAACATTTTGGGACTTGCATTGCAACATCACTTACATCATTACTTCTGGTCAACATCTACACCAGGGTTTCCTAACCTTGGCAACTTTAGGCATGTGGACTTCAACTCGCAGAATTTGGCAGCCAGCTATGCCACCCAGGCTGGCTGGAGACTTCTGCGAGTTGAAGTCCATGTATCTTAAAGTTGCCAAGGTTGGGAAACCCTGATCTATGCCTTTAGCTGAGAGAAGATACAAGGCAAGTTTAGTATATAGGCATTTTTTTGTATTTTCTACCTCAGCATTTATCTAAACCTTATAAACATGGAATAAAAAAGACATGTATTCTGTTGTTCAGAATAAAGATATCTTCCCCACTCTGCCCCCAATACCCCAAATAGCTAGCATTCAGTGATGTTCAGTTTCAAAGTTCAGCAGGTTTCCATCTTGAAGTATCATCTACTGGCCATTCTTCTTTGTTGCAGATACCATTAGAATGGTAGGGTTAGGGTTAGGTTTTAGTTTTGGTTTTCAATTCACACAATTATAGAGATGAACATTTTTATGTAAGCCATCTAGTCCAATTCTCCTCTCAAATTCAGAAATCTAGGTTTAGACTCTATCAAGGTTCACTACCAGTTCTTGTTCTGATGGATGGAATTTAGTTTCTTCAATTCTATCAAAAAATATCTTGGAATTTAAATCCATGAGATATACAGTAATTCTGCCTTTGGAGGTAGCCAAGAATAACTATCCTGCTTTATGCGACAGAAATCTGAAAAATGTTGTTTCTCTTCTCAGTCTTCTCCTAACTCAGTCTTCAACATCTTATGAACTAAGACCAGGTGGGTGAAAAGAAGAGGAAGGTTCCTCTTTATATAAGAAGAGTTCTATTAATTTCAAAACTGTTTTCTTAGAACCAAAACTGTTTTCTTAGAACCATAACCAATTTCCAGGATTAACCACCCAGAGGGCTCTTGAATTGCTGATGGATGGCATATAAAAATTGCTGGTTAGAAACTGTTATTGATCTCCTGAAAGATCTCTGAGTGATTTGCAGTAAATACAATTCTCCCAGCTGTCCCTCTCTGCTGTAGACTGCAGAAAAAGGCCAATTAGCACCATTCCTGGATATGATGAGTCATTTGATACATACAGTTAGTAATGATGTGCATCAAGAGCTACATCAATTTCCGAATCACCTTCAATGACCAGTGAAAATAGAATAGAATTCTTTATTGGCCAAGTGTGATTGGACACACAAAGAATTTGTCTTGGTGCAGATACTCTCAGTATACATAAAAGAAAAGATACATTTGTCAAGAGTCAAGAATCATAAGGTACAATACTTAATGATAGTCATAGGATACAATAAGCAATCAAATCATACTAGGAAACAGTCAATATACATTGTAAGGATTCAAGCGACAAAGTTACAGTCATACCGTCACAAGTGGGAGGGGATGGGTGATAAGGAGTGATGAGAAGATTAACAGTAATAGTAGTGCAGACTTTGTAAATAGTTGGACAGTGTTGAGGGAATTATTTGTTTAGTAGAGTGATGGCGTTCGGGAAACTGTCCTTGTGTCTAGTTCTGGTGTGCAGTGCTCTATAGCGTCATTTTGAGGGAAGGAATTGAAACAGTTTATGTCCGGGATGTGAGGGATCTGTAAATATTTTCACAGCCCTCTTTTTGACTCTTGCAGTATACAGGTCCTCGATGACTTTCAAATGACTTGAAATCAGTATAGCATGACTGTTTCATAACTTATTCCTGAGTTTATTTGACTTCTTCCAAATCAGATTGTTTTGATCTCCTTCAGAATAAGTCCACCAAATCTTGCCTGTATGACCCTAGATGACCACTAAGTGGCAATGCAGTGCAGTGCAGCATTAGGTTCTTTATCTCTTTGCTGACATCTCCTGATTCCTTGAAGGTTAACTCTGGAAAAAACCTTTTATAGATCCCATAGATTTTTACCACAGATGGTGATTCATCCATTGGTAATCTGAAGACTGGGTTCTTTCAGTGTTATGTATGTGGAGCTGGTTGGGTAAAATCAAATCAAATTTATTACAGTCTTAAGGCCAGATATAAATATAACAAAAGAAGATGATGACAAAACCACTTCCAAGAAAAGGATATGGGTGTATCTTAGTGGACATTGGGAGTTGAGGGAGATTTTACTATAAGAGGTTAACTCTTTACTATGGGGCTGAATTGTTTATTACATGTCAAAATGTAAAATCAACAGGGACAGGAATTGTATTTTGGATTGTTCTATGCATGGATAGCACAATTGTTTTTAAATATATATATGAGAATTTCCTACTAAAAAGCCCCTATTGCACACTATTGAACAAGATGCCTATCAACTCTGATGGACTTCAGTTCTCAGAATTCTTCTGTAGCACAACCAAGTTGAAATCCAATATATCTGGAAGGAACCAGGTGGGAAAAGACTGCCCCAGAACTGGTTATTAAGTCACTTAATAAGAATCTTTCAAGTCTACATTGATACTGATTACTCTATGATGTATCCAAGGGGTTTCCTGGACATCAATAGGGAAACAGTTTGATTTCTTCCAAGTCTAAGCAATGACCTTGGGATTTCCTTGTTGTTTCTCATCCAAGCATTTATGAACATAGTTTTGTCAAGACTGGGCAAGGTTGGTCTAATGCTGCCTCTCCACCCACATCTTAAAATGTAACCTTCCAAATACATCCCACCTTCAGTGGCTTTTCCACTGATCTTCCAAGGCCTTCAAGAATGTCAAGAGATTGGTGGCATGGGCAAAAAAATTCGATTATAATATTGAATTGGCTAAATGGCAAAAGTTTTGGACCACCAATAAGAAAATAACATTGGCCATGGCATACAAGGAAAACCTTTATGAGATGTTTTACAGGTAGCATCTTCTGCTAGCAAGGCTTTCCAAAATGTTCAAAAGTCTATCTCCAAATTGTTGGAAGTTCAAAGATGTATCAGGCACATTTTTTCACTTGTGGTAGACCTGCAATGCTGCAAAAAATATTGCAGACTGATCCAGACATGGGTGGAACAAATGGTGGGAAAGTGTATTCCATTTAAACTGGAATTTTTTCCTCCTAGGAATAATACCAGAAGGATATAGGAAGGATTTAATTTATCTAATAGTACGTGTGCTAACTGCGGCTAGAATAATATATACTGGAAGAAGGAAAGCATACCACTAGAAACAGAGATAATAAAGAAAATTATGGCTTGTGCAGAATCAGATAGGTTAACCCTAGAATTAAAAAAACAAGGGGGAATCTGAGTACTATGAAATGTGGAATAAATTTTATCAGTGGTTGCATAGAAGAAGGCAAGGTCAGAACATAAGTAGCTATGATGATTAGAATAATTAGTAAACAAAGTATCAAACAAGAGGATTGTAAATGGTGAAGTAACATTTATATATGTATAACAATTGTAACCTCAGAACGGCTGCACTGTGTTGCATTCTTATAATTAAAATTTAAAAAAAAAGAATGTCAAGAGGCTGAGCTATGGTTCTTACTTTTCAGAGATGGCCTGCTTTTCTGTTAGCACAACTCATCTATTTTGGCCTACTGCACTATGTGATCCAGGCATTCTAATGTATAATCTAAAGTTAGTAGGGTATAATGTATGAACGTAGCCAGCTGTGCCTTATCCAGAAAGAGTGGTTAAGCAAATCATGGCTTTATCTAATGTTGAATGCCATTGCTGAAAAACAGTTTCTGATGTTTGTAGGAAAATGGTGTTTCCTCTCAGAGCTGCCTATGTCAAGATGGCTTCTTTTCTGCGTGTTATTCTAGTCACTGATGCCCACTTCTTTTTCATTAATGCTTGCATTGTCTGGTTCATATGAGACCCTCAGGCCTTGCAGCCTCTTCGCTGAGTCCTCATGTGGATTTTGAACCCCAAAATAAATTTGTTACTGGCTTCAAATAATGTAGTTCTTGCAACTTGCTCAAAGGTAAAGCTGACCACAGGTCCAGCTCAATTCCCAAGGACAGCATCCTTGATTTCTCTCCGCTGGCCCCATAAAGCATTGGGATCTGTGCCTCATCCTGAAATAAACCCTTTGTTTAACATGAGAGTGCCGGTAATGGGACATCTGAAAGTAAACAGCATTTTCTGCCAAGGTGTAGAGATGTATGATCAGCTTGCCAAATAGGCATTTGACTCGCTTTTGAGTATTGGAAGAGGCTGGGGAATAGCTAAGGCTTTGAGTGGTAAATCTAGAAGGCCCTGTTTCAAAGCTCTGCTTTGGTTGTGAACTCTTCCAACAAGACTCAGGCTAACAACTTCTCTTTCAGTCTTTCTCTCTCATTCCTGCCACCCTTTCTGTAGTAGAGACTTTGCCTACTGCTAGGAATCGAGAATAGAATAGAATAGAATAGAATAGAATAGAATAGAATAGAATAGAACAGAACAGAACAGAACAGAATAGAATAGAATAACAGAGTTGGAAGGGACCTTGGAGGTCTTCTAGTCCAACCCCCTGCTCAGGCAGGAAACCCTACACCATTTCAGACAAATGGTTGTCCAATCTCTTCTTAAATACCTCCAGTGTTGGAGAATTCACAACTTCTGGAGGCAAGTTGTTCCACTGATTAATTGATGGTGATGATTACTTAGAACATATCTGAAGGGTGTTCTAAATCTTTTCTAAATCTTAGCTTTACTATTAGACAGAAAGGTTCTTTTGGTTTAATACCTTTTAAAGCAGGGGCGTTCAACTTTGGCAATTTTAAGACTTGTGGATTTCAACTCCCAGAATTCTGAGAGTTGAAGTGCACAGGTCATAAAGTTGCCAAGGTTGGACATCCCTGCTTTATAAAGGAAGTAATTTGTTCATTGTCATTTATCAGCCTGGGAGTCTCATATGGATTTTTTATTTTTTTATGCATTTTGTCTCCCATCTTTCCTTTGTCTTTTTTTCTTCTTTCTTTTCTTTCTCTCTCTCTCTCTCCCCCCCTCTCCCTCCCTCTCTTTCTTTCTTGTCAAATGTATATAACCACCCAATTTCTGTCAGGGGTATTAAACAATTCAGGCAGTTCTTTAAGACCTGTATGTTCTCCACCTCCCCCCACCCGCCCCTGAATTTAAATTACTGTTTTACATGCCCTCATGGCATGGAATAAACATCAAATTATTAGCCAGAGCAAAAAAAAAGATTTTTAATATGATTCTCTTTTGCTCTTGAGAGTTGGTAGTAAGTGTGAACACCCCAACGGAAAAGAAAGGAAATGCTTCACTGAGATTTGTGAAAATAGTTTATGCCTTGCCATTGTGTAGTTCCAGAGATGTTTTTGCTTCTCAGTTCTATGTTCTTCAGGCAATGCAGTGCAGTGCAGGGCAAGCAATTAGGGCTCTGCTTTAGAATTAAACCAAGCATCTCTCTGGAGAATGTAACATATAATTTTGCTGAAAAACCAAGGCTTCTGCTGAGATGGAATTGCTTTGCCACGTAAACCGCAGGAAAAAGGGACAGCATCATGATAGGGTTACATGTGTGTGTATATAAAGATCAGATGCCTACAAAAACTTTGTTGAAAGCGGGCAACTTCTAATAATGTCAATTTAGATATGAGAAGTGTTCCCCATTCAGGATGTGCTCAGCTGTGCGGAAGAAACATACTGAGGGGCTTTTTCTTTTTGGAGAAAATGGTGAATTCCCTTAATTTCCTGTTTTCTTTTCTTCTTTATATTTTATATAATAAAAAAACAAAAAAGAAAGAAAAGAGAAAATGGTGAGTTCCTAATATGAGGGTCAGACTAGATGACCCTTAATGTACAGTATCTTCTAACTTTTTTATTGCATTCACTTATTGCCTTGTGATGTAACGTGGTTGATTACTTTTGGATTAATATAAATTAATTAATTAATTAATTAATGTGGTCCAGGCGAGTTGTGAATTTGTAGACCATTTATCAATTATTATTTATTTATTAAACGTGTTGGCTGCCTGTCTCATCACAAGTTTATGGCTTGAGAGACTGGGCCAATCTAATTGATAGTGGTTGTGGAATAATGGCTTAAAAGCATGTGGGAAGGCAGTTTATCACTTAATAATAAGTAATTCGGAGAACCGGCAAATACCACCTCTGACTGGCCCACCCCAATCTATTCTCTGACCTAGCTGATCGGCTGGGTCTTCTTTTGTTGCCCTGCACAGGAGAAGGGAGCTGGAAAGCAGGTTAGTGGGGTGGGAAGGGAATGGGGATTTTGCAGTATCCTTACCCTGCCACGCCCACCAAGACACGCCCACCAAGCCAGGCCCACAGAAACGGTAGTAAAATTTTTTGAATCCCACCACTGCTGAAATCTAATAATAATACCCAAGATTGTTATTGAAGGATCTAAACAAATTGTTACTTTTTAAAATAGGTTTTTGGCAAATGGTGACTGTTGGTAAATATTCAGTGAAAAGTGTTTTCGTCAGACTGGGGGGAAAAACGTGTCCCCCTCCACCTTAGTAAATAATTGCCTGAGCAAATAAATTTTAACCCTCAGTTTGTAACCATAACTCTTTCCATTATGATAATCTACTCTGTAAATAGGACAGTTTATCAAAGGTGATCTCTGTCTCTCTCTTTTTTGTGAAGATTATGAGAGTGATTGATCAAAGGCTGGAACGTTTGTTTCTACATATCACAAGCCAACCAGGGGCCAAAAAGACATTGGAAAAGACACTGTTTTCATGGTCCTTTGAGTGATAACACTCTCTCAGAGTGAGAGTTCAAAGAGAGCTTGTCTTTAAAGATCTTTTTGAATGAACAGGGAACAAGTTCTCTACTCCTGAACCATAAAAGGCTTTAAACATGGCAACCAGTGGTGGGATTCAAATTTTTCTACTACTGGTTCTATGGGCGTGGCTTGTTGGACGTGGCGTGGCTTGGTGGGCATGGCAGGGGAAAAGATACTGCAAAATCCCCATTCCCTCCCCACCCCACTAACCTGCTTTCCAGCTCCGTTCTCCTGTGAAGGGCAACAAAAGAAGACCAAGCCGATCAGCTGGGACTCGGGAGGCAGAGAATAGATGGGGCGGGCCAGCCAGAGGTGGTATTTGCCGGTTCTCCAAACTACTCCAAACTTCCACTACTGGTTCTCCAGAACTGGTCAGAACCTGCTGAATACCACCTCTGGTGACAACCAATACCTTACATTGGGCTGAGAAGTCAACCTGTAACCAATATAGTTCCCAAACTAGAGGTGCTCTCCAGGAAAAAATGAAACACGTTCTTTCAGCCCCTGCATTCTAGACCAACTATAGCTACCAAGTACGGGAGCGGGGGGGGCTTAACTTAACACCATAATTGGGACTGGACATTCCATTGCTAAGTGAGGTGGTTGTTTATCTTATTTATTCAATTTATATGATGCCCATCTCGCCACCGAAAGCAACTGTGAACAGCTTACAGTGAAAGCCTAAATATAAAAGCAAATAAAAATGATGTGAGTTAAACACAGACTAAAGCACAGGGGCCTGAGTGGTGCAGTAGTTAAGTGACTCTTGCCCCATTTTATGACTTCTGCCGTGGTTGTTAGCAATACCAATAGCACTTAGGCTTATATACCGCTTCATAGTGCTTTTACAGCCCTCTCTAAGCAGTTTACAGATTCAGCATTCTGCCCCCAACAATCTGGGTCCTCATTTTACCACCTCAGAAGGATGGAAGGCTGAATCAACCTTGAACCTGGTGACACTCGAACTGCCAAATTGCAGTCAGCTGGCCGTCAGCAGAAGTAGGTTGCAGTATAGCTCTCTAACCACTGCACCACCATATTCATGAAGTGAAAATGGAGTCATTAAGCAAATCTGGATTCACCTATTGGCTTTGCTTGTTGGAAGTTGCCTGGGAAGGCTGCAAGTAGCAATCATGTGACCCTGGGATTCTCATAAATCTGTGCTAGTTCCCAAGGGCCCAGATTTGGATTAGTGACTCTATGTCAACCATAAGTCACTTTTTTTTCATTGTTGCCACTTCGAACAGTTGTGAAACAAATGATTCAAAATCGAGGACTATCTATACCCTTCATCCCCATAATCAAGACTGCTTGGAGTATCTGGTGGGGGGACAATTATCCAATTACAATCCTTCTCTTTCAACCCATGTGGCCTTGCCAATCAGACTGGTGCAGGAACCAGCCAAATGTTTTGTTAGTACAGACGTTGTCCCTGATACAGAGTTCAGGAGGGGACAGCAACTTCTAAAAAAATGACATCGCTGAATAGCAAACGGAGCCTGGAGCATGAAACATGCACCTTATCACAAATGCTAAGGATTAGTTTTCACCTTAGATTGTACACATTTAGTTGAGTTCAAAGCAAGACTTTCTTGAACTGATGGACGCTTCAGTTAGCCATTGCAGACTTAAGCCTATTGGTTGAAATGAGGTGTGATGACCCAGGGTGTAACACAAATGTAACAAAATCCAAAACGTAAATAAATGTCCTTTAATGCCTCCAACTTGGCCCCACTGTTCAATAATTCTCAGTTGGAGATAAAACGTACTCCCAAATAGTCTTCAAAAGAAAGCAATACAGTCCGAACTTAATGAGCAGATAGAGGTGAAATAAAAAACCAAACAAACTACAATGATGAAATGTCCACAATGGACCAGGATAAGTAATTACCAAATTCAAGGAGATAACAAGGCACAGTCTGTTGGAAGGACGCCAACCAAGATAACTTCAGCCCAAGATAAAACACACTTTGCTTCTAGCAACACTGTGTTTTAACCGTTTTTCTTATATACTAGTCTCCCAGCTGCAACCAATGAGGGGGATCATGGCCGCCTCCTCTCTTGTAAGCCAAGTTGTTTCCTTCTCTGTTCCCCCCAGCATGTCCTAGGATGAAGAAGGGATGGGCCTGGTTCTCCCTCTGACTGCCCAGCTGGCCTCTGCCCTTCCCCAGCCTCCTCCACAACCTCCGGAGCCACACCTCCACTCCCTGTTGGCTGTTCCTCCTCTCCCTCAGAGTCTGACTCTACCAAGGGCATGACATGAGGCATGGTTGCATCTGGACCAATATAGATCCTTACATATTTTGTTTTGACCTTCACGAATGAAAGCGAATATGCGTATCCCAGGATAATGTTGCAGGATCCAATGTGGGTCACTCACCGGGACCAGAGGTTTTATCTTCCAAGCTTCCAGACTCGTGCAGGAGCCCATATTCAGGGAACTTCTCCCCAGCTTAAAGAGAAGTTCCCTGAAGATGGGCTATAGCATGAATCCAAAAGCTCAAAAGACAAAACCTCTGGTCCCAGTGACCAACCCATTGGGTCCTGTTTTGACCTTTTTCTCTATTGGCCAAATGTAAACCATTCAGCACTACACCTTTAAAACATAGGGAACTCAATCCAGGTCAGCATCATAGACTTTCATTCTTCTCCTGAGGTCGCATGAAATGCACCGCTTCACTTCTCAGCACCCAACAACCCACCTTAACCTTTCAACTGTGTATCTTACAGAGGTTACATTTCAAAGCGGGGATCTGTAAACCCATGGGAAGATGGGGAACTACAACTCCCAGCAGCACTCACAGCTACCCGCTCAATGAAGAGAGACATTGGGAGTTGTATCTATGGAGATTCTCGGTCATCCAGGTCATGGTTGTCCCAAAGGTGCTTTCCACCCCCCACCCCCCCAAAAAGACAACTGGACTTTGTTTTTCCTCTGAAAAGAAAGCACCTTTGGGACATTGGAATTGTAGTTGAACTGATGAAGCTTCTTAGATGAGAAGCGAAACTTCTTCTTCCTCTTCAAATAATAAACCATCCAGTTGCCTTGCGGGGTGGGAGGAAGACCTTTGAGACAACTATCACCTGGATGACTGAGAATCTCCATAGACATTGGGAGTTGTAGTTCAGGGACCTTTGCAAGGTCCCAGATTTGACCTCTGGATCTGCTATCTAGCCCTAATCACACTTTGTGTCAAAAGTGGGGTGTTGCTACTTTAATCAGAAGAAAGCAACTATCTTGCAACAGAGAATACAAATGTCTGTTCCCACATCTGGGTGGAGGGCTCCCTGGAAGAGTGGAGCATTGTTTTTTGCCTTCAAAGGTTTTGGAGGTTGACCCCCTCCTCTTCTTTGTGGAAGCCTTCTCAGATACTGGAAGACTGCTAAGGTATCTTCCAATAACACTGATGTTGTTACCTAGTTTGGTCAAAAGAAACATCTGCAAGAAAACAAGCAAGCTCATAACAGATTAACAGAGGAACAGATTAACAGTGGAAGGGACCTTGTAGGCCATCTAGTCCAACTCCCCCACCCTGCCCAAGCAGGAGAGCCTACACCATTTCTGACAAATGGCAGTCCAGTCTCTTCTTGAAAGCTTCCAATGATGAGGCTCCCACAACTTCCGAAGGCAACTTCTGTTCCATTGGTTGATTGTTCTCACTGTCGGAAAATTTCTCCTTATTTCTAGGTTGAATCTCTCCCTGTTCAGTTTCCATCCATTATTCCTTGTTTGGCCTTCAGGTGCTTTGGAAAATAGTTTGACCCCCTTGTCTCTGTGGCAGCCCCCTCAAATATGTTATCATGTCTCCCCTGGTCCTTCTCTTCGCTAGATAAGCTCAGAGTAAACCCTGAGCTACACATTTTCTCCTTTACTAGTAAAGACTGCTATCAGAATAGAGCTGGAAGGGACCTTGGAGGTCTTCTAGTCCAGCCCCCGGCTCAAGCTGGAGACCCTATTGGTATATATACCATTTCAGACAACTGACTGTCCAGGGTTTTTTTTCCTTCAAAGACTGTCCCGTCTTTTCTATCGTATCACCCCCCTAGTCCTGGTGGGTCCGCTCCCAGCCGAAGCGCATCTCTCTCTTTCTCCCTCTCGCCCCTTCGTGAAGCCCACCACGCCGCTTGCCCTCGCCTTTCCTCATCGGCGCCCGAGGAAAAACCATCCTCTCGCCGCCGCCGCCGCCGCTCTGAGGCAGCGATGGGAGTGCGCGCGCACAGCCCCGGCGCCTTCTCTAGCCATCCCAGCTTACGTTGGCGCGAAGGATCCGGACGGTCATGGCCTCGGGGGCCCCCGCGAGGCGAGCCCCTGGCGGTGCGGCCCGGGCGGGAGCCCCGAGACGGGTGCGTGGGATTCGGAGTGGCTGGGGGTGAGTGGGTGGGTGGGGGGCGGATGGGTTGGATGGGCGGGCGATGCCTGCGGCTTGGGGCCCTGGCGCGCTGCGATTTGTGAAGCGGGACGTGATGAAACCTCCCCCTGGACAAATCACGGGGAAGCGACCGGCCTCCCCAGGTGGGATTAGTTGTAGCCGGACGGGCTGTGCAAACAAGAGCGCCGCGCTCGGATTCTTGCCCAAGGAGGCTCCAGTCCTCGGCCAGGCAGCGGCAGGAGGATGGCCAAGGCAAACGGGTTGCAGCTCTACCAGGTACGGTAGGGGAGCCCCTTTGGCTTGGCGGGCAGGCAGGCGGGCGAGAGCCTCCCCATCCCCTCCCCACCCCCGATGCGAGGCAAGAAACGGTGTTCCGATCCTAGAACTCCAGGGTGGTGGCGGATTAAATGTGTCCCCGCTGAGTGTGCCTTTTTTTTCACTCTTTCGGGAAGGAGACGGGATGACCCGTCGGAACAACTGTTTTGCTATGCTGCAAAATCGTAGAAATGTCCTTAACGAAAAAGGAAGGAAGGAGAAAAGAAAAGAAAGAATAAGAATGAAAGAGAAAGAAAGAAGGAAGGAAAGAAGGAAAGAAAGAAAGAGAAAGGAAGAAAGGAAAGATTAGGAAAGAAAGAAAGAAAGAGAAAGAAAGAAAAAAGGAAAGAAAGAAAAAAGGAAGGAAAAGAAAGAAAAAAGGAAGAAAAAAAGGAAAGAAAGAAAGAGAAAAAGAAAAAGAAGGAAGGAAGAAAGGAAAGAAGGAAGGAAGGAAAAGAGGAAGGAAGGAAGATAGGAGCTTGCTTCATTTTATTAACTTGTTTCTTTCCCCCCCTCTTTTCTCTCTCTGGCTTTCTCTCTTTTCTTCTTCATCTTTGCTTCTTCCAGGTAACCTCCTTGCTCGGTTTGGTTTTGGGCATGAACGTCTGTGCTGGATTTACAGCTCATCGTGTCAGAAGATCTGGTGAATTTGGGGAGGAGGGTCCGGATTCAGGTATAATGTGGATTAAACGTTTCTGCAGCCACTTGGGAGGGTTGGGAGGGTTGGTGGGGAGGAACAGTGGGGGTCCTAAAAATGTACCTTTTTGTCACCTTTTTTCTTTCCGACTGCCCCCCAAATATATCAAAGGTTATGTGAAAAAGCTTGCATTGGTTGACCTTCAGAACATGCTTATAGGTAACCTATTTACTTCTCTCTGTGGGAGAAGGATTGAGTCAGATATATTCTGTTTATATGCTGGGGGCTGATGAGATGTGTTTGTGATCATATTTAACAGGTCATATTTTGGAGGGGGTGGGGAGAGAGTTCCTCCCCCCCATCCCTGAAATAATGCGAGCAATCCTTGTTCTGTTGGATTAGTTTGTTTGCAGGTAGAGATTTCTTATTATCTGCTGCATAGTCCTGTTGGTTGTGCAAAGTAGGTACGAGCAGATATGAAAAGAGAGGAGGCAAGAGAGGTAGGAGAAAAAGCAAGTTGGAAGTTGTGGGCAGCAGATGTTCTCCAATGTACACATTTCCTTTAAAGTTGGTTTCCTTTCATTTCAGGGGGAACAAAATGCAGGCTAGCCCCAAGCCTGCTGCACTCTCCCTCGTACTTCCTTGTCAAAAATGGGCATTCAACATCTCAGATATGTTTTTAAAAAAAAATAGAAGAAGGGAAGGTCTGCAGGATTTTATGTAATTTTTTTCTTCTTAATTACATTTATATGCCGCCCTTCTCCGAAGACTCAGGGCGGCTTACAATTTCTGGGATACAACCCAGTGTGCTCAGCAATAGCCTTCATTCCATTGTATATGCCTGCTTATTACTAAGCGGCATTTTTACAAGGTCAGCTAATTGCCCCCAACAATCTTGGGTCCTCAATTTACCTACCCCGAGAGGATGGAAGGCTAAGTCAACCTTGAGCCTGGTGGGATTCGAGCCTACAGTAATTGTAGACAGCTGGATCTTAAGAGCAGGCGTTTAACAGCCTGAGCCACCAAAGCTCTATGGAGTGACCTTCCGTTCTTTCTGATGGACAGTGTGTTCCTTTAAATAGCTCTTACAATCATCATGGAGTTGTTGTTGACTCTTTATAAATAAATGCATACATTTATCATGTATTTATTTACCATTTATCGCTGGCATTTGTACACAAGAAGCAAATGCACATCCCTTCACAGAAGCCTGAATTGCATAAATTTGGCACCCAGCAGTGCAATAGCGATGCTACTCTTGAAAATATATACATATGTAACGTGGGCACGCCAAAGGCTCTTTCCTCTGTCATCCTCCTTCCAATACAGTGATGCTGTTCTGATGCCTCTAGAACTTTCCATTTCTTCCCTCTTATTTGGCCCTAATTTTGAAAGATATTTCTGTGAGCTTGGCTAAAACACTCTTGGCAACTTGTCTCCTTGGTCTAAGAAAGAATCTCGTGGCACATTTCTGTTTGTACCGATCAGTGGTTTTCAGATGTGTTGGTATTCCTGACTCATACGGTAGTTTTTTTTTTTGCTCTGATACAAAAGGAAGAGGAGGAGTTGGCTTTGATACAGTCTTCTCCAAGTTGGAGCCCTCCAGATGTGTTGGCTTCCAGCTCTGGGTTTATTTTTTTCCCCCCTTTTTCTTCCCCAAGACAGTATGCCTAATGCTGCACTAGCTGGTGGGGGAGTGATCGTCCAAGCCTTCAAAAGAGGCACCAGTTGGGGAAATTGAATTAAAATCTTAGAAACAAAGCATTCGTCTACACAGAATTAGTAGCAGAACAGAACAACAGAGTTGGAAGGGACCTTGGAGGTCTTCTAGTCCAACCCGCCTTGCTCAAGCAGGACACCCTATACCTATACCATTTCAGATAGTAGGTATTCCTAAGAATCAGAGCATCAAAATCCTTTTTTTTTTTGGAAATGTAAAAGCCAAGTCTGGCTCCGTTTGGAACAACTTCTGAAGGAGCTCTTGGTAATGCAGTAAAAACAGTTTGATCAGCTAAATATCAGCTGCTGATGCTCCTTAAGGATAGATGTGAGGGACCTGCAAATATGCC